>OY725330.1:58539922-59739922 GCA_963242795.1 Inga leiocalycina | reverse complement strand
CCGTCAGCGGCGGTGTATCTAAGAATTTAAGATTTTCGGTGAACCAGTGGCTGGCTCTAGACGAAAGGCCCCATCATCTCTATGCCGATGTCAACCTATGCCCCCGCTAAATTGGGTTTGAACCTACCATTCCCTCTTATGTGTGACCATAAATGATTACCTCTTTGCCATTTTAGTAATATCATTATAAATAATAAATAGGCCCTGATGAGGTAGTAATATGTATCTGGCTTTTGTTAGTGTGTTATGTAATATTTGTCTTGTGTCTCACTTCAGTATTAATAATAATTCCCCTTCATGGTGTGAACTTTTCCACTTGTCCGGCTTAACATGTGTAACTTCTTGATGACAGTAAAGTGCAAAATAAATTTTTTAAAATTCTAAAGGAAGTTTTTTTTTACATCCGCTCGGCAGTGATATAATTTTGAAAAATCCTATATAAAAATAGTTGAATTGCCCAAATTCTAATTTGGGTAATTGAACTTAACAAATTATATATCAGGTTATGCGTCATAATTATATATTTAAAAGTTCGGTTAAATTACCTCTATATCTCTTAGTTATTAAAATAATAAAATTAAAAACATAACCCTTTTAATTTCTCTATTAATTAATGCTTTAAAAAGTGCCATCCGACATAACACCATTTATTCTCCCACTTCTTTCCAAGCCGTCACTTTCTTCTTTTTCGGTATAAACCTTTGCCCCAAGAGCGTACGGTGAGGTGGGCAGCTCCACCACTATCCCTCCATGGAAACTGCGATACACCCACTATTCCTCTTTATCTTGATATAACCATTAACTAATTTATGAGAAATATAATTATTCCCAGAGCTAGAAACAAAGCTTACCGGTGCTTCCATCAACTTTCTGCACAATTACATATATTTCATCAGAGAAAGGGGGAAAATGAACCCCTAACAAGAATCAATTTCTTTAGAAGCGAAACTAAAGACGGGAGATGAATATTTTAAGGATTAAGGGTGAAAATGGTATGATAATGGGGGAAAAAATAAAATTAGAAATCTGATGTTGCATATTGGGAAAAAATTGATAAAGCAAAAAAGAAACCAGAGAAACCACTCAAGTCCTACAAGTAACATATTTCAACTTCAACTAATACTTTCAATCCCTTCAATCAAATTCAAACTTTCATAACACAGCGCAGCAAATCCCAAATTTTGACTACAAAGAGATGTAGAATATAAACTCTCCTCCACTTTATTCGCCCTGAGCACTACAGGAAATGTCTACACTGTCATCCTCTCCACCTTGCCCTCTTGCACACGCCCTGACCCTATCTTACAAGCACATTCTCATCATTTTCATCTAAGTCCTTGGCGTCTCTCCCGGTAACATCAAACTCCTCCAAAGAACACTCTTTCCCTCTGAGTTCCGCCTCCTTCTGGAGCAGCCCACCTACCTGGACGCTCTTGCAGGCGAACGTTTTCTCAGAAAAGGAAGAAATTGATAGCTTGGCATCTCCTTGGATCATCATCACCTGACGTGGCACTAGTTTAAGGAACTCAAATGCCTTTTAAAAACTAGGGAAACCTATAAAGACTGAGTTGGGCTTAAACTATAGAGAATGAGTTACAAATTCGGTTAAATTATAAGGATAAAGTAATTAATTTTCCTTAACTTATAAGTTTACTAGTACTAAGTTTTTTTTAATTAAGTTTCTAGCTATATAGTATCAATTTTTCTGCTTTAAAATGGGATATGGAGGTCATTTGACTGAAATTTTAAATCCCTAATTATGACATATAACCTGATATATAATTTGTCTTGTTTAGTAACTTAAATTAGAATTTTGGTAATTCAACTGTCTTCGTGTGGGATTTTCCTAAATAATTAGTAACCATTTAGAAACAATAAAATTACAACCTTCGAGTCTCATTATATAGAATCTCTCTTTTTCGGTTTTCATCATTAGTTTTGTTTTGTTTAGTGAAATTACAAAAGATAAAAAACAACAAGAAAAAGGGACGCTGTTTGGGGAAAGCGAGTGTGACTAAGTCAGTGACACAAGCGTAAAATTATGCTGTTTTTTTGAGAAACTACAAATTTATTTTTTTAAAAAAAATTACCCCAACAGTTTTGCAAGAAATTGACCTAGTTGAAATTAGGCTAAAGTATATTTTTAATCCTTTAAGTTTACATGAGGTATACTTTTGGTCCCTTAACTCTATAAAGTATACTTTGTAACCCCCTACCTTAATAGCCAAATTTATAGTTCGAGAATGCGTCATTAAGTTGAAATAAAGACCAGTGGTTAATTTAAAACTTTTCTAAAACTTGTTTAGTGCGGTCTCACGTTCACATCTCGAATATAATTGGTCTGTCTAGTTCAGTTCCATTTATACATATCAGAGTGCAACCAAAATTTCTGACAATGCTCAGGTTTCGTTACTTAATAAAGGGTTTACAATGCTTAGTTTCCCATACAGAGGATTACAAACACTATTCAATATATACAACATGTACAACTAATTCCCAACAAAATATGACAACCAACTACCAAAATTAAAACTCCTAGCTAGGAGCTCTAACCGCCTTTCATCACTTGCTTTTCCTTTGAACCACTTGCCCTTGCTGTAGTTTAGTCATTGGAAAGAATGAGATTCAAAAGAATCTCAGTAGTAACAATTCACTTATAACATGTACAATCACAAAGCATGTAAGCAAATCACAACAACAACAACACAACGGCATTTCGGCAATAGCTTTCGCTGCATTCACAACAGCATGTTTCACAACAGCACAACAACAACATTTCACAACGGCAATGTTACATCACGGCATATTCAATGAAATGACATACATGCAAGGCATCATACATAGAATAAGATAAAGAGTCACTACCTTGTTCTTTCCGCTCGTGCACTGGCACTGGTTTATCACGTGCAGGGCAAATGCCAAATCCTATAATTAGAATTACGGGCGACAGGTTATTACTTAATCCAATTCTTTAATTCAAACACTCAAGTTGGTTGTCATTAGAGACATTTAATCAAATCAACTAAGGAGTTAAAGTAGTCAATTAACCTAAAAGACCAATTCCTAACCTCAAAGTTTAACAATACTACATTATGCCATTACATCTTCAATTTTCGCATAAGCGACCAAATCTGCCAGAATTTTCTCTAGACTTTGAAAAATCATAACTAATTCTACAAAAATTGAAATGAGGTGATCCCAAGTCCTATGGAAAAATATTGAAGTCCTCTTCATAGGAAAAATATGAATCATTACTGGAAATCACCACACAATTCCAGAATTACACAAAATCCCACGCTTCTCCAGAATTAAGTCCAGTTTCGACATCAAACTTTGGGCAACCAGAACTCACAGCTCAAAAAACGAAATGACACAAATTATATGTCCATTTTGAAGCTTGGAATGTGAACTTTAATACTGGAAAGTTTCAAAATTTTTAGAGATCATTTGGTTATCCAAAAACACCACACAAGTAGAGTACCTCGCTGGAATTCTGTTCACGCTGAAAACCCAAATTTACACTTTGAGTTCCAATGACCCAAAATTCACAACCTAAGGCTATTCCCACATAATTTTTCGTGTAGAACACAATGGTAACATCAAAATTAACAAATTCCCACTCATTCTCCATGTCCTGTTTTGGCAGAAAATTCAAAATAAATCCCAACAATTACCGACTTCTAATTTCAGCATCAAACTTATGTCAAATGGTTTCCAATCATCATAAACCACCAATAACATAACCAAAATGTCATGAATTACCCAAACCCTTGTTTAGCCAAAATCAGGGCAGATTTACACATGCCAAAATACTCATCAAACCAACACAACCAATAGCTCAAATTGATGCTAATACTCACCTAGTGCTCCTCCTTAAGTTCTTTCTTTGATTCTTCAGCTTTTGTTCTTGCAAGGTGGCCGAAAACTCCTCTTCTTCAAAAACAAAAACCATAGAAATGAAGCTAAGGAAGAGAGGAACAAGTTTCATGAAGGACTCTTGAGCCATAGATGAGGTTAAGGAGGTGAGAATCAAGACCAAACTCTCACCTTCACTTGCTTCTTCTTGCACCCTCGTGTTGCATCTGCAGCACCGACTTGAAAAATGAGAGAGAGAGTGAATAATAATCAGTTTTTCCCTTCCCTTATCACTTAAAAATCTGGCCGAAAAGTTGGGTAAAAAGGAGAGGCAAATATGTGGTCCATATTTGTTCTTTCTTGCTAAAATCCTATAGTAATTTCTATTGTATAATTGATCCAATTTGGTTAACCTTTCTCTTTCCTACCCCTTCCTCACTTGGCCGACTTGAAATGAATGAATAAGATGAGAGAATGTTTTTAATTAAATATTCAAGAATTCTTGTAGAGCTTAAGTCGGTTGAGCACATGTGTGAGAGAGAGAGAGAGCACTTTAATTGCAAGAGATATGTACCAATAATCCTTTTTTTTTAAATACAAAGGCAAGCAAAGCTTGAAGTTTACACAAGAGATGCTAGGAAACATGCATCGAACATTGACCCGGTAGCATACCACCACACTCTAACAAAAAAAGCGCATTGCATTCTGCTGGCGAAGAGTCCAACACTGAGAAAAGATGATTGCTCGTCTGAGCCCTTCGTGCTAGGTGATCAGCACATCTGACACTCTCCCGATAAGCATGCAGGATCTCTAGGTCCCAATCCAAGAGGATGAGGGATCTAGTGTCTAATATGGTATCATACAGAGGATGAGCAATCCCACAGTCAATCGATAATAGGTGAATAGCCTGAAGAGAATCGGTATACAGCCTGATTTTATTCAAACCCATCTGCTTACACATTTGGAGACCACTATGTATTGCGTGGATTTCCGCAGCAGTCGATGTATTATGCCCCAACTTCTGTTGAAATCCACACATCCAAGTACCCTGATGGTCCCGAATGACACCTCCACAAGCTGCATGCCCCCTACTGTCTCTCGAGCCGTCCACATCAACACGTACATAACCTGTATCGAGAGGCCTCCACTGTTCTTCACCCCTTTCTGGCGTCTGGAATATTCTGTGACGGAAATGCCCATTCTCCACTCCTTCAAATAGGTGGAACATACATTTTTGAACTATCATCTTCGCATCAACCGCTGTTTCCTCGAAGGCTTTGCTGCAGCGGTTCTTCCACAGAAGCCAACAAATAGTGCTGAACACCCGCTGCCATGGCCATCTAGCCATCCTCCTATTCCCTGGGGAGCATTGGGAATTCCACTGCAACCAATCCTGCAAATTACCAAAGAAAAATATACTATGATATAAGGCGTTAGTAACAGAAAACCACACTCTCCTGGCTTGCTCACAGTCTCTCAAAATGTGGAGAATATTCTCTTTGCTCTCACACTCAAAGGGGCATGTGCTAGGTATATTCTAAGTAAACCTCGCTCTCAATTGGTTTGTTGGAAGTTTCTCATGGAAAACCTGCAACATAAAGAATTTTACCCTCTCAGGAGTTCCCCCGCGCCATAGCTTCCGCCAGTGAGATTGGTTACCCAGGTTTTGCTGGTGGTAGATATGGTTGTAAGCAGACTTCACACTGAACAAATCATCCGGGGATAGCCTCCAGTAAATACCATCTTCCTCAGATCCACCCGGAGGGTTACTCGCAGTATCTTTTCCACCACCCTGACAGGAAGGAAGCTCTCCCACTTCCTCCTGTCCCATTGACCATTCTGCGTTACAAAACAGCAAAGACATTCATCCAGGTCCACAGAAGCAGCATTGTTGATAATGTAATCTTTTAGCGGCCTGTCCATCGGAGACCAAATATCCTGCCATGCCTTTATAGACCTCCCATTCTTAACTTTCCTGCCTAAGCCCTGCTTAAAGACATCCCACACAGCCACAATACTGCTCCAAACTGCAGATTGATTACGCTTACTCCGCACTTGAGGAATAGTACTCCTTCCACATGAATATTTCATACGTAAGCATTTAACCCACAAAGAGTCAGGTTTCATGATCAATCCCCAGCAGAGTTTCATGAGAAATGCCTTATTCTGGTGGCGGAGATCCTTTATTCCCAAGCCACCTTCCACTTTAGCCTGCTTCAGAACATCCCATGCTATAAGATGAAGTTTCTTAGAGTACTCATGCTGATTCCAAAAGAAGTCCCTGCTTATTTTCTCAATGAGTGAAAGGACCCCTTTAGGGATCAATGTAGATTGCATCTGGTATTGGGGGATCGCAGAGAGGACAGATTTGATAAGCACCGTTCTCCCAGCCATGCTAAGAAATCTCCCTTTCCAGGATGCCAACTTAGACCTCACCTTTTGAATTAAAGGGGCAAAAGTCAACTTAACCATTCTTTTGTGCAGGAGCGGAACGCCCAAGTATTTCCCAAGGTCAGCAGTCAGCCCAATCCCCACACTTTGGCTCATTTCATAGGCTCTATTAAACTGGATGTTCCTGGAGACAAACATTTTCGATTTTTGCAGATTGATTTTGTGCCCAGAAACTTTACAAAAAAGAGCCATGATACTCCTCATTACATCCATCTGATGGGAGGTGGCCTCACCAAATAAAATTAGATCATCCGCAAAGAAGAGATGGGATAAGGCCGGCCCCCTGGAGCTCAGAATTAAGGGCTTCCAATGACCCAACTCAACCTTCTGATGGATAAGTTGACCCAGGAGCTCCATACATAAAACAAACAGGTATGGACTCAACGGATCACCCTGCCTCACTCCTCTAGAAGGTTTAAAATTTTCTGAAGCAACTCCGTTCCAAATAATACTCATGGAGGCAGAAGAGACACATGACATGATTAGATTAACGAAATCCGGTCTCAAGCCCAGACTGTGGAGGGTAAACTCCAGGAATCGCCAGTCTAATCTATCAAAAGCCTTCTCCATATCCACCTTCACTACCACGAAGCCCTTCTTGCCTCTTTTATTTCTCATAGTGTGGATTGCTTCCTGAGCTAGGATGACATTGTCAACGCCCTGTCTTCCAGAAATGAAGCTACACTGATTTTCCGCCACAAGGTAGCTCATAACATTTTTGAACCTATTTGCGAGCACTTTGCTAAGAATTTTGTAGCTCACATTACACAGAGAAATAGGCCTAAAATCCCTAAATGATATAGGATGGTCAATCTTAGGGATCAGGACAATATTGGTATGATTGATAGCTTGGATCTCCCCCGGGTTTTCAAACATGCTAGAAACCATATTACACACCTTATGACCGATCCAGCTCCATTGGGTTTGAAAGAAATGGGGATGAAGGCCATCCGGACCCGGGGCCTTGAGAGCTCCCATAGCAAAAGCTGCATTCTTTATTTCAATAGGCGAAACCTGTCTTTGAAGGGAATCCAACTGGGTTGGAGCTAAGATTGGGAAATTTGCAGGCCAAGGGGAGAAAGGAGAGGATAAAGACTCAGCCGTATAAAGATTCTTGAAATACTCAACCGCCATACCCCTCAATTGGTTAACTTTCGTAACCCAATTCCCGCTCTCATCCTGAAGGGCTTCAATATTGCTCTTTTTTCTTCTGGTTGACGCACATGAGTGGAAGAAACTTGTGTTCCTATCCCCCCTAATCTACTCACAACGCGATTTTTGGAACCAAATAAGTTCCTCCTGCAGGGCGAGCTTGTGGTACAGTTTCCATAGCTGATTCTCAATTTTGAAGAGCCCATTCTGAAACCCAGACGCTCTTCTAGCACGATCAATGCCTTCTAATCTCTGAATTATTTCTCTTTTCTTCCTCGCCACATTACCAATCACCTTCACATTCCACTCTGATGCCTCCTTTGTGAACTCCAGCCATCCTTGAAGCCAGTCTCTACCCTCCCAAGAAGATTTGACAACATCACTAAAGCCCTCTTCCAAACACCACGCTGCTTGATATTGGAACCTTCTAACCAGGTTCCTGTGACCAGACGGGGAATTATCAGCGACAATAATGACACGGTGGTCTGATTTGAACCTGAGGGTATGATAAGCTTTAGCTAGGGGATTCTGAAGGTCCCAATCAAAATTACCAAACACCCAGTCAAGTCTTTCCTTGACCCCAGATTTTTCCCAGGTGTAACGATCCCCGACTACCGGGATGCCATTAAGCCTGCAAGCATTAATACAACTCTGGAAATCAAGCATGGAGCTGGTAAGAGGAGTAGCACCGCCTACTTTATCCTCCGGATTAAGGAAAGAGTTAAAGTCTCCCAGAACAAGCCAAGCAGAAGAGACATTATGGCTAATGGCTTGAAGATCGGACCACAATGCCCTCCTCTTAAGGATACTAGTATCACCATAAACAAAAGTCACCAACATGTGGTTTTGCCTACTTTTATCAGTGATTTTACAGTGGAGGATTTGAGTGCTAGAAGAGATGTATTCTAGCAAAAAATCCCGATTATTCTAGAGAACCCAAATGCCACCCGCATACCCAGTAGCCTCAATTCTAATCCAATCAGTGAAACCCAAAAGCCTGACCACCTTCTCAGCTCTATTGCCACTGATTCTAGGTTCAACAAGACACATGACATTAATCCCATACTTATTAACAACATCTTTAAAAATTCATGGGAACGCTCTACCTCCTGCCCCACGACAGTTCCAGGAAGAAATAATCATAATTAAAATTAAAAGAAAGGCCTGGACACAAAGCAAGAAAACTTACCCGTCCGGTGGCTTGCCTTCCAGAAGAACTTCCACAACCAACTGAGACGTAGAAAGCATCTCTTGATTTTTCCCCTGCTGTCCGGAGCTCCCAGAGCTGGCCTTCAACGGTGGTAACACCAATTTTTCCAAGTCCAGAGCACTCTTATCCTTGGCGCCTTTCACGGTCTCAGCTGGGCAAACCAAAGCCAGATTTTTGGCCCTCCCACGTGGTCCCATGCTCTTCCTAGTCTGCGCATTCTGTTTGGTAATAGAAGGCCCAGAACTCTCCATATTGCCTTTAACCACTTTGTGCACACGTTGGGTCCTAGGAGGTTTGCTTGAGCCCATCTCCACATTTTGGCCCACGTCACACACGTTGCTCACCCCAATTGCTATGGACTTCCCATTGTTTCTAATCTTGCCTTGGGCCACGTCATTCTCACCAACAACGTGCTTTGTCTTATTTTTACTTTTGACTTGGGTCCATTTCTTAGCTTCTATGTGGAGGCTTTTAGCTAATCGGTTGGGGTCCACCTTGTCAGACACCAACTTCGCCTGACCATGGCTAGTCTTGGGGGCAGGTGATCCTTGATTCTGGTTCTTCAATGCTACCACACCGCTCCCAGAATTCAAACACGTCTCGAAGTCGTCGCCTACATCCTGGTCTGGGTCTGCCAGGATAGCGAACCTTGACAGGTTGGATCTGACCTTAGCTGCTCCCATGGTCGTTTCCGAGGAACCTCGAGCTACCTCTCTACTCCTATTCATCATCTTCTTCGTGGGGCGTGCTCTATCCGACCTCTGAACCAGCATCCATGGCCCAAAAACATCCTCTTTCGCTGGAAGAGCTTGCTTCTCCGGTGGCCGGCTGGGGGCAGCTGCCCTGTTCTGATTCGGCAGCACACCCACGGCCTCCCTTTACTGAGAGAGACTCCACAGACATTGCTCCTTCCTATGCCCGTATCTACCACAGGAGAAACAAATGAGGCCAAGACCCTCATATTCTATGTTGAAGAGATTAGTTGCAGAGATGATCCGGGGGACCAATTTCTTTTGCAGATCCACTTCAACACATATCCTAGCATATCTACCGCGATGGATTCTGGCTTCATCTTCCTCCAGGTTGGCAATAGTGTTTATATCTACTTTTAGGGTCCTCCCAATTAGATTCCCTAATCTCCACATGCATTCTCTATTGTAACACAAAAGAGGAACATGAGGAATTCTGACCCATGTTGCCACACGACCCAAGGGATTGCTGAAGGGATCGAAGTGAGGCGACCACCTCTGAACAAGAATGGAATGTTGAGCAACCGTCCATGGACCATCAAGAAGGACCTTTCTGTAGTGCATTTTCCAGTTGTCCGGGTCATTGAATTTAATCACAAAATAATTATTTGGGAGGTCTATTAAATTGAAGCTCCTAAATTTCCAAATCCTACATAGATGTTCCTTTAGTCTGTAGAAATTTATCTTTATGCCCAAAGTGGTGATAATCAGCACATTCTTCCACGGTTTTGCCCATCTATTGTATTCTTCCTGAGACATATGGAGTGTAGGATAAATCTCCATAAACTTCCTGAGTTCCTCTGAAGGTTCAGGGATTTCCCAGGACTGATCCACAAAGTCCGTCAGAGATGAGTCTTCCTCATTACAGGCGCCTTCAAAAGCAATACCATTGAAATCTGATCTCTTAAAACCTAACAATGAGTCCTTGTAAGAAAAGTCTGACTCTGTCGTGACCCTCGGATTTTCACCACCTGATGTCTCTGTATTCAAGCTCTGTTTCTCCGTTGCAGAAGACTCTTCAGCAGGCGTTAATGAGTTTCCAGTGCTTCCCTTCATAGCTTTCAACCCTTCTCCAGCAGCACTACTTGGTCCCAATACTATGTCCGGCGGAAGTTTCCGGCCGCTGACATCGTCCATCAGAGTAGAACCCAATAAGTGGCACGAATTTCAAGTCAGAGAAACCCCAAGCTCTAAGGTTGATTCTACAACATTGTACCAATAATCCTTTGCTTCATCTTTTCTCTTTCTTTCTTGATGCCATACGAATATGTGGCCCATTTTTGTTCAAGTCATCTTCTTTTATTTGGCCCACAATTGTTGACCAAAAATAATGACCAAAAGGAGTTAAAAGAAGCCTTCTACCATTATCTTAGTTTACCTCCTCACATGTTACTTTTAGTGGAAATTGTTGACCAAGTCTTCTCCTTTTAATTGGTCATATGTTTGTTTCTCTTTCTTGCCTCATGTTATACGAAAATGAAGCCTAGGAAAAGAGATGATGATCTTTGGTAATATCTCCTTGAATAATAAAGTTAATTCCCCAATTAGCATGAGATTGTTGACCAAGTCCTCATCTTTTATAACTTGGTCCAATTGCTTCCATATGTCATATCTAATAGCCAATAGGTATTTTTCTCTTGGTTTTCCCCCTTGTCATACGTCAATCATGGCCTTTTGAAGAAGAAGATGATCTTGTAAAATATCATCTTGCAATATAATACTTAGTTACCAATTTTGCATGTGAAATTTAACTAAATTTATAACAAAATTTCCAGAGGTAATTCTGTCATTAATCCCACTATCTATTCTGTACATTTAGCCCTTGAGTACATTTTGATATATTACATACTTTTGGTTTTATAATTCTAATACTGTTAATAATCCTAACAGAAAACACGGACACAACTAACTCAAGTGATGACTGTGTAAACTTAAGTGATGACCATGTAATTAAATGTTATTAATCTTAAATTTAAAATGTGTAAATTGAAAAATATCTAAAAACCTAATGAAGTAGTCAATATCAAAATCTTGATTGTATTAGAAAATTTTCATTTAATAATCTAAATATCAAAACCTCCTTTTCATTTGAAGTGATTTTTGTGTTTATTTTAGTTTTGTACTCTCACTATATTATATTAAAAAATTAATATTGAAATATGTTTGTTAGCTACACGGTCATCTCTTGATTTTGTTGAGTCAATATTTTTCATTAGTAATATTAACAGTATGAGAGATATAGGATCAAAAGTATACTTTCTAAAATTAAGGAACTAAAAATATAACTCATGTAAAACTTAAAGACTAGAAGTATAGTTTAGCATTTGAAATTATTAGGAGAGACCACTGGAGATTCGCAGCCGAACTTTTCTCGAGGCTTGAGCCAACACACACATGTATAATTTTTGAAATACTGTTTGATCCGTGTCACGCCCTCCTAGTGTCACTTATATATTCAGATTACAGCAAGAACCAATAATAATAAAAAATATATGTAACATATCATGCAGCGAGATTCAATGAAACAAGGTTTTTTAATTAAATTGGAGTAAGCGCTATGACTATTTAGAGCAAATTGCCTTACGTGCTACGGATCAAATCGTCCATATTTAAAGCTAAGTTTATTTAATAATGAATAGTGCACTATGGTGTGGGTGTGGGTGGGAGATCATTGTGGTCCATATAACGATGTTAGGTGCAATATGGTTCTTATCTGAGGTCTTGACAAATTTAAAGTCCATTGAATTAACGCAGGAAAAATTACATAAATATACCGGACTTGTTTACAGATAATTCTAGTAAATTTACAAAAGTATAGCCAAGTCTTTTAGGAGTAGCTCTAATTTGTCATGAATGTGAAAAGACCACATTGTCCTCTTCAACTTTAAATTAAATTACGAAATTCTAGTTGTAAATTCGTGATAATTCGTTATTTAATTGTTGTCCGATTCATACTTATGCAAGGTCTGATATTTTAAATCTAAGGTGAACATCGTGTAAGATTCGTCCCCTTCTAGAATTGAGTCCATGACTCCATGTGCCACTCACTACACGGCCACCTTCATTTTCTCCCCACTGTACGTTATTTATTCTATTTTGGATCTTATACCAGCTACAGTGCTTAATATAAAAGTTGGTTGACTAATTTTGATACATTAAGATAGTTATAGTAGTTATTAAAATCATGTTTATCATGATTACCCTTCAGCCCAACATGTAAAGAGAAATACCTGCATACTTCACAAGTGCCACGTCATATGATTTCTATCTAACGAAAATACAAAAATTCATATCGTTTTAATTCTAATCGGTGATAACTCATGGAAAATTCACATTTGAATTTGTTTTTAAGAAAACTAAACATATTAATTGAAAAAATTAAAAAAACGATTAACCAATAATATTCTTAAAAACAAAATAAAATATGAATTTTTTTCATAAGTCGCCAGCCAATCAATTAGGATTGAAATGACATGAATTGTTGTATTTTCATTAGATAGAGTTTAGATGATGACATGGTACTTTTGGAATATGCTAGTATTTCACACGCTTAAATGCTATTGAACTGATCTAGTTATGTTTTAGGAGTTGCCGCCCATTGATGCAAGAGAGAAAACCTCAAAGCGTTTTGTTTTTTCGTAATAAATCTCAAAGCTTTTGATTTCTCTCTCTATGGACAAATTCTCTCTATGCACAAATTGCCTAAAAAGAGAATATTGAAAACAAATAGAATCATTTTAATTGGACTGTAAGAAGTACAAGGGGAGTAACATCGAGTTATCTCTCTCTACATTTGTACCCATGTTTTGTTCGAGCGGTGCAAGGAAAAATAGATTATGAATAAAATTAATTTATAATTATGATTTTTTAATAATAATAATTTATGATATATTTTGAATTTGAGAATGATTTTGGCTATAATATATTTAAGAAAACTGATTTATATGATTGATTTTTTAAAAGAAAGAATTGAAAAGTCAGAACCATGATTTTCTTGACAAATATTCAGACATACATACCAAAATCAATTATGAACTTAAAACAATGGTTATATGAACGAAAAATCATAGTTATCCCATAGGATACTATTTCTTACTTTTCAATCATACTGCTTTTCTAAAATTATATCCAAACACCCTATTTTTGAATAAATTAGGTTTATAAATATGTTTTATATACTACGTTTTACCTAATACAAATGCACCCAAAGCAAGTGGTGATGCTTATGAGAATGATTGATGGTCTCACAATTGATTTTAATCATGTTATGGATGTTCATGCCAAAATCAACTATGAACCAAAAATCCTATTTATCTCATAAATTACTATTACGTACGTTTCAATTATACTTTCCTAAAAATTTATTTAAACACCCTGTTTTAAAATCAATTATGTTTTTCATTATGAGCTCTATTTGTGGAAATTCACTGCAACAACTACTAGACCATGAAGTTCTGTTTTGGCCAAACACAATATTATTCATAGTTTTCCGGTTGGCGAGGCCAATAGATTCTACACGTTGTTGAAAGGAGAGAAAAATTATTGGGCATTCTACGGATTTGTTAGTTTCAATTATTTCACTTCCAAAAATCTTTTGCATCCTAATTTTCACGTTGGTTATACGAGAAAGCAAATCAGAAATATTGTAAAGAATGATATTTTTGTGAATAAAATTGATTGAAATAATGAGTCTTTTATGCTGATCTTTTAGAAAATAAATTTTTTTTTTTTTGAAAAATCATGAATTTACCCAACCAATTCTGCAAGGAATTGACATGGTTGAAATTATTAAGAGAGACCAGTGGAGATTTTTAGCAGTTAGAAATATTAGAAAGAAAAGTTTATTAAAAAAAGGTTAAAATATTGCCGTACCAACCAGAGTGCTTCGTATAGAACCCGAAGACCAGAAATACTCCTTGTATGGCAACTTTGTAAATATAATTTACGATCTTTCATCCACAATTTATGATTAAAAATTGTTTTGAGACCTTATCATTTAAATATAACAGTTTTTTATATTTAAAGACAGATAAAGTTAACCCAAATATCAACCTTCGTTACTGTCGCCATTATTAATTTGTTGTCATCAATTGAGTAAAGACGTGTATTTGGCTTCTACAAGTGTTGTTACTAGTGGAAGGGAAATCAACCAATTAATATAATGCTACTTGCGCTTGTGTGAATGCAAAATAAAATAGCAAATTGATTAAGTTTTGAAAAATTTTCTCAAGGCTTGAGTCAACACACACACACACACACATGTATAATTTTTGAAATACTGTTTGATCCGTGTCACGCCCTCCTAGTGTCACTTATATACTGAGATTACAGCAAGAACCAATAATAATAAAAAATATATGTAACATATCATGCAGCGAGATTCAATGAAACAAGGCTTTTTAATTACATTGGAGTAAGAGCTATGACTAATTAGAGCAACTTGCCTTACGTGCTGCGGATCAAATCGTACATATTCAGAGCTAAGTTTAGTAAGGTGCTATTTAATAATGAATAGTGCACTATGGTGTGGGTGTGGGTGGGAGATCATTGTGGGCCATATAACGATGTTAGGTGCAATATGGTTCTTATCTGAGGTCTTGACAAATTTAAAGTCCATTGAATTAACGCAGGAAAAATTGCATTAATATACCAGACTTATTTACAGATAATTCTAGTAAATTTACAAAAAATATAGCCAAGTCTTTTAGAAGTAGCTCTTATTTGTCATGAATGTGAAAAGACCACATTGTCCTCTTCAACTTTAAATTAAATTACGAAATTCTAGTTGTAAACTCGTGATAATTCGTTATTTAATTGTTGACCGATTCGTACTTATGCAAGGTCTGATATTTTAAATCTAAGGTGAACATCGTGTAAGAGTCGTCCCCTTCTAGAATTGAGTCCATGACTCCATGTGCCACTCACTACACGGCCACCTTCATTTTCTCGCCACTGTACCTTATTTATTCTATTTTGGATCTTATACCAGCTACAGTACTTAATATAAAAGTTAGTTGACTAATTTTGATAGATTAAGATAGTTATATTAGTTATTAGAATCATTTTTATCATGATTACCCTTCAATAGAAACTTCTTAATATGTGCAATCAATATAAATATTTTAAGAAAAAATTATAAATTTGGGAGATAAAGTTGATTGATATATTATATTTAGTACGAATTCCAATCATCAACTAACTTTTATGCTCATAACCAGAAGTATTATTTTATGAGAAATTTTTGTGTGAACCTAGTTTGCCACGTCTTTTATGGTCTGACCAATTAAAACACAAAAACTCTACTGATATTAATTCTAGTTAGCTGCTCCCGTAATTCACATTTTTATTTTTCTTAACAAATTAAATCCCTCAATTAAGATTTAACAAGTAATGAAAAAGTAATCTTGTGAAATCTTTTAATTTTATTAATATGCCATCTAATATTTAGGATGTACCAAATTAACTCATGAGTTATTGTATTTTAATTGATTAGATCATAAATAACATGATAAACCAGGTTTACACAGTAATTTCTCGTATTTTGTTAGTTGGGATTGCCATACTTCTGATGGGTCATTCACTGCGAGTTTGTGAGTTGTGCGTTCAAACCAATAAAGCCTTTTGGTATTGTCACGTGGCGAAGACTTTTTGGTGAGCTTTTATATGTGATGGCCCTCCATTCAAGTTCAACATGTCCACGAGGTGATTGTTATTGTTATATATGACTAGATTTTTTTGTCTAATACTGAATTGGGGGATAAATTTAAATATTCGGTAATTACATTGGAATTAATTTAATTAAAATATATAATAATCAAAACAATGAAACAAACTGCGTGAGATTAAAATTTTGTTTCGAATTAACACATACATATATAACAATAATAAGATCATCGAACAGGGAGAGGGTGTGTTAGATATTACTACCTTCGGTCCGTTATACAAGACCTTGTTGGTAGTATAATTTGCATATTTCATTCATATATTGGAATAAAAATAAAAATAAAGTATAATATATTTATTTATGAAACATTTTTTGTCTTATATTGTATGTGACGTAAAGTTTGTCATGTGACTCGTTTCAATAGTAATAATTATTACTATTACTTCTCTCGGCTTATATATAATTATAAATTGCCCTGAGATAGTAGTAATGTAATATGCATGTCTTTTTTGTTGGTGTGTTTAGTTTCTTCGTGTATGAGAGAACTGGCATTAAAAATGATACTGCTTCCTGACCTTAATATTTGGTAGTTAATGATGAATGGGGAAAATGATTTTTTTTTTATTTTAATAAAAAAAATTAGAAAGAAAAAAAATAAACTACACTCCCTCCTTCTTCCACCTTTCTGTCAACAGTAAAGCAGGTTCCATGAGCAATAATAGCGGAGATCAATATCTTTGGCAACTGAGCAAGTTTTTTCACAAGATTTCCAAACCCATCGTTGCAAACAAAAACCCACTTTTGCTAATTATTTTTCTTCCTCACTCGTGACTATATTGAAAACAAAGGCCCAAAAAAACCATTTCCCTGTTTGCCAGTAACTGTTAATCAATAGTTGAAACTTTTGATCCCAGGGAATATAGGGAACTTGACTAGGAGCAATTTATTATACGTCCATTTATATTTTGATTTTTTTATCCTTTTAAAATAATTGTAATTCTTAAAATCTTCTATAATTAATATTATTTGCTCCGCCAGATCCTTCTCCCTAATATTACCAAGAGTAAAATTAGCCATACTTGTTTTTTGTTTCAAAATGCAAATTCCCAGCTGACCGAACAAAATATTATAGTCAGAGAATGAATACTTTATCCTATGCCAAACAAGACTTTGGCTTCACTCCTAGAATGGAAACAAACTTCATTGTTCCAAGGGAAGATCCCGGTAAGTCTAGACTAATTTTGTCCCATAAAATAATTTCTGAACTATATATATGCATAGACTCTTTATTTAAGTTTATCTTCTTGAGGAAGACTTTTCCTTCCATGCTTATCTATTTAAATACACTATAGTTAGAATTAATCTTGAAAATCAACATAAGCCTAATTTTTCATAATTTATAATTTGTGCGGCTAATTATAAATTTTATATTAAAGATGAATAACAAAATTATATAGATTTACTTTCATGTTCCAAAATTCCTTGAAGATTAATTTGTATATATTTAATATTTTTTATTATTCAGGAATTCATAAATAAACATTTTCCTAGAAAGTAAATTAATCATGTTATGATTCCTTATTGATTTGCTTGAATGTTTTCTGCTTCTCATGTGCGCATATATATATATATCCTGGGTTTTCAGATTAATTGGGCTAGATTTATGATAGAATACATCAGAAATGAGTTTCTAAAAAAAGCACATAAAATTGAATAAACAACTTTTAGGTGTCTATTATGTATAATAAGTAACATTGCTGTATAACCATAAGAAACTAGTGGGAATGAAAATAAATAAAGCTAAATCTATAAATGCTCTAAAATGCTGCATAACCTAAGCAAAGTTTTGTTTTTTTTTAAAAAAATAATGACAATAAAAAACAGGCTGACCCATGGGCAGGCAATTGCTAGGTGCGGCAGGCTTCAGTAATTATTTTCGATCAATTATAAGAATATCACCTATGTTTCTCATAATAAGTAACCCCATATGCTTCGGGTGCGTATGGATTAGTGTTAAGTATGACATAGCTTATGATAAAATTGTCTTTTTATAACTGCACATGTGTTATAAAAAAATCATTACGTACTCCTCTAGTCCTTAATGTAAAATACTATAAATTAGAATGTTTAGCCAGACATTGCACAAATGTATCCGAACCTAAAACTTGTTTAACCTCACAAGCTAAAATTTACATATATAACATACTATAAATTCCTCTTTCTTCCTTCTTATTGAAGATATCTTGTAACTTCATAATTTTCTTCGGAGACCTTTTTAGTAATCCAAAAGAAATAGTTTTGATATTTGAAGTGGGTGGAGTAATTTGTACTTGCCATAGTTGCGACGAAACAAAAAAAATTGTTTTCTTTGAGCCCAACATGTAAAGAGAAATACTTGCATACTTCACAAGTGCCACGTCATATGATTTCTATCTAACGAAAATACAAAAATTCATATCTTCTGAATTCAAATTGGTGATAACTCATGAAAATACAAAAATTCATATCGAGGAAACAGAGTAGAGTGAGGGGGAGTTGCTATTGCAGATTCAGAGCTTGAGAGGCGCGAGAGGGAGGTTCACCATCGCAGATCATCATCTTCCACCATCTCATCACCTCCTTCTCCTTCCACTCTCGCCGGCGGCACAGCTCACAACCTTCATTGTCACCGGCAAGAACCTCTTCTCCACTACTCCTTTGTTCCTTTCTTCATCCACTGCCAATAATCACCTCCATCATCGCACGATCATCTTCTTCTTCCTCCCTTCCCCATCTTGTGTCACCAAACTAGCTTCTTCACACCACCTCCTTCGTCGTCTTTCACTTTCACCCATTCTTTGTGACATCCCAGCGTCATCTCTAGTTTTCGGTGTGAGTTTCCAGATTTCGGCTAAGCTCTGCAGTTTCCGACGTTGTTCATAATTTTCCGGTGCCTCTTCTTTTTCACAATGCCAGCTACCCTCTTCTTCTTATCCAACCATTTCGTCACCAATGAAACACCACCACCATCATCTACTGTCTCTCCCATTTTCTGACCGAACCACATCCTTTAACTATTAATTTGGTTATTCACTCATATTTCCAGGGAACTTTGGCATTTTGAGGAAGTTGTGGCTACTGTTAAATTCATGAGAGGCTAAATTTCTTGGTTCTTGGTGATGATGAATTGTCTTTGAGCTTAATGGACTACAAAGGGGAGTTTTGCTATCATTCAACTAGTCTAGAATTATATATTTAATTGCCTAGTTTTAGGAATTATTGAATATGATTTTGGAATTGGGATTAATGTTAATTCTCTCTTTTGGTTTGATAATTGTAGTTGAGATTGAATTTTACAATCTTTTGAATTTCTTTGTGGTTGCAATGAGATTATGTTAATTAGCGTGTTATTGTCTAGTAAATGTGGTTGATTTGTATCCTTGAGGGGCTGTTTAGCACGCAAATCCAAGAAGATTCATGTTGCATTATTCCAATTTCAATTGCACATTAAGTGGTTTTAAACAATATCTCAAGAGGTAGTAGTTAGCTATGTTTGTAGGAGCTACTATTAATTGGGAATATTAAACTCAAGTGTTATCTTGAGGTTGTTCTTAAGACTTAATGAATTCTTAACTCCCATAATCTTTTTGAGCAAGGATTGTCATTTCTTCATTACCAAGAGCATTCTTTATTGATATTTTCCATTCCATACCATTCCATTCAATCTTATCCATCCCATTTTTATTAGAAAAATACCAAAAACAATAGTTTAGCATTTAATTAATTTTCATCTTTCTTTTATCAATTAATTTCAAAAACCAAAATCCATTTCCCCTTGCTTTTATTGCTTTTGCATGATAATTAGATTACTTAGGTAGCTCAATAAAAAGCTCCTCAAGTGAGACGACTCAAGTGTTGCATTGTAATGCAATTCTTGGATTAAAAATATTTTGTATTTGACCCCAAGAAGTAAAGACACGGTCAAATCAATGGCGCCGTTGCCGGGGAGCTTACTTAGCTCCCTAGGTAATCTAATTGTCAATTTCACTTTTGACAAGGGGTTTCTCGGGTTGAGCTTGTTAGTTTTGCATTTTTTTTGTTTTTCATCGCATATAGTTTAGGATTTATGCATTTAGGTAGTTTGCATAGCATTCATTGCAATGTTTTGACTTGGTAGCTTCTGTGTGGTGTTGTTGCATTCAATTTGAGATGATTTTGAGCTCAATTGTTTGAATTCACCATGTCTTCAAGTTAATTCAAAGCATATTGCATCTTTTGTCATTTTGAAATCCTTTTCCCCTATTTCATTTGCATTTGTGTTCTCTTAGATTCTTTTTCTTAGTTTTTATAGTTTTTTGTTAGATAGTTTTCTTGTGATTCATTGGGATTGTATTGTGATTGAATTTCATGGCTTGATTTAATGGTAATCAAGGTTTACCTTTTCAATCTTACTCTTCTGTAGGAGATTGGACTGAAAGGAAATAGTCCATCTCTGAAAGCATCCATGCTATTCAACAAACATTGCAGCTTCTTCAAGCCAATTTGGGATGTCAAGATAGTCCAATTGGTGAAGAATTTATAGTCCATTCCACCCTTCATACCATGAACCCTACCAACAACCTTCATTTCAACCTCGTTACCCACCACACCCACCCTATAAATCATACAATGAACCTTCTCCTCTACCATGTAACCCAAATCATGAGCCTCATTCTAATCTTCCACCGTATAACCGTATGTCATATCATGAACCTTCTCCTTCATTCCATCCTACTACCCGCCAATATTATCCACCTCATGAGTCTCTATACCCACCATTTCAATCATCTTATGGACCTCATTCTTAACCATGTGTGACTCTCCAAGAACCTTCTATTGGTGGAGTTATTGGAAAATTCCAAAAACCAATGACTCGTACTATAAATGAAGAGCGGTCACACAAGGACACCTTTGCCAATTGCATGGCCTCTAGAATGAGATCAATGGAGCAAGGAGATAAATAGTGTGCAAGATTGGCCAAGGACATTGAGCGTCTCACTCAACCATCACAAGAAGCGGAGCAATGGAAGAAAGACATTCAGCAGTTTGAGCAAAATATGAAGTTGCTTTCACAAAAGACTTCTAAGTGCAACACTCCACAAGAGACTCTTCCTCCATTGCCTATATGTAATCCACCTATTCAAGTCAAGAAAGTCAAAATGGTGCGATTTCAACTTCCAGAGGAGTCTTCCTTTCCTGTGGAAGAGGAACAAGGAGTCCAAGCTCAAGAGTCACATGCCACTTTACAAGTGGAAGATTTCGGACCTCCGTTGCCTATTCCTACACAAGTACAAGAAGTGAAACAAGTACAAAAGAACATTGCAGAGTCTCCCCTACCATCTGGTAATGATCCTATCCTTGTAGAAATAGACTCTCCTACTACTTTAACTAGTGAAGCACTTCATGATTTGAGTGATGATGAGGTGGATGAGGAAATCATTATGGAATCCCCTCAAATATTTGAAAATGTAATTGCTCAACCCATTAGTTCAAGTAGTAGTGATTCAATTGTACTTGTTGATGACCCTGTTTCTACTTCTTTGTGTGATGCTACAATTGTTGAAAATGCTTCTCTTCATAGTACTAGGGATGATTGTGCTCAATTGGATGATATATCTTCATGTTCTTGTGCGGAAGATCACATTTGTATAGATTGTTATCATGAAAAGTACCACTTGCTTGTTGAGTTTCGAAAGAAAGCATTTAATGAAGTGGTTGATTCTACTATTGATCTTGATGCACTCCTTGTACTATTGATGAATGTAAGCATGACAATTCTGGAAATGTTGAATCTTGTATGGATGCTAACGTGGTTGTTGTGAGTGTGAAGGACCATAGCCTAGACATAGATCTTTCTCTTGATTCCAATAATTTACATGATAGTTTCATAAGGGAAGATTCAACTATTTTGATTGATAATATTACAAATGACAATGATTCTTTCCATATGATTCTTTCTTATGATTTACCACCTGACATAGAAAAGGAAAATGATTCTTTTGAAACTTCAAAAGCTTTAGTTGGTAATAATTTGAAAAATTCTCTTCCTTCTTCCACTCTTTTGCCTTCAATCTCTTGTTATTGCAATGATGATGAGGTGTACCTCAACTCTATGTTGGATTCCACACCTTCCACTTTGCAAACACAAGAGAATTTTCAAAATATAATTGCTTGTTTACCTCCTACTGATGGGAGTGCTATTGATTTCCTTGGATGTGATAGTTACTTGGAGAGTTTAGACCTTCACATACCTTTATTTCACTTGCAATCTCTCCATGTTTCTACATTTGGATGGGATATTGCTGTTTGCTCTGATCATTTGCAGACACATTCTTGGAAAGGTCATCGGAGGAACCAACATCCACCGTACTTCCTTGGTCCTCTTCCGATTGATCCTAAGCCACCTCCACCAAGAAAATCCAATGCGGGAGAAGATGTTGTTAATGACAAATGCATGATTCTCATAAGGGATGAGAACTTCTCCTTCAAGCGACTAAAGATTCTCTAACACATGTTGTCTCTTTCCTTACTTGTTTTCTTCCTGACCTCCTGTAGCTCATCTTGGCCGCGACCCATGGGATGGTTGGCCACGGCCCATGCCTTTCTGTGCTGCTATTGGCCGCGGCCCATGAGTAGGCTGGCCGCGGCCAGCAACCTTCCAGAGTTCATCCCCTTCTCTTTTCTGCTTTGTTCTCCTCCCAGTTTGCCTTTCCTTGGAATGGTTGATGGCTCCAACTTCCTTCACCTCTTTCTTACTGCACTTGGCTTTCTCTGGGCCAGCTATGACTGAATCTGTCTCATTTCACACAAAGACTCACAAACACAGTTAAGCATTCATAGCAGTTATTGAATAAAATCCTCCACATTTGCATTCTGCTGCTCAACATGAGAAAGGCACATTTCATCCACTTTAACGCTCTCGAACGCCTACTAATATACCCGAAGTGAGGTGAAAACAAGATGAAATGTGCAATTCTAACAAGAATTTCATGAGGTTAATAGAGTGCTATTGATTTCCTTGGATGTGATAGTTACTTGGAGAGTTTAGACCTTCACATGCCTTTATTTCACTTGCAATCTCTCCATGTTTCTACTTTTGGATGGGATACTGCTGTTTTCTCGGATCAATTGCAGACACATTCTTGGAAAGGTCATCAAAGGAACCAACATCCACCGTACTTCCTTGGTCCTCTTCCGATTGATCCTGAGCCACCTCCACCAAGAAAATCCAATGCGGGAGAAGATGTTGTTAATGACAAATGCATGATTCTCATCAGGGATGAGAACTTCTCCTTCAAGCAACTAAAGATTCTCTAACACATGTTGTCTCTTTCCTTACTTGTTTTCTTCCTGATTCACATGATTCTTTGGGATTAATTGTTGTGTGAAGAAGATAAGTGTGGGGAAGGGACACAAACCAATAGCAAAAGGTAGAATTCGTTTAGTTTAATAAGAACCCCCTTTGTATGCTTTGTATTTGTGGCCACTACCCTACTTAATTACCATTGTGCCTAGAACTTTAACTGCGAAGCATTCTCTTTATAATTGCTTTACACGTTGAGGACAATGTGTTAATTAAGTGTGGGGGAGGGAAAATACATTTGAGATCCCATTGGTTGTTTCCAAATGAGAAATACCTTAAACTAGAAAATCTTTCAAAAAATTTTTCAAGAATGACTTACTTTGATGCATGTTAAAATGGTAAAGGGTCGCATTTACCATTTTAAAATGTGATTTGTGAGAAATTCTTTGAACTTTCATGAGATCTAGTGTTTTTGGCAACCTTTTGAAACCATGTTTTGTTCTTTTCAAGTGAATGGTGAGAGAAATGAACCCACAATTAGATTTTTGGTTTACTCCTTGTTTTTGAGAAATCAAAAGTTTTTATATCATTAGTGCTTTTAAGAGTTGAGCATTCTTATAATTGATTGCAATGTTTTGATTTATTATGTTTGTAAGGTTAGCATTAGGAATAGTTAAGAAGATGCGTTGTGGTTAGCTTGCTATGCAATTGATTGTATTGGAACAAGCATTGTTGGAAGGTTAATTGAGCTTTGAATTCTTTCTATGTGTGATGTTCACTTAGTTCTTCACCTTCTAGAACTTGTTTCCACTTTTTTTAAAAATGACATTGGCATTAGTGTGATGGAAATGAAAGTGGCATTCATTCTAAACCCTTTCAACCCAAACACAACCGTACATTCATTCACCATTTGTTACCCCATTGAGCCATTCCTATGTTGTATGCATGTCATTATTTCATAGTGTTCATGGTATTCTAACATCAAAGTGCTTTGCTAATAGGTAGTTGAACAATTTATATATGGAAATGCCATGTATATAGAAAAGAGAATTGAAAAAAAAAGTATATATGTTGAAAAAAAAAGAAAAAAGAAAAAAATGATGAAAAAAAGTGTCTAGTTTAGGAAAGGAAACGAAATTGGAAAAAAAAAAACAAAAGAAAAGAGTGCGTGTGGTTTTGAAAAAAAAAACGAAAAAAAAAGAATGAGAGAGTTTAGAAAAAAAAATGTGTATATGGTTTGAAAAAAAAAGAGAGATTATAAAAAAAATGAAGGCACTTGTTCATGAATTTAGAAAAGAATTGGCCAGAGTTTTCAAGTTATTTAGATGCTATGAATTTATTCGTTAACTTAGACTTGCATATCAACTATTTCTTTTCTTTGATTAATTCATTCCATCTAGCCTTCATCCATCATTACAAGTCTTTTAAGCCCTCTTGATTCATTGCATTTATTGCTATAAGTAGTGGAGAAGTTAGAGTTGTTACAAGCCTATGGTAAGGTGTTGATTAAGTGAACTAGAGTGAAATAACCTTAATGATGTGAGATGAGTTAGACACTAATTTCTTGAGAGTTCTCTTATGCTTCATTCTAATATTTTGGATTGTATGGTTAGCTAATTTCTTTGCATTGCTTGACTATGACTAGTGTTGGCTTGAGCAATTTGATTAATTGATCCATTGCTTTCTAATTATGAAATTGCTCATCTTTCAAATGCATTGATGATTGGAATTTAGAAAATTGTGCGTAATTGCCTTTGTTGAGGAGTACAAAGGTCTAAGTGTGGGGGAATTGATTGAACCATATTTTCACATGATTTTTCATGATTTATTTGGGATTTGAATGCATTTTATGAAGCATTATTGCATGATTAAGCATGAATTTTGGTTAGGAACAATTGTTTTGAATTAATGGTAATTAGGGGCAAAATGATCAAAATTATTAATTTTTTTGTACAATTGTTTCTTGGACTTTTAATGCTACTTATGCTTAAATTTTGTATTATTGTAGGTATTAAAGAAGAAATTGAAAATTTTGGAGATCCAAATTAATTATTTTGAGGGAATTGGGCTAATGTTGAAATTGGAAAGCCTGAAATAGAGGGAGCCTGAAGCCGAAAACGCAAGCTGTTTGACCAAGGAATTTGGGCCTATGTCAGATTTTTGAAAGATGGGTTTGTAGTTGGGGAGGCCCAATTCAAAGAAAAAACAAAGAAGAGACATGAGTTGGGCCAATAGAAGAGTAAACAAGGCAGGCCCATTATATTTAAAAAAAACAGAGAGACAGATCTGACACCTGGACCCGACTTGGCTGTCGATATGCTATTTGGACATGGCAGACCCGGCAATGAAAACACATATGCGGGCTGGGGGAGAGGATAGACAGAGTGGTGCTGCACATCCAGAGGGATCGATTCTCTCATCACCTTCTTCCCCTTTCATCTAATGTCGCCGGCGACATCATCTCTTCCACCACTGTCGCCGGCGACGCCCCTTCTTCGCTTCACCGTCAACCATCACAGAGGAAACAGAGCATAGTGAGGGGGAGTTGCTACTGCAGATTCAGAGCTTGAGAGGTGCAAGAGGGAGGTTCACCATCGCAGATCATCATCTTCCACCATCTCAACACCTCCTTCTCCTTCCACTCTCGCCGGCGGCACAGCTCACCACCTTTATTGTCGCCAGCGAGAACCTCTTCTCCACTACTCCTTTGTTCCTTTCTTAATCCACTACCAATAATCACCTCCATCATCGCATGATCATCTTCTTCTTCCTCCCTTCCCCTCCTTGTGTCGCCAAACTAGCTTCTTCACACCACCTCCTCCGTCGTCTTTCACTTTCACCCACTCTTTGTGACATCCCAGCATCATCTCTTGTTTCCGGTGAGTTTCCAGATTCTGGCTAAGCTCTGCAGTTTCCGGCGTTGTTCATAATTTTCCGGTGCCTCTTCTTTCTCACAGTGCTAGCTACCCTCTTCTTCTTCTCCAACCATTTCGTCACCATTGAAACACCACCACCATCATCCACTGTCTCTCTCATTTTCTAACCGAACCACATCCTTTAACCATTAATTTGGTTATTCACTCATATTTCCATGGAACTTTGGCATTTTGAGGAAGTTGTGGCTATTGTTAAATTCATGAGGGGCTAAATTTCTTGGTTCTTGGTGATGATGATTTGTCTTTGAGCTTAATGGACTACAAAGGGGAGTTTTTCTATCATTCCACTAGTCTAGAATTATATATTTAATTGCCTAGTTTTAGGAATTATTGTATATGATTTTGGAATTGGGATTAATGTTAATTGTCTCTTTTGGTTTGATAATTGTAGTTGAGATTGAATTTTACAATGTTTTGAATTTCTTTGTGGTTGCAATGAGATTATGTTAATTAGCATGTTATTGCCTAGTTAATGTGGTGGCTTTGTATCCTTGAGGGGCTGTGTAGCACTCAAATCCAAGAAGATTCATGTTGCATTATTCCAATTTCAATTGCACATTAAGTGGTTTTAAACAATATCTCAAGAGGCAGTAGTTAGCTATGTTTGTAGGTGCTACTATTAATTGAGAATATTGGACTCAAGTGTTATCTTGAGGTTGTTCTTAAGACTTGATGAATTCTTAACTCCCATAATCTTTTTGAGGAAGGATTGTCATTTCTTCATTACCAAGAGCATTCTTTATTGATATTTTCCATTCCATACCATTCCATTCAATCTTATCCATCCCATTTTTATAAAAAAAAAAAACAAAAAACAATAGTTTAGCAGTTAATTAATTTTCATCTTTCTTTTAATAATTAATTTCAAAAACCAAAATCCATTTCCCCTTGCTTTTATTGCATTTGCATGATAATTAGATTACTTAGGTAGCTCAATAAAAAGCACATCAAGTGAGACGACCCGAGTGTTGCATTGTAATGCAATTCTTGGATTAAAAATATTTTGCATTTGACTCCAAGGAGTAAAGACACGGTCAAATCACTGTTTTAAAATCAATTATGTTTTTAATTATGAGCTCTATTTGTGGAAATTCACTGCAACAACTACTAGACCATGAAGTTATCTGTTTTGGCCAAACACAATATTATTCATAGTTTTCCATCCAGTTGGCGAAGCCAATAGATTCCACACGTTGTTGAAAGGAGAGAAAAATTATTGGGCATTCTATGGATTTGTAAGTTTCAATTATTTCACTTCCAAAAATCTTTTGCATCCTAATTTTCACGTTGGTTATACGAGAAAGCAAATCAGAAATATTGTAAAGAATGATATTTTTGTGAATAGAATTGATTGAAATAATGAGTCTTTTATGCTGATTTTTTTAGAAAATAAATGTTTTTTTTTAAAAAAAACATGAATTTACCCAACCAGTTCTGCAAGAAATTGACATGGTTGAAATTATTAAGAGAGACCAGTGGAGATTTTTAGCAGTTAGAAATATAAGTTGTCCAACTGGAAGGGCAGTTTCCTGAGTATGGCAGGCCGGACGGTCCTCATCAAGTCGGTCCTTACCGCCAGTCCTCAATATCAGATGCAATCAACCTTGGTTCCTAAAGGTGTCCTATCAACTATTGAGAAATTAAGTAGAGACTTTTTCTGGAATCAGCATGAGGATTCCAGGAAAATGCATCTGGTTGCTTGGGACATCCTCAAAAGGAGCAAGCATGAGGGTGGTCTGGGGATTAAGGATTTGCGCTGCCAAAACAAAGCTTTTCTCATGAAGTTGTGTTGGAGTCTTGTCACCAACCAGGAAGCTTTGTGGGTCAAGTGCCTTCGTGCTAAATATTCCTGTGGCTTATCCTCAATTCCTCATGTTCAAAAGTGGCGCAGCCAATCAGCCGTATGGAGTGGAATAGTTGCGGTTTGGGAGGATTTCCAAAACGGCCTCGGAAAGAAACTGAGAAGTGGAAGAACCACACATGCTTGGCAGGATTACTGGGCTCCTCTTGAAAAGCCGCTAATATTTTTTGTAAATCGGAATTTGCATCTCGTGGATATGGATGCTCCGGTGTCTTTCTTTACTTCTACGGCAGGTCTCTGGGACAGGGCGAAATGGGAGGCTTTCCTTCCTACCTGGGTTGTGGATAAAATCACGATGCTCCCCCCTCCCTCGGGTTCTGTAGATGTCTTGTTTTGTTGGCGCAATGCTCCTGATGGTACCTTCAGCGTGAAATCTGCCTACGAGTGTATCTACCATCAGCAGCCACTCCCTCACCAACGTCACTGGCGGCAACTCTGGCACTGGGATGTTCCTGAGAAAATTAAACTCTTTATGTGGCAGGTTTTCCATGAGAAACTCCCGACAAATGAGATCAAAGCGAGATACAACCCGAATGCCTTAAACACTTGCCCTTTTCAGTGTGAGAGTGAAGAAACCATCCTTCATGTTCTGAGAGACTGTGAGCAGGCCCGGAGAGTTTGGCTTTTCTTAACTAACCATTTATATTATACTATGTTTGCTTCTGGTAATTTGCAGGATTGGCTCACACGGAACTCACAGCTTTCCCTGGGAAACAAGAGAATGGCTAGATGGACTTGGCAGAAAGTATTCAGTACAACATGTTGGCTCCTCTGGAAAAACCGATGTTGTCAGGCATTCGAAGGTAAAGCAGATAAACCAATTCAGCTTGTTCACAGATGCATTTTTCATCTCTCAGAATCAGTAGAGGCCAGCCGTTTTCATCACCAGCTCTTCCAAGTTCCGGAGAGAGGTCACCTTAACTGGCTTCCCCCGGAAGAGGGATACATTAGAATTGACGTTGATGGTTCGACCGCCAGCGATGGACTATCTGCCTGTGGAGGAGTCATCCGCGACCACCAGGGTAATTGGGTGTGTGGTTTCCAACAGAAGTTAGGTCACTCTTACCCAACAGCTGCCGAAATCCACGCGATCCATAGCGGGCTCCGATTTTGCAAACAGTTGGGTTTTATGAAAATCAGACTGTTCTCAGATTCACTTCAAGCAGTCCACTTACTGTCAACTCATTCTGAGATAGATCACCCTTTGCACGACGCCATCCTTGATACCAAATCCCTAATCTATGCAGACTGGGACTTGAAGATCTTCCATACACATAGGGAGAATACTCGGTGTGCAGATTACCTTGCACGATCGGCTCACTACATTGCCCAGAGCTATTCAGAACTACGCTCACCGCCGGTGGAATGTATTAGTCTTTTTGTGTTAGAACGTGGTATGCAGCCACATGAACAATCTTCGGGGTCCTACCCATAATCTTGTATCTTTTCAAGCTTTGCTTGCCTTTGTATCACAAAAAAAAAAAAGAAATATAAGAAAGAAAAGTTTATTAAAAAAAAAATATTGCCGTACCAACCAGAGTGCTTCGCATAGAACCCGAAGACCATAAATACTCCTTTTATGGCAGCTTTGTAAATATAATTTACGATCATTTATCCACTATTTACGATTAAAAATTGTTTTGAGACTAATAGTTTTTTATATTTAAAGACAGATGAAATTAACCCAAATGTCAACAATCGTTGCTGCCGCCCTTATTGATTTATTTTCATCAATTGAATGAAGACGTGCACATGGCTTCTTTGAATTTCTGAAAACCACGTACTGAGAGGACATTTTGTTGCATATAAATAGATATATCCATTAAAATAAAAATATTGATCAACAAGTGTTGTAACTAGAGGAAGGAATATCACCCCCTTAATTAATATAATGCTATTTCAACTTGCATGAATGCAAAATAAAATAGAAAATTGATTAAAGCTTGAACAATTCTGGAGGCTTTCGCCCACACACACACACTCATATAATCAATAGTGTAACGCACTCCTAGCGTCAATTATACGTAGAGATTACAGAAAGAACCAATAAAAAAAAAAGTAATATATCATGTAGCGAGGTTCAATGAGACAAGGCGTTTTAATTCAATTGGAGTAAGCGCTATTACCTCTCAACCCGTGTGCTAGCTAACTAAAGAAAAGGCAACTAAGGACAAACACTTGGGCAAATCTATTAGCAGAAGGAAGGTGTGTAGAACGTTGTCAATTAATGCATTTTTAAAAAGTAGTATCAGTGGAAATAAACTATGAGCTAACTCAATTATGAGAGGCGTGAATTAATAAATTAGGGAAAATCATGTCATAGTACATGGCACGTAGATTTTTGCCAAGTTGTAGTACATCATTATATTGGGGTGAGGTGCATCAAAATTATTTAAGAATTGCAATTAATGTTCATATACATGAATGACAAAATTATATACAACATGGCCCACTTGCACATGCTATTAATGAAAATTTGTGGACAACTCTCTCTGGTTCTTATTATTATAAGACACCAACTACTAATTCTTGCGGATTGAGAAAAGAAGGTTAAGTCATTAAATTCGTCTTAAATTTATAATTTTTTTAAACTTTTCGATCTTTACATGATGTGATTTAATTTTTTCAACTTTGAACATCAATTAATAATAAGGGTAAAATGAACAAAATAATTAATGAGGCAGTTGGTGCATTATATTTTGGACCAAAAGTTGCTTCTAATTGATGCCTTATGTGCAACCAATAACGACACGCTTTTGGGAAAAATCATAGATTAACAAGACAAAGTTGATTGAAGCGTATTATTTTTAAAACAAAAGTAGACCCCTTATCTCATCATATATTTAGTACCAAAGCTAATATATCAAAAGTAAACTAGGATTTCATATGTCTAGTCCATTTTGGATGGCGAACTTAATTTGCCAAGTGGCATTATTAAAAAAGAAACCAATAATGTTATACCCTTATCACCGTGTACGTCGCCCTATATATAAAGGCATGCATAGAGGGTTTCTCAGCATCGATCAGTAGCACAAACTAAAACAATAATGGCTCTTAGAGTTGAATTGTCTTGTCTTGCTTTACTCCTCTCACTACTCGTGAGCTTCGCTGCAATGGCTAATTCTGTAAGTAATTGCTCCCTTGTAAGCTTTTCTCTTCAACTTCTTTTTTTATTTTTGGTGCATATATATATCATTGCGTGTATTATTAGAATTTATTAAGAGTCCCACGTCAATTAATTGGACAAGGAATTGAGGGTATATATAACCTTGAGGTAGATTTTATCAAATTGGCTTAAGCTATTTTGGTAGAAAGGAAAACCTAAAATATATATCTATATCTAAAAGTTTAATGTGCTCGCAGCAACAGTGCCAATATGTTGTGAGAGTTAAGACAGGGGATCGCCGTAACGCAGGAACGGACTCCATGATCAGCCTCAAGTTAATGGCATCTAACGGAAATGGTTTTACCGTGAACAACCTCGAAGGTTGGGGGATAATGGGACCCGGTCACGAATACTTTGAGCAGGGCAACCTCGACGTCTTTAGCGGCAAAGGCACTTGCGTCAATGTTTGCGCCATCACTGTCACCTCCAACGGTGCAGGGTACAAGCCAGGGTGGTACTTGGACTACGTTGAAATCACCGTCAGCGGCGGTGTATCTAAGAATTTAAGATTTCCGGTGAACCAGTGGCTAGCTCTAGACGAAAGGCCCCATCATCTCTATGCCGACGTCAACCTATGCCCCCGCTAAATTGGGTTTGAACCTATCATTCTCTCTTATGTGTGACCATAAATGATTACCTCTTTGCCTTTTTAGTAATATCATTATAAATAATAAATAGGCCCTGATGAGGTAGTAATATGTATCTGGCTTTTGTTCGTGTGTTATGTAATATTTGTCTTGTGTCTCACTTCAGTATTAATAATAATTCCCCTTCATGGAGCGAACTTTTCCACTTGTCCGGCTTAACATGTGTGACTTCTTGATGACAGTAAAGTGCGAAATAAATTTTCTAAAAATCTAAAGGAAGTTTTTTTTTTACATCCGCTCGGCAGTGAATTAATTGGGAAAAATCCTATATAAAAATAGTTGAATTGCCCAAATTCTAATTTGGGTAACTGAACTTAACAAATTATATATCAGGTTCTGCGTCATAATTAGAGATTTAAAAGTTCGGTTAAATTACCTCTATATCTCTTAGTTATTAAAATAATAAAGTTAAAAACATAACCCTTTTAATTTCTCTATTAATTAATGCCTTAAAAAGTACCATCCGACATTACACCATTTATTCTCCCACTTCTTTCCAAGCTGTCACTTTCTTCTTTTTCAGTAAAAACCTTTGCCCCAAGAGCGTACAGTGAGGTGGGCAGCTCCACCGCTATCCCTCCATGGAAACTGCGATACACCCACTATTCCTCTTTATCTTGATATAACCATTAACTAATTTATGAGAAATAGAATTATACCTAGAGCTACAAACAAAGCTTACCGGTGCTTCCATCAACTTTCTGCACAATTACATATATTTCATCAGAGAAAGGGGGGAAATGAACCCCTAACAAGAATCAATTTCTTTAGAAGTGAAACTAAAGACGGGAGATGAATATTTTACGGATTAAGGACGACAATGGTATAATAATGGGGGAAAAAATAAAATTAGAAATCTGAAGTTGCATATTGGGAAAAAATTGATAAAGCAAATTAAAAAAGAAACCAGAGAAACCACCCAAGTCCTACAAGTAATATATTTCAACTTCAACTAATACTTTCAATTCCTTCAATCCAATGCAAACTTTCATCAACACAGCGCAACAAATCCCAAATTTTGACTATAAAGAGATGTAGAATATAAACTCTCCTCCACCTTATTCGCCCTCAGCACTACAGGAAATGTCTACACCATCATCCTCTCCCTTGCCCTCTTGCACATGCCCTGACCCTATCTTGTTATGGATGTTCATGCCAAAATCAACTATGAACCAAAAATCCTATTTATCTCATAAATTACTATTACGTACGTTTCAATTATACTTTCCTAAAAATTTATTTAAACACCCTGTTTTAAAATCAATTATGTTTTTCATTATGAGCTCTATTTGTGGAAATTCACTGCAACAACTACTAGACCATGAAGTTCTGTTTTGGCCAAACACAATATTATTCATAGTTTTCCGGTTGGCGAGGCCAATAGATTCTACACGTTGTTGAAAGGAGAGAAAAATTATTGGGCATTCTACGGATTTGTTAGTTTCAATTATTTCACTTCCAAAAATCTTTTGCATCCTAATTTTCACGTTGGTTATACGAGAAAGCAAATCAGAAATATTGTAAAGAATGATATTTTTGTGAATAAAATTGATTGAAATAATGAGTCTTTTATGCTAATCTTTTCGAAAATAAATGTTTTTTTTTTTTGAAAAATCATGAATTTACCCAACCAATTCTGCAAGGAATTGACATGGTTGAAATTATTAAGAGAGACCAGTGGAGATTTTTAGCAGTTAGAAATATTAGAAAGAAAAGTTTATTAAAAAAAGGTTAAAATATTGCCGTACCAACCAGAGTGCTTCGTATAGAACCCGAAGACCAGAAATACTCCTTTTATGGCAACTTTGTAAATATAATTTACGATCTTTCATCCACAATTTATGATTAAAAATTGTTTTGAGACCTTATCATTTAAATATAACAGTTTTTTATATTTAAAGACGGATAAAGTTAACCCAAATATCAACCTTCGTTACTGTCGCCATTATTAATTTGTTGTCATCAATTGAGTAAAGACGTGTATTTGGCTTCTACAAGTGTTGTTACTAGTGGAAGGGAAATCAACCAATTAATATAATGCTACTTGCGCTTGCGTGAATGCAAAATAAAATAGCAAATTGATTAAGTTTTGAAAAATTTTCTCAAGGCTTGAGTCAACACACACACACACACACATGTATAATTTTTGAAATACTGTTTGATCCGTGTCACGCCCTCCTAGTGTCACTTATATACTGAGATTACAGCAAGAACCAATAATAATAAAAAATATATGTAACATATCATGCAGCGAGATTCAATGAAACAAGGCTTTTTAATTACATTGGAGTAAGAGCTATGACTAATTAGAGCAACTTGCCTTACGTGCTGCGGATCAAATCGTACATATTCAGAGCTAAGTTTAGTAAGGTGCTATTTAATAATGAATAGTGCACTATGGTGTGGGTGTGGGTGGGAGATCATTGTGGGCCCTATAACGATGTTAGGTGCAATATGGTTCTTATCTGAGGTCTTGACAAATTTAAAGTGCATTGAATTAACGCAGGAAAAATTGCATTAATATACCGGACTTATTTATAGATAATTCTAGTAAATTTACAAAAAATATAGCCAAGTCTTTTAGAAGTAGCTCTTATTTGTCATGAATGTGAAAAGACCACATTGTTCTCTTCAACTTTAAATTAAATCACGAAATTCTAGTTGTAAATTCGTGATAATTCGTTATTTAATTGTTGACCGATTCGTACTTATGCAAGGTCCGATATTTTAAATCTAAGGTGAACATCGTGTAAGAGTCGTCCCCTTCTAGAATTGAGTCCATGACTCCATGTGCCACTCACTACACGGCCACCTTCATTTTCTCCCCACTCTACCTTATTTATTCTATTTTGGATCTTATACCAGCTACAGTACTTAATATAAAAGTTAGTTGACTAATTTTGATAGATTAAGATAGTTATATTAGTTATTAAAATCATTTTTATCATGATTACCCTTCAATAGAAACTTCTTAATATGTGCAATTAATATAAATATTTTAAGGAAAAATTATAAATTTGGGAGATAAAGTTGATTGAGATATTATATTTAGTACCAATTCCAATCATCAACTAACTTTTATACTCATAACCAGAAGTATTATTTTGTGAGAAATTTTTGTGTGAACCTAGTTTGCCACGTCTTTTATGGTTTGACCAATTAAAATACAAAAACTCTACTAATATTAATTCTAGTTAGCTGCTCATGTAATTCACATTTTTATTTTTCTTAAAAAATTAAATCCCTCAATTAAGATTTCACCAGTAATGGAAAAGTAATCTTGTGAAATCTTTTAATTTTATTAATATGCCAAATAATATTTAGGATGTACCAAATTAACTCATGAGTTATTGTATTTTAATTGATTAGATCATAAATACATGATAAACCAGGTTAACACAGTAATTTCTCGTATTTTGTTAGTTGGGATTGCCATACTTCTGATGGGTCATTCACTGCGAGTTTGTGAGTTGTGCGTTCAAACCAATAAAGCCTTTTGGTATTGTCACGTGGAGAAGACTTTTTTGGTGAGCTTTTATATGTGATGGCCCTCCATTCAAGTTCAACATGTCCACGAGGTGATTGTTATTGTTATATATGATTAGATTTTTTTGTCTAATAAGGAATTGGGGGATAAATATAAATATTTGGTAATTACATTGGAATTAATTAAATTAAAATATATAATCATCAAAACAATGAAACAAACTGCGTGAGATTAAAATTTTGTTTCGAATTAACACATACATATATAACAATAATAAGATCATCGAACAGGGAGAGGGTGTGTTAGATATTACTACCTTCGGTCCGTTATACAAGACCTTGTTGGTAGTATAATTTGCATATTTCATTCATATATTGGAATAAAAATAAAAATAAAGTATAATATATTTATTTATGAAACATTTTTTGTCTTATATTGTATGTGACGTAAAGTTTGTCATGTGACTCGTTTCAATAGTAATAATTATTACTATTACTTCTCTCGGCTTATATATAATTATAAATTGCCCTGAGATAGTAGTAATGTAATATGCATGCCTTTTTTGTTGGTGTGTTTAGTTTCTTCGTGTATGAGAGAACTGGCATTAAAAATGATACTGCTTCCTGACCTTAATATTTGGTAGTTAATGATGAATGGGGAAAATGATTTTTTTTTTATTTTAATAAAAAAAATTAGAAAGAAAAAAAATAAACTACACTCCCTCCTTCTTCCACCTTTCTCTCAACAGTAAAGCAGGTTCCATGAGCAATAATAGCGGAGATCAATATCTTAGGCAACTGAGCAAGTTTTTTCACAAGATTTCCAAACCCATCGTTGCAAACAAAAACCCACTTTTGCTAATTATTTTTCTTCCTCACTCGTGACTATATTGAAAACAAAGGCCCAAAAAAACCATTTCCCTGTTTGCCAGTAACTGTTAATCAATAGTTGAAACTTTTGATCCCAGGGAATATAGGGAACTTGACTAGGAGCAATTTATTATACGTACATTTATATTTTGATTTTTTTATCCTTTTAAAATAATTGTAATTCTTAAAATCTTCTATAATTAATATTATTTGCTCCGCCCGATCCTTCTCCCTAATATTACCAAGAGTAAAATTAGCCATACTTGTTTTTTGTTTTAAAATGCAAATTCCCAGCTGACCGAACAAAATATTATAGTCAGAGAATGAATACTTTATCCTATGCCAAACAAGACTTTGGCTTCACTCCTAGAATGGAAACAAACTTCATTGTTCCAAGGGAAGATCCCGGTAAGTCTAGACTAATTTTGTCCCATAAAATAATTTCTGAACTATATATATGCATAGACTCTTTATTTAAGTTTATCTTCTTGAGGAAGACTTTTCCTTCCATGCTTATCTATTTAAATACACTATAGTTAGAATTAATCTTGAAAATAAACATAAGCCTAATTTTTCATAATTTATAATTTGTGCGGCTAAATATAAATTTTATATTAAAGATGAATAACAAAATTATATAGATTTACTTTCACGTTCCAAAATTCCTTGAAGATTAATTTGTATATATTTAATATTTTTTATTATTCAGGAACTCATAAATTAATATTTTCCTAGAAAGTAAATTAATCATGTTATGATTCCTTATTGATTTGCTTGAATGTTTTCTGCTTTTCATGTGCATATATATATCTATATATATCCTGGGTTTTCAGACTAATTGGGCTAGATTTATGATAGAATACATCAGAAATGAATATCTTAAAAAAGCACATAAAATTGAATATATACATTTGAAAGTGGTAGCTATAGCTGCCGGGGGGGGGGGGGAAGAGCGTTGCTGTTTTTAATAAACAACTTGTAGGTGTCTATTATGTATAGTAAGTAACATTGCTGTATAACCATAAGAAACTAGTGGGAATGAAAATAAATAAAGCTAAATCTATAAATGCTCTAAAATGCTGCATAACCTAAGCAAAGTTTTTTTTTAAAAAATAACGACACTAATAAACAGGATGACCCATGGGCAGGCAATTGCTAGGTGCAGCAGGCTTATTATTTTCGATCAATTATAAGAATATCACCTATGTTTCTCTTAATAAGTAGCCCCATATGCAACTAAGGACAAGCACTTGGGCAAATCTATTAGCAGAAGGAAGGTGTGTAGAACGTTGTCAATAAATGCATTTTTAAAAAGCAGTATCAGTGGAAATAAACTGTGAGTTAACTCAATTATGAGAGGCGTAAATTAATAAATTAGGGAAAATCACGTCATAGTACATGGCACGTAGATTTTTACCAAGTTGTAGTACATCATTATATTGGGGTGTGGTGCATCAAAATTATTTAAGAATTACAATTAATGTTCATATACATGAATGATAAAATTATATACAACATGGCCCACTTGCACATGCTATTAATGAAAATTTGTGGACTACTCTCTCTGGTTCTTATTATTATAAGACACCAACTACTAATTCTTGCGGTTTGAGAAATGGTGGTTAAGTCATTAAATTTGTCTTAAATTTATAACTTATTTTAAAATTTTTGATCTTTACACGATGTGATTTAATTTTTTCAACTTTGTACCTCAATTAATAATAAGGGTAAAGTGAAAAAAATAATTAATGAGGCAGTTGATGCCTTATATTTAGGACCAAACGTTTCTTGTAATTGATGCCTTATGTGCAACCAATAAGGACATACTTTTGGGAAAAATCATAGATTAACGAGACAAAGTTTATTGACGTATTTTTTTTAAAACAAAAGTAGACCCCTTATCTATTTCATATATTTAGTACCAAAGCTAATATATCAAAAGTAAACTAGGATTTCATATGTCTAGTCCATTTTGGATGGCGAACTTAATTTGCCAAGTGGCATTATTAAAAAAGAAACCAATAATGTTATACCCTTATCGCCGTGTACGTCGCCCTATATATAAAGGCATGCATAGAGGGTTTCTCAGCATCGATCAGGAGCACAAACTAAAACAATAATGGCTCTTAGAGTTGAATTGTCTTGTCTTGCTTTTCTCCTCTCACTACTCGTGAGCTTCGCTGCAATGGCTAATTCTGTAAGTAATTGCTCCCTTGTAAGCTTTTATCTTCAACTTCTTCTTCTTTTCTTTGGTGCATATATATATCATTGCGTGTATTATTAGAATTTATTAAGAGTCCCACGTCAATTAATTGGACAAGGAATTGAGGGTATATATAACCTTGAGGTAGATTTTATCAAATTGGCTTAAGCTATTTTGGTAGAAAGGCAAACCTAAAATATACATCTATATCTAAAAGTTAATATGCTCGCAGCAACAGTGCCAATATGCTGTGAGAGTTAAGACAGGAGATCGCCGTAACGCAGGCACAGACTCCATGATCAGCCTCAAGTTAATGGCATCTAACGGAAATGGTTTTACCGTCAACAACCTCGAAGGTTGGGGGATAATGGGACCCCGTCATGAATACTTCGAGCAGGGCAACCTCGACGTCTTTAGCGGCAAAGGCACTTGTGTCAATGTTTGCGCCATCGCTGTCACCTCCAACGGTGCAGGGTACAAGCCAGGGTGGTACTTGGACTACGTTGAAATCACCGTCAGCGGCGGTGTATCTAAGAATTTAAGATTTTCGGTAAACCAGTGGCTGGCTCTAGACGAAAGGCCCCATCATCTCTATGCCGATGTCAACCTATGCCCCCGCTAAATTGGGTTTGAACCTACCATTCCCTCTTATGTGTGAACATAAATGATTACCTCTTTGCCATTTTAGTAATATCATTATAAATAATAAATAGGCCCTGATGAGGTAGTAATATGTATCTGGCTGTTGTTAGTGTGTTATGTAATATTTGTCTTGTGTCTCACTTCAGTATTAATAATAATTCCCCTTCATGGTGTGAACTTTTCCACTTGTCCGGCTTAACATGTGTAACTTCTTGATGACAGTAAAGTGCAAAATAAATTTTTTAAAATTCTAAAGGAAGTTTTTTTTTACATCCGCTCGGCAGTGAAATAATTTTGAAAAATCCTATATAAAAATAGTTGAATTGCCCAAATTCTAATTTAGGTAATTGAACTTAACAAATTATATATCAGGTTATGCGTCATAATTAGATATTTAAAAGTTCGGTTAAATTACCTCTATATCTCTTAGTTATTAAAATAATAAAATTAAAAACATAACCCTTTTAATTTCTCTATTAATTAATGCTTTAAAAAGTACCATCCGACATAACACCATTTATTCTCCCACTTCTTTCCAAGCCGTCACTTTCTTCTTTCTCGGTATAAACCTTTGCCCCAAGAGCGTACGGTGAGGTGGGCAGCTCCACCACTATCCCTCCATGGAAACTGCGATACACCCACTATTCCTCTTTATCTTGATATAACCATTAACTAATTTATGAGAAATATAATTATTCCCAGAGCTAGAAACAAAGCTTACCGGTGCTTCCATCAACTTTCTGCACAATTACATATATTTCATCAGAGAAAGGGGGAAAATGAACCCCTAACAAGAATCAATTTCTTTAGAAGCGAAACTAAAGACGGGAGATGAATATTTTAAGGATTAAGGGTGAAAATGGTATGATAATGGGGGAAAAAATAAAATTAGAAATCTGAAGTTGCATATTGGGAAAAAATTGATAAAGCAAAAAAGAAACCAGAGAAACCACTCAAGTCCTACAAGTAACATATTTCAACTTCAACTAATACTTTCAATCCCTTCAATCAAATTCAAACTTTCATAACACAGCGCAGCAAATCCCAAATTTTGACTACAAAGAGATGTAGAATATAAACTCTCCTCCACTTTATTCGCCCTGAGCACTACAGGAAATGTGTACACTGTCATCCTCTCCACCTTGCCCTCTTGCACACGCCCTGACCCTATCTTACAAGCACATTCTCATCATTTTCATCTAAGTCCTTGGCGTCTCTCCCGGTAACATCAAACTCCTCCAAAGAACACTCTTTCCCTCTGAGTTCCGCCTCCTTCTGGAGCAGCCCACCTACCTGGACGCTCTTGCAGGCGAACGTTTTCTCAGAAAAGGAAGAAATTGATAGCTTGGCATCTCCTTGGATCATCATCACCTGACGTGGCACTAGTTTAAGGAACTCAAATGCCTTTTAAAAACTAGGGAAACCTATAAAGACTGAGTTGGGCTTAAACTATAGAGAATGAGTTACAAATTCGGTTAAATTATAAGGATAAAGTAATTAATTTTCCTTAACTTATAAGTTTACTAGTACTAAGTTTTTTTAATTAAGTTTCTAGCTATATAGTATCAATTTTTCTGCTTTAAAATGGGATATGGAGGTCATTTGACTGAAATTTTAAATCCCTAATTATGACATATAACCTGATATATAATTTGTCTTGTTTAGTAACTTAAATTAGAATTTTGGTAATTCATCTGTCTTCGTGTGGGATTTTCCTAAATAATTAGTAACCATTTAGAAACAATAAAATTACAACCTTCGAGTCTCATTATATAGAATCTCTCTTTTTCGGCTTTCATCATTAGTTTTGTTTTGTTTAGTGAAATTACAAAAAATAAAAAACAACAAGAAAAAGGGACGCTGTTTGGGGAAAGCGAGTGTGACTAAGTCAGTGACACAAGCGTAAAATTATGCTGTTTTTTTGAGAAACTACAAATTTATTTTTTTAAAAAAACAGTTTTGCAAGAAATTGACCTAGTTGAAATTAGGCTAAAGTATATTTTTAATCCTTTAAGTTTACATGAGGTATACTTTTGGTCCCTTAACTCTATAAAGTATACTTTGTAACCCCCTACCTTAATAGCCAAATTTATAGTTCGAGAATGCGTCATTAAGTTGAAATAAAGACCAGTGGTTAATTTAAAACTTTTCTAAAACTTGTTTAGTGCGGTCTCACGTTCACATCTCGAATATAATTGGTCTGTCCAGTTCAGTTCCATTTATACATATCAGAGTGCAACCAAAATTTCCGACAATGCTCAGGTTTCGTTACTTAATAAAGGGTTTACAATGCTTAGTTTCCCATACAGAGGATTACAAACACTATTCAATATATACAACATGTACAACTAATTCCCAACAAAATATGACAACCAACTACCAAAATTAAAACTCCTAGCTAGGAGCTCTAACCGCCCTTCATCACTTGCTTTTCCTTTGAACCACTTGCCCTTGCTATAGTTTAGTCATTGGAAAGAATGAGATTCAAAAGAATCTCAGTAGTAACAATTCACTTATAACATGTACAATCACAAAGCATGTAAGCAAATCACAACAACAACAACACAACGGCATTTCGGCAATAGCTTTCGCTGCATTCACAACAGCATGTTTCACAACAGCACAACAACAACATTTCACAACGGCAATGTTACATCACGGCATATTCAATGAAATGACATACATGCAAGGCATCATACATAGAATAAGAGAAAGAGTCACTACCTTGTTCTTTCCGCTCGTGCACTGGCACTGGTTTATCACGTGCAGGGCAAATGCCAAATCCTATAATTAGAATTACGGGCGACAGGTTATTACTTAATCCAATTCTTTAATTCAAACACTCAAGTTGGTTGTCATTAGAGACATTTAATCAAATCAACTAAGGAGTTAAAGTAGTCAATTAACCTAAAAGACCAATTCCTAACCTCAAAGTTCAACAATACTACATTATGCCATTACATCTTCAATTTTCGCATAAGCGACCAAATCTGCCAGAATTTTCTCTAGACTTTGAAAAATCATAACTAATTCTACAAAAATTGAAATGAGGTGATCCCAAGTCCTATGGAAAAATATTGAAGTCCTCTTCATAGGAAAAATATGAATCATTACTGGAAATCACCACACAATTCCAGAATTACACAAAATCCCACACTTCTCCAGAATTAAGTCCAGTTTCGACATCAAACTTTGGGCAACCAGAACTCACAGCTCAAAAAACGAAATGACACAAATTATATGTCCATTTTGAAGCTTGGAATGTGAACTTTAATACTGGAAAGTTTCACAATTTTTAGAGATCATTTGGTTATCCAAAAACACCACACAAGTAGAGTACCTCGCTGGAATTCTGTTCACGCTGAAAACCCAAATTTACACTTTGAGTTCCAATGACCCAAAATTCACAACCTAAGGCTATTCCCACATAATTTTTCGTGTAGAACACAATGGTAACATCAAAATTAACAAATTCCCACTCATTCTCCATGTCCTGTTTTGGCAGAAAATTCAAAATAAATCCCAACAATTACCGACTTCTAATTTCAGCATCAAACTTATGTCAAATGGTTTCCAATCATCATAAACCACCAATAACATAACCAAAATGTCATGAATTACCCAAACCCTTGTTTAGCCAAAATCAGGGCAGATTTACACATGCCAAAATACTCATCCAACCAACACAACCAATAGCTCAAATTGATGCTAATACTCACCTAGTGCTCCTCCTTAAGTTCTTTCTTTGATTCTTCAGCTTTTGTTCTTGCAAGGTGGCCGAAAACTCCTCTTCTTCAAAAACAAAAACCATAGAAATGAAGCTAAGGAAGAGAGGAACAAGTTTCATGAAGGACTCTTGAGCCATAGATGAGGTTAAGGAGGTGAGAATCAAGACCAAACTCTCACCTTCACTTGCTTCTTCTTGCACCCTCGTGTTGCATCTGCAGCACCGACTTGAAAAATGAGAGAGAGAGTGAATAATAATCAGTTTTTCCCTTCCCTTATCACTTAAAAATCTGGCCGAAAAGTTGGGTAAAAAGGAGAGGCAAATATGTGGTCCATATTTGTTCTTTCTTGCTAAAATCCTATAGTAATTTCTATTGTATAATTGATCCAATTTGGTCAACCTTTCTCTTTTCTACCCCTTCCTCACTTGGCCGACTTGAAATGAATGAATAAGATGAGAGAATGTTTTTAATTAAATATTCAAGAATTCTTGTAGAGCTTAAGTCGGTTGAGCACATGTGTGAGAGAGAGAGAGAGCACTTTAATTGCAAGAGATATGTACCAATAATCCTTTTTTTTTTTAAATACAAAGGCAAGCAAAGCTTGAAGTTTACACAAGAGATGCTAGGAAACATGCATCGAACATTGACCCGGTAGCATACCACCACACTCTAACACAAAAAGCGCATTGCATTCTGCTGGCGAAGAGTCCAACACTGAGAACAGATGATTGCTCGTCTGAGCCCTTCGTGCTAGGTGATCAGCACATCTGACACTCTCCCAATAAGCATGCAGGATCTCTAGGTCCCAATCCAAGAGGATGAGGGATCTAGTGTCTAATATGATATCATACAGAGGATGAGCAGTCCCACAGTCAATCGATAATAGGTGAATAGCCTGAAGAGAATCGGTATACAGCCTGATTTTATTCAAACCCATCTGCTTACACATTTGGAGACCACTATGTATTGCGTGGATTTCCGCAGCAGTCGATGTATTATGCCCCAACTTCTGTTGAAATCCACACATCCAAGTACCCTGATGGTCCCGAATGACACCTCCACAAGCTGCATGCCCCCTACTGTCTCTCGAGCCGTCCACATCAACACGTACATAACCTGTATCGGGAGGCCTCCACTGTTCTTCACCCCTTTCTGGCGTCTGGAATATTCTGTGACGGAAATGCTCATTCTCCACTCCTTCAAATAGGTGGAACATACATTTTTGAACTATCATCTTCGCATCAACCGCTGTTCCCTCGAAGGCTTTGCTGCAGCAGTTCTTCCACAGAAGCCAACAAATAGTGCTGAACACCCGCTGCCATGGCCATCTAGCCATCCTCCTATTCCCTGGGGAGCATTGGGAATTCCACTGCAACCAATCCTGCAAATTACCAAAGAAAAATATACTATGAAATAAGGCGTTAGTAACAGAAAACCACACTCTCCTGGCTTGCTCACAGTCTCTCAAAATGTGGAGAATATTCTCTTCGCTCTCACACTCAAAGGGGCGTGTGCTAGGTATATTCTGAGTAAACCTCGCTCTCAATTGGTTTGTTGGAAGTTTCTCATGGAAAACCTGCAACATAAAGAATTTTACCCTCTCAGGAGTTCCCCCGCGCCATAGCTTCTGCCAGTGAGATTGGTTACCCAGGTTTTGCTGGTGGTAGATATGGTTGTAAGCAGACTTCACACTGAACAAATCATCCGGGGATAGCCTTCAGTAAATACCATCTTCCTCAGATCCACCCGGAGGGGTTACTCGCAGTATCTTTTCCACCACCCTGACAGGAAGGAAGCTCTCCCACTTCCTCCTGTCCCATTGACCATTCTGCGTTACAAAACAGTAAAGACATTCATCCAGGTCCACAGAAGCAGCATTGTTGATAATGTAATCTTTTAGCGGCCTGTCCATCGGAGACCAAATATCCTGCCATGCCTTTGTAGACCTCCCATTCTTAACTTTCCTGCCTAAGCCCTGCTTAAAGACATCCCACACAGCCACAATACCGCTCCAAACTGCAGATTGATTATGCTTACTCCGCACTTGAGGAATAGTACTCCTTCCACATGAATATTTCATACGTAAGCATTTAACCCATAAAGAGTCAGGTTTCATGATCAATCCCCAGCAGAGTTTCATGAGAAATGCCTTATTCTGGTGGCGGAGATCCTTTATTCCCAAGCCACCTTCCACTTTAGCCTGCTTCAGAACATCCCATGCTATAAGATGAAGTTTCTTAGAGTCCTCATGCTGATTCCAAAAGAAGTCCCTGCTTATTTTCTCAATGAGTGAAAGGACCCCTTTAGGGATCAATGTAGATTGCATCTGGTATTGGGGGATCGCAGAGAGGACAGATTTGATAAGCACCGTTCTCCCAGCCATGCTAAGAAATCTCCCTTTCCAGGATGCCAACTTAGACCTCACCTTTTGAATTAAAGGGGCAAAAGTCAACTTAACCATTCTTTTGTGCAGGAGCGGAACGCCCAAGTGTTCGCCACCGCAAGTGCACTGGTCGCGCCAAGTAATAGAGTGATAAGTAAAAATCGTCCCACAGGGATTTGAATAACAACTAGTTGAACAATAGCCTTATGTGTTTGATCAAGTTGACTCGGATAAAGTGTTGAGCATGAGAGCAACAAATTTAAAAGACGTAATGATAAAGACTAATGGAAATACTGACAGAATGGGCTTCTTGCGAAATTAATCAATTAGAGTAACTCTAGGATTGCTCTCTCCTTTTGTATATCATGAACTCAATCTAAGTCCTCCTCATCATGCCTGTTTATGGGATCTATATGTGTCAGTCTAAGGATTGATAATCATTGGGTAAGCTCTCTCGAGTCATAACCAACATATGTTCTCCACTTAAATGCACAATCTCTTGCTGTATTTAAAGGAGAACACCCATTAACAGCCCCCCTTACTATGACAATGCTAGGTTAATGACTCTATCTCTAGGTTATTAACAAACCATACATTTAACTAGTTAAACTGTAGGTCTAGCATAACTCTACCCTCGTTCTTCAACTAGATTAACTCTCTCAAGCTTAATCCATTTGAACAAGTTATTCATAGCTAGCTATTTATGAATATCAGTGAAAACAGAGCAAAGTTAACACATATATACCATTATATAATGAAGAAGAAGAAGACTTCAAGTTCAATCCATACAAAATTATCGAACAATCCTAGAATGAGAGAAACTAGCTACACATGTTTAATAACTGATTACAAACGACAAAAATTACAGAAGTCATAAAAGAATCACAGTGGAGAAGGGATAGAATACAGAGTATCAAAAAAATCTGAAATGAAATCTCTTCTGATCCTTGAGCCCACTTGATTCTCCTTGCTTCTAGCAATCTCCCGCTCTTAGAACCTCCTTAGCCGCCTCTGTCGTTCTTTCCAAAAGTGGGAACCCCTTTGCAAAACCCTCCATTTGCCTTTTATACCACCTCAGCTGTCAAAACGCAAATCTTTATTTTCGGGGTTGGGCCACGGCCCAAGAGATGGTGGGCCGCGGCCCAAGAGTCTTTGTCCTGAAGTTTGTACTTGTGGGCCGCGGCCCAGGAAGCTGTGGGTCGCGGCCCACCACTTTCTGTGGTTCTTTTTCCTGCAGGGGCCGCGGCCCAAGAGATGGTGGGCCACGGCCCAAGAGTCTCTGTGCTCCACTGGGTATTCTGGGCCGCGGCCCAAGATGTTGTGGGCCGCGGCCCACCACTTTCTGTGCTATTGTGGGGATTCTGGGCGCGGCCCAAGATGTGCTGGGCCGCGGCCCAGCACTTTCTTGGACTCCTTTTGTTCTACTCTGATTTTCCAGCTGGTCTTTCCTTCATTGGTTGTCAGCTCAACTTCCTTCCTCTCTTTTTCACTGCCTGCAGCTTCCTCTGGGTTAGCCCTGACTTAATCTGCACCAGTTCACACAAAGGACTTTCACACAACGTTAGACATTCATAACAGTTAGGGAGTAATATCCTTTACAAATTCATTTTGCTGTGCATAACATGAGATAAACTCAATTTATCACTTTAATCCATTCTAATACCCACTTATGCATCCAAAATGAAGTGAAACAGTATGAAATATGAAATTCTCGTAAGAATTTCCTGAAGTTAACACACCCCCAAACTTGAACTTTTGCTCATCCTCGAGTAAACTCTCACCATCCAGCCTAATGCTCATGCATGACCCTCTTCGCTTAAGTTACTCATGTCACCAAATATACATGCTTGCTTGGTTCATCAAAGAAAACTAACTTCCTCGTCATTTTCAACTGAATGTATGTTCAACAAGAGTTGCCCAATACTCATCCTTCATTCATTAAGACCAGGAACAATATTTTAGCATGTATAATTTGGAATCAATAGCTGTACCTAATCCATTGCATTCTCCTTCCTTTTTACTTGAATTCAATTCACACGTTTTCAATGTCCTAGGAGCTTCAAGGTTGCATGGAATTGTTCATTGTTAACGCCTTAAGCTAACACAGAGTTCAGTTTTAGGTAATGTCAAAGGAATAGGCTACAGCACAATCAACCACAGTTATGTGCACAAGAAAACACTCACAGCTATATGTGTTTAATCCTCACTCTTAGGGTTAATTTCGCTCAGTACCACTTATAGCAGGTCCTGCCATAGGCTTGTAGAAATTCTACTCTCTCCACCACTTGTACACCTAGATTTATGAATCAAGGGGGCCTTTACCAGGGTTGTAATGTTGGAAATGGTCTAGTGGAAGGGACTAATGGAACCAGTGCCATGCATGATGAATCGTAAATAATGACACCTTTCTTCTTCTTCTTCTCTTTTCCTTTTTCTTTTTCTCTTGTTTGTTTTGCTTTTCTTTTCTTTTCTTTATCTTTTTTTTCTTTTTCTTTTTTTTTTTTTTAAAATTGTGTAACTCAACATTTATTGTAAAGAAAGAAGATAGTAAATCAAATGCTAACTCCCAGCTTTTCTAAGTATCATTCAATTCCACAGCAACATCATGCATGACTTATTAAATGTCAGATTTTTAAAAGAAAGAAAAGATGAATGGCTCAAAGGGGATGATCAAAGGGTGAATGTGAAAGGTTTGTGTTTAGGTTCATGGGTTTAGAAATGAATGCCCCTATCATTTTCACTAATCCACATGCATCTGTGATTTTGAAAAAGAAATTAAACAAGTTCTAGAGGTACACTGACATAAATGGCACAAACACTCTAATGAATAAAATTCAGGCTCAAAACCCTTCCAACAGAGGTTTCTCCTCTCTTGTGCACAACCCCCACGGTTAATTCAACCTTAACTTATTTCGATTACATTAACTTAACTGATCCATATGCTAACACTATGCGCCATAACCACAGCCACTTTCATACAATTTACTCAAAAACATATAGTTCCGTGACAAGGAAAAGAAAATGCTTTCGAAGTGTATGAATCGCTCATCTTTTCCCAGGAATTCAACTACAATTTCAAAAGTCTTGCCATGAAAACAATTCATACATGTCATGTGTAAACCAAAAACCAAGCATTCATGAATATCCAGTACTTGACTCAACTCAGCTATCCAATGCAATTCACAGACATTTAGCTCAAAGAAATAGCGTAAAGCAGGTTTAAACAAATGCATGCAACTATATCAGCACCCCCAAACTTGAGGGTGACAGTGTCCCCACTGTCATAAGGCATACTGGGTCACAGATATCACCTGCAAGGGAACAAGCATACAACCAGCCATAGATATAACAGTGAACACCAGAGATAGCTAAACCATAATATCCAATAAAGTTCGAAACCACTGATGTCAAGCAATAAAGTAGCAATAAACAATAATAGCTGAAAGATCAATTGGTACCAAAGTACTGAAAGAAAGTCTGAAACATATCCATGTAAAATGAAGAGCAGCAATAAAAGTGGTAAACAAAACTAAGACTAATCATCGCCATCACCGTCACTGGCGGCTGTATCAGTGCCGTCCCCCTCAACATCGTCATCTCCACCAGCAACACCGACCTCCGCGTCATCATTATCGTCACCGGCTTGAGCTGCAGCAGGTACATGAGCAGCAAATAACTCCTCTAGCCTAGTCAAGCGAACACCGTGATCCTGTAGATAAGTGAGGCACTGGGCAGCAGTGGCCTCTTTGCGCTGAATAGCCGCAAAGATCACGTCCAAAGTGACGGTATACTCGGAGGAAGCATGGGCACCGGATGGTTCGCCCTGCTCCTGGGGGAATGGACTATCAGGAGGTGGGTGAGAAGGTCCGCCCTGCTGAAAGAACGGGTCAGTCGCCGTACGTTGGGAAGTTGGAACCTGCTCGTCTGGTCGTGGCTTGATGCTCACGTAGTTGAATTTCTTCAGTGGTTTGAACATAACATCGGAAGCCACCGCGGCTACACCCACCGACTTGCAGAAAGAGGAGATGAGGTGCGGCAGTATCAGACCAACCGAATGATCTCGGGCATGGTCGCGAAGAGTCTGATAGATCAGGGCGCCGAGATCAACAGGCTCCTTCTTCATGAGCAGGTAGATAAGGAGAGCCTGGTCTCTAGAGAGGCGACTCCTCTGCGATGATGGCCAGAAGTAGTCCTTGCCAAAATGCAGCCACACCCGAGCCTCCACTGATAACTGAGCCCGAGGTAAATGCTTCTGCGCCCCCCCACGAGTCTGCCACGCTACTTGGTGGTTGTACACGAGCAGCTCTGAAATCGCATCATCAGGGATGTCATCCTCACTGTCCAATAATTGCCTGTACCGGCACTCCTCAACAGCGGGGAGTGCTGTAAACTGCCGGAAGCTCTCGATAGTAAAGTCCACTTTGACCCCGCGCAGAGGAAATCGCCAAATGGATTTCACAGAGACATTGGCGTAAAACTCCTGGACGATCTGCAGGTTCCCGTCAACCTTGGGATCCATAAGTCGCTGAAGGTGATATGTCCGTGTGGCCAAGTAGTAGAACTCGTACGAGACGTTGAACGAGAATTCCCGTTCCTGCAGTAAGGGGCGAGTGACAATCTTGGTCTTGGCCTCAGCAACTGCCCGGGGACCGGAGCGATCAGCAACACGTTTAGCCGGCATATTTGCTACGAGAGAAAACAGTGGAAAGCCAAAAACAATTGAAGACTCAAACAGGCATTAAACATGGGCACCAGCATCAGAGAATGCAATAATGACTCCCCCCAAACTTATGACCTAACAGTCGCAAATCTGTTCAATACGAGGTTAAACCTCAACCTATTCATCACGACCTCATACATTACTTAAACAACTCAGAAGAATGCTTAAGGTCACTATCTTGCCAGCATAATGTCATCTCACAGGTATTTCAAAACGGGCAGGATAATGTAACTACCACAACACAGGTTCATTAACAGTTGATAGTGAATGTTCACATAGGCAGTTTGCATGTTGTGCAGGTTAAGCAAAGCAAAGATTACAAAAAACACCAAATGCACCTCCAGGTTCACATGATCATTCAAAAGGAACAACTACACACTTGTCGACTGCGAGCACAGCTTACAAGGTTCAAAACTTAGGCAAAGTGTGCACATTGCAAATATGTTGTGTGATATGACCCTATGAACACAATTTGCACATACCAGACATTCACAATGCAATTTATAAAATCAACAACAGAAGTTTAATGCAGGCATTACAGGCTTGCCTATCAAAAGAACTTACACAACCCTACCAAAAACAGAGAATTCATAAACAAAGAATTCAAGTCCAACCACAACCCAGGGTATATCAGAACATTCAATATATTTACACAACCTGGAATCAACAATGGAAGCCTCTCTGGTACCAATCATAATAATCAAGAGGAATTAAAGCAGTTAACAAACAGGCCACAAGTACAGAGTGTCTATGTTTCAAAACAGGGCACAGGTACACTAGGGGATTCAGAATGAATTGAAGGCCTATTTGCTCTTCTGATGACAAAAGAACACAAGAAATCCTATACATTGCCCTTGAAACCAATGAATTACACAGAATTGTGACTGTGACACCTAAATCCCTAAATGAAGACAGAACTACTACCCCCAAACGTGAATAATCAGAGTAGGATTTAGACTTCTTACCTCAAGTTTAGAGAGAATTGAGAGATTGAGAGGAGAATTCAAAGGGAAACGATCCTCGTAAAGAGCCTAGGGTGTCGTTCACAGTGGTGAGGAACAGAGATTGAAAGCAGAGCAGCAACAATCGCCTCACGTATCAGCAGACGGAGGTGAAGGGTTAGAGACGAAGAGGGGAAGAAGAGGAAGCAAGGGAGGAAGAGGAAATTGAAGGGAAGGGAATGGGGGAAAGGGATCGACTATGAGGGAGGAGGGATTTGGGGGAGGGGGCGGCGGCTGAGAGAGGTGAGAATGAGAGAATAAACACGCAGCAGGGTTTTAAAAAACCCTGCTGTCGCGCTTGGGCCGCGGCCCACAGAGTTTGGGCCGTGGCCCATGACTTTCTGAGCAGCTACTGTCCCCATTGGGCCACGGCCCAAGATCTTGTGGGCCGCGGCCCATAACTTTCTGGGCTACAATGGGGTCCTTGGGCCGCAGCCCACAGAGTCTGGGCCGCGGCCCAGAACCTTCTGAGCAACAATGGGGTCCTTGGGCCGCGGCCCACAGAGTCTGGGCCGCGGCCCAGAACCTTCTGCCCCTTTCAATTGAGTCATTGGGCCGCGGCCCACAGTGTGTGGGCCGCAGCCCAGAACCTTCTGACCATAGTACTCCAGTTCTGGGCATGTAGGGACCTTTCAGTGACTACACAAGCATGTAGTCCACTATAATCATCATTGATACACAGCATACACAACCATTGGCTATTCAATTACGAATATCAGAGCTATGCCACACTTTCACATGGTGACTTTCACAATCACAACCCCTAACTACACATTCCTATGATTCCCATTTCCTAAATCAGGATTTTATATGTGATTGGCAATTGGACTAATTTAAGCCAAAGATCATGCATAATGCTTCTCTAACAGTCATTGCAAATTTCATATCATAACCCTATCATCAAAATACACAAGCATGCATAAGAGTTGAAGAACTTCCCTGGAATATGCCTGTCCCATCAAGATGCCACCCCTTTTTGCCTAACCATCTTCTCGTTCTCGACAACCTTCAGTTTGACCTCCCTTTCTCCCTACACAAAGTAAAAGACCAAACATAAACCTACTAAATTATGCTAAAATCAAAGAAACTAAAAAGATTAAGTTCAGAACTTGGGTTGCCTCCCAAGAAGCGCTTAGTTTATAGTCCTTAGCCTGACTTTTCACTTTGGTCACTCCTCATTGGATAAGTAGGTGGTGGATACCAGCCTATCCACATCTCCTCCCCAATAATGCTTTAACCTTTGACCATTAGCCTTGAATCTCTCGCCCTTATCATTCTCTAGCTCCACATCGCCATATTTTGATGCCTGAATCACCTTGAAAGGCCCAGACCACCGAGATTTAAGCTTCCCAGGAAAGAGCCTCAGTTTGGAATTATAAAGGAGAACAGTTTGTCCCGGTTCAAAGCTCTTGGGATTGATTTTTCTGTCGTGATCCCTCTTTGTCTTCTCTTTGTAAATTCGTGAACTTTCATAGGCATTTAAGCGGATTTCCTCCAGCTCATTGAGTTGGAGAAGCCTCTTTTCTCCCACAGCTTGTGGATCAAAATTTAACTTTTTGATGGCCCAATATGCTCCATGTTCCAATTCCACAGGCAAATGGCAAGCTTTTCCAAACACTAATCGATATGGAGACATACCAATAGGTGTTTTGTAAGCTGTTCGATAAGCCCACAATGCATCATCAAGCTTGGAAGACCAATCTTTCCTCGTAGTATTCACCATCTTCTCAAGAATATTCTTGATTTCTCGGTTGGAAATCTCAGCTTGGCCATTTATTTGGGGATGGTAGGGCAATGCTACTTTATGTCTCACACCATATTTCTTCATGAGAGCCTGAAATTGATGATTGCAGAAGTGTGATCAACCATCACTGATAATTGCTCTTGGTGTGCCAAACCTTGTGAAAATGTGCTTCTTGAGGAACTTCAATACCGTCTTGGCATCATTAGTAACACATGCCATAGCTTCCACCCATTTTGATACATAGTCCACACCCACTAAAATGTGTTCATTGTTGAAGGACTTAGGGAATGGACCCATGAAATCAATCCCCCAGACATCGAAGAGCTCAACTTCTAACATGTTATTCAGTGGCATCTCATTCCTTCTGGATATGTTCCCCACTCTTTGGCACCGATCACATTGGAGGGCAAAAGCATAAGCATCTTTGAACAATGAAGGCCAATAAAAGCCACTTTGAATCACTTTCGCAGCGGTTTTCTCTCCTCCAAAGTGACCACCATACTCAGATGAATGACAACAATGCAGAATGCACTCTTGTTCATTTTCTGGCACACATCTTCGAATGAGTTGATCAGGGCACCTCTTAAATAAGTAAGGCTCATCCCAAAAGTACTTCTTCACCTCGTGCAAAAACTTACGCTTTTGATGAGCATTGAATCCGGAGGCAACACTCCACAAACCAAATAGTTGACAAAATCAGCAAACCACGGCGTAGATGAGTGATCAACAAAGAACAACCGTTCATCAGGAAACGATGCTTGGATCATGTCAGAATCATCAAGTTGAGGGTCGGTGCTCAGCCTTGATAGGTGGTCGGCCACTTGATTCTCTGTACCTTTTCTGTCAATGATGTTCAGGTCAAACTCTTGAAGTAGAAGCACCCAGCGAATGAGTCGAGCCTTAGAGTCCTTCTTGGTGAGTAGGTACTTGAGAGCTGAATGATCCGTGTACACAGTGACCTTAGTACCGACAATGTATGGTCTGAACTTCTCACATGCATATACTATGGCAAGTAACTCTTTTTCAGTTGTAGTGTAATTGAGTTGAGCACCATCAAGAGTTTTACTCGCATAGTATATAGGGTGGAAGAATTTTTCTGCCTTTTGCCCCAAGACAGCACCAACAGCATAATCACTTGCATCGGCCATAATAATGAAAGGTAAAACCCAATCTGGAGCCACTAAGATAGGAGCTGAAATGAGACGCTTCTTTAGTTCTTTAAAAGCATTTAAGCACTCATCATCAAACTTGAATTCTACATCTTTTTCCAGAAGCTTAGAAAGGGGTTTGGCAATTTTTGAGAAATCCTTGATAAACCGCCGATAGAACCCGGCATGTCCAAGAAAACTTCGGATACCCTTGGCATTAATGGGTGGTGGTAATTGCTCAATAATAGCAATTTTAGCTCTATCCACCTCCAACTCATTCTTAGACACTCTATGGCCAAGTACAATGCCTTCTTGCACCATGAAGTGACATTTTTCCCAATTAAGAATTGGGTTTGCCTCTTCACACCTTGTAAGCACAGCATCTAAATTCTCCAAACACGAGTCAAAAGATGAACCAAAGACAGAAAAATCATCCATGAATACCTTAATTGTTTTCTCAATCATATCAGCAAAAATGGACATCATACACCGTTGAAAAGTGGCTGGTGCATTGCATAGTCCAAAGGGCATTCTTCTGAAAGCAAAAGTGCCATATGGACAAGTGAAGGTGGTCTTCTCTTGATCTTCTGGGGCTATGGCAATTTGGTTGTACCCTGAATATCCGTCAAGGAAACAAAAGAATTCCTGCCCAGCTAACTTGTCCAACATTTGATCAATGAATGGTAAAGGGAAATGATCTTTTCTTGTAGCGGTGTTGAGCTTCCGATAATCCATACACACCCGCCAACCCGTCACCGTGCGAGTAGGAATTAGTTCATTATGGGTGTTAGCCACTACAGTCATGCCACCCTTCTTAGGGACACATTGGACTGGGCTCACCCATGAACTATCAGAGATAGGGTACACAATTCCAGCGGAGAGCCACTTAAGTATTTCTTTCTTGACCACTTCCTTCATGATTGGATTCAATCGCCTTTGATGCTCAATAGAAGTCTTATGATCATCTTCGAGCAAGATTTTGTGCATACACATAGAAGGGCTGATTCCCTTAATGTCAGCTATGGTCCAGCCTATTGCTTTCTTGTGGTCTTTTAAAACTCATAGGAGCTTTTCCTCTTGCAGATTTGAAAGACCAGAAGAGACAATCACTGGTAATGTATCAGCCTCTCCTAAGTAGACATACTTAAGATGAGATGGTAAGGGCTTCAACTCAAGAGATGGTGGAACTTCAATAGATGGCTTTAAAGGAGTGCTCAATGCCTCAGCCACCTCAAGTGGCTCAAAATTCCTTTGTCTTGAGTGAGGGAATGCCTCCATGCGAAAAAGGTTTTCAAGAGCTTCGTCATCAAATTCATCCAAGCTTTTCTCTCCAATTAGAAATGCCTCTAAAGAGTCTTTGATCATAGGAGTATAGGCTTCTTGAGGAATGAGGGAGTCAAAGATATCCATAAATGAGCATTGAGCTGAATCATCATGGAACTTCAAGGCTTTTGGCATGTTAAAGACCACTTTTTCGTCGTCTACCCTCAAAGTAATTTCACCCTTTTCCACATCAATAAGAGTTCTTGCTGTAGCTAAAAACGGACGGCCTAAAATGAGGGGGATCTTCCAATCAACTTCACAATCAAGCACCATAAAATCTGCTGGAAAGATAAACTTATCTACCTTCACTAAAACATCTTTAATAATTCCTCTAGGCTTAGAAATACTCCGGTCAGCAAATAGAAGGGTAACAGTGGTAGGCCTTGGTTCTCCTAACCCCAATTGGTTAAAAACAGCCAAGGGCATCAAATTTATGCTAGCACCCAAGTCACATAGAGCTTTACCGGTGAAGTTTGTACCGATGTTGCACGGAATATAGAAACTACCCGGATCTTTCAACTTGGTGGGTAACTTCCTCTGGATTACAGCACTACATTCTTCAGTTAAAGCGACAGTTTCAAATTCATTGAATCGCCTCTTCTTGGATAACACATCCTTAAGGAACTTAGCATATTTAGGCATACCCTCTAACGCTTCAGCAAACGGAATGTTGACATGTAATTGCTTAAACATATTTAAAAACCTTTTGAATTGTGCATCTTCCTCCTTCTTTTTGAATCTTTGAGGGAATGGTAAGGGAGGCATGACAGTGGAGGCGCTTGGTTTGCTCTTCTTTTCAATATTTAGCTCTTGTTCCCTCTTTTTGCTCTTGCCAACATCATCCAAACCGCCCTCAGTTTGCTTTCTCTTTTTAGATTCCTCATCTTCCACAGCAATTTCTGGAGTTATCACTTCCTCCTCATCAACTTCAATATCCACTTGCCCATCTTGCTTTGGTTCCGGTGTGCTTGAGCTAGGCATGTTCGGAAGCACCTTTCCACTTCTCAAATGAATGGCCTTACATTCTTCTTTTCCACCCCTCTTTGGGTTAGGGATGGTATCACTTGGGAGACCGTTTCGAGCCATGGCATTTACTTGTATAGCTAGTTGCCCCACTTGAACTTCAAGGTTCTTAATAGCCGATTCATGAAGAGAAAAGGTGGCCTTACTCTCACCCCTTGAAGATTCCACTTCGGTTAAGATTCGGGATAACATTTTGTCCGTCTTGGATTCTTCTTCTTTCATAGGAGCTTGTCTTGATTGCATTGGGAAACCCGGTGGAGGGACCGGCTTGGTGCCAGAAGTAGACTCATGAGGAGGATTCAAAGTGTTACCTTGACTCCAAGAAAAGTTGGGATGAGCTCTCCAAGCACGATTGTAGGTTTGTGAGTATGGATTACCTTGAGAAGGTTGGAATTTGCCTATATAATTGACAGATTCAGTGTCCATGTAAAGAGGGCAATTGTCCGGCATGTGGACATCATTGCATTGCTCACACACAATCGGAGTCGATTGAACAGAATGCACACCGCGGGGATGGCCCTTGTTTATTTGAGACTCTAAGACATCAAAACGTTTGTTCAAAGCAGACAAAATAGTGGCAATTTGTGATGAAGAGTCTTCCTTTGTGTTGAGTAGGGCTGGGGTATTTGGAGTTCTCCTATCATTTCCTTGGGTGTTGTTTGCAGATAATTGGTCCAAAAGTCTGAAAACTTCATTGACCGGAACATTCCTATAACCTCCATTAGTCATAGAGTCCACCATGGCTTTAGACTGAGGATTCAATCTTGTGCAGAAAATCTGGATTACTACCCACTTGTCCACCCCATGATTGGGGCATTGTTTCATTAGCATCTTGTACCTTTCCCATGCGGCATATAAATGCTCATCCGGCTGTTGTCTAAAGCTTAGAAACTCGTCCCTTGCTTCCACTGATTTATCATCGGAGAAGAATCGGGCTCTAAATTTAGCTTCCAGGTTAGCCCACGAAGTTATGGATCCTTCCGGGAGATTGTTGAACCAATCTCTAGCTTTCCCTTGAAGAGAGAGAGGGAATAGCCGCAACCGCAGTACATCTTGAGGAACACCATTCTGTTTGAAGGAGTCACACACCTCCAAGAAATACATCAAATGCTTGTTGGCATCTTCATTATAAAGGCCATGGTACAACCCATGCATTTGCAACATCGTTATCATTACCGGTTTGATCTCAAAAGTGTGTGCTTGCATCTCCGGCATTCGAATGCATGATTGAGTTCCTCCCATGTTCCTGCTGGCGAAATCATTGATAGTGGCTCTGTCATATTCATCCGCCATTGTTTCAGCTTCAGTTTCAGCACCAAACTCAGATTCTGCTGTTGTTTCTGTACCAGATTCAGATTCTGCTGCTGATTCTGGGTCCTCCTCAACGCGCTGTATTCCGTCCAGCACAACAATCAGTTCGTCTCGTTGCAAATGTTGCATGAACTGGACTGATACCTGCGAAAAGGACAAGGCAGCAAGTATCAAGCTACACAAAGTAAAATTGAATTCAGAAAAACAATGACAGCAAAAGTTATAATGCTAACTAAAGAATAAAGCGAAATCTACTAACATAAACCTAAGGTCAACTAAAATATTTGTTAAACCAATCCCCGGCAACGGCGCCAAAAACTTGTTCGCCACCGCAAGTGCACGTGTCGCGCCAAGTAATAGAGTGATAAGTAAAAATCGTCCCACAGGGATTTGAATAACAACTATTCGAACAATAGCCTTATTTGTTTGATCAAGTTGACTCGGATAAAGTGTTGAGCATGAGAGCAACAAATTTAAAAGACGTAATGATAAAGACTAATGGAAATACTGACAGAATGGGCTTCTTGCGAAATTAATCAATTAGAGTAACTCTAGGATTGCTCTCTCCTTTTGTATATCATGAACTCAATCTAAGTCCTCCTCATCATGCCTGTTTATGGGATCTATATGTGTCAGTCTAAGGATTGATAATCATTGGGTAAGCTCTCTCGAGTCATAACCAACATATGTTCTCCACTTAAAGGCACAATCTCTTGCTGTATTTAAAGGAGAACACCCATTAACAGCCCCCCTTACTATGACAATGCTAGGTTAATGACTCTATCTCTAGGTTATTAACAAACCATACATTTAACTAGTTAAACTGTAGGTCTAGCATAACTCTACCCTCATTCTTCAACTAGATTAACTCTCTCAAGCTTAATCCATTTGAACAAGTTATTCATAGCTAGCTATTTATGAATATCAGTGAAAACAGAGCAAAGTTAACACATATATACCATTATATAATGAAGAGGAAGAAGACTTCAAGTTCAATCCATACAAAATTATCGAACAATCCTAGAATGAGAGAAACTAGTTACACATGTTTAATAACTGATTACAAACGACAAAAATTACAGAAGTCATAAAAGAATCACAGTGGAGAAGGGATAGAATACAGAAGTATCAAAAAAATCTGAAATGAAATCTCTTCTGATCCTTGAGCCCACTTGATTCTCCTTGCTTCTAGCAATCTCCCGCTCTTAGAACCTCCTTAGCCGCCTCTGTCGTTCTTTCCAAAAGTGGGAACCCCTTTACAAAACCCTCCATTTGCCTTTTATACCACCTCAGTTGTCAAAACGCAAATTTTCATTTTTGGGGTTGGGCCGCGGCCCAAGAGTCTCTGTCCTGAAGTTTGTACTTGTGGGCCGCGGCCCAGGAAGCTGTGGGCCGCGGCCCACCACTTTCTATGGTTCTTTTTCCTACAGGGGCCGCGGCCTTCTGTGCTCCACTGGGTATTCTGGGCCGTGGCCCACCACTTTCTGTGCTTTTGTGGGGATTCTGGGCCGCAGCCCAAGATGTGCTGGGCCGCGGCCCAGCACTTTCTTGGACTCCTTTTGTTCTACTCTGATTTTCCAGCTGGTCTTTCCTTCATTGGTTGTCAGCTCCACTTCCTTCCTCTTTTTTTCACTGCCTGCAGCTTCCTCTGGGTTAGCCCTGACTTAATCTGCACCAGTTCACACAAAGGACTTTCACACAACGTTACACATTCATAACAGTTAGGGAGTAATATCCTTTACAAATTCATTTTGCTGTGCATAACATGAGATAAACTCAATTTATCACTTTAATCCATTCTAATACCCACTTAAGCATCCAAAATGAAGTGAAACAGTATGAAATATGAAATTCTCGTAAGAATTTCCTGAAGTTAACACCAAATATTTCCCAAGGTCAGCAGTCAGCCCAATCCCAACACTCTGGCTCATTTCATAGGCTCTATTAAACTGGATGTTCCTGGAGACAAACATTTTCGATTTTTGCAGATTGATTTTGTGCCCAGAAACTTTACAAAAAAGAGCCATGATACTCCTCATTACTTCCATCTGATGGGAGGTGGCCTCACCAAATAAAATTAGATCATCCGCAAAGAAGAGATGGGATAAGGCCGGCCCCCCGGAGCTCAGAATTAAGGGCTTCCAATGACCCAACTCAACCTTCTGATGGATAAGTTGACACAGGAGCTCCATACATAAAACAAACAGGTATGGACTCAACGGATCACCCTGCCTCACTCCTCTAGAAGGTTTAAAATTTTCTGAAGCAACACCGTTCCAAATAATACTCATGGAGGCAGAAGAGACACATGACATGATTAGATTAACGAAATCCGGTCTCAAGCCCAGACTGTGGAGGGTAAACTCCAGGAATCGCCAGTCTAATCTATCAAAAGCCTTCTCCATATCCACCTTCACTGCAACGAAGCCCTTCTTGCCTCTTTTATTTCTCATAGTGTGGATTGCTTCCTGAGCTAGGATGACATTGTCAACGCCCTGTCTTCCTGAAATGAAGCTACACTGATTTTCCGCCACAAGGTAGCTCATAACATTTTTGAACCTATTTGCGAGCACTTTGCTAAGAATTTTGTAGCTCACATTACACAGAGAAATAGGCCTAAAATCCCTAAAGGATATAGGATGGTCAATCTTAGGGATCAGGACAATATTGGTATGATTGATAGCTTGGATCTCCCCCGGGTTTTCAAACATGCTAGAAACCATATTACACACCTTATAACCGATCCAGCTCCATTGAGTTTGAAAGAAATGGGGATGAAGGCCATCCGGACCCGGGGCCTTGAGAGCTCCCATAGCAAAAGCTGCATTCTTTATTTCAATGGGCGAAACCTGTCTTTGAAGGGAATCCAACTGGGTTGGAGCTAAGATTGGGAAATTTGCAGGCCAAGGGGAGAAAGGAGAGGACAAAGACTCAGCCGTATAAAGATTCTTGAAATACTCAACTGCCATACCCCTCAATTGGTTAACTTCCGTAACCCAATTCCCGCTCTCATCCTGAAGGGCTTCAATATTGCTCTTTTTTCTTCTGGTTGACGCACATGAGTGGAAGAAACTTGTGTTCCTATCCCTCCCTAATCCACTTACAACGCGATTTTTGGAACCAAATAAGTTCCTCCTGCAGGGCGAGCTTATGGTACAGTTTCCATAGCTGATTCTCAATTTTGAAGAGCCCATTCTGAAACCCAGACGCTCTTCTAGCACGATCAATGCCTTCTAATCTCTGAATTATTTCTCTTTTCTTCCTCGCCACATTACCAACCACCTTCACATTCCACTCTGATGCCTCCTTTGTGAACTCCAGCCGTCCTTGAAGCCAGTCTCTACCCTCCCAAGAAGATTTGACAACATTACTAAAGCCCTCTTCCAAACACCACGCTGCTTGATATTGGAACCTTCTAACCAGGTTCCTGTGACCAGATGGGGAATTATCAGCGACAATAATGACACGGTGGTCTGATTTGAACCTGAGGGTATGATAAGCTTTAGCTAGGGGATTCTGAAGGTCCCAATCAAAATTACCAAACACCCAGTCAAGTCTTTCCTTGACCCCAGATTTTTCCCAGGTGTAACGATCCCCGACTACCGGGATGCCATTAAGCCTGCAAGCATTAATACAACTCTGGAAATCAAGCATGGAGCTGGTAAGAGGAGTAGCACCGCCTACTTTATCCTCCGGATTAAGGAAAGAATTAAAGTCTCCCAGAACAAGCCAAGCAGAAGAGACATTATGGCTAATGGCTTGAAGATCAGACCATAATGCCCTCCTCTTAAGGATACTAGTATCACCATAAACAAAAGTCACCAACATGTGGTTTTGCCTACTTTTATCAGTGATTTTACAGTGGAGGATTTGAGTGCTAGAAGAGATGTATTCTAGCAAAAAATCCCGATTATTCCAGAGAACCCAAATGCCACCCGCATACCCAGTAGCCTCAATCCTAATCCAATCAGTGAAACCCAAAAGCCTGACCACCTTCTCAGCTCTATTGCCACTGATTCTAGGTTCAACAAGACACATGGCATTAATCCCATACTTATTAACAACATCTTTAAAAATTCGTGGGAACGCTCTACCTCCTGCCCCACGACAGTTCCAGGAAGAAATAATCATAATTAAAATTAAAAGAAAGGCCTGGACACAAAGCAAGAAAACTTACCCGTCCGGTGGCTTGCCTTCTAGAAGAACTTCCACAACCAACTGAGACGTAGAAAGCATCTCTTGATTTTTCCCCTGCTGTCCGGAGCTCCCAGAGCTGGCCTTCAACGGTGGTAACACCAATTTTTCCAAGTCCAGAGCACTCTTATCCTTGGCGCCTTTCACGGTCTCAGCTGGGCAAACCAAAGCCAGATTTTTGGCCCTCCCACGTGGTCCCATGCTCTTCCTAGTCTGCGCATTCTGTTTGGTGATAGAAGGCCCAGAACTCTCCATATTGCCTTTAACCACTTTGTGCACACGTTGGGTCCCAGGAGGTTTGCTTGAGCCCATCTCCACATTTTGGCCCATGTCACACACGTTGCTCACCCCAATTGCTATGGACTTCCCATTGTTTCTAATCTTGCCTTGGGCCACGTCATTCTCACCAACAACGTGCTTTGTCTTATTTTTACTTTTGACTTGGGTCCATTTCTTAGCTTCTATGTGGAGGCTTTTAGCTAATCGGTTGGGGTCCACCTTGTCAGACACCAACTTCGCCTGACCATGGCTAGTCTTGGGCGCAGGTGATCCTTGATTCTGGTTCTTCAACGCTACCACACCGCTCCCAGAATTCAAACACGTCTCGAAGTATTCGCCTACATCCTGGTCTAGGTCTGCCAGGATAGCGAACCTTGACAGGTCGGATCTGACCTTAGCTGCTCCCATGGTCGTTTCCGAGGAACCTCGAGCTACCTCTCTACTCCTATTCATCATCTTCTTCGTGGGGCGTGCTCTATCCGACCTCTGAACCAGCATCCATGGCCCAAAAACATCCTCTTTCGCTGGAAGAGCTTGCTTCTCCGGTGGCCGGCTAGGGGCAGCTGCCCTGTTCTGATTCGGCAGCACACCCACGGCCTCCCTTTACTGAGAGAAACTCCACTGACATTGCTCCTTCCTATGCCCGTATCTGCCACAGGAGAAACAAATGAGGCCAAGACCCTCATATTCTATGTTGAAAAGATTAGTTGCAGAGATGATCCGGGGGACCAATTTCTTTTGCAGATCCACTTCAACACATATCCTAGCATATCTACCGCGATGGATTCTGGCTTCATCACCCCACCGCCGTCTCACCCCACCGGGCCACAACGGTTGGTGCCCTCTCCCACCTCGCGGTGCGGAGCAGGATGGGTCAAGTCCGTTAGACCCACTACTCACAAGAGTCCCTCGCCCCCCTGGCGGGATTTTTCGCCTCCGTGGGAATCGAAGCCACTACCTGGGGGTAAGTAGCGCCTCAATGCATTCCCACTACCACTTGAGCTACTAGCTCAAGTGGTAGTGGGAATGCATTGAGGCGCTACTTACCCCCAGGTAGTGGCTTCGATTCCCACGGAGGCGAAAAATCTATCTTGGGGGGTGAGGGACTCTTGTGAGTAGTGGGTCTAACGGACTTGACCCATCCTCCTCCGCACCGCGAGGTGGGAGAGGGCACCAACCGTTGTGGCCCGGTGGGGTGAGACGGCGGTGGGGTGTTACACGTACCATTCTACCAAGCACTGTGATGATGACTGCATAATGCCATTTCTTTTCAATCTGTTGCCTATATTCTGGTAAGAGCACAATATTAGGTCCATGTTTAGTATGCTCTACCTTGATCCTTGATTTCCAGCCATCATTTAGCCACCAACCATCTTCCTCTTCATCCTCTTCTTCCTCTGACCCTCCACCATACATGCACACATTCTTGTAGGACAGCCTTGGTTTCATGTTCTGTGTTTCTGACCTCTCCATAGGAAAGACATCCGCCTTTCCTCTTCCATCCAGTCGTCCACCCTAGGTACATTAACTCTTCCCGTAACCACTATAGTCTCTCCTTTCCTCACCTTTTTTCCTGCTTCTACCAAGTTCAGCAGCCTCCTCCGGCATTGGGTCCACCACTTTGGTGTTTCTAGGCGCCGGTCCCTTCCCTCTCCCAGATGCCCTCCCTGTCGCCCTCATTTTTCTATTCTCTTTTTACACCATTGTCCTCTTTCTTCCTTCTTAGCGTAATTTATGTAACCGGCACTATCTTAAATAACAATATTTTTGATTTTTAAAGTGGATGGAGTAATTTATACTTGCCATATTTATGACGAAACAAAAAAAAGTGTTTTCTTTTTGTTGTAAATATTGTGTGTGAGTGTGTTAGATGAAGAAGTTACATACATTTCAAGATTGGAAATGCCCTAGTATAAAATAAATATGAGCTTCAATTAGTAAAAAGGCAAATAAGAGGAGTCTTCGAACTTGCCATTGAAGATAACCATTGGAGTTTTGATGTGATTTAGTTAGTCAATTTCAATGACATTTAAATGATTTTATTATTAAATTATGGTTTGTAACAATCATTTTAATTGTCATTAAGCCATCATTAATAATTGTTATTGTTGGCTTTGTTGCTCAATGGTCACATGTCTTGTGCCTATAAAAGGCAATGCACGGTCTGAGGTCAGAACATAGAGGTCAAAGCACCAAGGTTAGGAGATATCGAGCTCTATCCCCGAGTTCTTATCTTCTCTCATCTGCTGAGTTACACTATTCTCTTTCTGTTATTCTGTCACCCTACTTTCTGCAAGAAGGGTTCATTTTGTCTTGGGAGTGATGCTTCCTAATTTATTAGGGGGTTGCAGAATATCTTCTAAGGGCATTGCCCTCAGACACCACTCAAATTATATGTTTATTGTGTTTTTGCAGGTGCTGCAGCTAACAATTTGAATGATGCAAGGTGCTACCGTCAAGACTTTCAACCCAACGCTTAAATAATGCTATTGAACTTATCTAGTTATGTTTTAAGAATTGCCGCCCACTGACGCAAGAGAGAAACCTCAAAGCTTTTCGTTTCTCTATCTTGACCTTAACGGAAACCAAAGGTCCTAAATTAATTCGCTATATGTACAAATTCTCTAAAAAGAGATATTGAAAAAAAAAAATGAATCACATTAATAGGACTATAAGAAGTATAACAGGAGAAATATCGAGCTTTTCCTCTCTACATTTCTACTCTTATTTTCTTTGAGCGGTGCAAGAAAAAATAGATTATGAATACAATTAATTTTTAATTATGATATTTTTCATGATTTATAATATATTATGATTTGGAGAATGATCTGGCCAGAAAAGAAGGGACTGGGGTGTCAGCTGCCCCTCAATTTAGGGGCATTTCCCAAAATATTTTTTCCCCGTGTTTCCCTTTACCATAGATTCTATATAAAATAACTGATATTTTGATATTTTATAGAATAAGAATGGAGCTTTTTCAATTTCTTATATTTTTTAAGTGAAAAAGAAAACCGCACCATTTTTCTGAAAAATCTTTGAAAAATCATAAACAATTGAAAATAGTTCCATTTTTTCCCTATAAGATATCAAAACGTTACTCATTTTATGTAAATCTAATGGTAAAAAGAAACAAACAAAAAAATATTTGGGAAGTGCCCCAAAATTGAAGTGCAACTGACATGATGAGCCCCAAAAAAAAGAGAATGAATTTGGCAGTAATATATTAAAAAAATTATTTATATGATTGATTTTTTAAAAAAGTAGAATTGAAAAGTCAAAACCACGATTTTCTTAAAAAGATATTCAAACATGAATACTAAAATCAACTATGAATTCAAAACCATGGTTATATGAGATAGCTATAATTTTTTTGTTCAATCGTACTTTTCTAAAACTATACCCAAACGCCCTATTTTTAAATCAATTATGTTTATAAATCTATTTAATAAACTATGTTTTACCGAATATATTTGCACCCAAAGCAAGTGGGGCTGCTTATGAGAAATATGATTGATGGTCTCATAAGTTATTTTAATCAAATTATGGATATTCATGCCAAAATCAATTAAGAACCAAAAATCATATTTATCTCATAAATTCCTATTACATACTTTTCGATTATACTTTCCTAAAAATTTATCTAAACACCCTCTTTTAAAATCAATTATGTTGATACTTATAAGCTCTATTCGTGGAAATAACAACTTCTTGACCATGAAGTTATCCGTTTTGGCCAAACACAGAATATTATTCAAAGTTTTCAGTTGGCTAGGCTTCTATATTCTCCACGTTGTTGGAATGAGAGAAGAATTATTGGGCATTATATGGATTTATTAGTTTCTATTATTTCACTTTTTTTAAGAAAATCTTTTGCATCCTAATTTTCGCGTTGGTTATACTTGGAAACAACTCAGAAATATTGCTAAGAATGATATTTTTCGTGAATAAAATTTATTGAAATAATGAGTCTTTTATGCTGTTTTTTTGAGAAACTAAAAATTTATTTTTTAAAAAACAAAAATTACCCTAACAGTTTTGCAAGAAATTGACTTGGTTGAAATTAGGCTAAAGTATATTTTTAATCCTTTAAGTTTGCATGAGGTATACTTTTTTCCTGTTTTAAAATATAAATTCCCAAGGGACCAAACAACAAATCACCATATTCCTTCACCTTCACCATGTTTGAGGTATGCGTTTTTCCCAATTTCTCAGATCTCTCATCAGTTAAATTACTCTGTGCCTACTTATGCTAATTAAATTTTGCATGAAAATTAACCCAAGCCACATTTCTCAAAGAATATTATTAGTGCGGCTACTTAAAAATTTTATATCATAGATGTATACAAAAATTAATATAGAATTATTTCCACGTTAAAAAAATTCCAAGATAAATTTGAAATTTTAAATATTCTTCTTGTTCAGAAATCCATACATAAATACTATTTCTCTTAAAAATAAATTAATCAAGTTATAAATCCTTATTTTGTTATATTTAAAAATGAATCGGGCACTATGGTATGCACACACTCTTTACCCATATATTTATTTTCAGGAAGAATTTCCCTCCTGTGCTCATTTGTTAGCATATTATGATTAACTAGAACGTTCTCCTGTGCGTTGCACGGGATGATAATCCTATTACAAGGATATTGTATCAATACGTTCATTAATTAACTTGATAAAAATTAAACGTAAATTTTACTTCTGCATTTCCAACCGGATTGCAAGTATGTATAAAAGATCTAAACTGGTGGTTAAGGTGTTGTTACTTCTGTTCATCCGAAGTGATATTCATTATTAGTACTACCAAAATCCCTTGAAGTTTGTTATATGTCAATTTTCTTTCATATCCAAATTGAAAAATATAAGTTAGGCATGAATATAAAAGCGTACAAGTGACTCCAATGTGAGTGCCGGGATGAACACTGTTGCAAAGATTAATTTGTAATCTTTACACATTACATAAAAGCTTTTAACGAAAAAGAAATTATTATACACGTCAAAAGAATGGGTTGCGACTATAGCAAAGAAAATTGTAAAGTTTGATTACCGTAACTTCCAATAACAAAACGGTATACTATAATAAAATGTCTTTCACATAACATACAACAATATACAAACAACGGTTTACTAACCTATTATACGAACACCCATACGCTCACTAGTACAAAAAAGGGCTTTTAGCCCGGAGCATTTAGACCGGTTATATTGGATGAGGTCTTAAAAATATGACCGGTGGCATTTTTATAATTAAAATCCAATTTTAAGACCGGTTACATTGAAATAAGGTCTTAAAAATACTTTTTAAACCGGTTCCAAAATCAACCGGTCTTAAAATATATACAACTAAAAATATAAATATATATAATATATTTTCTAGACCGGCTCTAAATATAACCGGTCTAGAAAATATTATCTGAATTAAACGCAATTAAAAATATAAAATGTTTATTATTTTTAAGACCGATTAAAAATAAAAACTGGTCTCAAATACTAAACATTTAAGACCGGTTATTAATAATAACCGTCTTAAAAAGTTTCATTTTTTTAAGACCGGTTATTTATTAAAAAAAGGTCTAAAATATTAATTTTAAGACTGGTTTTATATAACAACCGGTTTTAAAACTGACATAATTTTAACTCACGCCTAATTTCAACTCTGAAACTGATACTCAAGCACATCTTCCAAACCCCTCCCTCAATTCGTGGCAGCTCCTCCTTTCCGCTTCTCTCCTCCGTCCTTAACCTTCGCCGTCATCAATGCAAATTTACGGTTGAATACATTATTGTAAGGCTAACATCATTTGTTTCCTCTGATTGGTTTCTTTCTCAAGCTTGTTTTTATTGTCAGGTATGTGTTTCAATTGTCAGGCCTTCAATTAAATTAATGGTTTCATTTTTGGGTAATTTATTGAAATTGTGAAATGACTTGGCTTCCATTTTCTTTGTTCGATTCTTGCAGCAAGTCGTCAACCCACTTTTCGACAAGCGTTCAAAGCAATTTGGGATCAGAGGTGCATTGCCTCCTAAGATAGACCTTACTCAATTCGTAAACTAGCCAAACACTATTCAAATCCATAGGAAGAAGAGGTATGGAAAACTGACTGAAGCTCAGGATTCTTGATTTTGTAATCCTGACTCTGGTCTTTCTTCTGTTATATCGTTCAAAGTAAAAGCCTAATTGGGACTTTCAATTTGTATTTCACTGGCATCTTTCTTCTATGGACCGCGGTGTATTTTGCTGCTGTTAATTATTCTGAAGAGTTTTACTATATGCATGTGAGAGTACATTTGCCATTCCCGTTTTTGAATGTTCTCTTCTTTGGGGCCGTTATCTTGTTCAAGGCAAGGCCGAAGATAAAATTATGCAACCGGTTTATCACATTCTATGTATATTTTCTGGTAACTGGTTTATCACATCATCAAGTTCTTGAGAGTTAGCTAGGAAGCTAAAGACACATGGATATATTTGGTACTTTTGCATTTCTTTTTGGTTATTTTGGTCTTTGGCTTTTGCTTGCTCACCAAGTTAAACATTTGTCTAGTGCTTGACTTTGATAACTTCAATTCATAACTTGAGCAACTTTCTTAGTTCCTGGAAAGAAGGCAGGTGCCTCTTTCCTTTGTAATATGATATTCATGTTTTCTTAGTCACAGACTCCTATTTAGAAAGATTAAATCACTTTCACTTTTTGAAGGTAATATTTAACTATTGTGTTAACTATTTGAGTTGTTATCAATGCACCTACGCACCAGTCAAAAGATTTCCTGACATGTGTCCCCCCTCCAAAAAAAAAATCGTGTTCTCTATTTTCAGTGGTCTTTAACTTAGATGATCATGAGCTTTGTGGATCTCTATCTCTTTGTATTTAGCTTTAGTTAGAATATGTGTTACATAAATGACATGATTAGAGTTTGGTAATTAGTTGCCTTAAATTACATGCTTTTGTGTTGAAGTAGCTTTATAGTGAGTCTTTGTGGGGGAGTACTTGAATATATGGGTTGTGATTCCACTAAGAATGTATATATATATTTGGTTTTGCCCCTTTTTTCCCTTTCCTGTAAGCTTATGATGAAATCTTCAGTCCTTCATCGATTGATTTTAATTTATCTTAAATCATCACCATCCTTAAATAGTATCCTTAAAGTGAGGATAATGAGTCATCCTAGTCAGGTTACTCCGGATCCAACTAATGTTAATCAAAGCGAGCCTAGCAATGATCCGAGCATGGAACAAAGTGAGCCACGTAACCGGCCCATATGATGAAGGGGTAGGAGAGGCACCCGATTGAGAGACATTCCCCTCAATTGGAATATAGGGGAAAAGATTCCAATTGAGTTTGATAAATATTGGAAACAAATCAGGCCTAATACAAGCCGATATAGGAGTTTTGTTGGCTTCCTAGCACGCAACAAGCCTAACATCTTGTTAGAGCAATGGAGAAATGTGGATAAAAATGTGAAGCGACATATTTGGGAAACTATCTAGCTCACTTACGACATTCCTGAGAATGAAGCCCTATTTAACAAGACAATAATGTATTGTGTTGAACGCTGGAGGAAGTTTAAGACAAGTCTAGCCAACAATTACATGCATATCGAGGTGGAAGAAGGTCAACCTCGTCCTAATCCGTGCGACCAGTATTCTTATATTGACGAACACACTTGGCAAGAATTTAAACGGCTTCGGACTACTCCATAAGCATTGGCAAGTTGACTTATTTTGCATTTGATTTACTTATGAATTGTCTTTAATTTATTGATTGTAACCTTTTTTTTATTTCTCATTCGCAGGAAAAAAGGCAAAAGGCATAAGAGAGTGGAAGAAAGAATGATTGACCCTATACATTGTCTTATGGGGGTTATGTGAAGGCTAAAAAAGACTTATTGGCGGCCAAACAGAAGAGATTAGAAGAAGCAGCTCAATCCGATCCTTCTGTTATTCTTTCTCCACCATCTCCAATACGTCGTGAAGAAATGTGGAAGTTCGCTCACCAAAAGAGGAGCGGGTCTTATACAAGTGAACAATCTCATATAGTTGGTGAAAAAATTGTAAGTATTATTGTTGTTATTAATTAGTGAGTAAACAAAAATTCATTACTTATGTTTGTATTATGTATCTTATAGGAGAAGCTTTAAAAAAACAAGCTAAGGGTTCATTTAAGTTGGATGGGAGGAATGACATCCTGACCGTTACTACAGGAAAACACAAGCATCCCGGTCGTGTTAGGGGAGTTGGGGGCGGGGTAGGCAAAAGGGATTACTTTGGAGCACCCCCACGTCGTTCCTCAGGTAGTGTGGTGACTAAGGAGGAGATGAAGCATATATTGGCCACTGTGAGGGCGGAAGCTAGGGCTGAGATAGAAGCATCATTTGATGCACGATTTGAGGAATGGTTCAGCAAGATAAAGGAGGAATGGATGATCATGACGAGCACAAGACAAGCAGATACCAATGCTCCCCAGGCTCATTCCCTAAACCCTAAACAGAGCACTAAAGGGAATTGTATTGGTCAGTCATCAGAGGGTCTTGGAAAGGAAATTGGTTTTGTGACTTGTTTGTGGAGGATCCTCTGAGATGATTAGTTGCACGGGGGAGTGTGCACAACTTGGGATCAACTATCCACCACCAAGAAATAAAGGATGATTAAGTTAGAGTGGCAGTTGAAGAGGTGATTGTTGCATATGCACCTCTCCCTATCCCTGTTGATGACTTAAAGATTGTGAGTTATGTCCTCAACTCTTTCATCTTGTGGCCAAAGAACCTTGTTTCTGATCGAGTTGAGGAATCCCCGACACCTCCACCTCCACCTCCCTCCACTCAAGACGTTTCACGGCCTCCATTAATGTCATGCAGCAAGTGATTCTGATAGCATATGATATGTCCTTTTGAACAAGAGATTGGCCTACTGAGCCAGCTGTTGGCAAGTCAGGGGTGCAATGCTATTTTGAGAGAGATGATTTAATGTCCCTGGTAGCTCCTCTACAATAGCTTACGGTTTTGATTATCCAACTCTTTTTAATGTAAGTATCTTTTCAAATTGAAAGTTAATATTTTACAATTTATGCCATTAAAATTTGATTTGTGTGCTTGCATTATTGTAGATACATAAATCGTAGGTTGGTTGACTCTGGCAAAACTAATAAATTTGGACTCCTATGCCCAGTTCAACTCTATGACAAAGGGACCACTGCTGCTATCAGATACACATACTTATCGCACATGCTTAGTGAAACCCCAATTGAGTGTTTCTTGGCTCCATATTTGTATGGGTAAGAAACAAATTTATATTTCATAATATGCATAATGTTTTATATTTGCTTAAAAGTCTTCCCTTTTTTCAGTGATCATTGACAATTGGCTATTTTGTGCAAGAAAAGTTATTATGTCATCCTCTTATGCTCCCTCCACCTCAGCAAGCCAACTAATGAATTGAAGAAGACCTTGAACTCGTAAGTTATCTTGCATTATTAATTACCTTTCGTGTGCAAAATTTATGAAATTTGTGTAAAATAAGTAACCTTTGTGATTTTGATGATATAGGGCTATGTGGACATTCCTACACACTGCTTGTGGTAGGCCTATTCGTGACTTAAAAGACCCTACATGGATCTTGCCAAAGGTTAGTTACATATTGGTTTGTTTTACGAATGTATTCAATAATAAGCCATGCTTTAATTTTATATTTATCTTAATGATATCATATTATTTTTCAGACCCGTAGCCAACCATCGGGGTCCAATTTGTGTGGGTTGTATGTTCTAAGGCACACTTATAATATTATTACCCTAGGCACTACAAAATTTACTCAAGAGGCAAATGTATATATATTTCAAAAATTTTGTATTACTTTTATTTTTTTTAAGTGAAGTTAATGTTTTGCCTGGCTTTGGTGTTTTAGATGTTTAATCTTGCTGACTCCTTTTTAGAAGAAGATATTAATCACATTCGCAATTGTTGTGCTGAATTTATTTATGAACTTTTACAACAGTGAGTTCTTGTAAAACTAAGAAATTGTTTGTATATATTGATGAATTGACATGTTGGTTGGTTGCAAAACTTGTTGGTTGACATATTTGTTGTTTTTGTGATTATGTGCAACCATGCATTTATACATGTGAATCTGTTTGAGCTGTCATTGGCCTGCATGTGTTTTAAACAATTATGCATATATATAGATGGTTTTAAACAACACATTACATGAGGATATATGACATGTTATATGTTACAAGTTCCCAATGAGAAGGTTAAAGAAAAAGGAAATGGTAAATGGAAGCAAACTAAACACCTTATGGCACTTAATAAGTATGGCATTGGAAGTAGCAATTATAGGATGCGTTCTGGTAACTAACCTAATTACAGACAATAAAAAAATTATAATACTTTTAAGACCCGTTATAAATATAACCGATCTTAAAATTTATTTTAAGACCGGTTTCCCATATAACCGGTCTTAAAATTCAAGTTTTAAGATCGGTTTTATGTACAACCGGTCTTAAAATTTTCTTAAAAGTAAAACTTTTAAGACCGGTTATATGAAAAACCGGTCTTAAAAATGTTTTTGTATTGCCAACAAAAGAGGTCTTTTAAGACCAGTACTCATGACAACCGGTCTTAAAATGGTTTATTTTAAGATCGGTTATCAATACAACTGGTCTTAAAACTGAGACTTTTAAGACTAGTTACCAAACCTGTCTTAAAAGTGACATACTTTTTAGACCGGATGTATCAAAATTTGATCCAAAACCGGTCTAAAAAGTTAATTTTAACCAGTCTAAAAAACCATTTTTCCACTAGTGGCTTCACAAAGCGTACTACACTGCTACGCGGCATGTAACCACACACGGCTAGGGAAAAAAAGGAACTTGCTACTTTTGTTTTTCATCTCTCAATGAATAGTGATATGGATATTTAAAAGATGTCACATCACACAGCAATCAGGAAACAAACAGCCGTTGATCTAAATGTTAAAAGGAATTTGTGATTATTTTTCACCAATAGTTCACTGAGAAATAGCTGGAAAGTTTGAAGAGAAAGGAGGTGAATGGGGAATGGAGAGAAAAGTGTAGGTGGAAATAGCCAAGATAGAGGCGAAAAAGCGGAGTACGTCACAGAGGAAAGAGAAGAAAAGGAATGATACATGGAAACAAAAGCTTTTGGTAGGATGAGAGACATACAGAAGGGGAGTTTAAGAGACAAAAATAGGTAGCAAAGCAGAGGCGGAAATGACAAAACATACAAATTCTAGAATCCTCATAAAGTCCAATATATCCTCCTCATTTGCATTCAATTACGAGATACAATATTTGAGCCAAAAAAAAAAACGAGATACAATACAAATAGAGGTTCAAATAGAGAGAGATAGAACCTTTGGACTTCAGAGACGAATGGAGCAATGAGCAGTGAGAAGAAAGAGTTGTCTGTAGAAGAAGGGTTCTTTTTCTGGGTGAGTCACTGGCGGTCTCAACTCTCAACTCAGCTAGAATATGAACTGAACAGATTGTGTAAGAAATTAAGTATTGACTAAGGATGAGACTTGCAAAGCAAGAGACAGAAAATTGCAACCAACTAACCATGGTTAAAGCGCACGTGTGGTTGATTAACTGCTTAGGACTTTTCTCGTACGTTAGCTTTGAGGTTCACAATTAAAACTTAATCAAGGATTGCGTATACATAAACTTAGGATTGTTCTCTCTTCTTGAGGAGCCTTTTTTTGAATCATAAGCAACCTAAATGTCATGCAAATGTAATAAAACAAGGGGAAATGAGTTTTGGTTTTTCAATTTAATAGCTAAAAGAAAATGAAATTTAATTACAAACTAAACTATTATTTTTGATATTTTTATAAAAATGGAATGTATATGAGGAAATGAATCTTGGTAGCAAAGTAAATGAGTTTCTTAGCTTCTTAAAATGATTTGGGAGTTAAATTATTATCAAGTCAAAGTAAAAACCTCAAGCAAACCCATTGAGTCCAATTTATCTAATTAATGACTAATCCTATGATCGCATTCATAGTTATCTCTTAGATGAATTCTTAAAAACCACTTGATGTGTGTTTGAAAATCATTTCAATGCACTTGTTTCCTCTTAAATCAGAGCACAATCGCGATACTTAATATGAATTAATTCAACTATACACCATAGTAAACACATACAATGCATAATCTTATTAAAACATACGAAAATAATTTCAATACATAGTCCAAGAGCATCAAAACAAAATTCAACATAAATGTTGAACAACAAGGACAAATGAACACTAATCCAAGTCTCAGAAATATATATTAATATAAAATCAAACCAAACAAATCACAATTAATACATATAATGAGCTAATGAAAAATTAATAAACTTCCCTGTTTAGCACATTGGAGCTCTAACCACGCTCTAACCACTTCCTCTGCCACCAAAACTCAATGAAAAATCAGCCAATCATATTGTGAATAAAAGCCACAGATTGTTCAAAGTACTGGAACTCCATGGAAAACGATGGAATGGCCAAAATAATGGAGAAATGCAGTAGATGCTAATCGGTCCAGAGGGGAAACGCAGAGAGAATGAGACAATGGAAGGAAAAGGAAAATAGGAAAGTAACAGTGATGAACATGAAAGGGGTGTTGTGATTTTAGCAGTGGAGGAAATTGGTGGAGAGAAAGAGAGAGAACGACTCTGCAATGATGCTTGGCAGAGGAAAATCTGTAGTGGCGAGAGTGAGGGAAGCCGATTATGGTGATGGTGTCTGACGGTGGCTTCCGGCCATGAACCCTAGCCTCTAAGTGGTGAGAGGATGATGAAGAGCTTCGGTGGTGGTGACTCGACGGAGATAGAGGCCGATGGTTGTGAATATCAAAACAGAGGAAGGATTGACGGCGGTGCTGCTGCCATCTCTGGTGGTGGTTCCCTCTTCTTCTCCCTTCTGGTTCAGTCTCTCGCTCTTAGCTCTCGACTCAGCTCCCAGCTCCAGCCTTGTCTCTCTATCGCCTCTCCCTTTTTCTTCAAAGTGTCAGGTCTGCAATGCAGTGAGGTGAAGGCTGGAAAATCTCACAGGCGACAGTGAAGGTGAGGGTGTCGCCGGCGAGGAAGAAGAGAGGCAAGGGTGGAAGAGACAATGGCAGGAGTGAAGCTCTCTGCTTCTCGCGGCGCAACTCCCTCAACTCCCAGCTTGCGTCCTCCCGTTTTCGGATCTCCGCGGGTCTCCATCTGAAGAAGGTAATGAATAATTTTGACCAGGGACCAATTGCAAACTTTTAATAGTTCGATAGAGGGACTGAAATGTAAAATTTTGAAATATTTGTAGATTAACCACAATTTCTAAAGTTTATGGGTATTATCTGTAATTTTTCCCGTCCCTTTTCTTCATTCACTTGTAATTTCCAGAATTTTAGGGACCGTTTCTGTAACTTTTTCCAGACCTCAAAATATTAATTCAGACCCAGCAAACTCTCCAATTTTCTTCTCCAACACCTACAATGGAAGATTAAGCACAAGATAGCATTAAAAGTCCAAGAAAACATTTATATGAATAATTAACAAATTTATGACCATATTGCCCTTAATTACAATTAATTCAATACAATTGTTTCTAACTAAAATTAGTTCTTAATTATACAATAATGCTCCAGAAAATGCATTAAAATTCCCAAATTAATAAAAATAAAACATGTAAAAATATGGTTCAATCATTAACCTTTCATGGTTACTTATCTTGATTAGTATTTGCTAGCTTCACTATGTTGCAACACCCCACCTTTATAGTCCTTTGGTAGTAATGTTAATATTATTAATTAATTTGATTTTTGTTTCTTTTTTATTTTCATCAATTCCACGAGGAATATTTTTTATATGGTTAAATATAATTTGATTCGATTATGTAATATCTATTTTAAAATGTTGTATTGATCACAATTTGCTTGCTGTATGGCATTCTAGAAAACTCTCCAGTGCACTGCATGGGCTAATAAATCTGTTACGATATACTTTTATTAGTACATTAATCAAGTCTCTCATACAGGGTGATTAATCTATTGTGATCAAACTCCATCAGAACATTAATCAAATGATTAATTTGTTACCATCAATTGATTAATTCTTGGCAACCAAAGAACCAATCATGGCAAAATAGATGTAAACATTTTGGGCTCGTTTAGTTAGATTACATTGCCACATGCAATGCAGTGTAATGAAATGTAATGGGAATGCAATGCAATACTAATTATAAGGATGATGTTTGGTATGTTTTTTAAAATGTGCTGCAATGAGTTATTTTATAATAACGTTTCAAAATTAATATATTTATAAAAGACCACTTTGCCCTTTAAAATAATTCACAGCCTCCATGCCCATTTTCTTTGACAATTAGATTAAACCCTATTGTCTACCACCATTCCTCTCACATAGACGGAGGAACACGATGGTAAAGGAAATCTCAGCAATAGTATCGCACATATTCATTAATCGATTGCCAAACGAAACGAGCAAGATAAAAAGAAATTGATGCATATAATCGTTATTGCAATTCAAGACTTTCGATGAAGAAGGCATACCTGATGATGAACACGTGATTTCAAAAAAAAAAAAGTCATACAAATTCAAGAAAGAAATCATAAAGTGAGAATGCAAGCATACAAATTCCCAGATTAAAAGGAGATTATCATCGATTAAAAGCAAAGTTGCATTGTTCCAAAATTATCAATGAACAAAGTTATAAGCTGCATAAATCAATGAGGGCAAATCTTGTCCTTTTATTATATTAATAGAGTTAAAATTGAGATTTCATTAATGATTACAAGCCTGAAATGAGTTTTCATAGGGGTCCCTCTAAGAATGGAGATTACCAAAAAATATGCAATTTGTTTTACAATTGCAATCTACATTACCATTAATAAGCCCAACCAAACATGCCACCAATAGTAATGCAATCAAGATTATCATTAAAGGTGTGCAATGCAATCTAACCAAACGGGCCCTTTATTTCATGTTTTTATCCTAAATCTACTTCTTACCCAAGAGCTTTGCCCAACCTAATGATATTAGGAAGCCAAACACTGAATTATGCAAATGGAAAAATGATCTTGCAAAACATCTAATGAATATGATGGTGAGGATTTTGGAGACTTTTTTTGAAATTAAGTTTCTAAGTGAAAGACCTTATTATTCCTTTTTGGGAAAGGGTTGTCGGCACCGGAGCTCTAGAAGCTAGCTAGCAGTGAAGAATCTTTCTTAAAATAAAGGTCATTTGTAAAAAAAAAAATTAATACTAGAAATTTCTTTAAGGATCTCACTATTATTAGGCCATTTTGTGAGACTATTTTGTCATTTGCATATTTTGATGGTACTTATATGTCAATCTCCCCTTGATATTAATTAAGGCTAAGCCAACTTAAATCTTTTTTTTAGGACCGAAGGACAGAAGTTTTTCAGGTTAAAAAAGACGTGAACAACTGCCAATAAAAATTGGTCTAGTTAATAAAGGGTTGGCTTATGACTATAAGATTATGGGTTTGAATCCCACTTATGTGAGAACTTGTTGGCAAGCAATCTGTGAGTGTCTTTAGAAACACTCTTTAAACCTGGAGGCATATTTTGATCTTGATGAACCGTTAGGATCCAACCCAGTTAAACTTTTTTGTACAAAAAAAAACGTATGCAACTCATTTAAATTTGAAAGTGGCCAAAACGATGGAATTTAGCTAAAATTCACTACACCTGATATCAAAGCTATTAGTCTTGCTTAGAATGGCTCAAAACTTTGGGAAACCCAAGCTCACAATTTTCTAGGCAAAATTTCTGAAAATTTTCAGCAAGTTCAATAGAGGCGCTACCGAATTTTGAGCAAATTTCAATCAATATGTAAGCAGAGTAGCACTTAGTTCCAGCCACAAACCAAATGAATTTGCTAAAAATTGGAAAAATGTTGTAAGATATGAAGGTTTAGATCAAATCTGGAAATATTCTCAATAGTGCCAGCAAGTCAAAGTTTGAAAATAGTGAGCAAAATCAGAAAAATCAGCAGCAAGTTGAGTACAATTAATGTCCAAACATCAGAAAAGTCAGCAGCTATTCACCAAAACTTCAGAATTTGAATTCCCAAAATTGATCTTAGCTCAGAATTTCACCGCAATCATTGCACAATTTCAGCAACAAATGTTTACACAAACTGACCAGGATTTCAACTTTCAGCTCTCAACTCTCTACCAATGTATAAAAAACCGGACCGGACCGGCCGGTTCAGACTGGAAACCGGTGAACCGGCCGATTGTCCGGTCCGGTCTGGTGTCTGAACTAGAAAATTTGCGACTCGGCATGAACCGGATTAACTCGGTGCAAACCGGACTGACTCGGTGTGAACCGCCGGGTTAGACGATCTACCGGGTTAGATTTTTTCATCCAGCAACAAGCCGTGAACTTCGATTGGAACAGAAATTTCAACATTGTTTTGCAGCTTTGGAGACGATGATATAGAAAAACAAAGAAGGGGAAAAGTATGATTAACGCAAAAATTGAAGGCTGCAACCTAGAATCATTACCTGAATCAAATTCAATAATCCCTTCAAAGAAAGCTTTAAGAAACCTGCGATGAGCATTACGGTGAGAGAGAGCGAGATTGAGATTTAACAATGATAGATTAGAAGCCCAGAAAGTTGACAAGTAAACGACTGAAACTAGTAGAGATGATTGTTTGAGATGGAAAGAAGAGGTAGTATGTTCCTCAGATTCTCGGATTCGCATCCATATGCTTTTTCTCTGCTTCTTTCCCAGCCCCGTTTTTTTTTCCCCAGCCGCTGCAATCTCATTCTTTCTTTACCTCACTCCTAACATATGCGAAACCCTAATATTAACAGCAAAAAGACAAAATTGTCCTTAAACTCCCTAATTCTTATTTACATGAATTTACCCAAAAGGATAAAACATTAAAATAATAAAAATTAATCTATTTAAATCCAATTGAATAGAAAAATAATATTCATTAGCAAAGTTTGCAATAATCTTAATAAAAAAAATTTAAAAAATTAATTCTATTAAAATATAAAATGACCAAAAAAGTAAAATATAGTTTAATTAAACTCAATTACCCTTAATTCATCACTAAAGCTATTAGGGGAAGAGGATTAAAAAATATATAAATATGATTCATCAATCTATTTTAATAATTTTTGTAGTCCAATATATTTTCTATATTTTAATTATATTTTTTAATTATGACCGGTTTAACCCCGAGTCAACCCCGGTCTGACCCAATGACCCTCAACCCACTATCTTAACTGGTTCAATGACCGGTCCGGTTTTTCGAACCTTGCTCTCTACCACAACAGATTTCTAACAGCCAAGGCAATGACAGCACAAAATCACAACAACCAAGGCCCAACATGATAGTAAAGATTTCACACCTTGGCCACATAACCTACAAGAGAAGGAACAAGGAGTCTAAGCTAAAGAGCCAAATGCAATTCAAGTGTAGGACGTTGCAAAGACACCCAACAATACAGAAAATGAGTGTTTTCAGCAATGCAAAGTCAATAACAATGAGACCTAGTTAAATCTGATTCAGCAAGCAATCATGCACAAGCTTCAAACAATAATGCAGAACACAAGTTGCCAATAAAGATGCAATAACATGCAGCAGTGAAGTCGCATACCTTCTTGAGTCCGTTGACATTCAGGTATTTAGACTAAGATCTCAGTGATTAAGTATACTCTGATAGCTTTCCAAAGATTCAATATTTTTACAGCTAATAATTGATCAAAGGGACAGCCAAAACTTACTCTTTCGAGTCCAGTGTAGTGCAGTAAAAGCTTTCAGCAGCACAAGTAACTAAGGGAATGTAGGAGGTTCATAAAGTGCAAGACTTTATATTTCAAAAATCAACATTCCCTTGCTACAGCAGGTCAGCAATGCAAATTTTAGCAAGATCCCAAATGCACAAAATCCCAAAGCTGATAGAAAGTAGCAGGAACTTAAAAATTTGACAAACTGATATGAAATTCAATCAGTTAGCAAAGATTCATGGTGGGTGACAGTAGCAAATTTTAATAGGAAAAATTCTGTCCAAAATTTAGTTACTTGCATGGACAAGTAATTGCAGCAGTAAGAGCTTTTGTTGGTAGCAAAAATTCCGCTACCTTGTGTGCAAGAATGATGACAAGACTCAAAAATTTGTTCCAAGAGAACTTGCACAGTTCAGTGACAAATTACAGCAGCAACTCTTTCTCCAAACAAAAATCATGCAAATTCACAGTAATGAAACAATGTGTATAAGTGCAGAAATCAATGAACCAGTAACCTCCAGAATTAAATCTAAGCAAGCAGGTCAGCTTTTGAATCCAGCTTGCAACAAACAAGCATATGTGATCACCCTGGACAGCTATAATCCTTCCAAAATTAGTAGCAAGAGCTTTTTCACATAAAATATGATTCGATCAGTTAAAAGATTTAAGTTTTGCACAGCTTTGCCAATAACAACAGAAAATCCCAATCAATGACAGCACTGGCATTATGATTCCAAGCAAATTTCAAATACAAGTTCAACTTCACAAATGCAACGCAACTCCTAAAGAATGACAGCAAAGAGTCAAACAAGCCCTTTCAACCGGCTAGTAACAAATCCAACCAACCCACAAAACAATGAATATGAGTTCAACAATTTAATAACAGTTTCTCACCAAGTAATCAAGTAAAGTGCACCAATATAATGAATTAGAATTTCTTTTTCCAAAGTGCAAATTGCAATCAAATCTCCGGTGCAAATGATCTAGGAAGGTTTGATGTAAATTTAGAGTTAAATTCCTGTCCCAAGTCAGATTCAAGCAAGCTGCACAAATTTTAGAAATAAAAGACAATGCAAAGAAAATACTTTATCAATGCAAGTCAAAACAGTGAAAGTGCAACACTTCTCTTATCAGTTTCACACCAATTATACCAACTAAGTGACAGCAAATGAGTTCCAAACAGCCACAAACCAAATCCACAATGAAATGTCTCAATAGCAGTTCGTGTAACATCAGTAAATACTCAGCAATCTCATTAGCACAGCAAAGAGCTCAACAACAGCAGCAACATGTATCTCTATTTCCTTATGAAGCATTTTGTTTTCTTTTTTTGTGTTTTCCAGAAAATTATCTCAACAAAATGAAAAAAAAAAACTGGAAAAAAATGATGAACCTATCTATAATGTAGGCTACACCTTAGTCAATTTGATAATTGACACTTAGTTATTAGGTAACCAATTTCTTGGCTCCCCAGCAACGGCGTCACTTGACGAATTAAGAAGACGTATGCCTTTTGCCTTGGTAATCTTTTCAAAATTTAACCAAGGATTGCAATATAGAGTGCAATCCCGGATCCTCTCTTGAAGAACCGATTATAAAACTAGTTTTTAGTAAACTAAGTAATTATAATGCAAAATTGACAAAGGTAAAACATGTATGATTGATTTTCAAAAGTATGAATTGAATGCAATTCAAATAGATATTTTTGGAATAAAAGTTAAATAGAATGAAAATTAGTTTTGAAAGATATGATAAAAACCTTCTATAACAATGAATTTCATCTATCCTTTGCTTTAAAATATTTTTAGGAGTGTACTAGTTTAAAAATGCCCAAAAGACCCTTTGAGCTAGCTTGAGTTAAGTGAATTAAATCTTCCACACCGGGCAAGACTTAATCCCTCTAACCAAAACTCAATACAAAACATTAGCAATTGCAACCACAATCCCTAAAAATACCAAACCTCAAACACCATTGAGTTTAGTGCATTATAAAACCTAGACCTAGAAAATAATCACTTCTTAAAATATTATTAGAAAGCACTTTATATGCAATTTATGAAATCACTAAGTTTTCTAAAATACCAAACCCCATCAACCGACGGGTCTAGCATTAAAAAAGAGGAACCCCTACTTTAAAAATGCTATTAGGAAATCTTAGTGTGTGATTATGAATTAGTTAATGCAATTAGTTCCGATGCAATAAAAAATCAACTCAATATCCAAATAATATCATGCAAGATAATAGAGAATCAAGAGAATTATAATGAAATATATATATAACCACATATATTAATGAACATAATGTTCAATATAAACTAATTCAAATCACAATAGTTATATATTAGTCTTGCCTATAAATTACAACTTCTAAAACTAAAGAAGTCGTAAATATATAATAAATCTAATGTATTAAAACTACAACTCCTTTAAAAAAGCTCCAAGTGTCACACCAACTGGCCCACACACACGGCTCCACCGTGGCCCTCACCGATGGTGGCGGACTCACAAGAATCCCTCGCTCCCCAAGCGAGGTTTCTCGCCTCCGTGGGGATCGAAGCCACTACCTGGGGGTAAGTAGCGCCTCAATGCATCCTCACTACCACTTGAGCTAGCGCCTTTTTATTGTCACACCCCACCCTAGCTCAAGTGGTAGTGGGGATGCATTGAGGTGCTACTTACCCCCAGGTAGTGGCTTCGATCCCCACGGAGGCGAAAAACCTTGCTTGGGGAGTGAGGGACTCTTGTGAGTCCGCCGCCATAGGTGAGGGCCACGGTGGAGCCATGTATGTGGGCCGGTGGGGTGTGACATTTATGGCTCAAATTGTATAACAAATTTCGAGGACGAAATTTATTGTACGGGGGGAGAATTGTAATATCCCAAAATATGATTAAGGGTTAAATGTAATAGATAGTGAAATAAAAGGATTTAATGGCACACTAATTAATTTTGCCATGATCAAGAGTTAATTGCTACTTGATCTTGAGGATAGATTGAGGACACAAAATGAAGGGCCAAGATTGCTCTTATAAAGTAGAAGTAATAAGGAAGATAATTAAAGCAATTTCCTTATCTTTTCCTCTTATGTGGAAAAAAGGCACATGCAAGACCAAGTGTAAGACCAAGTCAACACACTCTTTTTTTTCCCTACAAGAAAACCGTTCCCTCCTTGCTCTATGCTTATGCAAGATTAAAATAATATATATGTATTCCTTTGCTCCCATATTTCGTTCAAGCTTTGAGAAAGGAAAGGAAGAGAATTTAATTGATATATTCTTACATTTAGAGTCAACAAAAGTGGCTAGGATTTAATCAATACCCTCACCTTTATGCTTGGAGTCGGTCAAGAAGCCAAGAAGAGTGTAATACCCCGAACTCTGAGACTTGAGGCTAGAGAATAAGCCTGAAATAAGTGGATTGCTAAGCCCCGGTTTCGCAAGATCCTAAATTGTGATTAAGGGTTAATGACTCCAAAAGTGGATGTCAATAGTGATAAATGAACCCTTTTGGAGATTATGGTGTGAGTTGGCACCCGATGTGATTCGTATGTGCTGTGAGCAGTGCCAAAACCCTGTATTTAAGCTCAATTATGGATTAACATCTAAATTGACTTAAAATAGAGGGAAGGCGCATATTGGGGCTAAATGAAAAGATGTGAAGTGTTGGTGGTGATTCAAGAGGAATTACCATAATCAGGAGCAAAACGGTAAAGTTACCGACCGATTGATCGGTTACCGAAGAGGAAACTCATTGGTAACTTCAAGATCAATGGTTGAGATTGATTTGTGTAATAGATCAAAGGGTGGAATCATGTGTGCATGTGCTTATGTGAGCTCATGGAGGATATTGCAAGATGTTGACATGTGGCACTTTTTGGACCCTTGGATCAAGTCAAATGTTCAAAGTTTGCTTTTTCCTCTTCCCTCTCTCTATTAGGTCGGTTTGTGGCTCCAAAAACTGAACATCATCTTCATCATTTTCATCTTCATACTTCTCTCTCTTGTTCTTCATTTCGCCTAGCTCAAGGAAGAAAGAGAAAACTAGAGGTGAGATTTTGGTTGGCTTCTTGTCCTCTAATGCTCTAATGTCCTTCTATAAAGTTGTTCATAGTGATGAGAGCTTCATCTCTATGGTTTTAGATTCTTGATTGAAGGTGTTTGATGGCTTGAGGAAATTTGGAAAGATGGAGAATCAAAGAATTGGTTTGGGAAAGAGGAAGAGGTGAGTATTTGAAGCCTTTTGATCTAAGTTTTGTGATTTTTGGATGAGTTTAGTGAATTTCGAATTTTGCCCTGATTTTCATGTGATTTTTGATTGGATGAATTGGGTTGTGTTTTATGTTGAAAATGGTGCCATGTTGTGGTATTTAATCATTGGAATTGGTTTGAATTGGATTGGACATAATGGTTGCAAAACTGGAAATTCTGTCCAGTGAGAATTCTGTCTGGGCAGTCTGTTTGTGTTGCCGTTTTGAATGGGCAAATGATGTTATAAAATTCTGAAACTTTCCAGTCTTGAAGTTCACATCTTAAGCTTCAAAATGGACATATAACTTGTGCCATTTCGTTTTGGGAACTGGGAGTTATAGCTGTCCAAAGTTTGAGGTCGAAAATGGATTCTGTTTTGGGACAGTCTTGAATGTTTGGGAATTCTGTATTTGTGTGGTGATTTCCAGTAATGGCCAGTATTTTTCCTGTGTAGAGGACTTGAATAGCTTTCATTTGGCTTTGAGATCACCTCATTTCGATTTTTGTGGAATTAGTTATGATTTTTGGAAGTTCAGCCAGAAACTGGATTTTATTGGGCCGCGGCCCAAGGATGTTGGGCCGCAGCCCAAATGTTTCTGTGCGTCTCTGGACAGCCTTGGGCCGCAGCCTAAGGATTGTGGGCCGCGACCCACCCCCAAAAATCAGCATTTTGGACTTTTAAAAGGTGATCTTTGGTCAAGTGTTTCCCAAGCCTTTAGGCATATGTTTAGGCTTTGATTAGCCACCTAAAGGTGTTAAATGATAACCAACACTAAGTGTTTGAGAGTTAAGGAATTGGAATAGAGAATAACCCTATGTCCTTGCTTTGATTATAGGGTTGATGTTCGCCCTGATCGTGGTCCGGTATTTGTTCTGATCGTGAGTAAGCGGAGCTGGAGCATACGTGGAAAGAGGGTAGGGAACTTACCTCTTTTGCATGCTTTGATATTTGTGTTTGTGTTTTGATGCATGTATTGCTTTGCTTGATTATGTGAAACATGTATGAATGATTGTAGCTCTGTTTCTAGTTATGCTATGGCCATGAGTATGTTGTTGAAACATTGAGCACGCAGATATGTCATTATGTGAGCATGAGATATGTATTGCAAGCATGTCATGCATTAAACACATATCATACATGCATATAGGTATCTGTTTCCTACTGAGATTCTCTAGAATCTCACCCTCCCCTATCCACCATTTCAGACAGGGTATGTAGATCGAGGATGGAGCAAGCAGTCAAGGGTGGCTAGGGCTCCCATTGGAGTTTGGTTGTGATAGTTGGTTATCATAAATGGAATTGTTCGTATTCATATTTGGATAAAGGTTGTATATATATTGTGAAATATATGTTTTGGATGAGAATATTTGATTATGTATTCGGAATGAGTTCTTGGTTATTCGTATATGTCTTTAAGAGGATTTGTGTAATCCCCATATGAGGGCTTGTAATGGGCAAATGCGCCCTATGAAGCTTGAGTTAATAAATGGAAACCGGGATTATTTTTGTGTACTCTGATTTATTATGAATGTGAGATTCCGCGTAGTAATTGTATTCGAAAAGTGATTATGAGACCAAGTTTATAAATGATTTTGAAAGGTAATTGTGAAAACCCCGTCTGGTAGATGGGTTTGTAAATTGTTATTTGTTTCTTATTGGTCTCTACTTCACTTTAATTGCGTATTTCGGATATAATTACGGCAGGGGGTTACAAAGAGAAAGAGAGAGAATTGCATCAAATAATCCCTCACCTTTTGCTCATGTAGTACATTGGGACAAAGAAAGAAGGTAGTTGGTCAAAAGTATATCAAGAGAAAGGAAGAAGACTTGTTAACACAACTCCCTCCCCTCAAGTCAATTATTTCGGCTATGTTATAAGAAAGGAGAGGAGGATTGATTAATTGAATTGTCTCATCCTCTTATTCATATAAAGGTCGGTGAAGACACCAAATCAAAGAAAGAGAATTAGATTATAATATTTTCTCACTTTTTGGTTTACTTGGACGACTAAAGAGAAGGAGTGTGAGAGAGAATATGAAATTAAAATATTTTCTTACTTTTCTAATAGCAAGGTCGGCCAGCCATTTAAGTGATAAGGGAAAGGAAAAAAAACTGATCATTCATCACTCTTTCTCTCTCTCCAAGTCGGTGCTGCAACTCCAACGAAAGAGAAGGAAGAGCAAGGAAAAGGTGAGACTTTCCACCTTTATTTTCACCTCCTTAACCTCATCTATGGCTCAAGAGTCCTTCATGAAACTTGTTCCTCTCTTCATTAGCTTCATTTCTATGGTTTTTGTTTTTGAAGAAGAGGAGTTTTCAGCCACCTTGCAAGAACAAAAGCTGAAGAATCAAAGAAAGAACTTGAGGAGAAGCAAGAGGTGAGTATTAGCATCAATTTGAGCTATTGGTTGTGTTGGTTGAATGAGAATTTTGGCATGTGTAAATCTGCCCTGATTTTGGCTAAACAAGGGTTTGGGTAATTCATGATGTTTTGGTTATATTATTGGTGGTTTATGATGATTGGAAACCATTTGACATAACTTTGATGCTGAAATTAGAAGTTGGTAATTGTTGGGATTTATTTTGAATTTTCTGCCAAAACAGGACATGGAGAATGAGTGGGAATTTGTTAATTTTGATGTTACCATTGTGTTCTACACGGAAAATTATGTGGGAATAGCCCTGGGTTGTGAATTTTGGGTCATTGGAACTCAAAGTGTAAATTTGGGTTTTCAGCCTGAACAGGATTCCAGCGAGGTACTCTACTTGTGTGGTGTTTTTGGATAACCAAATGATCTCTAAAAATTGTGAAACTTTCCAGTATTAAAGTTCACATTCCAAGCTTCAAAATGGACATATAATTTGTGTCATTTCGTTTTTTGAGCTGTTAGTTCTGGTTGCCCAAAGTTTGATGTCGAAACTGGACTTAATTCTGGAGCAGTGTGGGATTTTGTGTAATTCTTGAATTGTGTGGTGATTTCCAGTAATGATTCATATTTTCCTATGAAGAGGACTTCAATATATTTCCATAGGACTTGGGATCACCTCATTTCAATTTTTGTAGAATTAGTTATGATTTTTCAAAGTCTGGAGAAAATTCTGGCAGATTTGGTCTCTTATGCGAAAATCGAAGATGTAATGGCATAATGTAGTATTGTTGAACTTTGAGGTTAGCAATTAGTCTTTTAGGTTAATTGAACACTTTAACTCCTTAGTTTATTTGATTAAATGTCCCTAATGATAACCAACTTGAGTGTTTGAATTAAAGAATTGGATTAAGTAATAACCTGTCGCTCGTAATTCTAATTATAGGATTTGACATTTGCCCTGCACGTGATAAACCAGTGCCAGTGCACGAGCGGAAAGAACAAGGTACTGACTCTTTCCCTTATTATGTGTATGATGCCTTGCATGTATGTCATTTCATTGAATATGCCATGATGTAACACTGCCGTTGTTGTGCTGTTGTGAAACATGCTGTTGTGAAATATGTCGTTGTGAATGCAGTGAAAGCTGTTGCAGAAATGCTGTTGTATTGTTTTTGTTGTGATTTGCTTATATGCTTTGTGATTGTACATGTTATAAGTGAATTGTTACTACTGGGATTCTTTTGAATCTCATTCTTTCCAATAATTAACCTACAGCAAGGGCGAGCGGTTCAAAGGAAAAGCAAGTGACGAAGGGCGGTTAGAGCTCCTAGCTAGGATTTTAATTTTGGTAGTTGGTTGTCATATTTTGTTGGGGATTAGTTGAACATGTTGTATATATTGAATAGTGTTGTGTAATCCCCTGTATGGGAAACTAAGCGTTGTAAACCCTTTTATTAAGTAACAAAACTTGAGCGTTGTCGGGAATTTTTGGTTGCACTCTGATATGTATGAATGCAACCGAACTGGATAGACCAATTATATTCGAGATGTGAACATGAGACCGTATTAAATAAGTTTTGGAAAAGTTTTAAATTAACCACTGGTCTCTATTTCAACTTAATGACCAATTCTAGAACTATAATTTTGACTATTAAGGTAGGGGGTTACAATAAACTCCAGATAACGCCTCTGCATGTCAACTTCTGCTTCCCAAGTTGCTTCTCTTTGAGACATTCCCTTCCAGACCACCTTCAAAAATGGAATGCTCCGGTGTCTAAGCCTTTGATCTTCTCGATCAATGATTTGCTCTGGTTCCACCGTATAGGTGAAGTTATCTTGTAATTCGACTTCTTCATATTCAACTATATGGGATGGATCCGATTGGTACTTCTTTAGTTGCGAAATGTAAAACACATCGTGGAGCCTGCTCAAGTTTGGGGATAGGGCTATTCAATAAGCAACAGGCCCAATTCTCGCAATAATTTCAAAATGACCTATATACCTCGGGCTTAGCTTCTTTCGTTTGATAGCTCTCCCGATGCCCGTAACTGGTGATACTCTCAGAAAAACATGATCACAAACCTCAAACTCTAGAGGCCTTCTCCTCTTGTCAGCGTAGCTTTTCTGTCGACTTTGTGCTACAAGAAGCCTCTTACGGATGATTTGAATTTGCGCTGATGTTTGATTAACAAGTTCCGGCCCATAAAGCTTCCTCTCAGATAACTCATTCCAGCACAAGGGTGATTGGCACTTTCTCCCGTACAACGCTTCATACGGCACCATCTAAATGCTCGCATGATAGCTATTGTTGTAAGTGAATTCAGCAAGTAGAAGAAAGCGATCCCAATTAACTTTGAAGTTGAGAATACAAGCTCGCAACATATCCTCTAGTGTTTGGATAGTCCTTTCTGATTGACCATCTGTCTGAGGATGATAGGCCGTGCTAAATCTCAATTGAGTTCCCAATGCTTTATGCAACGCCTTCCATAATCTTGAAGTGAATCGGGGATCACGGTCGGAAATGATGTTCTTTGGTATGTCATGGAGTTTCACAATCTCTCGGATATAAATCTTTGCTAGCTTATCCGGAGAGTAACCAGCATTGATCGGTATGAAGTATGCCGACTTTGTTAACCGATCCACAATTACCCAGATTGCATCATAATTCCTGATCCTGGGCAATCCCACCACAAGGTCCATGGTCACACTTTCCCACTTCCATTCTGGAATCTCAGGACTTTGCAGTAATCCCGGTGGTTTTTGGTGTTCAATCTTTACCTTCTGGCAAGTGTGACACCTCACTACATACTTTGTCACATCACTCTTCAAACCCGGCCACCAATACATAGACATCAGATTATGATACATTTTGGTCATACCAGGATAAAGAGTATACGGTCTCTTGTGCGCCTTATCCAGAATCTTCTGTCTCAACTCCGCCTTAAGTGGAACACAAATTCTCTTCTGATAGCGAACTAGTCCACTAGGTGACAGATCATAGCCCTGACCTTCTCCCCATTCAATTCTAGCCAGATTCCACTGTATCCAGCCATCTTGTCTCTGAGCTTCTTCAATCTCAACCCTCAGATCACTTTCCCCTTAGGAAACATGATGGTTGGCACAGACGATCTGGTTTGACAAATTCAAGTCCCGAAAATTTTCTATCAATTTCACCTCTTGAATCATCATTGTTGCAACTAGCACCGTCTTCCGACTAAGAGCATCCGCAACTACATTTGCCTTACCCGGATGATATTTAATTTCCAGGTTGTAGTCCTTAAGCAACTCCATCCAGCGACGTTGTCATATATTCAATTCTTTCTGATCATATAAATACTTGAGACTCTTGTGGTCACAGTACAGTTCTACCGTCACACCATACAGATAATGCCGCCATATTTTCAATGCAAACACAATCGCCGCAAGCTCCAGATCATGAGTGGGATAGTTCATTTCATGAGGCTTTAGCTGTCAGGAGGCATAGGCCACCACTCGTCCCTGCTGCATAAGGACACACCCCAACTCTTGCTTACTCGCATCGCTATACACAACATAAGTCAAGCTAGGATCGGGTATAATCAACACCGGTGCCGTGGTCAACCTCTCCTTCAGCTCAACAAAAATATTTTCAAAATGTTCATCCCACTTAAACGGCTGAACTTTTCACGTGAGCTCGGTCATCGGCAAGGCAATCCGAGAGAAATTTTGAATAAATCTCCAGTAGTAACCGGCAAGACCCAGAAAACTACGTATCTCAGCAACAGTTTCTTGCCTCTTCCAGTCAAGTACTGCTTCCACTTTACTAGGATCCATCGAGACCCCTTCTTGCAAGATAACATGGCCTAAGAATTTTACTTCCGAAAGCCAGAAGTCGCACTTACTCAACTTGGCATAGAGTTGCTTTCTACGCAATATCTCCAGCACTATTCTTAAATGATGCTCGTGCTCTTCGTTGCTTCTGGAGTATATCAGAATGTTGTCGATAAACACTACTACAAATTGGTCTAGGTATTGTTGAAAGACACGATTCATGTAATCCATGAATACAACAGGTGCATTGGTTAGGCCAAAGGGCATTACTAGAAACTCATAGTGCCCATACCTAGTTCTGAAGGCAGTCTTCGGTACATCTTCTGCTTTCACTCGCAGCTGATGATAACCCGACCTTAGATCATTGATTTAACGGTGTCTTTACGCCTTGGGGTCAAATGCAAAATATTTTTAATACAAGAATTGCAGTACAATGCAATACTCGGGTCGTCTCACTTGAGGAGCTTTTTATTGAACTACCTAAGTAAACTAATTATCATGCAAATACAATTAAAACAAGGGGAAATGAGTTTTGGTTTTTGAAATTAATAATTAAAAGAAAGTGCAATTTTTAATTAAAAGCTAATCTAATATTTTTGGTATTTTGGAAAATAATAAAGAAAATGAATTGGGCTAAAAAGAGATTATATGATAAAATGAACCTTGGTGACAAATTTGGTGGCTTTCCTAGCTCATTAAAATAATTTGTGAGTTACTTTCGCATCAAGTCTAATTAAAACCCTAAGCAATCGCATTAGGTCCAATCTACCTAATTAATGACTAGTCCTACAATCGCATTCTTAGTCACCTCTTAAGCAAATTGTTAAAAACCCACTTGATGTGTATTGAAAATGGATTAATGCACTTGATTCCTCTTAATTGAAAGCACAATCGCGACATTCAAATTAAATTAAATCCATCACACAATCTAGATATCACATAGAATGTATAACTTCATTAATCCAATAGGAAAATAAATCCAATAAAATTCAAATGCACCAATACCAAATTCAACATAAGATATTAACCAACATAGACAAATAATCACTCATCTAAGTCTCAAGACATACATATCCCAATGCAAAATTAATACACAAAGACATAATGTATAAATTGAGCAAATGGAATTCAATAAACTCCCCTTGTAGAACCTTGAAGCTCTAGCCACCTCCTTTGTGCCACCAAGACTCAATGAACTCTAGCCACACATCGCATGAATAGTAACCATAGCTTCATGGTGAAGTTAGAACAGAGGAAGGAAGGAACAGCGGAGACTATGGTGACGGCGATGTTGATGAGTGGTGGAGGATGACGGTGGTGAACGTGGAGCAGGAGATGGAGGTCTGGTGCAGTGACGGTGAACAGAGAAGGAGACGGCAGTGATTAGGAAAGGAGAGAAGCTCCCGGCTGTAGTGACTGAAGAAGACGCCGGCGTTGTTGGAGGTGTGAGAACAGGGGAATAGTAGTGACGGTGGTGGAACTGATTCCCTCTCCTCTCAAGCTCTCTCTCAAACTCTGGTCCGACTCCCTACCACGGTACTCACTCTGTTTCAAAACTCCCAGCTCGCTCTCTGCTATTGCCTCCCAGCTCCAAGCTCCCTCGCCGGCGACGGAAAGAATGGAGTCAAGAATGAAGGTCGCCGGCGAGGTTAGAAGCAAGAATGAATATGATGAGCGATGATCTGCGATGGTCAAAGATGATGATCCTCTCTTGTGCGGCGCTGTTCCTCTGCATATAAACCCAGCTCCTCACTTCCATGTCGGGTCGCTGCATATCCGGATTTCCATCTCCAACGGGTTTGTGCATTGCGTTGAACATTATTATCCAGCAAAGGCCCAAACTGCAACCTATGGCCCAGGGACTAAAGTGAAAAGTTATAAAGGTTTTTTTGAAGGGATTTCAGTGAAAGGTTTTGAAATATTTTGGATGTTCAATTAAAATTTCCAGAGCTCATGAGTCCTTTTCTGTGGTTTTCCTTAGGCCCTTTTCTTTACTATTTTGTAAATTTCAGAAATTGTAGGGCCTTTTCTGTAGTTTTTTTTCTCAATCTTCAAAATATTAATTTATCCTCCAAAATTTCCAATTTTCTTCCAAACCACCTGAAATGTAAGATTAAGCACAATTGTAGCATCAAAAGTTCAAGGGACAATTGTATAAAAATAATTAATAAATTGTGAACATTTTACCCCTAATTACAATTAATTCAAAACAAATGTCCCTAATTAAAATTTATGCTTAATCATGCAATAATGTCCTAGAAAATACATTAAAAATCCCAAATTAATCATGAAATATTATATAAAAATATGGTTCAATCAATCAATCTTCGAAAATATACAAGAACCAGACAGTTGATCTAGAAGGTCATCGATTCTTGGGAGTGGATACTTGTTCTTAACGGTTATCTTGTTCAATTCTCTATAATCCACACACAGTCTTAGACTCCTATCTTTCTTCTTAACAAACAATACTGGAGCTCCCCACGGTGAAACACTGGGTCGAATGAACCCTTTTTCAAGTAAGTCTTCAATCTGCTTCTTTAGCTCTGCCATTTCATTTGGGGCCATTCGGTATGGGGCTTTTGATATAGAACCAGCTCCAGGCACAATTTCAATTGGAAACTGCACTTCCCTTTCCGGAGGTAATCCGCTAAGATCATCCGGAAATACCTCAGGAAACTCTCTTACTACGGGTATACTTTCTAAAGTTTCTTCTATCTCTCCCTGCACGGAAAAGAATACCATATACCCCTGGCACCCCTTCTCTAGATATTTCTCAGCTTTAGCCGTTGAGAGGAAGTTTAAACTAGAATTTGCATTATCATCCTTATAGGAATTAGGATACACTATTTTCTTGTTTCCACAATCCAGCAATACATTGTTCGCCATCAACCAATCAAAACCCAATATGACTTCTAATTGGTAGAGCGGCAGATAAATCAAATCAACAGTAGACTCATGTCCCTCAACAGTTATTACACAGTTCAAACAAGTCTCAGCTGTCACAACCTTGACACCCATCGGCTTCGACACAACTAAATCAAATGGCAGTTTATGAACATGTAACCCCAGGTGCTTCACACAATCATAGGCAATGAAGGAATGATTTGCACCCGAATCAAATAAAGCTTGCAGTAAACTACCATTGATAAAGATTTTACCTTGAATCAGGTCGGGGGACTTCCGGGCTTCCTCGTGTGTCATGGTGAACACCCTAGCCTGATTCCTGGGCCTTTGCTCTGTCGGCGGCCATCTGCATTCAGTAGCAATGTGTCCTGGCTGTTTACAGTTATAACAAACTACTTGCCCCGTACATGTTCTGCCAGGATGTGCCCTCCCACAACGAGTACATGTCAATATTGTGGGGGCTTTCTTATTATCACGACCCTCATATTGATAAGGCTTCTTACCACTACCCTTAGCTGAGAACACTTGTCCCTTCCGCTTTTGGGAAGTATTCCCCTTACTAGGCTCACTGCGGTTGCTGGTAGCTTTGGCAGGATACAAATCTCTCAGATTGTTTTCAGTGATTCTGCATTCTTCAACCGCTTTATTGAACTCAGTAAACAAACGAGTGGCCAATCTCTTTCTCAATTCTCGTCTTAGACCACGAATAAGCATGTTTGAACTCCATTCTTCATCATCCATTCTCTGAAGATAGGAGGAATACCGGAACAACCGGACGAAACAGGACAGATACTCATCAAAGGTCTCCGTGTCTCCTTGTTTGATATTTAGAAATTTAGTTTCCTTCTCAAGCCTCACTGACTTGGGGAAATATTTCTCATTGAACTGTCGTTGAAACACTTCCTAGGTCAGTGGTACATTGCGGCTTCGAAGTGTTAGGGCGATATTCCTCTACCAACGGTCTGCATCTCCTTCTAACTTGTACACTGCTAACCGTGCTTTCACCTCTGATGGGCATTCAAGAACCTCGAAGATCTTCTCTAGTCTGTTCAACCAGTCTTCAGCTACTTTAGGATCAAATATGCCTTTAAATACTGGAGGTAGATGTTTGCAGAATTTGGAGACCCAATACTGCAGATCTCTCTCATCACGGGCTGGTACTCCATGTAACTCTGGGTTTGGTTTGGTGTGAGGAGGTGACTCTGGAGGTCTAATGGAGCCTTCAACGGTTTCTTCGTGATGTGTGTCCTCTTTGGTCTCTTCATGAGTGGACTGGCCGCGGTCTTCATTGCGTTTTGCCCTTTCCTCTCTGAGCCCTTCTCTCAGCTCAGCTATCATATCTCTTTGATCCCGAATCAACCCCATCATCTCCCGCATAGGGTCTGGTGGATTGTCATTAAGCACCACCTCCACTTCTGGTTCTACTCTTTTGTTTCTCGGGTGAACCATTGTGTCTTTCAATTCTACAATGATTCACCATGTCAGTATCATGACAAATGTATACACATAGTCCTTAAATCTTGTATATATCAGCAACCAGCAATAATACTCATGTGTATACCACAAAAAAAAAAATCATAAGTCATTTTCTTATGACTAAGGCAACAAACTATAGAAACTATCCTAGCAAATCCTACCCTTACCAGGAACTACAGCTCTGATACCAAAAATGTAACCCACTACCTTAATAGCCAAATTTATAGTTCGAGAATGCTTCATTAAGTTGAAATAGAGACCAGTGGTTAGTTTAAAACTTTTCCAAAACTTGTTTAATACGGTCTCACATTCACATCTCGAATATAATTGGTCTGTCCAGTTCGGTTTCATTCATACATATCAGAGTGCAACCAAAAATTCCCGACAACGCTCAAGTTTCGTTACTTAATGAAAGGGTTTACAACGCTTAGTTTCCCATACAGGGGATTACACAACACAATTCAATATATACAACATGTGCAACTAATCCCCAACAAAATATGACAACCAAATACCAAAATTAAAACTCCTAGCTAGGAGCTCTAACCGCCCTTCGTCACTTGCTTTTCCTTTGAACCACTCGCCCTTGCTGTAGGTTAATTATTGGAAAGAATGAGATTCAAAAGAATCCTAGTAGTAACAATTCACTTATAACATGTACAATCACAAAGCATGTAAGCAAATCACAACAACAACAACAACACAACAGCATTTCTACAACAGCTTTCACTGCATTCACAACGACATATTTCACAACAGCATGTTTCACAATAACACAACAATGGCATTTCACAACGGCAGTGTTACATCATGGCATATTCAATGAAATGACATACATGCAAGGCATCATACACATAATAAGAGAAAGAGTCACTATCTTGTTCTTTCCGCTCGTGCACTGGCATTGGTTTATCACGTGTAGGGCAAATGTCAAATCCTATAATTAGAATTACGGGCGACAGGTTATTACTTAATCCAATTCTTTAATTCAAACACTCAAGTTGGTTATCATTAGGGACATTTAATCAAATCAAATAAGGAGTTAAAGTGGTCCATTAACCTAAAAGACCAATTCCTAACCTCAAAGTTCAACAATACTACATTATGCTATTACATCTTCCATTTTCGCATAGGAGACCAAATCTGCCAGAATTTTCTCCAGATTTTGGAAAATCATAACTAATTCTACAAAAATTGAAATGAGGTGATCCCAAGTCCTATGGAAAGCTATTGAAGTCCTCTTCATAGGAAAAATATGAATCATTACTGGAAATCACCACACAATTCCAGAATTACACAAAATCCCACACTACTCCAGAATTAAGTCCAGTTTCGACATCAAACTTTGGGCAACCAGAACTCACAACTCAAAAAACGAAATGACACAAATTATATGTCCATTTTGAAGATTGGAATGTGAAATTTAAAACTGAAAAGTTTCACAATTTTTGGAGATCATTTGGTTATCCAAAAATACCACACAAGTAGAGTACCTCGCTGGAATCCTGTTCAGGCTGAAAACCCAAATTTACACTTTGAGTTCCAATGACCCAAAATTCACAAACCAAGGCTATTCCCACATAATTTTTCGTGTAGAACACAATGGTAATATCAAAATTAACAAATGCCCACTCATTCTCCATGTCCTGTTTTGGCAGAAAATTCAAAATAAATCCCAACAATTACCAACTTCTAATTTCAGCATCAAAGTTATGTCAAATGGTTTCCAATCATCATAAACCACCAATAATATAACCAAAACATCCTGAATTACCCAAACCCTTGTTTAGCCAAAATCAGGGCAGATTTACACATGCCAAAATTCTCATTCAACCAACACAACCAATAGCTCAAATTGATGCTAATACTCACCTCTTGCTTCTCCTTAAGTTCTGTCTTTGATTCTTCAGCTTTTGTTCTTGCAAGGTGGCTGAAAATGCCTCTTCTACAAAAACAAAAACAATAGAAATGAAGCTAAGGAAGAGAGGAACAAGTTTCATGAAGGACTCTTGAGCCATAGATGAGGTTAAGGAGGTGAAAATCTAGGTGGAAAGTCTCACCTTTTCCTTGCTCTTCCTTCTCTTTCGTTGGAGCTGCAGCACCGACTTGGTGAGAGAGAGAGTGATGAATGATCTTTTTTTTTTCCTTTCCCTTATCACTTAAATGACTGGCCGACCTCACTATTAGAAAAGTAAGAAAATATTTTAATTTCATATTCTCTCTCACACTCCTTCTCTTTAGTCGTCCAAGTAAACCAAAAAGTGAGAAAATATTATAATCTAATTCTCTTTCTTTGATTTGGGGTCTTCACCGACCTTTATATGAATAAGAGGATGAGACAATTCAATTAATCAATCCTCCTCTCCTTTCTTATAACATAGCCGAAATAATTGACTTGAGGGCAGGGAGTTGTGTTAACAAGTCTTCTTCCTTTCTCTTGATATACTTTTGACCAACTACCTTCTTTCTTTGTCCCAACGTACTACATGAGCAAAAGGTGAGGGATTATTTGATGCAATTCTCTCTCTTTCTCTTCTTGGCTTCTTGACCGACTCCAAGCATAAAGGTGAGGGTATTGATTAAATCCTAGCCACTTTTGTTGACTCTAAATGTAAGAATATATCAATTAAATTCTCTTCCTTTCCTTTCTCAAAGCTTGAACGAAATATGGGAGCAAAGGAATACATATATATTATTTTATTCTTGCATAAGCATAGAGCAAGGAGGGAACGGTTTTCTTGTAGGAAAAAAAAAGGAGTGTGTTGACTTGGTCTTACACTTGGTCTTGCATGTGCCTTTTGTCCACATAAGAGGAAAAAATAAGGAAATTGCTTTAGTTATCTTCCTTATTACTTCTACTTTATAAGAGCAATGTTGGCCCTTCATTTTGTGTCCTCAATCTATCCTCAAGATCAAGTAGCAATTAACTCTTGATCATGGCAAAATTAATTAGTGTGCCATTAAATCCTTTTATTTCACTATCTATTACATTTAACCCTTAATCATATTTTTGGATATTACACCAAGCATCAAGCTTCAAGACTTAATCCTTTGCTGTAGAAGAAGGGATTTTAGCTGCTGTAATTTGTTAAAAGTCAAAGAACGTTAGGTGATGAATATGATGAAGTCCACGACAATATCTTCCTTCATCAGTAATATCGTCTACCGTCAAAGAAATAGTATGATGAAGCGTAGAAGATTGAATTAATTGTAAATGGTTTCATATTATAGTGATTGTATATAAATAGGTGCTTGTACGTCTCATAAATACAATTAAGAGTTTCAGTTAAATAACATGGTACCAGAGCCATTGTAACTTTAGAAATAATTTCTGTTTTCCTGCGAAGAACTCCATTTTTTCCACCCAACGTGGTTCTGTTCAAGGTTCAGATCTGCCTTCGCCCGTACCTCCGCTGCAGACACGCGCCAGATCCCTAGGCTCCCTGTGTACAGATCGGCCGGCCACCAAAATTTGAAGCCATTCCGACGGCGAGTGAAGCCACACGTGCCACCTGAAGTTCCGCCGTTGCAGACACGCGCCGGCGCGTGAAGCCTCCTCCGGTGTCCTTTTGCCACGCTGTTTACGGCGTTCTGATCGGATCTTCAACCTCCACTGGGTCTCCCTCTGTCATTACAGAGTCCGATGATGTCCTGGTTTATCATGCCCCACTCTCTCCAGTACAGGCTCCTGATCCAGAACCTGATATAATCAATGATGCTGATGCTACCAATGTTTTGCCGTCACCATTCCTTGCTTCTTCGACGGATTCTGGCCATGACTCCTTGGTTTCTGTTCCTGATTTCCCAGATCCTACCATTGAAGTCCCTAACCCAATTACCTCTGATCCTACTATTGATCCCTCTCCTGACTTACCTATTGCACTCCGGAAAGGTACCCGTTCTCGTTGTCCTCCCAGAAGATATGCTGACTGTACTTATTCTATATCCTCATTTGTGTCTTACCAGCATTTGTCACCTACTTCCTCTTCGCTTGTGGTCACACTTGATTCCATCTCCACCCCAACTACCCTTCACCAAGCCTTGACACATCCTGGTTGGCGTACAGCCATGGAAGAAGAACTTATGGCTCTTGAACAAGCTGGTACCTGGTCTCTTGTTAATCTACCTCCTGGGAAGAAAGCCATTGGATGTAAATGGGTGTTCTTTGTTAAAACTAAGGCTGACGGTTCTTTAGAACGGTTAAAAGCTCGTCTTGTTGCCAAGGGATATGCACAAACTTATGGTATTGATTATTCGGAGACTTTCTCTCCTGTGGCTAAGCTAACCTCTGTTCGTCTTCTAATATCCTTAGCTGCTACATATCATTGGGATTTGCATCAGTTGGATGTTAAGAATGCATTTTTGAATGGTGATCTTCTTGAAGAGGTTTACATGGAGCAACCACTTGGGTTCGTTGCTCAGGGGGAGAATAAGAAAGTGTGCTATCTCCGAAAGTCTTTGTATGGTCTAAAACAAAGCCCTCGTGCTTGGTTCGAAAGATTCTGTGAAGTAGTCAAGAAATTTGGATTAAGTCAAAGCAAGTGTGATCACTCTGTATTCTACCAGCAATCTGATGCAGGCATGATTCTTCTAGTAGTATATGTTGATGATATTGTGATTACAGGGAGCAACATTTCCGGGATCTCAAAACTTAAAGTCTTCTTGAATTCTCATTTTCAGACAAAAGATTTGGGGTCATTAAAGTACTTTCTTGGTATTGAAGTTTTAAGAAACAAGAAAGGTATTCTTTTGACTCAAAGGAAGTATGTTCTCGATCTCTTAAAAGAAACTGGAAAGCTTGGAGCTGCACCAAGCAACATTCCCATGATTTTGAATCCCTTCCTAGATCTTGATGCTAGTATGTTTGATGAGCTTCCTGATGATTTGAAGAAGAAAATTGATCCGGAAAAATTGAAGCCGTTTCCATTTCCTGAGAGATATAGAAGACTCATTGGTAAGCTGAATTATTTGACAGTAACTCGTCCTGATATAACCTTCTCAGTCAGTAGGCTCAGCCAATTCATGTCATCACCAACGGTGGCACAATGGGAAGCTTTAAAACATATCTTGCATTATTTGAAAGGTTCTCCGGGTCTTGGTATTCTTTATACAGATTATGGGCACACTAAAGTCGAGTGTTTTTGTGATGCGGATCATGCAGGATCTAAGGCCACAAGACGATCCACTACGGGTTACTGTGTGTTTGTTGGTGGAAATCTGATATCTTGGAGAAGCAAGAAGCAAGGAGTTGTGTCAAAATCAAGTGCAGCAGCAGAATATAGAGCCATGTCACAGTCAGTACAAGAAATTGTGTGGGTATTTCAACTCTTGAAGGAAATTGGTGTCACTACAACATTACCTGCAAAATTATGGTGTGACAATAAAGCAGCACTTCATATAGCATCAAATTCTGTGTTCCATGAACGAACAAAACATATTGAGATTGACTGTCATTTTATTCGTGATAAGATCAAAGAAAATATTGTATCTACAGGGCACATACGATCCGATGACCAACTGGCAGATCTTCTGACAAAAGCCTTAAATGGAACACGAGTTCAATATCTTTGTAACAAGTTGGGCATGATCAATATATATGCTCCAACTTGAGGGGGAGTGTTAAAAGTCAAAGAACGTTAGGTGATGAATATGATGAAGTCCACGACAATATCTTCCTTCGTCAGTAATATCGTCTACCGTCAAAGAAATAGTATGATGAAGCGTAGAAGATTGAATTAATTGTAAATGGTTTCATATTGTAGTGATTGTATATAAATAGGTGCTTGTATGTCTCATAAATACAATTAAGAGTTTCAGTTAAATAACATAATTCATCAACACAACCCCTCCACACATATTCAAAGCACCAGCCATGAAATCAGTTAACAGAGGAGAAAACTTGATGATGAACTTACAGATTGTGGGTGGTCTGAATTGAGAAATAACAGAGCAGCGACGGACTATGGAGGACAGGGGAAAGCCACGGCGGTTGAGAGTGAAGCTCGCCGGTGAAGAAGCAGGTCGAGGTGGAAGAAGCTGAAGGTCGCCAGAAATTGCAGAAACAGATGCTTCGCTGGAAAAAATGGAATACTGATGGTGAGACTCTCTGTTCTATCCCTGTCTCGTGGTTCCTCCCTATTCTGTTCTGCCCTCAATCTGAAGCTCACTGGCGACTGAAGTATATGGCTATGGTGTAGCTAAGGTCGCCGGCGAGAGAGGAAGAAGAAGGCGAAGGTGATGAAGATGGAGACCCAAGCTCTCGATGCTCTCGCGGCTGTTCTCTCCAATTCAAGGGTGTCGAGCTACTGATCCCAATTTAATCACAAAGAAGGTATTTTAAACCCTATAAGTATGATAAAAATCTCCAAATAAAATATAAAAATATATAATAAAATTGAAATTTATCAATCTCATTGTCATTTTTTTTTCTTTATAGGCAAAGGTATCTTCCAATATTTTAGGATATCATATCTAAGATACTATCAACCACACTAACTTCGGATATCTCTTCCGGTGAGAATTTGAACCTAACCCAACTCCGATAAACCCAACACAGTTGTTCTCCTTCAATTCCCTTGGTGCAATCTACATGTTAGGACTTTTATACTAATTAACATGCCTTTCAAACCTAAAGTTCAGTCTAACTGCAGAAAGCCAAAAAAATCAGTTATAATAATAAAAATGAATTACTAGGATATTCTTATTTTAATACGAACACATCACAAATTAACAAACACAATTTTCAGTGCCGTAACAGGACAATTTCAATTTTTTAACTGGGAAAATGGGAGAATCTGGTAAAGTTCATAATTGTGTTATTTCATTTGTATCGATCTGTCTGTACCAAGAATGAAATAATTTTCATGAATTACTTTAATTTATACTGTGTTATTTCGTTGGTAAAGTTATCCCATATTAATGAATTAATTTTCATTCGGGCTCCTGCCAAACCGACTTTGAAATTCAAGTTATTTTTTAAAAAATAAATTCCATGATTCACGAATTAATTTTCATGTATCAGTTCCTTTGCATGCGTAGAACTGGTAGAATTGAACTGACATGTAAATTCTTTTTATTTTCAAAAAAAAAAAATCTCTTTAGTTTTGTTAGAAATTTCCTGTTCGGTTTCTCACGTCAGCAACCTAACGTGAAAACTCATTTCAATCAAATTTATTACAAAAACGTTATTCATAATAATTTAAGTTGGTTCCACGTCAAAGATATTAATACAAAAAAGTGGGATGTTTAGTGCCATGTATACCAAATACAATATCAGTTTTAGTTTTAGAAACTTTTTACTTTTGTCCGGTGCAGTGAAATTCCACAAACTCTTCAAATTTGTAAATCACAAGTGACGCACAAAATATTAAATCGAATAACTTTTATATTTAAAAATACAAAGTTAAGACACCCACCAACTTAATGGAGGCATGCCAGTTGAGAATGAAGTTTTATTCCCATCGTACAAGTAAAATCAAATCGCATCGCATTATTAATGTTATTTATATTCGCGGCACATTATTACCACTTTTCAACAATTGTAAATAAGTAATAATAAATTATCGCTGAGTGTGAGTGCAGATTCAATGAAAGCAAAATATATGCTTGTTTGAAATAGCGATTGGAATGCTTAAAAACAGTTTTTCAGTTTGAAATAGCGATCGGAATACTTAAAAAATATTTTTTCAATTGTGATTTACAGTATACAAGCTAAGTATGTGAGAGAAATTTTATTTTGATTTACGTAAAAAACAGCTTATAAGTAATCTTAATGCCGTAACAAACATGCTTATACTTTCACCCATCAGCTTTGCTTCAATGGCTACAGCTGTAAGTTATTGCTTTGATCTCGTACGTGTTGATCCATTACTAGTTTCAAGCTTTATTTTATTTTTTTATTTGTTGAGTGGAAATGGTAGTATATTCATAAACTAAGTAAACTGTACATGAGTAGTCCGCAAGAAAAAGAAAAAGTGAAGGGAGGGGAGACTAAGGATTAGCTAAGCAGGGGATCTTTTGCTTTAATAGTAAAATCACTTAAAGCTAGCACCTCATTAACCAGGCGATGAGCTTGGGGAAAATCATTACAAAATACCCTCTGATTTCTCGTATGCCACAGCTTCCAACAAAGTATACCAAAAGTGATATTCCAGCTAGTGTGCTTCTTTCCTGATTGGAGATTCCGACTGAGCCAGCTTTGAAAGGAATCCGTTTGGATTTGAGCTTGTCGATGAGAGGGTACCAGAAGGTTCCAGCACGAGGCGGCGAAATGGCAGTTTCTGAGAATCTACTCTAGGTTCTCAGGTCCTCGATTGCATAGATCACACATATCTGAAGTAACCAAGTGTCTCCGAAACCGCCCTGTGAATTAGTGAGGAGTTTGTTATGCAAAGCTAGCCAAATAAATACACTTATTCGTTGAGCTCCCGGCCACTGCCATGCAAGATTCCACTGTGGGCTTTCCTCATTCCATTGATCTGTCATAATCATTTCATGAGCCGATTTCACCGAGAAATCGCCTTTGCTCGTAAGTCTCCAGTAATACCTATCCTCCTCCCCGTCGTTGGCCTCAATCTTCTGGAAAGACATGTCAGCTTTCAAATTTGTTGAGTAGGCATTTTAAGTTTGTTAACTCAGTATTTTCCGCTAGTAAGTTAACGATGTTAACTCTTTATTCCTTAAGCTTTCTAAAATACCAATTACCATACCTCAATTAATATTAAGTCTAATATGCTAATTAATGAAACTCATTCCCTAAGACAATATTAAGTTCTCCTAATGTGCAATTTAGGTTGGCTAATCCAATTAGTCCCTTTTAACTTCAAATTAATTCAATCACTCAAACATGAACATACAAGAGCAATTTAACCAATCAAAAAATATCAAGGAAGCATATATCACTACAAAAAAATTATATAATCGACTTTTAGCAGTGACTTTTGTTGTTGAAAAGTCACTGTCCCCACTGCTGTATTTTTAAATAAATGAAAATATGACTATAATTAATATACTATTTTAATTTAATATATATTAATTTTTATTTATTTTTATGATGTTTATTTAATTTATTACTAAATATGTTAACATATAAATACTTTGGCTTCTTCATAGCAAGCAAGGCTACATAAATTCGTCGTCAGGTAAAGCGCTCCATGTGAAATGTACATATATTTGGCTTCTTTGGAGTTTCCATGACGACTAACCTCATATTCCGATCCGTCCAATAATCTGAACTATATGCATACACTTGTTATCAGGTTTATCATCCAATCTTGTTGAGCAACACTTTTCCTGTCATAAAACGAAAACATTTTTGTTAAAAAAAATCAGTTTCTCAAAAAGCCAACTTAAAAACCTTATTTCAATAAATAATATATACGAATAAAAAAATTATCATTCTTATCAATATTTATGAGTTGCTTACACGTATATTAAGGTGAAAATGAAAGATGTTTTCAAGTGAAATAATACAAACTAATAAATCTATAGATTGTTCATCTAATTCTTCTCTCAATCCCGACAGTAAAACTTCGGATAATTTTTGTTTTGGCTTGCACAACTGCCACAGAATTAGCTTACTTAGCTTGACTCTTCATACTAGTCACTTATAAATAAAAGCATCAAGTAACGTGAGACGGTAGTTGAGTAAAAAATTATTGGACGGTTATTATGTTAACCATCAAATAAGTCTGAGCAATTATTGGACAGAATAATATTAAACAACCATCAAATTGTTGTATTTTTTAAACTGTCCAAAAATTTTATAGTCATTTAATTTGATTGTTCTATTTTTACAAAAAAATATTCAAAAAAATTCATCAAACAGACCTATCTTTGTCGCTTGTTTTAAAATAACGGTTAAGTAGTGAGAACCATAAGACACCAAAATGTATTTAAAAAAGGATTATAATGTTGCCATAGCAAAACAGAGGGCTTAGCATAGAACCCAGCGACAAGAATATACACTCCTTTTATTTGCAACTTTGTAAATATAATTTAGGATCATTTGTCCACAATTTAGCAATGAAAATTGTTTTGGGACCTTATTATTCAAATATTTTTAAAGATAGATAAAGTTAAGCCAACCTGCCAATTCACATTCACACTATAGAAAACGTGCATTTGGCTTCTTTGAATAAAGACTGAAATGTACTGAGGTGATATTTGTTGCATATAAATTATATCTTGTGTCGTGTTTAACTCTCTTGTTGGGTGTTTCAGCAAAAGGAAATAGCAGAGAGGATATATCATGTGCAATATTACCAAACCTTATTTACTGAGTTCGTATGAATATTACAGAGTTCAGACTGGATTTGCTGTGGACATAATAAAATGAATTGGATCTAAGAGTGAAACTCAGTTATATATACAGGCATATATATATCGTCATCATTTAAAATACTTTTGTCCATATATACTGTAGCATGTTCCACGTTTTCTTGCTCAGTCTCTTGCTCCTTCATGCTTCACTTGACTCTGGCCCAATTCCTTTGGATCATTATAATATGTGGCCCTATATAAAGGCATGTGTATAGGTTGTTTCAGCATTATATTGATCAGTAGCGTCACAAACTGATAATATTTTTTGAATTAAAGGGTAGGCACTAATGGCCTAAGATTACAAGGCGGGATCGGACCCGCGACCTCCCACTTAAAAAGAAGTTCTCATACCACTAAGCTACAAGACTTTTGGTACAAACTGATTAATTAAACAAATGGCTCACAGAGTGTCATTGTGTTGTGTTGTTTTACTACTCTCACTACTAATCAGCTTCACTGAAATAATGGCTACATCCGTACGTAATTACTCTCTGCATCAGGAACAAGAACTGAGTGAATACATTGTGGAAGTTAAGAGAGGAGATTGCCCTCAAGCCTCAGGTTAAGAAACCCTTCCTTCAAAGTTTTGTCACTTTGTCTTCTTGAGAAAGATTTGTCCAGCTCTCCTGCCCTGCTTATCCTGACACTGTTATGATATTTTGTTGCATATAAATAATATCTTTTGTCCTGTTTAACTCTCTTGGTCCAGTCTGTCTTCTTGACAAACACATTTCTTTCCCCATGGTCTATATATAACAATTTTACGTGCAGTATTACCAAATCTGTATTATTCAGTGTGTTCATATCGCTAGCTTGTTTCAGCAAAAGGAAATAGAAAACGACACTTTTGTCCATATATACTCTGGCATGTTCCACATTTTTGGAACTGGTTTACGTGCAGTATTTTAATATTTTTAAAAAAATGATTTTTTATTTTAAAAAAACATCATTTAAAAAAAAACTCAGATCGGGCTATTCTATATCTTTTATTAAGATGAGACAGATGATAAATATGTATCCAAACATAGGGCACGTGACACACATCTGTGTCTGACAAATAATAGACCTATTTTTATTTATATATTATGAATAATCCTATTGGAGCGAGAAATCATTCTAAACAAGAGGTCCTAAATTTGTTGTATGCATAAAATCCGTAAAAAGATAATATGGAAAGGCAAAAATGCACATTATAGTCCTTTAACTTCCCATATGATGTTTTATTTATAGAGGAGCATATATTCAGTAATTCAAGTTATTATTCACTTTTGGCTATGTTGAGACGTTTTATGGGCAAGCCAATTCACACGTGTCCGCTTTTGTGAATGAGTTGTCATTTGTCAATGGAAAAACGTTCTAATCTCTTTTAATAATAAGGTTTATAATCCTTATGATGATACTATTAAAGGAGTGAATCTCTATGCCGGCCTACCACGATGTTGTTCCTTACATCCAAATTAAAATTTGGGTCCACCCCTCTAAAAGAAAAAAAAAACATAAATTTGGGTACTTCGAATTTTCCGAAAATATATGCACGTGCATAGAATCTCTCAATTGTTCAAGTTTGTAATATTATTTTCAAGGACTTCTCACCACATGCTCGTCTTTCTAGAATAATATGTATTGTGCACTCTATGATTAATAGACGACCTCTTTCTCAACAAAGTTTGTTGTGAACTTTGGAGTTGCTTTCTATATTTTAAATTTTATTTCATCGTTATAAAATTGATTTTAAATACAATCGGTCTGTCACATGCCAAGAGCCTCATTGTCATTTTCTTTTTCAATTCCCTTTTTCTTTATAAGCACATGTATCCTCCAAGGCGAATATCCTGATCAAGACATAGCCATCAATAAATGAGGGTACATTTTTCTTGGAGAGAATTCAAATCTTGATCCATCGTATTGTAAGGGATTAACCCCTTCTCCCAAATCCAATCCTCATTGTTCTTCCTCAATTCCCTTCATACAATACTTGGACTTTAATACTAACATGCCTTTCAAACCTCATTGTTAAGGAATAAGGCATGGTCAGAAGGTTCTATAGCTGAAGGCTATATAGGGGATGATGTGCTGTATTTTTGTTCAAGGTACTTTGATGACCTTGAGACAGCTTTCAACCGCCCACATCGTATTGACGATTGTCCTGAACCTCCGCCAACATCAGGAGAATTTATCCCTCATGTTGGTAAACCAATTGGAGCAACTGAGACCTTCAAACTAATGGCAACTGAGAAGTTGCAAGCACATAGACATGTCTTGATTAATTGCACTCAAGTTGAACCTTTCATACAGTAAGAATTGTACACTCACATGTTATTCTTTATCTTTCGTAACATTTTTCACTTTCATTTCACTATTGCCTTTCTATTATTAATTGCAGGGAATTCAGAAGTCATGTTAAGCATCAACTCAGGATCCGTACACAAACATCCTCAGAAATTGACAAAAAGGTCCATAGAGAATTCCCGAGCTGGGTTGCACGCAGAATACTAAATGACCACAACTCTCACTCACTAGATTTTAGAGCTCTCGCAATTGGTCCTCTTGATCATGCAAAATGATTTACAGCATACAATATCAATGGTTTTAAGTTTTGCACGATTTCACGGGATCAAGGATTGCAAACTCAAAATTCGGGTGTTTATGGCACATTTGGGACAAGGGGTTATGTGAGCAGCAGTGACGCCAACATGCAGTTCAGAGGCGTCCCTTACTATGGAAAGCTTCTTGATGTGGTCGAACTTAATTATCAAGGCCGTTTCACCTTGACGTTGTTCAAGTGTTTGTGGGCAAATACCACTACTTCTCAGGGACTGACAACTAACGACTTAAGGATCACATCAGTCAATTTCTCACGGCCAATTCATACTGGTATTTCTCAAGATGATGAGCCGTATATTCTTGCTTCAGAGGCACATTAGGTTTATTATGTTGAGGGCGAGAAGCATAGGGATTGGCACATGGTCGTTCATTTAAAGCCATGAGACCTTTACGACATGGGTGAAGGCGATAACATCGCCTATGATAGTGAGCCATTTCAGCCTGCCAATTTTGAAAACTACTTCCCTAAAGGCGATGACAATTTACCTCTACTACGGTGCGTTTTTTCAAGTCCACTTCATTTAAATTAAATTTTTTAAATTTAATAATACATCACTAACAATAATTTTTCTACATAATTTATGTAGGGTTGGCGAGGATGAGTAATCAAATTCAAATTATGTTTTTGTTTTAAAAAAAATGGAAAAATATTTTTAAAAAATAAAATAATATTTAAAACCGCTACAAAAATAAAAATAACCGCTACTAATTAAAAACCGCTACAAAATGGATACATTAACCGCTACAAATTCTACGCGGATCCCTATAAATACCCCTACCACATCTCATCTCAAACACTCCCCTATTTCTTTTCACCTTACTCTTCTTTCATTTTTGTATGAGTTGAGGAGCTTAACAATACGATCAAATATGGTAACAAGTTTTTTAATTTTTTATTTGAATACTTCTTTCCTTCACATAAAATTTATTCTCACAATTTTTTTAAGATATTTCAAAGTTTTATCTCATTTTTATCTGTTTTTCATACACAATTACATTGTAGTAGAAAACATAATAGTTCCTTATGACCTACGTGTCCTTAATAATATTATCAATACAATCTTTATACTTATCCAACTAAATTAAATTATTCCTTTTAATTTATAAATGAGCTAAACTATTGAATAATAAGCTAATTAAATTAGCTAAACTACTAAAAAAAACTATTTAATTTAGCATAAAAAAAACTGAAACAAATGATTGTATTTTTTTTTATTTTCTTCATTTTTGTAGTGGTTACTAAATCGCTACAAATTAACACGCCTTTTTCAAATTGAAATTAATTTTTTGGCACAAATTTTGAATTTTGATGAAATTAGTAGTGGTTATATAATTGCTACTAATTAAATTTTCTCATATTAGTAGCGGTTAATGAACCGCTACAAAATAGCTAAAAAAATTTCATTTTTCTTTTCCCGCCTTGAAATTTCTCTTCTTGATATTTGTAGCGTTATATAACCGCTACAAATATCACAGAAAACGATTTTTGCTTATGGCGATATTGTAGCAGTGAGACTGAACCACTACAAATAAAGTAGCGATTATTATGCTTGAGTAGTAGCTTTATATAACCGCTACAAAACCACTTGCAACATACGATTTAGTAGCGGTTTTATGAACCGCTACTAATGTTGTTTGTAGCGATTAAAACCGCTACTAATAACCATTTTTAACCGCAACTAAATCATGTTTTTTTTGTAGTGTTTAAGAGCCTATTTTCCATAAAAATTGAGAAAAAATAGTTAGAGGTTATGATTCAGCTTGAAAATTTCAAGAAAATTATTTTAAGGCTTAAAGAAGCTAATTAAGGAAGAAAATTATTATAAAGTATTAAAAATTAATTTATGGAAATTATATGGTGAGCCGATATCAATGTAGAAAAGGGGAAAATTAGTAATTTTACTATACAGACCAGAAAACCGGAATTAGGCTAAGGATAAGACAAATTATAGAACCTAAGAGATTTAAGAGATTTTAAATTGTATAAATTAGAAAATTTAAAGCCTTGTGAGTAGGATCAATAGGATAAAGCACACACACACTCCCCCACACACACATGTGTCACTCACCCACTCACACACATGACACACACACAACTCACCAAATAAAACCACTCCATCAGCTCTCCCCCATTTCATTGAACTTTCAGACAAAAAGAGAGAAAATAGAGAGGGAGAGGTCAAAAGTTGAGAGAGGAAGGAGAGAGACTGAGAGTGAAGAATCACCGAAAGAGAGGAAAAAGTTACCGAAGGAAGCCACATGCAATCTTAGATTTAGATTTAGGTGAGTCTCTTCTACCTATTCCCAACTTCTTTTAGATGATTCAATGGTTTCTTTGGGTATATTTGGTTGCTACAAGTTGAGAATCTTGGGAAATAAGTTGTCATCATGAAAGGTTAAGTTATACATAAGAATGTAGAATTTGAGGTATGTTTTTGGATTCTTTCGTTCTATAAACCCAGGTAATTAGACCTGGATCGGACCGACCGGTAGACCGATTCGGTCCCATGAACTGGTCCTGGTCTAATTTTTTAAAAAAAAATCGATTTTTTAAAACTTTTTCTTTAGAACTTCATATTCATAATCCTGAAATCTTCAATTTCTCACCGATTTAGTCCCAGGTTAGCTCTGGTTTGAATTTAGTCTAACCCACTGACTCTTGACCCAGTTCCCCGACCGGTGTAGTGACCGGTCCAAGTTTAATGACCTTGTTGTAAACTAAGCACCGAAATGGAGCATGCGTCTTAGAGTTTATATAATTGAAATTTCTGGAGTTTTGAGGCATAGTTTGTAGTTGCATGTCCATTTTTCTTCTTGTCTTCATTACCGGAAAACAAAGGGTCACATGCATGAAGTTGCAGAGGTCAAAACTTGAGTTTTTGAGTGGGTTTGATTTGGTTCTTTTGAGGATTTGATAGCTTAAGATGTGTATTAAAAGATAGATCCAAGAAGAGTTTAGTTCAGGAAGGGAAAGGTGGTGTTTTGGAGGTTTTGGTATTAGAGGTTGATTTTGTAGCTTCAGTGAGACAAATGGATTCAGGAGAGGTTTTGATAAGGCAAATCGTGTCCATTGCTATGAAATTTGGCAAGGAAATATTATACATCCTAAGCTTTAAAATGAGTTGTAGAACATGTAAATTAGATATATAGAACAAAAGCTAAGTTATGATTTTTGGAAGTTTGGATAGAAAACTAGTAACAATATGTTTTCTAGATTTTAGTTAGTAAGTTAATATGCAAATTACACACGGTTATTTTGTAATTTGTTGGTGTGATTATTTGTCCCTTTGACAAATCCCTATTTTATTATATATTTTTATACTTTAATTAGGGATTTTTTCATAATTACTGAGCTTAAAATACCTTCTTTGAGATAAATTGAGATTAAGAGTAAATAGATTAAATTATGAGTAAAAAGGGCAAAATTGTCAATAAAATTATAATTACTTTTAATCATTGATTTTTCTCAGAATATTTGATGTTGGTTAAATTATTTTCAATTGAAAATACTTGGAAATTTGGATTGAATATGAAAATTGCAATTTGGGTTTGAATTTTGGAAATGACAATTTAGTCCAAAAAAGTTTAAAACTACCAGGTTGGTCCCACGAATTTGAGAAATTCCAGTTTGATCCACGAGTTAAACACAGCGATTTTGCAGCAAAGGCTTAGGTCTGATTCATATATCAGAAGTAGGGGAGAGACGCGATTACACACAGCCGCAAGCAGAGAGCTCCGAACCTTCCTCCTTTGATCTCCATCACCTTCGTCTTCCTTTCTCGCCAGCGGCACCGTCCACCACCACAAGAGAGACCAGAAGAGAGAGACCATTTAAGACAGAGAGGACGGCGGCGAGAACAGAACAGAAGGCTAAGAGCTGCGACTTCTGGGAGCTGAAAGTGGAAAGCTGAGGGAGAAGGAGAACTCACCGCCGCTGCCACCGCACACCTCCGTTATCAACATCTCCTTCACTTGCCTCACTTCTACCTTTAATCAATACCACCGTGGCTCCTCTGCCCTGTGTGTGGTCCCATTTGAGATCATTGATTATCCATATCTATTGTTAATTTGTCAATTGGTATTCTCATGCTGGAATTTTGGTGACTGTGTTGTCTTTTGTGGCTGGTTCTATGGCTATTAGTGGCTGATTCTCAATTCCTTGTAGCAAGTGGCTATGGCATGAGCTTGGAGCTTTAATAGGGGAGTTTTTCCTATTTCAATTCTCTATTTCTACATTATATTTGTGATTCCTAGGTCTTAGGATGAATTTTATAATGTTGAATTGATTTATTTTGATATATTTGGAGATTTGTTGTGGCTTGAACCTTTGTTAGATACTTGATATTGTGGTTAATTAGCTTAATTATCATTTCTTTGTGCTGGTTAGTCATTGAATTGATAATTTTGTGAACATTTTGTGCTAATTTCAAGGTGGCTTGGTTAGTGGATCAATGGTGTCTTGTGTATGCATTGGTTAATTGAATATGAATTTATTAATTATATTTAGCATAGGGCTTTAACATCATTAATCTTGATTTTTCATATGGGTGACCATTGTTAAATTAAGATTAATGAGAAAATCAAGCGGTAATGTGAGGTGGCTCGATTATTGGATCAAAAGCTAAATATAATTTTTAAGTTCATTTAATTGCTAGAATGCTTAATCAACCTAATTTAGAGAGATTAATATGCAAGGTGGCTTGGTATTGGTCAATCTATATTAGGCCTAGTCTAAGGGGTGGCCCTTGAAGCTATTTTGAAACTAGCATAATAAATCTCCCATAATCATTTTAAGTGAGGATTGCTTGCGCCATTGCTACGAGGGGTTGTTTATTCCATTATTTCTCTTATTTTATTAATTCCATCATCATTTCATTTCATATTTTCAAGAAAAATCCCAAAAAGAAATAGTTTAGAACAGCTTAATTCTTAATTGCAAAAAGTAGTTGATAGTTAAAAAGACCAAATTTTTCCATTTTTAATCATTTCATGTCAATCATTGCACTTAGTTCCTAGGTAATTAATAAAAGGTTCTTCGAGAAATGATCTGGGATTGGACCCTATATTGCAATCCTTGGTTTAATTTTGAAGAAGGTTACCAAGGCACAAAGCCGACAACGCCTTATGTTCTTCAAGTGGCGCTGTTGTCGGGGAGCCAAGTAATTGGTTTCCTAGTAGCTATGTGTCAAGCTTTGATTAATTGGTACCTTGAGCCTTTAGGTTGCATTTTAGTTAGTTTAGGTAGTTTTGCATGTTTTTCATAGCATATTGCATCTTTCCATAGAAAATTTTGAAAAAAATACCAACAAATATCTTGATTTTCTTTCGTTTTTGTATTTGCATTTTTAGGACTTAGGATTCATTGGGATTTAATTGATTACAATTTGAATGGTTTGGTTTAATGAGGATCATAAGTTTTGGGTTTACACTAATCCTCCTATGCATTCTTGTTTAAGGAATGAAAGAACCTCAAGCTCTCAATTCATAGATGAATCTTATGGCACTTGGAGGCATGAATCACTTTCTGATCTCACATACTCTCAAATGCTTGATTTGCTTCAACAAGAATTGGATTCCCTCCATGCAGACATAAATCGAAGAGGAGCCTCTAAATCTCAACATCCTCAAAATCTCTATCCACATTTGGAACAATCTTGTCCACAAACCTCCTATTTTGACCATAAACTTACCTTTCAACCACCTCAATCCCACTTCAACCATACTTCTTCTCCCTACCCATTTCATCAAGAATCACCCACTCCACTCTATCAAGAACCATCATATCCATTTCATATTCCCCCATTTCCCCCTACTTCCATCCAATGTAGAACTCCCTATAAACCACCTTTTCTATCATTCTATGAACCTCCACCACAATCTCCTACCCCTCAATCTAGTGGATTGGATGCCCTCTTCTCATCCCACAACATGGATTCCCTAACAAGTGCATTGACAAGGAAGTGTGAAGCACTCCAAGAGCCATACCTTCAGTTACTCTTCCATCAAGGCACAATTGGAAGCTCTAGGGAGATAGAAGAGCAATTAAAAGACATTGATGAGTTTTTCAAAGCATACTTTGCTCATATGCTATGGGTAAAAACAAAAGGTAAAGATGGAACCCCTTGGCCCCATGACCTACAAGAAGAGGTACAAGGAGGCCAAGCTCAAGAGCCAAATGCCACTTCAGAAGTGGAAGATTTCATATCTTCAGTGCCTACTCCCACAAAAGATGCAAACAAGAAGAAAGTACGTTTTCAATTACCAAAGGAGTCGTTTCCATATAATGGTAATATTCCTCCTCTTCTTGAAGAGGTTGACCCACCTCTTACTACTATTCTTGATGTTATGAGTGATGATGAGGTGGATGAAGAAATTGTGGTCGAATCCCCTCATATGCTTGATGTTGAAAATGCTCGTTATGATATTTCTAATAGTAGTTGTGTAGTTGATGATATTGCTTGCACTGTCAATACTTCTATGTGTGATGAACATGTTCTTTTTCCTAGTTTTAGGAGTGATGAACACATTCAGCATGATATTGTGGAAATTGATGCATTATGTTTGGACGCTCAAATTGTGGTAAAGTGTGAACCTGATGATAGCTCAAATAATTGTCAAAATGATGATTGCTTACATGATTCTTCTTCTGTTTCAAGTGTTAGCAAGCATGATTTGGAATTTTTTAATGCTATTGAACAAGATGAAGAACTTATATTTCCCTCTTCCCTACATTCTACTTTTGTTTGTTCATGTGAGGGTGAAAAGTCATGTGCTATTTGTGTGAAGATTGATAATTGGCTTTCTTCTTCACATGACCTTAATCCTTCATCTAGTTCAATTGATAACATCAAAGTGCATGCTACACTTGCGACAAGCCTTGAAAATTGTGTACCTTTGGACCTCTTTGAATTGCATGATTTAGGTAGTTCAATAAGGAAAGATTCAATGATTTTGAATGATAAAATTATAAATGAAAATGAATCTTTTCATTTAATTCTTTCTTGCGATTTGCCACCTGACATAGAAAATGAAAATACTTGTTTTGAAATTTTAGGTGGTAATAGTTTGATTAATTCTCTTTCTTCTTCCACTCTGTTACCTCCCAACTCTTATGATTGCAAAAGTGATGTAATGCACTCTAACATTAAGTTGGATTATGCATTTTCCCCATTGCAAGCTCAAGAGAATTTTGAAACTGTGACTGCTTGTTTTGTTCTTACTGAAGGGAACCAAATTGATTTTCTTGGGTGTGATTCCTACTTGGAGAGTTTTATTCTTAATATGTGCACACAATACTCTAAGTCTCTCCATGTTTATATCTTTGGATTCGGTACTGCTTCTGGCTTGTCTTCTTTGCAGGCATACACTTGGAATAGTCCTGTGCGGTATAGACCTCCACCCTACATTCTCGGATCTCTTCCAATTGATCCTGAACCGCCTCCACCCAAGAAAATCAAGCAAAGAGAAGTATGTACTATAAAGACCATCATGATCCTCATATTGGATGAGAACTTCTCTTTCAAGTGCCTTAAAAGATTCTAACAAAGGTTGTCTCTTTCCTCACTTGTTTTCTTCCTAATTTTTATGATTCTTTGAGTTTAGCTGTTGTATGAGGAAGATTAGTGTGGGGGAGAGATATAATCCAGTAGTAAAAGGTAGAATTTCTTTTGTTTTTCACCCCCTTAGGCTTTGAGCTTTTGTCATTCCTTTGCCCTTAGGTTTTGCATTGAGGACAATGCAAGATTTAAGTGTGGGGGAGGGATTAGGATTTGAGTCTTATGTGCTTCATTGTGCTTAATTTCAAAAATATGTCATATTTAAAAAAAATCAGCAAATTCTTGATCCAAACCGCACTTTTGAATTTTTGTCTCTCCTTGTTTTAGAAAATTGTCTAAATACTTATGGGAATTGCTTATGCTCTTGGTTGATTTTTAATGAATTGATTGATTATTGCTTAGAGTTAGCATTTAGATTGTTGGGTTAATGCATTTTGATTAGGCTAATGTTTAATTAATCTTTGTTAATGTGCATTTGAGAGAAAAACCTTGTTGGAAGGATTTTGAGCCTAATTTTCATTCATTAATGTGTTTGCCACCTATTGTAGTGTACCTCTAGAACTTGTTTAAATTCATTTTCAAAATCACATTTGCATTTAGATTAATGAATATGATAGAGGCATTCATTTCATCACCCTTTATCCCAAACACAAACCCTATATACTAATCCATTGTGAACCCCCTTTGAGCCCTTCACATTCCAAAATCCATCATTTATTAAAAAGCACTATGTATGCATCCTATTTGCATTAGATTGGCATCCAAATATCATTGAATTGCCATTAATAATGTTGATATGAAGAAATGCCATTTACATACGTTATATGTGAAAAAAAAAAGAATTAGAAGAAAAAGCATGAAAAAAAAAGAAGGAAAGAAAAAAATATATCATAACAAAATATAAAAAAAAAAGAAGTTGAAAGAAAAAAAGAAAGAAAAAGAAGAAATAAAAAAAATAAGGCATTTGTTTTGATTAGCAAGGAGATGTGGTTATTTGAGCTTAAAGAAAAAGTGGGGAAGCTTCTAATGATCAGATGATTGAGATTCGTGATGTCATGGCTCTTTTCTGTCGTGTCTCTGGCCACAGGATTAATCTGAGCAAGTCTAAAATGTTCGTTTCAAGAAACGTCCATTTTAACAGGGCTTATGAAATGAGTCATATTGTTGGTGTTGGATTGACGGCAGATCTTGGGAAATATCTGGGCGTGCCCCTATTGCATAAAAGGATGGTTAAGAGAACGTTTGCTCCGTTACTACAAAAGGTGAAATTGAAGTTGGCAAACTGGAAAGGTAAATTCCTGAGTATGGCTGGTCGCATGACTCTTATCAAGTCGGTCCTTTCGGCTATTCCGCAATACCAGATGCAATCTACTCTTGTCCCGAAAGGGGTGCTGTCAGCGATTGAAAAGCTCAGCCGTGACTTCTTTTGGAACCAACATGAAGATTCCAAAAAGTTGCATCTGCTTTCTTGGGATGTTCTTAAACAAAGGAAAAATGAGGGTGGCTTGGGAATAAAAGACTTACATTGCCAAAATAAAGCTTTCCTTATAAAGTTGTGCTGGTGCTTAATAAAAAAGCCGGATGCCTTTTGGGTTAGATGTCTGCGAACAAAATACTCTTGTGGTTCTCCTATTGATCTCCTCATCCAGAGGCGACGCAAGCAGTCCGCTGTTTGGAGTGGAATTGTGGCTGTCTGGGAAAACTTCAAGAGTGAACTTGGCAAATGTATGAAAAGCGGCAGGAATAAGTTAGCTTGGAAAGATTGCTGGGCCCCAGTTGATCAGCCGCTCGATCTCCTTATTGACAAAAACATTCACTTAGTCGATCTGAACGCCTCTGTGCGTTCTTTCACAACTCCATCGGGTCATTGGGATAGAGCTAAATGGGTTTCTTTTCTTCCGAACTGGGTGGTTGACAAAATAATGTTGGTATCCCTGATTTAACCATAATTTTATATATTTTTAATTAATTAAATAGGGACTCTTAATGTATTTTCCAGGGCATTATCGCATGATTAAGCACTTATTTTAATTAGAGGCATTTGTATTGAATTAATTGTAATAAAAGGGTAAAATTGCCATAATTATTAAATATTTATACATATGATCTCTTGAACTTTTAATACTACCTTATGCTTAATTTTTGCATTGCAGGTGCTTTGGGTCACAATTGGCGATTTTTGGAGTCTGAATACAAGGAAAATTATAGAAAAGGACCAGAGCAAATTACAGAAAAGTACCCATCAGCTTTTTCATGAGGAAAATTTATTGGAGAAAATTACAGAACAATACCCAAGCCACAAATTCAACATTCAAACCGACAGAAAAATAAAATTTGGCAGGTTTTGTCATGTGCACTTCTGGAAGACGTAGAAATTATATGCACGCGCATATCACGGAAAGACTTGTGTTGCAGCTTGCTTTCAGACTGTACCTAACATGGTTGGTGAAGGGAAATGGACAGTGTCAATCTCACTATATATACCCCCATCTTCACCACCATGAGAGCATCCCGACTGCAACTGCAACTCTTCCTTCTTCAATTTTCTTCTTTCATTTGCCGAGGTACTACAGAACGGGGAGTTGAAGTAAGAAAGAGGTCACCACTTACACCACTGACCTCTTCCCTTCATCACCACCATTCACCTTTACCAGCCTCTGCACCTTCCTTACCACCACGTTCTTCATTTTCATCACCACACCATCATCTTGTTCACAGTCTAGCAGCTCCTTCATCCCAACCACCATCACTTTTGTTTTTCTCCACCAAAAGCCATCAAAAACTACAAGTGCAGCACCCTCATCTCCTCTCTGTGATAGTTTAGAAAGTTTTGCATTTTCCGGCGAACTATTCCAGTTTTCCGGCCCCCAATTCCGGCGAAGCTTGATTTTTTTGTGAAACATTTTCTCCTCCGTTGTGTCTTATTTTCTTTCTACCATCGTCCTTTCATCATACAAATACCACATCATCATTTTCCATCAGTTTTTCTGTGACTCCCGTGTGGTTTCCAATTTTCCGGCGAAGTTCTGCAATTTCCGGCCCCCACTTCCGGCGACGCTTCTTCGCTCTCTCACTTTCAAGCATCACCGTTGGCCTTCCTTGTCTCACCACCAGCAAGCAACTCGACTAGGAAAAGAAAAGGAAGAAACAGTTCAGCATCGAAAATAAGAGAACGTGAGAAGGAAAAAAAACGCGAAACTGGGTGCTTCATGTATCAATATATACGCTGACATCACCAATATGCATGCTGACATCATCAATTGCCTATCTTTGCTCATGCATGCACGTGGAAACTGAATAAGGGAGTTTTGTTTTTATTTTTCCTATTCCAATATTTTGTTTGAATAATGTGTGATTAAATTTGTGTTGTGGGATTTATATATAGACTTTGCCTATAATTTAAATTAATTTGAGTGGTGTGTTTATTTATATATTTAATTAAATTGTATTTTTATTTATTTATTTATTTTTATTTTATTTTAACAAGAAAAACCCAAAAATCAATTTTCCCTTGTTTTATTGAATTTGCTTTTGCATGACATTTAGTATTACCTAGGATTCAATTAAAGGCTCCTTGAGAAAAGAGAGACGACCTGAGTATTGCATTATACTGCAATTCTTGGATTAAAAATCTTGTATTTGACCCCAAGACGCAAAGATACGGTCAAATCAATGGCGCCGTTGCCGGGGAGTCATTTTTGACTCCATGGTTAACTAAGTGTCAATTGAGAAATTGATTTGGGGTTGCCTGTGTGAGCTTCTTGATTTTTACAATAGTTTCATACCATTTCCATATTTTTCATAAAAAAAAAAAATTCTGTCTGTTTTATTTTTTTCCCACAAATAGGTGCATTTAGATCCTTACCACTACATTCATACTCATCATTGCATTTTCACTCTATTTCGTTAAGTTCATTCTGTGTCTTACATTTAGTTGTGTTGAGTAGTTTGAATTTAATTAGTAGTTTAATTCAAAAAAAAAAAAACTTTCATTCCCTTTTAGTGGCTTCATTGTGAATAACTTGTTTTTATTGTAATTCTCGTTCATTAGTGATATGATTTTGGCATTTAAATATTTACATAAACTTGCATTTTTTTTTCTTTGTAGTTTTTCCCCCTTAAAATTTGTGTGCAAAATAGTTTTGGTATTTCATTAATCCATTGTTTTCTTAATTTTTTTTTTCCCTCTTCTTTTGTATGTCCGATCAATCTGAAAAGACATTAGATCATTCTTCTAATTTTGAATTGTTCATTGACTTAAGTGATTGTGCTTCTCAAGGTACCACTATGGCAAATAATGGTGAAGGACAAAGGAGAAGAACTATTAGGGATGTGACAAGATCAGACGTCACTATTGATCCTTTTAGTGCCGCATGCCCTAACCTTAATGTCAATTTCGAGCTTAAGGGACCTTTGCTTGCTTCACTACCTCGTTTTCATGGACTTGATAAGGAAAACCCTTACAACCATCTCAATGCATTACACGTGGCTTGCTCAAATATGAAGCCTGTCGGTGCTCGCCTAGAAGATGTACAACTGAAGGTGTTTTACTTCACCTTGGAAGGGAAGGCGAAAGAGTGGTATATGATGCTACCAAGGCAGGTTAATGACGCTCTTCATTCATGGGGAAATCTGAAAAAAGCCTTCTTGGAAAAATACTTTCCCGCTGCAAGGATTGCTGAGCTCAAGAAGGAGATTTACTCTATCAAACAAGACCCCTCAGAGTCTTTTTATGAGTATTGGAGCCGCTTCCAGGAGCTTTTGGCTAAGTGCCCACACCATCAAATCAGCAATGAGCAATTAATCCAATACTGTCATGATGGTCTTTTACCTAATGAAAAGGGTATTCTAGATGCTTCAGCTGGGGGTTCCTTAGAAGATTGTACTGCAGAGGAAGCATGGGCTCAAATTAAAATGAGAGCTCAAAACACTCAACAATACAATGTAAGAGAGATCAGAAGTGTCTGTGATATCGGATCTAACCAAAGGATGATCGCACTTGAGTCTAAAATGGATACACTCACTTCGCAGCTTTCTCTCGTCACCACTGAACTTCAACATCTGAGTACCCAACAAGCAACTCATTTTCCTACTCCACAAGCTCTTGTTGCACCCAGTTGCGATAATTGTAGTTCAGTGATGCACATTACAAGTCTATGCCCTAATCCTCATGAGGAAGTCAATGCTATGTATCAAGGAAGGCCTAATCAACAAAGATGGGACTCTAACACCACCACCTACAATGAAAACAGAAGACCTAATCCTAATTTTGGTTGGAGGAATCAAGAAGGTTCATCTTATCAAGTCCAACCATATGGGTCAAATCGTGGACAAATGGTGCCTATTCAAGAGTCCAAAGGTGATGAAACCAATCAATTACTGAAGAGCTTGGCTGCTCGAATTGCTAGCATTGATAACCGGATGATGGAAGAAAAAGCTTTGAATCAGGGTCAATTCTCCTCTATCAACGCATCTCTACAAAAGCTACACAATGACAGGGCAAGTGACAGTACTCAAATGGCTCATATGTACAAGAAGTTTGAAGAGTTGGACTTGAAAAACAACACAGTTCAATCTCATTTAACCCAATTCTCCAATTCCTTGAGTGATGTGCATGCTAAGACTGGTGGGTCTATTCCTTCAAACACCGTCATCAATCCTAAGTCCCTAAATGCTATTGAACTGAGAAGTGGTAAAAAGGTACACTTTCTTGAAGAGATCGACAATGAAGTAGATAAGGAGATAGAAGTTGAAAGTCCACCTTTGAGCCTAATGAAGTTTCCAAATCCTGAAAGCTCCAAAGAGAAGGCTATTCTTGAAAGGAAGAAGGACAAAACAGTTGAACAACCTCAAGTGGAACAACAACCACTTCTGAGAGAGGTTGGATCCAAGGAAAGAAGAATTTTTAAGGAAGGTAAGACAAGCGAGCATGACACCTTATCCAACGCTAATGGTAAAGAGGTAAAAATTTCTCAACTCCCTTTCCCTAAAGCTTACTTTCAAGGCAAGAAAATGCATGATGAACAAACTGAGAAAGAAATGTATGACTTGTTTAGTAAGCTACATATCAATGTTCCTTTCTTCCAATTGGTCAAGTCTATGCCCAGTTATTGCAAATTCCTTAAAGACCTTTGTACAAATAAGAGGAAATTCAAGCCTAATGAGAGAGTTCAAGTTAGCTCTAATGTGTCTGCCCTATTCAAACCTCAAATCCCTGATAAATGCAAGGATCCTGGCTCATTCACTATACCTTGTACCATAGGTAATGTAAATGTGGCCCAAGCCTTGTCATGCCTAGTTCCATTTTTAAGTCTCTTGGAGTCAAGGAACTTAAGAGAACTACTGTGGTTCTCCAACTAGCTGATAAAAGCATTAGGCAACCGCAAGGTATCATTGAAGATTTACTTGTCAAAGTCAAGGATTTAGTTTTTCCAGCTGATTTCTATGTGTTAGACATGTCTCAAGAACCTAGTGAATCCACCCTTATCTTAGGGAGACCCTTTATGATGATAGCCAGTACCTTGATAGACATGAAACATGGTTCAATTACCATGGAAGTGGGTAACCATAAGCTAAGTTTCAATATGTATGAAGCCATGAAACACCCTTTTGAAGATTGCTCTTTATTAGGTGTAAATTCAATTGACTTAGCATTTGATGATATGGTTAATGAATGTGAGCTCAACTTGCACACTGATAATTGTGATCTTAATTGTGGCATTGCATTGGATTCATGTGATGATAAAAGCTCTCCTCCTTCTTCTGTTGATAATTTTGATTCACAGGGGAGTGATATTTCTAACCTTAACTCATCAATGGTTGATTGTTGGTTATCTTCCCTAAGTGATTTTTCTCTTCCTTCTCTTGATTCATGGGAACGTAACTCATTTGATAATTCATGCTTTAGTGATGATGCTTGTGAGGAAGGTATTCTTGCCAATGTTTTAGGTCATAAACCAGCTGAAGAGTCTGAATGTGAGGTTGGTAATCAAGACATGGACACTTTGCATGAGATAGCCCTTACGCCAATCAAGACCTCCTCTTGTGTGACTCATTTTGATGCTAAACGCAATATGGTTAAAGGGCCACTTCTTAACTCATCATCTAGGCCTCGAACAAAGATTACTCCTCATACCCTACGATTTTTGAATGAACTAATCACTTCTTGTGAAGTAGGTATGAAGGAAGCTGCTTTCCCTAAGCCTGTTGCTGCTGTAGACCAACTGAATGTTGGTTCAACACTTGGGAAGACCAATGCTCAATTAGTAGAATCTACGGAGCCTAGCACAAGTCATGCATCTCATAAGTCTGAAAAAGGGAGTATTTTCACTACCCTTAATCTTCCTACACTAATTCCCTCTATTGTTCAACCTCCTGAATTAGAGCTTAAACCTCTCCCCTCTAATTTGAAATATGCTTTCCTTGCTGCTAATGGGAAATTGCCTGTGATTATTTCAAATTCTTTGACTATGAGTGAGGAGGAAAGATTGCTTGATGTTTTAAGTAAAAATCGAAAAGCTCTAGGTTGGACTTTAGCTGACATTCCTGGAATCAATCCTGCTATTTGTACCCATCGGATCCTCTTGCATGAGGAATCCAAACCTCTTAGGCAGCCTCAACGGCGACTCAACCCCCTGATTCTAGATGTGGTCAAGAAAGAAGTGACAAAATTATTGAGTGCGGGTATCATCTACCCAATTTCTGATAGTGAATGGGTTAGTCCAGTACAGGTTGTACCTAAGAAGAGTGGGATCACTGTGATAAAAAATGAAAATAATGAATTGATACCTACCAGGGTGCAAAATGCTTGGCGAGTATGCATAGATTACAAGAAATTGAATGAAGCCTCTAGGAAAGATCATTTTCCCTTGCCTTTCATTGATCAGATGCTTGAAAGGTTGGCAGGTAAGAGTCACTATTGTTTTTTAGATGGTTATTCAGGATATTTTCAGATCCCAGTGGCTCCGGAAGATCAAGAAAAGACCACCTTTACTTGTCCATTTGGAACCTATGCGTATAGGAGAATGCCGTTCGGATTGTGCAATGCACCTGGCACTTTCCAACGTTGTATGATGTCACTGTTCAGCGATTTCCTAGAAAATTGTATGGAAGTTTTTATGGACGATTTTACAGTGTATGGAAATTCATTTGATACTTGTTTAAATAGTTTGGACAAGGTTCTTGCTAGATGCATTGAGAAAAATTTAATTTTGAATTATGAGAAGTGCCATTTCATGGTTGATCATGGAATAGTACTTGGTCACTTGATATCTAGCAAGGGCATTGAAGTTGATAGAGCTAAAATTGAGGTAATTTCCTCCTTGCCCTACCCTACTAATGTTAAAACGCTTCGTTCTTTCTTAGGGCATGTGGGTTTTTACCGACGATTCATAAAAGATTTCAGCAAGATAGCTCTACCATTATCCAAATTATTGCAAAAGAATGTTGATTTCATCTTTGATGATTTATGTAAACAAGCATTTGATGAATTAAAATCACACTTGATTTCGCCCCCTATTCTGAGTGCACCAGATTGGACCTTACCTTTTGAACTAGCATGCGATGCCTCCAATTCTGCTGTGGGGGTCATGCTAGGGCAAAAGCATAACAAGTTGTTCCATGTGATTGCTTACGCATCCAAAACCCTGGATAGTGCACAAAGGAATTATACTACCACTGAAAAAGAACTGTTTGCTGTGATATTTGCATTAGATAAGTTCAGACAATATTTAATCAATTCTAAAGTGGTTGTGTATACAGATCATGCAGCTGTGAAGTTTCTCTTCACCAAGCCTCAGTCCAAGCCAAGGCTTATTAGATGGATGTTACTGCTACAAGAGTTCGACATTAGCATTAAGGATAGGCCTGGAACTGCAAACCTTGTAGCAGATCACTTGAGTAGACTACCGGATGGCACAAGGGGAGTACTTGACTCTGATCTTGTTTGTGATAACTTTCCTGATGCATCCCTAATGTCTATATCTGTTTATGTTCCTTGGTTTGCTAGTCTTGTCAACTATATCGTGACCGGTCTCATCCCTGAGCATATGTCTTCCTTTCAGGCTCAGAAACTTAGACGAGAAGCTGAACACTACATTTGGGATGAGCCCTATTTGTGGAGACTATGCAATGATCAAGTTATTAGGAGATGTGTTCTAGAGACTGAAACTAAGGACATACTGTCCGCTTGCCACTCTATGATTTGTGGTGGACACTTTAGTGCCAAGAAGACATCTAGGAAAGTATTAGATGCTGGGTTTTACTGGCCCACCCTTTTCAAGGATTCATACTCATATTGTAAGGCATGTGATAAATGCCAAAGATTTGGGGGGCTAGGAAAACGGCACGAGATGCCACAACAACCTATGCTTTTTTGTGAGATATTTGATGTATGGGGTATAGACTTTATGGGCCCTTTTCCACCCTCATCAGGCTATAGCTATATCTTGTTAGCTGTGGATTACCTCTCTAGATGGGTCGAAGCTATTCCTACTAGGAAGGATGATGCCCAAACGGTTTCCAAGTTTCTTAAGTCTTATATCTTTTGTAGATTTGGAGTACCGCGGGCTATAGTAAGTGATAGAGGAACCCACTTTTGCAATAAGGTTATTGATAACCTACTTGCTAAGCTTGGGGTGACTCACAAAACTTCTACCCCTTACCATCCACAAACAAATGGGCAAGCAGAAGTATCCAACCGAGAGATCAAACAGATTCTAGAAAAGATAGTCAAGCCTTCAAGGAAGGATTGGAGCTTAAGGTTGGAGGAAGCACTATGGGCCTATAGAACTGCTTTTAAGACACCAATAGGAATGTCTCCTTACCGACTTATCCATGGAAAGGCTTGTCATATTCCGGTGGAATTGGAGCACAAAACCTATTGGGCTGTGAAAATGTGCAACATGGATATAGAAGAGACAGGCTGGGAAAGGAAATTGCAACTACAAGAACTTGAAGAAATGCGACTAGATGCTTATGAGAGCTCTCGCATTTACAAAGAGAAGACCAAGTTGCTGCATGATAAGAAGATCTTGAGAAAAGATTTCAAAGTAGGTGACCGTGTGCTGTTGTACAAGGCCCAATTCAAGTTGTTAAGTGGAAAGCTTAAAGATAAATGGTATGGGCCTTTCACCGTCACCAAAGTGCATTCATTTGGCATGGTAGAGCTACTTGATGAGACTACTAGAAAAGAGTTCCAAGTCAATGGACACCTACTCAAGCTCTACTGTGATTCACCATTAAAGCCTACTTGAGGCCAGGTTGCTTCTTCTCCTTTCACTATCTTTTGCTTTCAATGATCTTTCATCAGTTATTATGTATGCTTTATTGATTGCTTGAGATAAGTGTGGGGGGAGGGCATTCCAGTAGAAGTAGTGTAGTTTTTAAAAAAAAAAAAAAAAAAAAAATTTTGTGTGTTTTGTTTTGTTTTTTTTTTCTCTTTTGTTCTTCCTTTGTGTGTGCACTTAATTACCATTGTTCCTTGACTTTCAACCTACTTTACACATTGAGGACAATGTGTTGATTAAGTGTGGGGGAGGGAAATACATTTTGAATCCCAATGGTTGATTTTAAATGTGAAAATGCCTTAAACTAGAAAATTTTTCAAAACTTTTTCAAGAATGACTTGCTTTGAAGCATGACATAAATGGTAAAGGGTCGCATTTACCATTTTGGACATGTAATTTGCAAGAAATTGTTTTTTGAGCTTCCATGAGATCTAGTTTTGGCAAAAAAAAAAAAAAAAAAAAAATTTAAAAAAAAAACCATATTTTGTTTTCAAGTGAATGGGAAAAGAAATGAACCCACAATTGGATTCTTGTTTACTCCTTGTTTAAAAAAAAAAAAAAAGTATATAGTTAAAAAAAAAAAGGTTTTTGTATCATTAGTGTGTTTAATATTTGAGCATGATTATAATTGATTGCAATGTCTTGATTAATTGTGTTTGTAAGGTTAGCACTAGAAGTTAAGTGGATGTTTTGTGGTTAGTTTCCTATGCAATTAATTATGTTAGAAGAAGCATTAGACAAAAACCTTGTTGGAAGATTATTTGGACCTTAAATTCTTTCCATGTGTGCATGTTCACTTATTTTTCATCTTCTAGAACTTGTTTTAACTCTTCTTCAAAACGGCATTTGCATTAGTGTGATGAAAATGAAAGAGGCATTCATTTTAAACCCATTCACCAAAACACAAACCCTTATTTATCACCTTTTTGTTACCCATTTTGAGCCATTCCTATGTTGTATGCAAGTCATTTATTCATAGTGTTCATGGTATTCTGAAATCAAAGTAAATTGCCAATAGACAATTGAGCAATTTGAAATGCAAAAAAAAAAAAAAGAAAAAAAAAGGAAAAGAAAAAAAAAAGTAGTTAAAAAAAAAAAGAGAAGAAGGTGAATAAAAGGCATTTGTTCATGAATTAAGAAAAGAATTGGCAATAGTTATTAAAGTTAATTAGTTACTATGAACTTGTTCAATAATTTTGACTTGCATATCAACTATTTATTTTCTTCATTCCATTTAGCCTTCATCCATCATTACAACCCTTTGAAGTCCTCTTGATTTATTACATTAATTGCTATTAGTAGTGGAGATGTTAGAGTTGTTACAAGCCTATGGTAAGTTGTTCATTGAGTGAACTAGAGTGAAATTATCCCAATGAGGTGATATGAGTTAAACAATAATACCCTGAAAGTCTCTTGTGCTTCATCTAATATTTTGTGTAGTTGACTAATTTCTTTGCATCAATTAACAATAACTAATGTTAACTTGAAGAATGTGATTAATTGATCTATTGCTTTCTAATTATGAAATTGCTCACCTTTTAATGTGTCAATAATTTGGATTTGAAGTCTTATACTCAATTTCCTTTGTTCAGGAGTACAAAGGTCTAAGTGTGGGGGAATTGATTTAACCATAATTTTATATATTTTTAATTAATTAAATAGGGACTCTTAATGTATTTTCCAGGGCATTATCGCATGATTAAGCACTTATTTTAATTAGAGGCATTTGTATTGAATTAATTGTAATAAAAGGGTAAAATTGCCATAATTATTAAATATTTATACATATGATCTCTTGAACTTTTAATACTACCTTATGCTTAATTTTTGCATTGCAGGTGCTTTGGGTCACAATTGGCGATTTTTGGAGTCTGAATACAAGGAAAATTATAGAAAAGGACCAGAGCAAATTACAGAAAAGTACCCATCAGCTTTTTCATGAGGAAAATTTATTGGAGAAAATTACAGAACAATACCCAAGCCACAAATTCAACATTCAAACCGACAGAAAAATAAAATTTGGCAGGTTTTGTCATGTGCACTTCTGGAAGACGTAGAAATTATATGCACGCGCATATCACGGAAAGACTTGTGTTGCAGCTTGCTTTCAGACTGTACCTAACATGGTTGGTGAAGGGAAATGGACAGTGTCAATCTCACTATATATACCCCCATCTTCACCACCATGAGAGCATCCCGACTGCAACTGCAACTCTTCCTTCTTCAATTTTCTTCTTTCATTTGCCGAGGTACTACAGAACGGGGAGTTGAAGTAAGAAAGAGGTCACCACTTACACCACTGACCTCTTCCCTTCATCACCACCATTCACCTTTACCAGCCTCTGCACCTTCCTTACCACCACGTTCTTCATTTTCATCACCACACCATCATCTTGTTCACAGTCTAGCAGCTCCTTCATCCCAACCACCATCACTTTTGTTTTTCTCCACCAAAAGCCATCAAAAACTACAAGTGCAGCACCCTCATCTCCTCTCTGTGATAGTTTAGAAAGTTTTGCATTTTCCGGCGAACTATTCCAGTTTTCCGGCCCCCAATTCCGGCGAAGCTTGATTTTTTTGTGAAACATTTTCTCCTCCGTTGTGTCTTATTTTCTTTCTACCATCGTCCTTTCATCATACAAATACCACATCATCATTTTCCATCAGTTTTTCTGTGACTCCCGTGTGGTTTCCAATTTCCGGCCCCCACTTCCGGCGACGCTTCTTCGCTCTCTCACTTTCAAGCATCACCGTTGGCCTTCCTTGTCTCACCACCAGCAAGCAACTCGACTAGGAAAAGAAAAGGAAGAAACAGTTCAGCATCGAAAATAAGAGAACGTGAGAAGGAAAAAAAACGCGAAACTGGGTGCTTCATGTATCAATATATACGCTGACATCACCAATATGCATGCTGACATCATCAATTGCCTATCTTTGCTCATGCATGCACGTGGAAACTGAATAAGGGAGTTTTGTTTTTATTTTTCCTATTCCAATATTTTGTTTGAATAATGTGTGATTAAATTTGTGTTGTGGGATTTATATATAGACTTTGCCTATAATTTAAATTAATTTGAGTGGTGTGTTTATTTATATATTTAATTAAATTGTATTTTTATTTATTTATTTATTTTTATTTTATTTTAACAAGAAAAACCCAAAAATCAATTTTCCCTTGTTTTATTGAATTTGCTTTTGCATGACATTTAGTATTACCTAGGATTCAATTAAAGGCTCCTTGAGAAAAGAGAGACGACCTGAGTATTGCATTATACTGCAATTCTTGGATTAAAAATCTTGTATTTGACCCCAAGATGCAAAGATACGGTCAAATCAATCCCCACCTATAGGAAACGAAGAAGATAGGGTTTGCTGGAGGAATGCTACTGATGGGAATTTCAGCGTAAGATCAGCATATGATGCTATCTATCATCAGCACAGCCTTAGGCTCCAACATCACTGGAAGTCTCTATGGCACTGGGGAATTCCTGAAAGAGTCAAAATTTTCTTGTGGCAAGTTTTCCATAACAGGCTTCCGACTAACGAGCAAAGAGCAAGACATAACCCGAGCGTTATAAACACCTGTTCGTTTCAGTGTGATAGTGAGGAGAGTACCCTTCATTTGTTGAGAGATTGTGAGCATGCACAGAGAGTTTGGTCATCTTTAATTAACCCTCTATATTATAGTATCTTTTTCTCACGTAATTTGCAGGACTGGCTCAATTTGAATCTTCATCAATCACCAGGAAACAACAAGATGGCGAGATGGCAATGGCATAAAGTTTTCAGCTACACATGCTAGCTCCTTTGGAAGAACCGTTGCAGCCAAGCCTTTGATGGAGTATCAGACAATCCAAAAGGAATAGTCCACAGGTGTTTATACCATCTCTCGGAAGGGGTGGAGAATGGCAGGTATCGTCATCAGATATTCCAAATTCCAGAGCGAGGTCTTCTTCACTGGCATCCCCCGGATCCAGGATTTCATCGTCTTGATGTAGATGGTTCGGTGATTAGAGATGGTCAGGCTGCTTGCGGGGGTGTTATCCGGGATCACCAGGGAAACTGGATTCGCGGATTCCAGCAGAAGTTAGGACATACTTTCCCAACTGCTGCTGAAATCCATGCAATTCATCGAGGTCTTCTACTTTGTAAAAAGATGGGGCTTAAGAAAATCAAGTTGTTCACTGACTCTCTACAAGCAGTCCACCTGCTATTCACTCATTGTGATCCTGATCATCCTTTGTATGAGGTTATTGTTGATACCAGATCTCTTGTTTACAGCGACTGGGAGTTGGAAATTTCCCACACCCATAGGGAGAGCATTCGTTGTGCAGACTACCTAGCAAGAATGGCTCATGGGGTTCCACAAGACTACGTGGAATTAGGACTTTCCCCAATGGAATGTATCCATCTTTTTGCTTTGGATCGTGGATTGTTACCACATGATCACTTAATAGGATTTTAGCCTATAGATTTTGTCAACTTCAAGCTTTGCTTGCCCTTGTAACCAAAAAAAAAAGAAAAAAGAAAAAATGGACGCCATTTTATACTTTCGTACAGGCATAGTACTTGTTGTTTGATTATCCTTTCCATGAGACCATTTCCATCATTTCAACCCTTTTAAAAGTCCTCTTGATTAGTCTAGGTACTACATAGTGGTGGAGAGAGTAGAATCTCTATAAGCATATGGTAGGACCTAGTCTAAGTGGTATTAAGCGAAATTTCCTATGCTTGTGAGAGAAGTTAATCACTGAAATCTTGGAGTGTTCTCTTATGCACATTCTTTGATTAATTGTGCATTAATCTAGTCCATTTGCATTATCCCATGCTAAGACTTATGCTAGCTTGATTAGTGATGATTGATTAATTTATTGACTCCAATTTTGAGCATTTGAAGTTTTCATTTGTGTTGAGTTTTGAATTGATTAGTGTTTTGTCCAGGAGTGCAAAAGTTTAAGTGTGGGGGAATTGACAAATCCCTATTTTATTATATATTTTTATACTTTAATTAGAACACAGAAATTGGATGTGCGTATTGTAAAGTTATGAATTTTCAAACTTCAAGAAGAAAATCTGGAAAACAGACTCACAAAATGGATAGTTAGTTTGTATGAGGGATTTTGGAACATAGGTCCATGAATTATTATAGAACATTAATTTTTCTTTGTAGAGGACTGAAAGAGCTTTAAGTAGGAACTTGAACCACCTCATTTGGATTTCCCTCGCTTAAGTTATAATTTTTCAAAGTTCCTTGAGAAATAGAGGCAGAATTTGTTGAAAATGATAACTATGAGTTTAGAAGAGAAGTTAGTGTGGGATTAAGCTCATAGCACAAGTTTAGACCAACTAGGATTGGAAATGAATATTTATAGCAAAGTTAAAGAGTTAATTGAAAGAGTTAGAGTTTGGGGTCAAGGGGAGATATTTATTATGCAAGTAAGTATGCTAGAGTTTGTGTATTATACAAAATTTAAATGCCACATATTCTCACCATGAGCCTCCACATTTCCCTCACCAGGGGCTGCCACCTCACCATCGGTTGTCACATGTACCCACTGCAGGCCATGTGTCCATGTCAACCGCCGCCACCTCACCACCACATGTCCAGGTATACATAAATAATATTTCTTTTGAAATTAAATTAATCATGTTATAAATCCTCATTTTGTTCTATTTAATAATGAATCGTGCACTATGGTATGCACACACTCTTTACTCATATATTTACACTACAAAAAAGCATCAAGTTAGTGATAGAATTTAGTGATGGAAATTCCATCACTAATCCGATTAGCGACAAAAATTAGTGACAGATTAAGTACAGAATTTGTTCTATCACTAAAAATACTGTTACTAATTGATTAGTGACGGAATTTTCAATTCCATTGCTAATTTACGATGGAATAGTGAAGGAAATTTTTCATCTCTAATTAGCAACGGAAAATTTCCGTCATTAATCTGTCACAAATTTGGAATAAGCTATCCCTAAAATTAGCGATGGATTAGGGATGGAATTTTTTGTCACTAATTAGCGATAGAATTTTGGTCACTATTATGTCGCAAAATTTGTTTTTTTTATAAAATTTAAATGCCACATGTTCTCATCATTAGCCTCCATATTTCCTTCAACAATTGCCCCCACCTCAACGTCGGTTGCCACGTGTACCCATCATTGGCCATGTGTCCCGGTCAACCGCTGCCACCTCACCGCCACATGTCCAAGTAAACCGTCTTATGTCACCCTTGGTTGCGTGCCATGTGTCACGTCACATATGGTTGCATTTTGTGACCAAGTTGGGATTTGAAGCCATGACCTCTCACACGCATGCTAGTGTCTTTGCCAGTTGTGCTAAGAAGAACTTGCATGATTTCAACGCAAAATCATATATATATATATATATATTTCATTTCACAAAAAAATAGAAATATAAATTTTAATATATTATTAAATATTTCAATTTAATTTTCTTATTTTATTTTACATAAATATTCTACCTAGATTTTTATTATTAATATATTTTTTTATTAATTTTATTATATACTTTATTTTTTTGCATTTATAAAATTTGCAATTTTATTTGTATATAATATATTATTAAAAAATCATATATATATATATATATATATTATAATTTCAATTTCAACAATAAAGATGAATTCGTAATTTTTATTTATTTATATATTAATTTTATAATAATATAAATTTTAAAATTTAAACCACTTAACAAATTTATAATTATGCAAAAAATATAATTATTGAAAAATTTAACTATTATAAAATTTAATTTTTTTATTTAACAAAATAAAATAATTTGGAGAGATTAGAAAACAAATTAATTGTTTATATTGTGATTTAGGACTAATTCGAATTATCTTTTTATTGGATGTGATATCAATTCAGTTCATGTTTGAAAATTATATTATCAAAATAAAAGATATTTTTAGCCAATTTATTTCATGATTATATAATTATAAAAAATTTCTAATTTCAAAAAATATAATTATTATAAAATATAATAATGATATATAATGAAATCAAATAATTTGAAAATTAACGATGGAATTTAGGGACGGAATTTTTTTCGTCCAAATTTCTGTCACAGATCAATTTGTGACTGAATTAGCAATGGAAATTAGTGACGGAAAAATTCTGGCACTAATTCGGTCACAAAACGTGTAGTGATGGAAATTAGGGATGGATTAATGACGGAAATTAGTGACAAAAAATTTTAGTCACTACTTCCATCATAAAATATTTTTGACAGAAATTAGTGACAGAATTTTTCTGTCATTAATTTTCGTTTCTAATTTTTTTATGACCAAATTAGAGATAGATTAGTGATGGAATGTTATTCCGTCACTAATTTAGTAACGAAAAAATTCCGTCACTAAATTCCATCGCTAATTTTAGTGACGGAATTTGTGAGGGATTAGTGATAGATTAGTGATGGCATAACATTCTGTCACTGATCTCTATCTTTTTGTAGTGCTATTTTTCCGGAAGAATTTCCCTCCCGTGCTCATTTATTAGCATATTATCATTAATTCTCTTTTTTGCTAAGCTTTCTCAAACTTTTTAAAAAACCATGAAAAAAATGACTTTCTTTTTGTTTAATATTTATGGAGAACACGCATTTCACTTCCATTGAACTAAGATGAATAAATATATAGAAAATATAATAGGAAGAAACCCCCAAAATATACTTCGATTACGCAGGGGTGTGGGTGTAGGTAGGAGATCATTGTGGTCCATATAACAATATTAGGTGCAATATGGGTCTTAGACTGACTTGCTCTAATATGAGGTCTTGACAAATTTGCAAGGTTTTGAAATCCAGACCGGTCACTGAACCAACTGGAGTACCGGGTAAAGGGTTAGTGGGTTAAACCGGAGCTAACCGGGGCCAAACTAGAGAGAAATTGAAGATTTTAGGATTTTTAATATGAGATTATAAAGAAAAAAAATAAGAAAAATTGATTTTTTTAAAAAAATTTTTAAAAAAATACTGGACCGGAATGGTTTACCCGCCAGTTGGCCGGTCTCCAGTCCAGTCCGGGTTTAAAAACCTGGCAAATTTGAGGTCCATTGAATTAATGCAGGAAAAATAACATAAATATACCGGACTTATTTACAAACAATTCTAGTAAATTTACAAAAATATAGCCAAGTCTTTTAGGAGTAACTCTAATTTGTCGTGAATGTAAAACGACCACATTGTCCTCTTGAAATTAAATTACGAAATTTCAGTTGTAAATTTGTGATATGAAATTCCTTATGTGTTGTCCGATTTCGTACTTATGCAAGGTATGCTATTTAAAATTTAAGTTGAACATCTTTGTAAGATTCGTTCCCTTCTAGTATTGAGTCCATGTGCCACTACATGTTCATTTGCTCCCCACCGTACCTTATTTATTCCATGGCTTATGTTAATCTCTGCTCATGTTCATGCTGCGTTAGAGGTTAATACAACTAATTATCACCATAATGTGACGTTAATGTGACGCTAATTTGGGGTTCATATCTTGGGCACCAGAATTCACATTGAATTGATTCAAGACTTGATTGGAAGAACTCAAGACACATAGCCAATTGAAATTATTGGGTCTATTGCAAGGGTTAGTCCATCACTGTGTTCGACAGTGGCCCGAAGAGGATTACATCCTAGAGGACACTTGTGCTGAACAACCATTTTCATATTATGCTGAGGCTGTTTGGGCCACTTGGGACATTCCAATTTCTAGGATGCCATTTTGGGCTAAAAAAAATCAACTACCACACCAAAAAAAAACATTTCAAAGATATGATGACTATATATAGTCTTTCATTATTCATCATCTCTGGTATGATTTTCTTTTCTTTTTTATTGGATATCACTATGTTCTTTGATTTGGTCATTGCTTATCTCTTTCTTTTTACCTAATTAATTAGACTTTTTGTAACCGCGCTGCTACATGTATCGCAAAATTATTACTACTTGTGTAACAAACTATAATGTCCTCTTTCTTCCTTAGCCTAATTTATGTAACTCGGCACTATCTTGTCATTTCATTATCTTCTGATATTTTTTTTTTTGGCGATCTTGAACAATAACAATAGTTTCAAAGTGGAGTAATTTATACTTTCCATATTTATGACGAAATAACAAAGCTGCTTTCTTCCAATCCAATGCTTAAATGCTAATGAACTGATCGATCAAGTTATGTTTTATATATAGCAGTATTTCCCATGCTGACTAGTTTGCATGGTTCCTTCCACCTGTATGCACTTTATTAAAATCAACTTTATTTACTTTTTGTTATATCGAGTATACACATACTTAACATCATAACATTTAGTCATGTACATTATGTTTTCATGTGTACGTATGACTGTATTTTTTTTTTAATATCAACATGGTCATGTATCTCAATTAGTCTAGATAAACCTTATAATTTTTCCTTTAAATTTTGTCATCTTTCTTTTATTTTGCAATTGGCCAAAAAAGAAGTCATTAATGTGACGTGACAACGATATTGATATGAACCACATTAGACAACTTAATTAAGTTTGATCTAGCTAATAAAATATGATACAAAATAAAAACAATCATCAGACTTTGAATTCTCCGCAAGCTGTTGATTACATTAGTGTGGCGTGTGTTTGACTTATAAATATTAATTATTAAATTCAACTTGTAAATATGTAAATTTGATTTGTAAATATAAATTTTCTGAAACCTCTCTATATTAATTTTTTTTACCAGAAGCTATGGATGATTGTTTGAAAAGATGGAGTATGCACAGTTCTCTCTTTTATTGATAGTCCATCAATCTCCTCTTGCAAATAAGAAATTCTATTTAGTTATTCTAAAACAATTAATTAGTTAAAATTAGTTAATCTCATTAAAAATATATTTCTTAAATTTGATCTTTCTTTTTCCCAAAAACACCCTCAATCGCCGAAGGTCATTGAATTAATATACTTTTTACGATAAAGGATATTTTGCATTAAAACTTTAATGATTTAAATAATTTATAGAGAAATTTATATTAAAGAAAAAAGCAAATAATCTAGAAGGACCTGACAAAAAAAGGCCGAAGGGAGTAATATTCAAAGCTATTTATCTCTTTCACTGCAAAAATACAATTCATTTTTTTTTTTGAACACTGCAAATATACAATTCATTAGATCATGCAAAGCTAATTTTAATAAAGAGCCAATCATTTGATCATTTATGAAAGTTAAGCCTCATAATAATGAAATGGGAAAAATTAATCTCTAAGTCCTTAAAGTTTCTTTGAGTTTTGCGTCAAGTCCCAATTTGTTTTTATTAGTCCTTTACTCTATTAGATTTGTTAATCCTTTATGTATTAAAACTGTTAAATAAAATAGTAGTCTATCCATAGCCTATATGGACCCTCTTGTGCCTAATGAGATCCCTCTTTTTAACATTTACCCATTAGTTTAATATATCATAGTCGACATTTAACATATTTTTTAACACCGTCAGTTCTTATTTAACAGTTTTATATATAAAGGATTAACAGATCTAATGGAGTAAAGACCCAATAACAAGAAAAAAAAATTACGAACCAAATTCAAAATTCAAGAAAACTATAGGTAATTGGGGACTAATTTTCCCTAATAAAAATCACTCTAACATGGTTCATTGGCGTAGTAGGCACGTTGTCACTTGTCATAATGCAATTTTGTGAATCAAATTTTATCAGTGAAAGCAAACATTTGAACTTATGAGAAGAAGGAAAGTATAAAATTAAGACAAATTATATTATAAATTGAGCATCGTTTATAACTACATCGATATCTTAGCTTGACCAATAATACTTCTTGTGTGTCTGGCCGGTCCATTTTGGTGGGTGAATTACATTATTTTATGCATAAAAAGTTTATTTTGCGTCATTTGATGCACTCCTTGTGCCGCCTAGATAAACACAAACCAATAATGCTGTAATAATAAAATGCTATGAGCCTTAGCTGAATTATTGATGCAAAACTCTCTTTGCTGTGTCCGGGTCATTACAAAATGATATTGGCTACGTTCATCCACTGTCAATAAAAAACAATACAAGATAGCGGTTAATACTACCATTTGTTGCATTCGTAAAGGTCATGGAACAAACAATTACTAAATGGTCATGCTTTGACTTGTGCTAAATGACGCGAGTAATACAAATAGTTGATTTTTAATGATACAGACAAAACGTCTATTATTATACATACATTTGAATAATGTTAACTACTGAGTCCTTGAAATATATTTCTATTTTTTTACTTTTTTTAAAAAATAATTATATGAATTATTTTTTTTACATAAAAATGTTTTAATCATTGACCATTTCCAAAACTCCGACCTACCCAATGGCCGAGCCACAGTTGGGGGATGTACCCCACCCAAAATTAGGGAATTTTACAACTTTGCGCTCCCTGCTCTTTGAAATTTTAAAGGTCCGTGAGAAAAAATTTATGTTCATTTTTTTCAAAAAAAATATGTGATATTTTTAACTCAAATCTTATGCATTCAAAATCAAAATTTGGAACCCATTAGACTCAATAACAAAATCTTGTGACTGAATTCAGCAACAATAACAAATTAAAGTTAATTTATAAGATTTACTCACAAATTCAAAAAAAAAAAATAGAATTTTATCAAATAATTGAGATAACATATGAGGAGACTATGCATAGAAAAACATATAAAACTTTTCAAATGAAGTATGTCGATCTCAGTCATAAAATGAGATTTTTTTTTTCTCGCTTTTTAAATTTTTAATGCGAGAATTCAAAGACAATACAGTTGTCACTCAAGCTACACATGGTCACCTAATCCAAAATATAAAATAGAGAGAGTAATACTTTGTAAATGTATCCACACGATCCTACTAATACAGAGCGCAAGTGTGCTTCTCCATACAAAAAGCACTCGAAATAGCCTACTATTTCTCAACCATGTCCCTTCACTTGTTTTCTTTACTCTCATTTTTCATTCTTGCAAATCTGCTTTATCACTGGGCAATGAAACTGATCGTTTGTCTTTTATCCAATTCAAGGAATCAATATCAAGTGATCCATATCACATCTTGGACTCTTGGAATTCATCCACACACTTCTGCAATTGGCATGGTATCTCTTGCGGCCGCAAGCATCAAAGAGTTACACAATTGGTGTTAGAAGGATACAAATTGATTGGTCCAATATCACCTTTCATTGGTAATCTCTCCTTCCTAAGATACATCGTTCTTAACAACAATCAATTCCATGGAGAGATCCCACAAGAGTTGGGGCTTTTGTTCCAACTACAGGTGCTTGCTATCGACAATAATACATTGACGGGAGAATTTCCTATCAACGTCACAACGTGCTCTAACCTCAATCTCTTATCACTTGGAGGGAATTATCTCATTGGCAAAATACCAATGGAGATTGGCTCTCTCCATAAACTTGAAGGTTTGTATCTACTTGTAAACAATTTCACTGCACAAATCCCAACTTCCTTGTGGAATCTTACTTCTCTTAGGATTCTTTCTTTGGATACTAATAACTTGGAGGGGAATATACCTGAAGATATAGGTTGTTTTGAAAAATTGGAAACATTTAATGTAGGTCTCAACAAGCTTTCAGGTGCAATTCCTTATGCTCTTTACAATTTGTCATCTCTCACTTTTATCTCCCATGTATTAAATCAATTCAATGGGTCTCTCCCAACAAATATGTTCATAAACCTCCCTAGTATCCAATTTTTGGAATTTGGAGGGAATCAAATCTCAGGTCATATCCCAACATCCATTGCAAACTCAACTATGCTTGTAATAATCTCTATGGGAGAAAATAACTTTGTAGGGAAAATTCCAAATCTTGGAAAGTTGCATGACCTCTCAGTTCTAGAACTTACTACAAATTGGTTGGGAAGTAATTCTTCAAAAGACTGGGAGTTTCTATATTCTTTGTGCAACTGCAGTATGTTGACATCGATAATCTTGGACCAAAATCATTTTGGGGGCCATTTACCAAATACCATAGGCAATTTGTCCACCCAACTCACAAAACTCATTCTTGGAGTAAATCAAATACATGGCGAAATTCCTGTGGCATTAGGAAACCTCATTAACCTCACGGTACTAGATATGGAGTTGAACCATCTCACAAGCACCATCCCAATTACTTTTGGGAACCTTCAAAAGATTGAAGAGTTATATTTGAAGGGAAACAAATTGTCTGGAGAAGTAGTTCATTTCATAGGGAATCTCACTCATTTATTTCACCTAGAATTGTCAGATAATATGTTAGAAGGAAATGTTCCACCAAGTATTGGGAATTGTGTAAATTTACAATATATTGATCTGTCCCAGAATGATTTTAGTGGAGCCATACCAGTCTCACTGATTACTCTTTCATCTCTATCAATATTATTGGACTTGTCACATAACTCTCTTGGCGGTGATATCCCTAAAGAGATTGGAAACTTAAAAAATATTGGTCAATTGGATGTTTCTCACAATCATTTTTCTGAAAGGATTCCTCAAACCATTGGAGATTGCCAAAGCTTAGAGTATCTCTTTTTGCAAGGGAACTTTTTTCAAGAAATCATCCCCTCATCTTTGGCTTCATTGAAAGGTCTTCGATATCTAGACTTGTCACAGAATAACTTGTCAGGATCAATTCCAAAAGGTCTACAAGATATTGCTGTTTTGGTCTACCTAAATGTTTCCTTCAACATGCTTGATGGGGAGGTGCCAAGCAAAGGTGTCTTTGGCAATGCAAGTGCAATATCACTTATGAGGAATAACAAGCTTTGTGGAGGCATATCAAAGTTGGAGCTACCACCATGCCCTATCAAATTTACTCGACAAAGAAAACACCAAAACTTGAAGTTGGTCATATCAATATGTTGTGTGATTGCTTTTCTTTTGGTATCGGTTGTTGCTACTATTTACTTTGGGAGGACGAGAACGAATAAATCTTCTCCAAGTTCACCAACAATTGACATGATTCCTAGAGTATCATATCAAAGTTTGCACAATGCTACAAATGGATTCTCCATCAACAACTTGATAGGATCTGTGAGTTTTGGCTCAGTATTTAAGGGAATTTTTGAGTCTAATGAAGTTGCTGCAATAAAGGTCATCAACCTTCAGATGAGGGGAGCTAACAAGAGTTTTGTTGCTGAATGTAATGCTCTTAGAAATACAAGGCATCGAAATTTGATAAAAATTATATCATGTTGTTCTAGCATAGATTACAATGGTTGTGAATTTAAAGCTTTAGTTTATGAGTACTTGGTGAATGGAAGCTTGGAAAATTGGTTATATCCTAGAACAAAGAATCCATATTATCATCCAAGAGTTACGGTCCTTGATCAAGTAATAAATATTCTCATCAATGTTGCATCGGCATTATGTTATCTTCACCATGAATGTGAGCAACCACTTATTCACTGTGATTTGAAACCAAGCAATGTCCTTCTTGATGGCAACATGGTTGCTCATTTGAGTGATTTTGGTTTGGCAAGACTACTCTCAACTAGTGAAGTCATTTCTAATGATCAAAGCAGCACGATTGGAATAAAGGGCACTGTTGGTTATATTCCTCTAGGTATCATTACTTTAAGGTCACACAATTCATTGCTTTCAAACTCTTAATTCTTTTTTATGTTTTTTGAAATTATATATGAGAACTAATAGGCTTATAACGTTTCAGAATATGGAATGGGATCTGAGGTGTCAATACAAGGTGACATGTATAGCTTTGGCATTCTTATTTTAGAGATGTTAACCAAGAAAAGACCCACAGAGGACGTATTTAAATATGGTCTTAATCTTCACAAATATGTGGAAAGCACTTTTCCAAATAATCTTTTGCAAGTTATAAGCCCAACTATTCTCCCTATTGAATCGCAACATGTGGTGGCATCAAGAGACTTCCAAGAGAACATGGCAAGGGTCCATCCTAATGTGGAGAAATGCTTATGTTGTCTGTTTAGGATTGGACTTGCTTGCTCTATGGAATCTCCACAAGAAAGAATGTGTGCAGCAGATGCTATTAAGGAGTTAATCTCCATCAAAAGGTTTTTTCCTTTATAGTGAGTACAAAATTCTCTTGATACATCACTTGTATGTTTTTTGTCACTGATATATTTTCAGTGTGTAATGCTCATTTTTAAATTTAATTAGAAGTCTAACATAGGCATTTTAATTCTACGAGTACGTTATTATTTTATTCCATTTTTCTTTTGGGCTTTGAAGTAATTCTAAAATGTTTTCAACAAACCGTTTTGTTTCCCTTGAATATTTACACCTGCACCGCATTTTCTATATATGTTGTTACCTTTCTATTCTTTAAAATATATTGTCGTATAAAATAAAAATTTTGCGGTTGATTGGGTTTTTAGTTGTTATATTTTTCCTTATTCCTAGATTTATTTTGCAGGCAATTATCTGAGATTTAAGAGATTCACATCAGGTGTTGGCTAAATGAAAAACGGAGATTCGTAGATGGTCTAACAAGTAACAACTGATTGTGAAGCTCCGCTTTGGCAGTGCTTATAAGTGTAGCAGCGACAATGAATGCTTATTAATTAGTGTTTCCAGTTTCTCTTTCTCTTTTTGTCTATTTTTAATTAAAGTTTGCATTGTGTCCTTTGTCATTCTCTTTCATTGTTCTCTTAGATTCTATATACTTTTGGGTTGTGATATGTTTCACTTTTGGAGTTTAATGACATTTGATAATATTTTAGTATGATATATGTTATTTAAGTTTATATACAGAGTTAAAAAAATTTATACTGCCTGCTCTGTTTGATATTAAAATTAGATAAATAATTTGCAGATATTAGGAAAATTAATTAAGTTAATTATTTGTAACCAACATGTAATACATATTTATCTGAAATGCTCTATTTAATCATATACATTGGAACTATCGTTGATAAAAGCACCCTTAACATGTATCACCAATAGGGATATTTTTTTTTGCAGATATTAATAGAGATACATCGGTGTAAAGAAAAATAAACGCGCCAATAAGCACATTCAAATTGAGGGTGGTGCTTAAAAAAAGCATACTTTTACGGTAAGGGGCCTCTGGGCCCAACCCGTTTAAACCCAAGTGCCTCTAGGGTCAGTTTGTTTTCTTTTTTGGTATGTTTCAACTATTTTGATAGTTATATTTGTTCAATTTCTTCTTCCGTTGGTGTTAATTTAAAATTGTTTTAATTTGATCCTTTATAAATTACGCGATGAACCATACTGTAAAGATGAATTTGCGTAATTTTACATAACTTATTATCTAGTTTGAGATACCTAGTGTTTCTATGAGAATAGTTTGAAGGAAAGAATTTTCTTTAACCCATTAATTTATATCATTCATTCATATATATTGGAATAAAAATAATATATTCTGAAAAAAAAGAATAAAAATATTATATATATAATGTATTTGTTTATGAAATATTTTAGTATCTTATACTTTTAATTAGTTTAAAAATATCATGGTCCAAAAAATTATTTGTAAACTATTATGTAATTTTACAAAGAATAATTGTAATCAATACTAATTAAAAGCTCAAACTATTGACTATGTATAATAATTTCAAAACGTGGACCCTTTGTTATGGGTTATACTTTTGTTCCGCCATGAACGGAAGTACGCAGTCAACAAGAAAAAGTGAAACTTTATTGATCCAATTCCAGCCATTGAATGGGAAACTGAGAGGTGAGAGCGGAAATTTGGTTTTTTTTTCTTTTCATTTTTCAAAATACTCATACTGAGCTGACATTTTAATTTTAACACATATAATACTTCGTGAAATCCTTATTATAAGTATTTAATAATAATTTTATATAAATCAATAAATTTATTCAAGACTTTTTGTTTCTTTCGATATTTCCCATTCTGTTCCCTAACATAATTTGTAAAAGTCCAAAAACTTGAGATTAATTAAGAGAGAACACTAGGATATAATGTTATCCTACTGCTCATTTAAAAAGATATAGTTGTCCCACCACACCTGAGGGCTTCGCATGGAAACTAGAGATTAGAATGACTCCTTTTATTTGCAACTTTGTAAATATAATTTACGATCATTTATTCATTCTTTACAATTGAAAATTGTTTTGGGATCTTATAATTTAAAGGCTGAAAGTGTATTCAGCACCTGAAAATATTTTTCAAGTGCATCTTGTAACATCTTAGATTATGAGCTTAGAATATAAAGAATTGATCCAAATTAAGTAAACTACTAAGTCCAGTAAAGCTAAATGTCTTAAGAATATTAAGAGAAAAGTGCTTAAGATAATTATAAATTATTTAAGGGCCTAGATATATTGAGGAAATAGTATGAAATGTTATTTTGGGGAATTAGTGAAATTTTAAAGAGGTTTAGTTCCTTAGAAATGGCCCAAATGATTTTAAAGTTAATTTTGGAATTTAAACGCTTAAATTCCCAAAAATTTGAGAAAAAATAGTTAGATATCATAATTTGACTTAAGAATTTTAGGAAAATTATTTCAAGGCTTTATGAAGCTAATTAAGGAAGAAAAATCCTTAAAAATTATTATTAATTAATGGAATTAGATAATGATCCAATACCGATTCAGAAATTGAGAAACGTTGGTAACTTTATTATTCGGACCCGAAAATTAGAATTGGGCTAAAGATAAGTCAAATTATAGAACCTAAGAAATTTAAGGAATTGTTAATTAGACAAAAATAAGAAATTTAGAGCCTAGTATGTGAGAGTAACCGGATAAAAATACACACACACACATATATATAAACACACACTCTTGGGTAAAACAATACCCAATTCACACACCCATACACATGCACACCATCAGCTCTTTCTCACTCTCAATTCAGTCAGCCCAAAAACTCAACCAAATATCCACTTAAACACCAAATAAAACACTCCCTCCAACTCTCATTTTATCATTCCATACGGCCAAAACAAGAGAAAGGAGAGAGAGAGAAAGAGCTCGAGAGAGTTGGGAGAAAAAGGGAGAGGCCGAAGGTGAAAAAGCTGATCGGAGAGTAGGAAGAAGAGGTTGATCACCATATGCAAGTTTGGAATCTTGGGGAGGTGCGTCCCCAACACCTGATTCAAGCTTTTTCCATTTGATTTGAAATTGTTCTTGGGTGTTTTGGTGGCTGGAAGTGAGAGAGATTGCCGGAAAAGATCACTGTCACTGAATAGGACTAAAATACAGTCTTGTATGTCGGTTTCTAGGAGGAATTTATGGGATCTTTGGTTCGATTTGGATGTCACCAAAACAGAGCATGAGAGTAGGAGTTCATAGAGCCAAAATTTTTGAGGTTTGAAGTCCAAATATAAGGATGCATGTCTCATTTTCCCTCTTGTCCTTATGGCCAAAAAACATAGCTAAACATGCAGGAAGTTGCAAGAGCTAGGAAATGATTTTTAAGTGGAATTGCTTCAGTTTCTTTTGAGGTTTTGAGAGTTTAAGATGTGTATTAGACGATAGAATCAAGGAGAGTTCGATTTACGATGAAAATGGTGGTGTTCTTGAGAGTTTAAGCCAAAGTGTCAAATCTGTAATCTCTAGAGAGTCTGTCAGCATCGAGCACTGTTTTGATCAGGAAAATCATGTCCATTGTCTATGAAATTTGGGAAAGAAATAGCAAACATCCAAAAATTTAAAATGTGTCCTAGAACATGTCAATTGGGTATCTAGAACAAAAGTTATATTTTTGGAACCAATATTTCATTAAATACTGTTCCTTTTTGCAAATCCATAGCCATGACTTATTTTCGGCTCCTCACCCATTTTACTGTTCATAAGCCATCTGGAAGGTACTTCGTGCTCTTTAGAAGCCAAAGCTGGGATAAGTAACTCATTGGGCTATGAGTCAAGTCCACAAGAGAGATAACTGAGCGGGATTTCAAAACCAAATACCCCACTAGATTTAAATTCAAATTCCTTTTCAACATGTGTTCTTTGTCAAACCCCGTAACATTTTGATTTTCCCAGAGTAATAAATACATAGTTCAAAGGGCATACAGAAATAGCGGAAATATATTGATAATTAGTACTGGTTTACATTACAGGAAATCCCTATAGAGTTTGAAAAATATATATAGAGTCCCAAAAAAATAAAATTACAACTAAGGATAATCAATTGCACTCCCGCTTGAACCAGATCCTTAGTTTTCGGTAATTATGAATTTGCCCTTAGAGCCGCTACTTTCTTCTGGAATATTTTTAAATGTTGAGAAAGGGTGAGATTTGAGTGAATCTCAGTAGTAACATGTAATTAGTCATAAAATGTGATAGATAAATATGCTATGCACCATGTAATGTAATATAATAATAACACAAACTATACGACATATGTACATGAGTCAGGGCTACTTCCCCACTATTTGTAAACCTCGGTTGGGTTATTGCTCACAACCAGGTAAATGTGCCTCCTCGCACAATTGCCCTACTCGGAAAATAGTGTTCATCATACATATCACATAAGATAGCTTAAACAAAGCATATAAATATTCACATAATGTATGAAAGATAGAGTTACTACTTGAGTCCTTTTTCAGTTCCAATATCCGTCCTATATTCTTGTTTTGGCTCGAGCTATTTCCAATTTATAAAAAAATTAGAGTTACAAGTAACTAATTATTACTTGTTCTATTACTACATTTAAATCAAATTCTGCTGGTTATCCATCACAATTTCAGCAATTTCTGCACAGTACAATTCTGCACAATGCAGTTTCACAGTTTTCCAGAAACTTACAATTTTTCAATCAACTTTGAAAATTCATAACTAATTCTAGGAAATTCTAAATTGACTAGTTCCAAAGCCTAAGTGAAGCTCTTTATGTGTATATTTACAAAAAAAATACTTAAGTCTGCCCAATTTAACCACATTCTTCCCAGACATTCGCCAAACTCCCCTATTCCCATATTGCATTCCAGAAACAAAGCTCAACTTTGAAAAATCATATATTTTAATCTACTAGTCCAAAAATTATGTTCTACCCATCAAATTAAAGCTCTAAATGTCTACTTTAAATTATAAAAGTTTCATAATTTTTTGTCAAGGTTTAGTTTTCCAAAATTTCTCCACAACCATTTAACTTCCAGAACATAATCTGACAGCAACTAAATTTCAAAAATTCATATATCTTAATATACTGATCTAAAAAACACCAATTATATATCAATTTAAAACTAATCATGTACACTTTTGTTTTGGAAATTTTCATGGCCATTGAACAAGATTTTATTATTAAAAAACATAACACAACCAAACTGCCAAAACTTGGATGTCTAGAATTTGCCCTGTTTCTGACTTAGATTTCAAAACTCATAACTCTCTCTACAAGTATTCAAATGACGCATGCTTGCACTCATTTTAAAGCTATGAATGTCTATGATATTCCTAAAAAAAATTCATAAATATTGAATAAGGTTTGTTTGGTCAAAACTCAACATGCAGCTGACTATCTTTGAAAAACATTAGTTTTGATAGTCTAAAATTAAAAATTAATAACTCATTCATTTTCACTCCAAGTTGCACTCGTCTAGATTCTATCATCAACTACACATCCTAAACGTTCTATACAAAAAGACTGAGTCAAAAATTCCATCTATATCCTCTATTTAAGCATCTGGTAGATGCTTTGTTTTTCCGCTGAGTAGAATTGGGTGAAGAAAACTAACATGTAACCATGGATTTATACTCTAAACCTCATGAATTTTAACTCTATACTCTCCTACACATATGTACTAAGGTTAATTATTCAATTTCAGAACCAAACAACCCCATGATGAACTCCAAAATCGTCACACAATCACTGGTTTTAAAAATTTTTAGTGAAAGAATTTTTCTGGCGACTTTGTTCACTTCTAGCCACCCAAACAACCTAGAAAATCACTCAAATCCAATGGGGAAACAAAGATAAATATGTAGGAGACTCACCTATATTAGAATATGGGGTTGCATGTGAAGTTTAGAGCTTCCTTCTTCCTCTTCTCCACATCAACTTCCTCTGGTTTACCTTCCTCACTTACGTCTCTCTCTCTCTTTGTCAATTCAGTTCTTTTTCTTTTGCACTCTCTTCTCTGAATGACTTGGTGAAATGAGAGAGTGAGGGAATGCTTTAATTAATAGGTATATGGTTGAGAGTGAGTTGAGGTGTTGGCAATGGAAAGAGGAGTGGTCAATTGATTATGTTAGCAATCCTTACACTATTTACATGTGAAGCTAAAGATAGGTGTGTTGGCCAAATGAAGTTGGAAATATGTGAAGCATGTGTGTGTTGTCGTGTATTTGAGAGAGTGGGAGGGTGTTATGGTGTCCTTGTGACTCCATCAAAATGAAGAAAAGGATGACTGATTTAATTGTTAGTGTGTGTGTGAGTCATACGATGGGTGTGCCGGTAATAATATTTATTAGTTGAGTGTGTGCCTTTAATAAATATAGCTATATTTTTATCCTATTAATTACACACACTAGGCCCTAATTTTTCTCTTTTTCTAATTTAAGATTTATTAAATTTCGTCATTTCCAAAATTTGACTTATTATCTAATTCCATCTCTCTTATATTTTATTCTAAATTTTACTTTTAACTTTTCAACTCTAATTTTACTTAACCAAGAATTTCTCTCTTCTTAAATTATTATCAACCAAGTAAATATATATTTTCCCTTTATTTCCCTATTTAACCAAAATTATAGAGAGAAAAGGGAAAAATAAATTGCTTCCTGCTTTGTTAGCAAATTTATCATTTTGGTACTACATTTTTGTAAAAGTTCATGTACATCACCATTCACCATTTTATTCCATTAAATGTATCTATTACTGACTAAAAATGGGAAATTATAACTCAACCCCCTTAAATAAATTTTGTCCCTAAAATTTGCTACATGTACTGAGTCATGAATTCTGTGTAACGCCTCTGCATGTCTTCCTGAGCTTCCCATGTTGCTTCTCTAGGAGATAATCCCTTTCAGACAACTTTGATGAATGGAATACTCCTATGCCTCAGTTGCTTCTGCTGATCAATAATTCAGTCGGACATGACCTTATATGTCAGATCATCCCACACATCTAAGTCTTCATATTCAATCACATGTTCTAGGTCAAGTTGATATTTCTTCAACTGTGAGACATGGAAGACATCATGCAGCCTGCTAAAGCTTGGCGGTAAAGCTACTTGGTAGGCTACTAGCCCAATCTTAGACAAGATTTCAAAAGGACCAATATACCTAGCACTCAACTTTTTTACCTTTAATGCCCTGCCAATGCCTGTAATAGATGAAACCTTCATGAATATGTGATGCCCAATTTCAAACTCGAGAGGTTTTCACTTCTTATCAGCATAGCTCTTTTGCCTTCTTTGAGCAGCTAACTGTCTTTGTTTTATTAACTTGATCTGTTCCATTGTTTGGTCAACAATATCTAGCCCATGCATCTGCCTCTTAGACAACTCTATCCAACATAAGGGCGACTGACACTTCCTTCCATACAACACTTTATAGGGAGCCATTTGAATGCTCGAATGGTAACTGTTGTTGTATGCGAATTCTGCCAATAGAAGGCATTGATCCCAACTGGCTTTGAAATGTATCACGCACACCATAATCATATCTTCTAGTGTATGGATTGTTCTTTCCGTTTGTTTTCCTGATTGGGAGAAAATAGGTTTTCTTCATGAATCGATCTACTATTACCTAAATTGAATTATGATTTTGGACCTTGGGTAATCCAGTCACGAAGTCCATGGTGATACTCTCCTATTTCCACTCAGAAATTGTATGGTTTTGTATAAGTTCTGATGGTCATTGATGCTCGGCTTTCACTTTCTGGCAAGTAAAACAATAAGTAACCAACCTTATCACATTTCTTTTCATTCCTAGCCACAAATATGTGGACTTTAGATTGTGGTACATCTTAGTTGCTCCTGGGTATAGAGTATATTTACTCTAATGCACCTCTTCCAGGATTTTCCGCTTCAACTCCATTTACGGTGGAATGTATATTCGCTTCATGTACTTGACTAGCCTACTTGGTGACAAGTCATGTTCTTGAGTCTCTCTTGCCATCATATCTCTGATAGATTGGGCATGTCTATCCTGTATCTAAGCTTCTTCTATATATGCTTTTAGGTTATTCTCTGCTTGGCTGATATTGCTACTGTTGATCATAATCTGTTACGACAAGTTAAGATCTCTAAAGTTCTCAATTAGCCTTTACTCTTGAATTATGAGGGTTGCTACCTGCACTACTTTACTGCTCAATGCATCTGCCACTAGCTTAGCTTTGCCTAGATGATACTTGAACTCTAGATTGTAATCTTTGAGCAATTCCACCCACCAACATTGTTCATGTTGAGCTCTTTCTCATCATATGGGTATTTCAAACTCTTGTGGTCGTAGTACAGCTCTACGGTCGCCCCATAGAGATAATGTCTCTAGATTTTCAGTGCGAACAAAATCACTACTAACTCAAGATCATGTATGGGATATCTCTATTTGTGAGGATTTAGCTGACGGGATGCATATGCCACTACTCGGCCTTACTGTATCAAAGCACATCCCAATCTATGCCTACTGGCATCAGTGTCAACTAAAAAGGTTAATTGCGTATTTGGGATTGTCAATATTGGTGCTATTGTTAATTTCTGTTTCAGCTCTAAGAAGCTCCTCTCACAACTATTGTCCCATATAAAATATTGATTTTTCCATGTCAACTTTGTCAACGGCAAAGCTATGATGGAGAAATTATTTATAAACCACCTGTAATACCTAACAAGACCAAGAAAATTGCACATCTCAAAAATAGTTTCTGGCCTCTTCCATTTTAGTACTACTTTTACCTTGTTTGGATCCACTGAGACCCCTTGTTGTAAGATTACATGGCCTAGAAATTTGACTTTTAAAAGCCAAAACTCACATTTACTTAGCTTGGCATAGAGTTGCTTGTTTCTCAATGTATTCAACATAGTCCTCAGATGGTGTTCATGCTCTGCTCTACTATGTGAATACACCAGAATATCATCAATAAAGACTACCATGAATTGGTCTAGGTATAGATGGAAAATATGATTCATGTAGTCCATAAACCCAACAGGTGCATTTGTCAACCCAAATGGCATTACAAGAAATTCATAATGGCCATATCTAGTCCAGAAAGAAGTTGTTGGTATATCTTCCGCTGTAACCATAAGGTGGTGCTACCCTAATCTTAGGTCAATCTTTGAAAATACACAAGAATCAGATAATTGATCGATTAAATTATCTATTATAGGAAATGGGCATTTGCTCTTGATGGTCACCTTATTCAGCTCCTTGTAATCTATACAAAGTCATAGGTTCTCGTCTTTCTTCTCGACAAAGAGCACTGGAGCTCCCCATAGTGAAACACTAGGTCAGATAAACCCCTTATCTAACAGCTCCTCTATTTGCTTTTTCAACTCTACCATTTCATTCAGAGTTATCCTATATAGGGCTTTAGATATTGGTTCTGCTCCAGGTCTAAGATTAGCTGCAAACTCTACTTCCCTATCTAGAGGCAATATGCTAATATCTTCCGGAAATAAATTTGGAAACTCATTTACTACAGGGATCCTCTCTAATGCTATTCCAACTTCTGATTGCATGTAGAAAAACACGAGGTATCCCTAACAACCTTTATGCAAGCATCTCTCAACCTCGGCTGTGGAGAGAAAATTAAGATTGATTTTTGTACCAGTATGCGCTTGCAAATTAGGATATATAACCCTTTTGTTTCAACAGTCAAGCAACACCCTATTGGCCGTCAACCAGTCAATACTGAGGATTACCTCTAAGCCTTGCAATGGTAGACAGATCAAATTCACAATTGATTCACGCCTTTCAACATTTATTACACAATTCAAATAGACATCGACAGTGACAACTCTAACACTCGTGGGTATAGATATGACCAGGTCATACGGGAATTTCTGTACTCTTAAGTCTAGCCATCTCACACATCATATGCAATAAATTAATGACTAGCTCTTGAATCATACATGACATGTACTAATTTACCATCAAGGAAAACCATACCTTGTATCATCTCAGGAGACTTCCTAGCTTCCTCCTGCGTTATAATATAGACCCTGCCTGGCACTTTAAGCCTTGTCTCCTCTGGCTAGTACTTCTACAGACAATCTCTGACAAAATTCTCTAGTTTATGCCATACATAACAAGCGGACTGTCTAGCTAGATCATGCCTCAATAAAGCACTATTGCAAGTTCTGCCAGGGTTAAATGGCTTATGACAACACCAGCAGGTTTTGCTTACCTTCCTAAAAAATTATGGCCTCCAGGGCCTCTAGCCTGGTTTGGCCTTTTATTGTCCCCTCTGATAGTCCACTTTTGGCCTTACATTTATGGGATGAACCCCCACTACTAGATGCACCCTTGTTATTGTTGCTTTTAGTAGAGTATAAGCTCAATAAGTTGTTCGCAGTGATACATAATTCTTCAGCTACCTTGTTCAACTCAGTGAAGTGTTTGGAAACAAGTTTCTCCTTTAGTTTGGGCTTTAACTCTTGTATCATCATATCATAACTCCACTCCTCATCATCCTGATGTTTAAGGTATGCAGACTATCGAGACAATCATATGTCAAGAGCTAAGTAGTCATCCAAGCTCTCTCTGTCTTACTGTTGTATGTTAAGGAACTCTTTTTCCTTTTCCAATTGAATAGAACAGGGAAAATATTTCTAATTGAATTTTTCACTGGAATATTCCTCCCCCGAATAATCAGTTCCATTTCTTCCACCATCTATCTACATCACCCTCAAGCTTTTAAATTGCTAGCAGGACTTTAAATCAAAAGGACATAACAGGATGTTGAAAATTTTCTCCAATAGTAATAGCTAGTCTTCAGCTAGCTAAGGATCAAATTTCCCTAGAAAGATAGGAGGTTGCTATTTACTAAACCTTCCTTCCCAGATATGTATACCAGCCTCAGGATCAAGCAAAAGATCTTCTGGTATATGTCCCTCGGGCAGATTATCATCACTGCCTCCCCTCATAAGCTTCTTCAGGCAATCCTTCCTCTACTGTACTTCTCACAGCTCTTCTCTAATTTCATTCATTGTGGCTTGCTACTGTGTCATTATACCTAGAATCTGTTGCTGTATTGGGTCAGGTCTACCACCCGATTCTTCATCATTGTTTCCATGTTGACCCAACTCTGCCCCCATCTCGGGCTTTATCTCTTAGTCCACCTCTTAGTCTTGACATCTTTATATTTCACTGTATCAAAATGAGGAAGCACTACTACAAAAAAAATAAAATTGTGGTGCTTATATTTGAACTAGCTGTGGCGCTTAGGAAGGGTCACATATCAAGACGCTACTAAAAGAAGCTGTGGTGCTTCCAAGCGCCACAGCATGATTTTTTTAAAAAAAAACAATAAACACCTCATGTGGCGTTTCCTTGAGGATGTGCCACAAGAAGGGGGTCTTCCTATGGCCCTTCCTCAACAAAGCGCCATAAGAAGGGTATTTTTTTTTAAGAAAATAATATCATATGAAACCCTACCAGCCTCATTTCAGAAAATTAAACAATTCTTTTAAAACATATAAGAAACCCTAACTAAATTCATGGTCAAATTTGGTTGAGCAAAATATGCTCCATGAAAAGATACTTCTGGTTCTGGAATAAAAAAGAATTATCTGATTAAAGGAAGAGAAAAGAGAAAAAAATCTAGAACAAGAAAGGTATCCCTATAATAGAATGCCTAGACATAGAGAAGCACAAATCCAATGAGTTTCAGTAAAATATGAGGTAAAGCCCTTGTAGCAGCAGAAACTGGTATTTAATAAATATAAAAAAAATATTCCAATAGATGGAAACTCCACATAATTTAATCTGGTAGGTGAATGGTATACAACCTTATTAGCATGTAGGAGTAGACACTTGTTTTCGAGTACTTTGATCCAAGCTTAAGAAGAGAATCACTAAATCGGGGAGAAGCAGAGCATACTGTACAGGACAAAACTTGTAGAGAACAGTTAAGTTTCTGTTTCACCACTCAGTTTCAAACCATAGAACCTATTTTTTAAGGTTTCTATGAACCAAAAAATAGATATAGAAGAGGATGATAATAAAGCAGATCTAGAAACCAGATGCCTAGCGAAACCATAAAATATGGAGATCTAACTAGCTGACACTAGGATGGTGAAGAAGAAGCCCTAGAATTGGAGGAAATATGAAGAACGAATAGTAAGTGGTAGTGCAGATCAGAAAACCGAAAATAGAGTTGAAGGATAGGGGAGAAAAGGATGGTTTTGACTAATTGGATGGTTGGTACTTGGTACAAATTAAGTGGGGTAGGTAGTCCTCACATGCACAGGAAAAGGAGGTGGGAGGAGAAGAAATTAAATTGGGTTGTGTTTGTACTTTTCTCTTTTTTATATTCATTTAATCCCATCATTATTGGGAGGCACATTACTTTATGCAAATTTTCTCACATGAGCATGGCAATTTGTGATTTAATAAGAAATGAAAGCACCTAGTATGGCGCCTGCCTTGGTAGGCGCCACACATGCGTGAAGACCAGCTGTGGCTCTTGCTTAACCAAGCTCCACAGTTGGTCCTTATTATGCTTATGTGGCGCTTGCTTGATCAAGCACCACGTAAGCCATCCCATAAGCTGTGGCCCTTATTTAAATAAGTGCCACAACTTGTTTATTTTGTTTTTTTGAACAAAAAATAAAATGAAAGATGTGGTCCTTTTTAAAGAAGTGCCAAACCATGTGCGCTACTATTTTCTCTTTTTGTAGTAGTGAAGAGGCAAATTTCACATAGTCATATATCAGTATACTATTCTGATATTGCTAGAACCGCATTCTCTGAAACCAAAAATGTTAAACCCCTTAACATTTTGATTTTTGCAGAGTAATAAATGCATAGTTCAGAGGGCATAAAGAAATAGCGGAAATATACTGCTAATTAGTACTGGTTTACATTGTAGGAAATCCATATAGAGTTTGAAAAATATATACAGAGTCCAAAAGAAATAAAATTATAACTAAGGATACTCAACTGCACTCCTGCTTGAACTGAATCCTCAGTTGTTGGTAATTACGATTGTACCCTTAGAACTGCCACTTTTTGCTGGAATATTTTAAATATTGAAAAAGGTTGAGATTTGAGCGAATATCAGTAGTAACATGAAATTAGTCATATAAAATGCAATAGACAAATATGCTATACACCATGTAATACAATATAATAATAACACAAACTATACAGCATGTACATATAAGTCGGGGCTACTTCCCTACTATCCATAAACCTCAGTTGGGTTATTGCTCATAACCAAGTAAATGTTCCTCCTCGTGTAATATACCAAATTTTGCAATACTAAAAATGTGTAAATATGGAAATAGTAGAATAAAATAAATATCGGTATTTACAATTAAAGGTAGAGTTACTTTCAGAATTCCCAGATGTTCATTGTGTCATTCACAGAAATCGAGAAGTCAATATTATAACAATACAAGTGTTAGAAGTCAGAGCAAAATTCGACGGTGGCTGCATGGTTCAGGGGTGTTAGTTGCGAGATCAGAGGAATTCGGGCATTTTGTGATGTGCCTCGATATGTGTGCCTCGATTTGTAATGCACTGATGGAGCAACTTTATTAAAAAGAACTTTAGTAAAGTATGTAATGATAGCTCATTATGACTCATGATGACACATCTTTCGTGTTGGCCAAATAAGGAAATGACAAGTGTCCCGAAATAATTACAAAGTAAAAACATGTTTTTGTGTTTGCCAAATGAGGGGGTGACATGTGTCCCTCATCATTACACCCACTTTAAGCCTTTCGTGTTGTCATCTCCGGAGTACGCCATCTAGCGTCTGAGTCCGGGAAATTCACCGGTCTCCGGCCAGGTCTCTTACTTTACGAGTCAAGCACTGAACTCAGGAGTCCGGGGAAATTGTCAGGCCTCCCCTTCCCCTGAACATTTATGACCCACTAAAGAAAGAGAACAGTGGAAGACCAATGGTTGCATGACACGTGGCACTCTTAAGCATTAAACTTGTGACACGTGGCAAGATGAGATGAGATCATTTTATGTGATTAAATCACAACCATCCATGGCTAATTAAATGGTCAAATTTCATGCAAGCATGGAAAGAGAAAGAGGAATCAGATTTCTTAAGCTTAAGAACACGAGAAGAGAGAAGGAGTGAATAGTGAGTTTTCTTGACTACCGAAGTCGATTTCAACCCTGAATCACCGTTATTGTCCGGTAAGTCCTTCAGGAAACTTCCTCTACTAACTATAAGCTTCAATTCTATGGTCTTATATTTCTCATCTGAGGTGTTTTGTGCCAATTAGTCTACCAGAGTGCCGCCGGAATACCGAACCACTTGTAGAAACGCGAAGAGGTAAGCGTAGGCTTTCCTTTGAACCAAATACTTTGTGATTTCATTGAGTTTTTCTTAGCTCTTCAACCACCCATGTATTTCATTCAAGGGGTGTTTTTGAAGAAGGAAGATGTTTTAATCATATATAAGGTGATATATGATGTTTGGAGAAGTATTAGACTTGTTGGTAGTTAAAATCACAAAGTGGAATTTTTGTTGTTTTGGGAGGCAGATTTCGGTTGGGGGCTAAATCTGGTAGAAATAATTTGATTTTGGTATTTTTGAGTTTTCCATTGGATTCTACACGAAAAATTGTGTGGGAATAGGCTCTTGTTATAATTTTTGACAGACTGGTTTAAAGATTCAAAAATTGGAAATTAAATCTACTTGTGCAACAAAGTTGCCAGTGTGCGTTTTTGTCTGGCAGTTTTGTTGTGGCGAAAATTTCACTGTCCAAAATTCATCTGTTGATTATGAGATGTTCCAGAATTAAAGTACACTTATAGACCTTTAATTTTATAGGTATTATGAAGGATTTCGATAAGTATACTAGGAGTTATGAATGTTTGAAGTAGACCATTAAAACTAGTCAGATTTTCTGGCAGCAGGGAGAAAAAGAAAAACTGGGAACTGTGCGCAGTCTTTCGGCTACTGAAAGTATTTTTCACTTAAAATAGACTTAATAAGGGTTATATAGAATTTTGGATCACTCCAATTCGATTTTTCTAGAATTAGTTATTATTTTTCAAAGTTCAGTGAAAAATCTGCCAGCTTTTGGTAATTGTGCGAAAATTCAAAGCAAAGAGTTTTTGTAATAAAATTGGACATTTAAGAGTTAAGTTAAGCATTTGGAGTAGCTTGAGCTCATTAGCTTCATATTGGACCTAATGTAGTGACCTTAATGGTAACCAACATAAGAGAATAATTTATGAAGAGTTGGACTAAGAAATAACTCATTGCCCGTAAATTATAATTTATAGGATTTGACACTTGCCCAGGACATTCAAAGAACGTCAATCAAGATCAAGATTTGGAAAAATTGTCAGGTAGTAACTTATCCCTCACATACTATGTGATATGTTATATGCATGTTTGTACCATTGTGAATTTAAAACATTCAGATGAGAAGGGCTAAGGCCCAGTAGAATTTCCCAGCGCTGTGGCAAGGGACGGTTGTCCTTGAATTGGTAACTTTATGCTTTCTGCATATTGTGAATTTATCTCTGAATGCTGAATATGTTGATTGTACTGTAACTTTGGTTGACATGGCATGATATATGTGCATTTTATATGAGTGATATCTGTTACTACTGAGATTCATTGGATCTCACCCTATTTTTCCAAAACAAATTTTCAGCTCGGGCAAGTAGTTCCTCATGCAAGAAGGTAAACACGGGCGAATGAAGCAAATGACTTAGAATTTAGTTTCTGTTAGTTATCTATTTTGGAGATTGTATGTAATTTGTATTTAAGTGTGGTCAGTCTCGTACTGACATGTATGTAAGCGCCTGTATATAAGCAAACACGCAATGATATTCGTACCAATAGTGGACAGCCGTCCACCTAGGGCCGTTAATTAAACATAGTAGCTTGGGTTTCAGCAAAGAACTTATTAGTAAACACTCTGATATGAAGAAATGAACCTAAAATGGATGGCTTAAAATAAATCATAAAATAATATGAGACCCAATCTGAAAATGATTTTTGAAAAGATTTTTGAAAACCTATTCAAGTACAGCTCCACACTCTGCTTGAAATTGGGACTTCCGCTGTTTACAAAAGATTACTAGCTGGTCTCCTTTTTAAAGATATTACTACACTTATGCCATCTATATGCTTTCAAAACATGGGTGTTACACCTCGCACAATTGCTCTAATTGGTAAAACAATGTTCATCATACATATCACATAAGAAAGCTTAAACAAAGCATATAAATATTCACATAATGCATGAAAGATAAAGTTACTACCTGAGTCCTTTTTCAGTTCCAATATACGTCCTATACTCTTGTTTTAGCTCGAGCTATTTCCAATTCCTATAAAAATTAGAGTTACAAGTAACTAATTATTACTTGTACTATTACTGCCTTTAAATCAAATTCTGCTAGTTATTCATCACAATCCCAGCAATTTTGCACAGTACAATTCTGCATAGTGAAGTTTCATAGTTTTCCATAAACTCTCAGATTTTCAATCAACTTTGAAAATTCATAACTAATTCTAGGAAATTCTAAATTGACTGGTTCCAAAGCCTAAGTGAAGATCTTTAAGTGTATTTTTACAAAAAAAAAAAAAAACTTAAGTCTGCCCAGTTTAACCACATTCTTTCCAGAAATTCTCCAAACTCCCCTATTCCCATATCGCATTCCAGAAACAAAGCTCAACTTTGAAAAATCATATATTTTAATCTACTAGTCTAAAAATTATGTCCTACCCATCAAATTAAAGCTCTAAATATCTACTTTAAATCAAAAAAGTTTCATAATTTTTTGTCAAGGTTTAGTTTTCCAAAAGTTCACTGCAACCATTTGACTTCCAGAAACTTAATCTAATAGCAACTAAATTCTAAAAATTCATATCTCTTAATATATTGCTCTAAAAAACACCTATTATAATCATTTTAAAACTGATCATGTATACTTTTGTTTTGGAAAGTTTCATGGCCATTGAACAAGATTATATTATTAAAAAACATAACACAACCAAACTGCTAGAACCTGGACATCCAGAATTTCCCTTGTTTATGATTTAAATTTCAAAACTCATAAATCTCTATAGGTATTCAAATGATGCATTCTTGGACTCATTTTAAAGCTATGAATGTCTATGATATTCCTAAATAATTTCATAAATATTGAACAAGGTTTGTTTGATCAAAACTCAACATGAAACTGACTATCTTTGAAAAATGTCAGTTTTGATAGTCTGAATTTAAAAATCAAGAACTCATTCATTTTCACTCCAAATTGCACTCTTCTTTATTCTATCATCAACTAAACATCCTAAACATTCTATACAAAAAGACCCAGTCAAAAGCTCCATCTATAGACTCTGTTTAAGCTTATGCAATTTTTTTAGTAGATGCTCTGTATTTCTGGCGAGTAGAATAGGGTAAAGAAAACTAACATGTAACCATGAATTTATATACTAAACCTCATGAATTTTAACTCTATGCTCTCATACAAATATGTCCTGAGGTTAATGATCCAATTTCAGAACCAAACAACTCCAAACAACCCCAAACTTTTCGGCAACACAATCACTATTTTTTAAACTTTTCGGTGTCGTAATTTTTTCAGTGACTCTGTTCACTTCCAACCACTCAAACAACCTAGAAAATCACTCAAATCCAATGGGAAAACAAAGATAAATGTGTAAGAGACTCACCTATGCCAGAATATGGGGTTGCATGTGATGTTTGGAGCTTCCTTCTTCCTTTTCTCCAACATCAACTTCCTACGGTTTACCTTCCTTACCTACGTCTCTCTCCCTTTCTCAATTCAATTTTTTTTCTTTTGCTCTTTCTTGTTTCAATAACTTGGTGAAATGAGAGGGTGAGGGAATGATTTAATTAATAGTTATTTGGTTGAGAGTGAGTTGAGGGGTTGGCGATGGAAAGTAGAGTGGACAATTGATTATGTGTGCTATATATATATCCTTACACTATTTGCATGTGAAGCTAAAGATAGGTGTATTTCCATATGAAATTAGAAATATTTGAATTGTGTGTGTGCTGTCATGTGTTCGAGAGAGTGGGAGGGTATTGTGGGGTCCTTGTTATTCCATCAAAATGAAGAAAAGGATAAGTGATTTAAGTGTTAGTGTGTGTGTGAGTCATACGATGGGTGTGTTGGTAAGAATATTAATTAGATGAGTGTGTGCTTTTCTCCATGCCCTAATTTTTCCCTTTGTCTAATTTAAGATTCATTAAATTTCGTAGGTTCTAAAATTTGACTTATGATCTAATTCCATCTCTCTTATATTTTATGCTAAATTTTACTTTTAATTTTTCAACTCTAATGTTACTTAACCAATAATTTCTCTCTTCCTAATTATTATCAACCAAGTAAATATATATTTTCCCTTTATTTCCCTATTTAACCAAAATTATAGAGAAGAAAGGGAAAAATAAATCGCTTCCTGCTTTGTTGGTGAATTTGTCATTTTGCTACTACATTTTTGTAAAAGTTCATGTTCATCACCATTCACCATTTTATTCCATTACATACAAGGAATATTGGTGACTAAAAATGGAAAGTTACATTCTACATCTGTTTACTTCTTATTTTCCTGAGGTAGCTAAGAATGGGATGTTACATTCTACCTCTGTTTCCTCCATTTGAACTCATCTCTCTCTCCGGTAAATCACCTACACTTCACTATTGGAGAATCATGGAAATGGTAAATGGAAATTGTAGTTCGATTGGAAGAAGCATGGTGGATGGGTGGTATACTATTCTATATGCATTAATTTGGTCTGAAAATTTCATGCTCCCTAGCTATTCATAGGTGCACGAGCTTCCTGGCATCTTTAGAAGGAACATTGTGGATGTCTATGAGGTGGCACATATCATGATATGGAGGATAATAAGAGATTGAGCACACAATTTTGGACAGAGCAATAGAGGATAATGTCGGAAGTGATGACATTAGGAATCTTCAAGTTTGGTTTGCTTATGAGGAAATATGAGAGCAATGAAAGTGGGAAATTTTTTTATTTCCATCTTATTTTTTTGATTTATATTTCCCTTTTGTTGCTTTCTGAACTGGATCATTCAGTTGAGCTGAAGATGAATGATTTTGTGCTTCACTACTACAAAAAACCAAATCTGTGGCGCTTATAATTGCATTAGCTGTGGCGCTTGCGAAATGCCACCTATCTTAACGCTACTAAAACAAGCTGTGGCGCTTGGAAGCGCCACAGCTATTTAAATTTTTTTTTTTTTTAAATAGCCTCCTGTGGCGCCTGACCAACCAGGCGCCACAGGAGGCCTTTTTTTTTTTTTTTTTTTTGCGTTTTCTTTTTCTTTTCTTTCCTGTGGCCCTTTTTTTTGCTTCCTGATTGTGAAGCTTTATTTTATAATGAGTTGCTTTCATGTTTATCATCTCTCAAATTTTCAATCTTTCTATTTTATATTTCAACCTATTATATATATATATATATAATTTTCACATTTAAAATTCAAGTTCCCCAACAATAATTTTCTTACACAACAATATATTTATTGTCATTTCCTCAACAATAATGTTCTTACATTAATACTCTCCAAAGCTAACATAAAAAATATCACAATACAAGAACTTGATATGTGAACACAGTACATCAACAACTGATTAAGTAAATTAAAAGATTACTAAAAAAATTTAAACAAAGCAAGCTAGAATGAAACAATCTTCTTCTTACGTTGGTTACGCTAGCTTGAGTGACGAGGATGAGCAAATGTGAGCTGTGGAGTGGAGTAGGGATCAACTGTAGTGGGGTTCAAAAGAGGAAGAGAGACAGAGAGTATGAAGAAAAGGGAACAACTAGGAACAAAAGTGGGGACAGACGAAACAAAATGGAAAAAGGGACAAGATAATTTAATGAAGAAGACGAGTGTGTGTTTTTGTTGTGCAAGAGAAAGTGATATCTTTTACGGGGGAGAGGCGTCAACATGAGCTAAGGAAGAGGGAATAAAAAGGAAAAAAGGAGGGAAAAGATAAAAAGTAAAGTTAAAGGAGGGAAATCTGATTGGCGGGAGAGTTGAAAAAATTCATTATTCAGCCAATTGTGGCACTTCTATAAAGAAGTGCCACAGCTGCCCCTTTTTTTTTCTATTTAATTTTTTTTTTTTAGGACCCAATTGTGGCGCCTGGCAAGGCAGGCGCCACCTTTGGGTATGACCAGCTGTGGCGCCTGGTCCACCAGGCGCCACAGCTGGCCAATTGTGGCGCCTGCCTTGCCAGGCACCACAATTGTCCCCACCAGCTGTGGCGCCTGGTGTGGTCCCAAAAATTAAATAAAAAAAAAAAGGGCAGCTGTGGCACTTCTTTAAAGAAGTGCCACAAAATGTGCGCCACCTTTCAATCTTTTTGTAGTAGTGCTTGTTATTATTATTTTTATATTATAGTTTATAAAACACATAGAAATGTTTTCTAAGTACTTAAATGAGGCATAGTTTTTCACCAATTCATTATTTCGCTCCCTTTCCTATGTATTTCAATGGTAGCGAGCTGATTAAGAAACAAAATTTTCCTTTTCTCACTACTACAGAATATACATTTTACGTCCCTAAAAAACGTCCCTTTTTAAAAAAGGGACGTAAAAAATAAAGACGGTGGCATTTTTGTAATTATGGGTGAGAACTAAATAGCTTTAGACTTCCCCAATTCAAATAGAGTCGTCTAAAGTGTGACTTTACAGACTTTAGACGTCCCTATTTGAATTGGGGACGTCTAAAATTAAAAAAAAAAAAAATTTTTACTTTAGACGTCTCCAATTCAATTAGGGACGTCTAAAGTATATAAAGTTACACTTTAGACGTCCCTATATATATTGGGGACGTCTAAAGTTTTTAAAAATTTTTTTTTTTTTTTTAATGAGGGACACCCTTTGGCGTCCCCCATATGTATGGGGACGCCAAAGGGCGTCCCTGTTGCGGGACGCCAAAATGGCGTCCCTAACATATATATGGCGTCCCGCAACAGGGACGCCCTTTGGCGTCCCCATACATATGGGGGACGCCAAAGGGTGTCCCTCATTTAAAAAGAAAAAAAAAATTTAAAAAAACTTTAGACGTCCCCAATATATATAGGGACGTCTAAAGTGTAACTTTACATACTTTATATGTCCTTAATTGAATTGGAGATGTCTAAAGTCAAAAAAAAAAAGATAACTTTAGGCATCCCTAAATTAAATTGGGGACATAAAAAACAATTCAAATTTTTTCTGACAGTCTTTATTTGTCAGCTTTATACTAGTTTTACATTCATCTTTCTCTTCCCATCGCCGTAAACATAAGAAGAGCCACTACCACTACGCATTTTAACTCTTGCTTCTTCTTCTTTATATGCCCTTTTTACTCTTACTTCTTCCTTTCTCTCTTTTGTTTTCACCGCCAGATCTGCTATGCTTTCTTACCATCTTTTGTATTTTATCTTTTTTCTCTTTTTTCTTTGATTTTCCCTTCTATTTTATCTTCTAACTTGTGTTGTTATGGCTTGTAGATCAGAACTCTGAAACATGCTTCAAGACCACGTTCCCACTGAGAAAACGAGGTTCATCTCTCCCTGTCGCTCTTCTCTATTCATTATTACGAGAAAATAAATTTCAATAATAGAAGGAGATAAGTTTTTTGTAACTAATTCCTCTTATTATTTTCATCTTCTGCCTATAAGATTTCAGCTTTGGAGTTATTATTGTGTAGATTTTGGATTTCAGATACTAGATCTGTAATTTTATTGACGATGATATATGATTTCTGATTTTAAATACTGTTTAGTCCAGATCTGTAATATAAACGAATTTTTTTTTAAAAAAAAGCACTTTAGACGTCCCCACTTTAAAGTAGGGACTTCTAAAGTCCCACAGTGGCACTTTAGACGTCCCCACTTTAAAGTGGGGACGTCTAAAGTCCAGACTTTAGACGTCCTTTTTTATCTACGGATGTTATTGCCATTTTTTACTATGTCACTCACATAGACGTCCCCTTATTTTTAGACGTTAAAGGGCCTAAAAAAGGGACGTTAAAAATATTTTTTGTAGTAGTGTCTGCTGGTCAGTGGGTTTAGAGTTAGTGATTTGTGTTCAACTATTAGTATTGAGTTTCAATTACCAAACGAATAAAGCTTGGAATTGAACCACTTTTGTGAGTAATTTTCTATTGATAGGAACATTAGAGAGGAAAGGGATGTCATCAGAGCTTAGTTAAATCATGCAATGCTAACTTCCTGAGGCAAAGTGTTCTCTATTTAACTAAATCTAAAGCATCAATGATGAATGCCTTAAGAAATATTCTGCAGTTATCCTTTATTATAATTTTTAACATAATATTTATTGATTTCACGTAGATGCATTTCATTCTTAAAAATGAAGTTGACAATGTAATTAGGATGTAATTAGGATGATGAGATTAAATTACCTTTCATACATGGCAATATTTTTAAAACTATTGAATATGTAACACCCTCATTTTCAAAATGTATAGATAGCTTAGGTGCAGTAATTTCTTTAAAAAGGAGACTGGAAATCTTTTGTAAATAGCAAAAGTCCCAACTTCAAGCAGAGTATAAAACTAAACTTGAGTGTGTTTTCAAAAATCATTTTTCAGATTTTGTCTCATATTATTTTATGATTTATTTTAAGCCATCCATTTTAAGTTCATTTATTTATATCAGAGTTTTTACCAATAAGTTTTTTGCTGGAACCCAAACTACTATAATTAATTAATGGCTCTAGATGGATAGCTGTCCACTATTGGTTTGGATGCCACTATGTGTTTGCTTATATATAGGCCCTTATTTACATGCCTACGGACTTGCTGGTACTAGCTAACATCACTTAGATACACAGTAAGTACAATCTCCAAAATAGATAACCAATAGAAAATTAAATTCTAAGTTCTTCGCTTCATTTTCCCGTGTTTACCTTCTTGCCTGAGGAACTACTTGCCCAAGTTGAAAATTTAATTTGAAAAAATAAGGTGAGATTCAATGAATCCTAGTAGTAACATATATGACTCATATAAGATGCATACATATAATATGCCATGTCAACCAAAGTTTCAATACAAACAACATATTCAACATTCAGAGATAAATTCACGATATGCAAAAAGTCTAAACTTACAAATTCAAGGACAACTGTTCCTTGCCACAGTGCTGGGAAATTCTACTAGGCCTTAACCCTTCTCATTTGAATGTTTTAAATTCACAATGGTACAAACATGCATATAACATATCACATAATATGTGAGGGATAAGTTACTACCTAACAATTTTTTTCCAAATCTTGATCTGGATTGACGTGCTTTGGATATCCTGGGCAAGTGTCAAGTCCTATAAATTATAATTTACGGGCAATGAGTTATTAATTAGTCCAAATTCTTTATGAATCATTCTCTTATGTTGGTTATCATTAGGGTCACTTCATTAGGCCCAATATGTAGCTAATGAGCCCAAGCTAACCCCAAATTCTAAACTTAGCCCTTTAAGGTCCAATTCTATTACAAAAACCCTTTACTTTGAATTTTCACACAATTACCACAAGCTGACAGATTTTTCACTAAAATTTGAAAAATCATAACTAATTCTATAAATATTCAATTGGGGTGATTCAAACTTCTATATGACTCTTATTAAGTCTAATTTAAGGAAAAATATTTCCAGTAGCCACTTGTCCACGTACGCTCCCCAAGTTTTCTTTTTCTCCCTACTGCCAGAAAATCTGACCAGTTTTAATAGTCTACTTCAAACACTCATAACTCCTAGTATACTTATCTAAATCCTTCATAATATCTATCAAATTAAAGGTCTTTAAGTGTACTTTATTTCTATAAAATCTCATCATCATCAAATGAAGTTTGGACAGTGAAATTTTCACCACAACAAAACTGCAAGTAAAAAACGCACATTCCCAGCTTTGCTACATAAGCATATTTAATTTCCAGTCTTTGAGTAGTTAAACCAATTTGTTAAAAATTATAACCAGAGCTTATTCCTATACAATTTTTTGTGTAGAATCTAATGGAGAGTTCAAAAATACCAAAATCAAATTCTTTCTCCCAGTTTTTGCCCCTAACTAAAATCTTCCTTCCAAAACAACAAAAATCCAACTTTGTGTTTTTAACTACCAACAAGTCTAATACTTCAACAAACATCATATATCACCTTAAACATGATTAAAAACATCATCTTGCTTCAAATACTTCAACAAACATCACATATCACCTTAAACATGATTAAAACGAAGTCGAGCCTTGCCTCTTCGTATTTCTACAAGTAGTTCAAAATTATGATGGCACTCGGGCAGACTTACTGGCACTCGGGAAGCAGCCAACCAGGAGTGGTTAGGGCTAGTAGGGACATATTAGACTTTGGATCGTTAGTTATCTGTTTTAGATTTTTGATTTTGGGATCACTGTATGTATATGGTTATAAATATGGATCTTTTGGATATGTAATCCCCATATTTGGGAAACTTTAAACCCATTCTATATATACAAGTAACCCAGGGTTGCCGGGATTTTGGTTACGCACTCTGATATTTATTATGTGATATGGCTACACAGGTAATTATATTCGAAAGTGTATGTGAGACCAGATGAATTTTGTTTTTAAACATTTTGTTCGGACACCCCATCACTTGGAGATGAGTGATTATAAATGTGATTTTTGTCTTATTGGTCTCTATTTCACTTAAATTTCATAATCCGGATATAATTACAGAAGGCTTATGATTGTTTTACTTTTTGCATGCATCCTACATGAAAGGCTTAGGATTGTATTACTTTTTGCATGCTGCCTACATGGAAGGTTTTGCCTCCTAAATGGACGGCTAGATTTCTCCATTTTTCATACATCTTTTGGATTTATATTTATGTTTGAGAATTTAATATTCAAGTTTTATGTAGTATTTAAATAATGTTAATTTATTTTTATTTTTTTTTAATTTCATCATGATCTCAATTTCTATTTTCCTAGGGTGATGACGTAGCTTACTAATTAATGACGGATTGAGTCTTAACTTATTAAATCTAGTTTTAATTTCTCCTTCATGATTGAGGTGTAATTATTGTTCTTAATGCTTTCATTTGACTGGCCATCTTTTGAATGATTTCAATATGTATGTTAAGACCGGAAGGAGATGCTTGTGTATAGACTCTATAATTAAAACCATAATTTGCATATGACATAGGAATATATTCATATCAGTTGTGTAGTCTTAATGATTTTCATAAATCTTAATGCATAATTAATTGCTTAAATTCATATAGGAATATATCGGATTAACAATTAATTATAGAATTGCTTGACCTTGGAAGAGGCTAGTAATTAAATAAGGGAAACTCGACTATCCATCATGTGGAATAAATTGGGCTAGAATAGATAAGTGATTCAATCCGAAATTTATTAAGTGAAATATCACCCCTAGAACTTTTTATTGTAGTTGTTTTCATATTATTTGTACTCATATTTAATCATTTTCTATTTTGTACTTTCCATCAACAATTTATCGATCGACTAAATATAATTAAAATTACCTATTTTGGTACTTAGTGATCAATCCTTGTGGGAACGATACTCTACTCACTTCTGTATAACTTGATTACGTCAGTGTATACTTGCACTCTTTAATAGGTCATCTATACACTCGTAACAAGTTTTTGGCGCCGTTGCCGGGGATATTGGTCATTAATATCAATACCAAGTAATTTTAATGCTAATTTAGTCTTCATGTAAAAATTTCAAAAAATAATTAAAATTAAAAAAAATAATTTAAAAAATGGATTATTCACAACATTCATTTGGTTTAATCAGTGATAAATTGTCATATCTTGGTTCTTTTTCTGGAATGCATGTGGATGGAATGAGATAAGAAAATATAAATGCTGGTTGGATTAAAAATTCTTCTCCTTATAATTGTTTTTCTTGTGCTTATTGTGGAGAGTGTCATCTTATGAGCTTTGCCCATATAGCAATACCAGTCATTATGTGAGAGATGATTTCAATATGAACCAAACTTGTTTTGATAATTCCTTTTATATTGGTGGAATTTTAGAGCAACAAGAGTCTTTGGATCAATATGCCAGGTATTCTCCTAATCCTCCTTTCTACTCTTATCTACATATTGAAGAACAAACTCTTGAGCATAAGGAAAAGTTTGATTTAGAAATATTATATGAGGAGTTTGTGGAATCAATAGAGAAATTTGTAGAGCGTAAAAGGAACTTGCTACTAAAGTTGAGTCAAGTGTCCAAAATATTGGAATATATGTGAGTGAAATTATTTTGTCACTTGAGACTATGGGGCAAGATAATTCTTTAAGCATGATGACCACTTTTTTGTGATGATTATTGTGAGGAAGTTGAGGATATGGAATTGAATGAAATTTTGGCTCTTGTGGAATGTGATAAGAAACTTGAAATCACTTTTGGAGAGGATAATGGGTGTAATATAGAAGAGGATCTGGTTGTGGAACCTGATTCCTGTCATTTTGATGTTGAAACTAATGAGGATGTTCCAAAAGTTGTTGTTCATGTCTCTCATATTGAAATATTGACTCTTACTGATGAGAGTCAAGTGAATTTTTTGGGATGCTCTAAAATTTTGGGAACTCTTAAATCTATATGCAAATATATATATGTTGTGCTTTATTTGAATTCAGTAAATAATTGTACTCTAAATTTGTTTATGATTGAAGAAGTACAATTAATTACTTTAACTGATCATTTCTTGTGTCTGAAACATTGTTGCTTGAAAAGAAATGAAGACAAGGTAATCATGGTGTTTGATACTTTTGATTAGTAGTTTGTTTGGGAAGTCTGGCTGAAGACTATAAATTTAGCGCTGCTTGGGAGGCAATCCAAGGTTTGGTTTGATGTTTTATTGTGATTTTGCAGAACTTCTGGTAGCCCCTGATGATGTATTTCACTTTGGTAGTAACAATTAAAAATATATAAAAAATATAAAATAAAAAAAAATTGGTTTGATCTTTGTCTAGCTAAAGACATTAAAGAAGGGTAGATATTTGGGACGCAACTCAAAACTTCTTTCCTACTCTCTTATTCTTCTTTCTTACTCATAAAAACACACAGCACTGCATTGAGATTTTAGTTTTCACCAGGTTCATTTTAAGCTACCATAGAGGAATCTCTTGTAAAGCTTAAGAATAGGTTCACCACTCTTCCCATAGATGTGCTCAAGAAAATCTATAATAGTCGACTTGAAAGAATGAAGATATTTACGCGTTTGGATCTTCCTATGGATGTATGCTAGATCATTGAAGCTAAGGTATGTTTAGCAGGTGAGATTCATAAATCATTTTTTAAACCTTTGCCAGGAATGGGAAGAAGTTCTTACTCCAAAAAGAGAAGAGCTAAAAGGATGAATGTTTGTCATAAATATGCAAGGTGGAATTGTGATTAGCGTTGTAGGAGTAAAGATATGGTTTCTATAAATCAAGAAGATAAAATTAAATTTATAAAGGATGGACTGAGTAAGGAGTCACTAGATGATATCATTCGAACTCTTGAGACGCATCTGAGTGGTGATGTTCATCGTATTCTTCTTGATTTAGTGGATATATTCAACAGAGAAAAAGAGAACTATTGTCTTAAGAATCTGACTTTAAAAGACCCTGTTTGCTAGTTTATAGGAAAACTAGATGGGAAGCAAATCCTTGATTCATAGATAGTGTTTAAGCCATTACTGGACGTAAAACCAGAGGAAGATGTGAGCCAAAATCACAATTACTATACATAATCATACTTTTATCTAATCTGTCTTATCTTTTTAGCAGCTTTTGTCTAATTTGTTTTATCTTTTTAGTAACTTTTGACTTTCTTTCTTCTTTTTGTTAATTTCTTCACCCAATGGCCCACCGGTCATCTGTGTAAGAAATTTTTTCAAACTTCTTTGAAAAATGCTTGATTTGTTTGATTTTGTTATCGTTGTTTTAGTATTATATATATGTACTCTTTCACTTGTAAATATGTACTCTTCAATTGAAAATATGCATTCTTCTACTTGTGGACACAAATGGTCCGAAAGAAATGAAAAGAAAAAGGGTATCAATACAAAAATGTAGATTTACATCTATCTGCATTTTTTGTGAAACTGATATGGGTAAGGATGGAGAGTTTATAATGACAAAAAATGAACTTGGAAGTGTATTAGCCGCTAGAAAGATCAACTTTGTATACGGGGGAGGCATCCAAGGACTAAGGGGAAGTGTGGCCATTTCTGCATTCATGAATAGAAGCAAGGGTTTGAGTGTAAGAGTAAAAGAGTTGGAAGCTCACACTTTTTCCTTAGGATAAGATTTATAGGTTTTGAGCTTGCTTGAATGACTGGGATGAATGTTCTACCATGCTCAAGCTTTTATTGCTCTACCTGGTGGTTTGGAGACGTTGGATGGCATTTCTAGTATTGCACATTGGGCTAAGTTAAAATTTCACAAAAAACCATTAGGATTGTTAAATGTTAATGGTTTTTATGATGATCTGTTGTCTTTTTTTGATCATGCTATGAAAATAGGATTCATATCCCAAGTGACTCTCCATTCCATAATTTCCGCACCAACTGTTAAGTAGCTACTCGATCAACTGCAAGCCTATGAACCTAAACCAAATCTACTAGTTAAACAAATAGGTGGCAAACTTTAGATAGCAGTCAAAAGTAGAACCCAGATACCACTCTTCGGTTATAACTTTCCTTAATCTCTTGGTTTTACTTTATTGTGTGCTTATGTTTCAAAAAAAAAACTTTCTCTGAGCTCTAAAAGACATTGGGGACAATGTCTGATTTAGGTTGGGGGAGGAGAAAAAACAAATTTATATATTTAGTTAGTTAGTAAAACCATTAGATGCATGAGGTGTGGAAAAAATGGCAGAGTAAGGAGTTATTCTTAACTCCTAAGACGAATTTTATTAGTTGCATTTTTTTTTGTTCCTTCTTAAAAAAAAGAGTAAAAAAAATCATCATATTCAAGTGCTTTGTAATGATTTTAAGAAGTATATAAAGTTTAAGTATGGATCAATTGAATTTAGAGATTTTATAGCATGAATGAACAACTGATTGTTGCAATTGGTAATGAATTTTGAGATTGAATGAGCTAAGATTGAAAGCCCCTAACCGTGAGCTTTAGAGCCTATAATGATTATTTCTCTTGTATATGATATTCACCTATTAAGTTGTCGCTCTAGAACTTGCTTTAAATCTAGTTGAAATTACATCTCACATACACTTTCAAAAATGATAAAGGCATTCATTTTCTTTTGCTAGAGCCAAATAAGCCAACCTTGCAATTATATCATTATTAAGCCCCTTTGAGCCTAATTGACCTTTTTTTGGCTCTAAACCCATTAATATGTGCTTTAATGATATATCACGTGCTTTTACCTAATCCAAAAGATTAGCAGAGCATTTGAAATTCTAGTGAAATGGGCATTGGACAAGTGTGGGGGTGTATATAACATCAACTTTAGAGTTGTAGAGTTTTATGCAAAAAGAAAAAAAAAAGAAAAAAAATTATGAAAAAAAAGAAGAAGAAAAAAGGAAACAAAATGTTAAGTATTTGAATTGTGGGTTGTTGTAATGAGATAAATTTATAAGTAGCCCATTTTTCAATTGTTCTATTAAATTTCTTAAATATAGCCTTTCATATCATGTTTTACATTCCTTTTACCTTAACCCCATTACAACCCTTAATAAATCCTGTTGATTTGAATTATGCATGTGAATTAGGTAGTGGAGATTAAGATTTTTGGCAAGCCCGTGGTAGTGCAATTTTTTTGTTAAATTTGAGCGAAACACTTACCCTTAAACATTTGAGAGATTGAGAATGAGTTACACTTATGAACTCGTTTTATTCATTTTCAATTAAAGTTACCAGTTTGTATTTTCATTGATTCATGAATACTATGATCTCTTTATTTCTCAATTGTGTTCTTGCTTATGACTTGACACTTCTGATTTTGTTGGAAGCACTTATTAGCCACGCCTTATCTGAGGACGTCTAAGAACTAAGTATGGGGGAATTTGATAAGTAAAATATTTGCAAGTTTATTTTTCCTTATATGATGATTTTGTGGACGATATTTGAGATTAATATAATAAATTAAGGTGTAATTGATAAATACAGGATGATTTGGGCATAAATATTTTTATTACTATTATAATATTTACTTGTTTTTTCTTTTGATAACCACAAAATAAGAGGAGAAAGGAAACCAAAAATTAGACCGATAGGATTGAAAAAGGCTAATTACTATAGCATCAGGTACTATTCACTGGGGTCACTATTCATGACGGCACTATTTATGACAGAAATCACTATGCATGACGGAAGTGACTGTAGCAATGGAAGCACTGTAGTAGCACTCTCTTTTCACTATTCCAGACGCGGTTCATTACTGTTCCAGACGTGGTTCGCTGTGGTATGCGCTTTTCACTATAGCAACGCGTTTTTCCCCTATAAATAGATATCAAAGCCAAGCATAAATGAGGAAGAGAGGGAAGAGATGTAGAGGCTTGATTCTCTAACAATTAGAGATCCTTCTTTGACAGTTCTATAAAAATTATGTTCTTTTGTAAATTTAATTTCATGCATTGTATTACTTTTTGCAAGCGTCCTACATGGTAGGCTTAGGATTGTATTACTTTTTGTATGCCGCCTACATGGAAGGTTTTACCTCCTAAATGGACGGCTAGATGTCTCCATTTTTCATGCATATTTTGGTTTTATATTTATATTTGAGAATTTAATATTCAAGTTTTATGCAGTATTTATGAGGATTTCATTCTATTTTTATGTAATGTTAATTTATTTTTATTTTTTTTAATTTCATCATGATCTTAATTTCATTTTCCTAGGGTGATGACGTAGCTTGCTAATGACGGATTGAATCTTAACTTTTTAAATATAGTTTTAATTTCACCTTCATGATTGAGTTTTAATTATTGTTCTTAATACTTTCATTTGATATGCTATCTTTTGAATGATTTCAATATGTATGTTGAGACCGAAAGGAGATGCATGTGTATAGACCCTATAATTAAAACCATAATTTGCATATGAAATAGGAATATATTCATATCAGTTGTGTAGTCTTAATGAGTTCCATAAATCTTAATGCATAATTAATTATTTAAATTCATATAGGAATATGTTGGATTAGCAATTAATTATAGAATTGTTTGACCTTGGAAGAGGCTAGTAATTAAATGAGGGAAATTTGTTAAGTGAAATCTGAACCCTCGAACTTTTTATTGTAGTTGTTTTCATATTATTTGTACTCATATTTAATCATTTTCTATTTTGTACTTTTCATCACCAATTTATCGATCGACTAAATAAAATTAAAATTACTTATTTTGATACTTATTGATCAATCCTCGTGGGAATGATACCAGTACTATAGAATTAGGATATAACCACCCCAAAGGACGTCCCAAATTTAAATTGGGTGGTTAAAAAGGCAGGCGGTGGCAATTTCGTAATTATATGTATGTAGGGGAAACCTTTAGATGTCCCAAATTTGAATTTGGGACGCCTAAAGTTCTTCCCGCCCGCAATATAAATGTTGGCAAATTTTTTTAGCGCCAGGAGTAGGGTTTAGATGTCCTAAATGGCATTTGGGACACCTAAAGTCACCTTTAGGCATCCCAAATGATTTTTGGGACGCCTAAAGGCATCCCTGCGCATGTCAGACACTTGTCTGACATGCGTCTTCTCCATTCTCCACCCACCATCCCTCCTTTTTTAACAACTCCCTCTTTCATTCATTTCACCGTCGACGCACACCGTACCCCCCTTCTTCAACTTTACTCTTCCTCCTCCCTTCTTCTTTCAGCAAAGGCCGTCGACCCACCTCTTCCACCATCCCTTCTTGGTTTTTTCCTTCACCTCCTTTCTATTGAAGATGACGCACGCACCACCCCTTCTTCCACAGTGTCTTGGTTTTTGCTTTCTATTGTCGTGCACACCGTCTCCTCCACACACCGTGGTCTTCTTTGCTTTCTCCACCCTCTGACATAGCTCCTCCACCATGCATAGCCATAGCTCCTCCACCCTCCGGCATAGCTCCTTCATCAGGTTAGTTTATTTTCTTTCTCTTTTTTAACAGAATAGTTTATTTTCTATTTGAAATATAAATTTAGTTGAAGAAATTATTAAATTAAAACTTGCAATGTGAAACAGGACGTTAAATTTCTTGTTGAATTATAAATTCTAGCTCACATAGAAATGAGTTTGTTAATTGTGCTTATATATTGGCTAAACAGGATGTTTAATATTTTTAGTGAAAATAATTGAAGACCTAGCCAATAGGAAATATCATGTTAATATATTGTTTGTTTGATATGTTTGGAGGTTGGAAATGTTTGTTTTATATGTTTGGAGGTTGGGAATTGAGAGGGAAAATATGTATATATATTATTATAAATAAATGGAGCTTTTGAATGATTTTGATGAAATTAACAACAATTAAACAGATTAATTTTTGTTTCTTTAATATGATTTATTTTATTTTTTTAGATTAGATTAGTAAGATTATTAATGTAGTTTCCTTAATATAATATAGTAAGTAGTATGATTATTATTCGTGTAGTGGAGAGATAGGGTTACTTGAAATTTTGGGATGTCTTACTTTTAACGGGAAATGATGTCGAAATTTTTGTTGAAAAAAGGCAATCCCATCATATATCGTTGACAATTGTACTAAACTTGTGAGTGTTATTGGGAATGGCTTAGGTGATAACAAAATAGATCACAGTTGGATGAATGCTTTGAGAACTAGTGAAGAATATGAGAAAGGGGTGGAAGAATTTATTGAATTCGCTAGAAAGAATGCTCCAGCAAAAAATGGGAAGTATTTTTGTCCTTGTGTCAATTGTTTGAATGAGAGTCAACGGGATGTTGATGTCTTAAAGGATCACCTCCTTTATGATGGAATAAATCTATGATACACAAGGTGGATATGGCATGGTGAGGAAGTAATGGATTATCCACCGCACAAAAAGGAAGATGTGGATGTTATAGATGAAGATAGAATGGAGAAAATGATACATGCGGCTGACGGGAACATTTCATTTGGTTAACTTAAAGGCAACTTGTGGGGGACCAATAGTAGTTTCACATTGCTGCTTGAACTATTATGTGATATATTTTCAGAGGATAATGTACTTCCAAATTGTATGTATGAGGCCAAGAAAATCCTATCTACGATGGGTATGGAGTATAAAAAGATACATTCTTGCCTTAATGACTGCGTACTGTACAGAAATGAGTATGAAGGTCTTAGTGAGTGTCCTAAGTGTAAAACTGCACGATACAAAGTGAAAAAAGATGGTGGTTGTGGCGATGTGACAACTAAAAGGCAACCTTTAAAGGTTATGTGGTATCTTCCAATAATACCACATTTTAAACGTTTGTTTGCAACTGTAACAAAAGTGAAGAAGTTGAGATGGCACTCTGATAAGAGAATATCATATGGGAAATATCTTTGGCATTCAGCTGACTCTCCATAATGGCAAAAAATAGATGAAATGTTCCCTCAATTTGGCAGCGAGTGGAGAAACCTTCAGCTTAGGCTTTGTACAGACGGCATCAATCCGTATGGAACTCTTACTAGCACATATAGTGCGTGGCCGGTTTTCCTTGTAATATACAACTTCCCTCCCTGGCTATGTATGAAATGCAAGTATATGATGCTATCTATGATGATTCTGGACCAAAACAGCCAAGGAACGATATTGATGTCTATTTGGCGCCTTTGATTGAGGACTTGAAGAAGTTGTGGGAGGAAGGTGTAGATGTGTTTGATGCTTATAAGAAGGAGTCCTTCAAGCTACGTGCAATGATTTTCACAACGATAAACGACTTCCCTGCGTACGAAAACTTGTCAGGTTACAGCGTGAAGGGTCATAAAGCATGCCCAATATGTGAAGCGGACACACATTTCTATCAACAAAGCATGGAAGAAAAACTGTCTACCTTGGCCACAGGAGGTTTCTTCATTTGTTCTACTCGTATCGTAGGCTAAGAAAGCATTTTAACGGCTTACTGGAGCATGGAATGGCTCGAAAGTCATTAACTGAGAGGAAGTTTACAGTCAAGTGGAATGTATCAATGTCACTTTTGGTAAGAATCAGAGGATTGCGGGTGAGAAGAACATATGGAAGAAGAGATCCATTTTCTTTGATCTTCCATATTAGCGTTCGCTTGACATGAGACACAGTATTGATGTGATACATGTGGAGAAGAACGTTTGTGATAGCCTTATCAATACGCTTTTGCATATACCAGGGAAGACTAAGGATGGGATTAGTGTGAGATTAGACCTTGTTGATATGGGAATAAGAGAACAGTTACATCCACAACTAAGAGATGATGGTAGGAGGGCATACATGGAGCCAGCGGTGCATACACTATCAAAAGCGGAGAAAAGAAGTTTGTGTGGGTGTTTGCATGAAATCAAGGTACAGCAAGGGTATTCCTCGAATGTGAGAAGATGTGTCTCAATGGAAGATTTGAAGTTAGTGGGAATGAAGCCCTATGATTATCATGTGTTGATGCAACAACTATTATTGGTAGCTATTAGAGGCATAATGAAAGATGAAGTATGAACCACTATTACAAGATTGTGCATTTTCTTCAATGCTATCTGTAACAAAGTCATTGACACTGAAAAGTTGGATGAACTGGAAAATGAGGGTTACATTATTTTGTCACAACTAGAGATGCATTTTCCTCCTTCATTTTTCGATATAATAGTGCATTTGGTAGTTCATTTGGTAAGGGAGGTAAGGCTTTACGGTCCAGTTTACCTGAGGTGGATGTACCCTTTCGAGCGATACATGAAGATCTTAAAAGGGTATTCTAAAATTCCTTATCGACCAGAAGCCTCAATAGTAGAAAGATATGTAGTTGAGGAGGCTATGGAGTTTTGCAAAGATTATATGTCAAGGAAGAATGAACAATCTCGGCATGAAGAGGGGAGAAGCAAGGGAACACAAGGACTGAAAGTGAAGAATGTTCCTCGTGAAGAGGTGTTGCAAGCCCACTTATATATCCTGAATAATATGGAAGAAGTTCAACCTTACATAGATGAACACAAAAAAACTTTGAAGAACAAGAATCTAAGGAAGAATGACATGCAGATTGCTATTGAGCAAAATAAGACATTCATGTAGTGGTTCGAGGAAAAGGTTTTACACGAGACTGGTGTGTCTGAGATAATCAAGTGGCTAGCTGGGGGCCTTCGTTTCAGGTCATTACTTAGACCGGTTATGATATAAATGGCTATTCTTTTTATACGAAAGAGCAAGATGACAGAAGTACCATGCAAAATAGTGGGGTTATGGTAGAAGCTGAAGCTATGCACTTTTCCAGTTCGAGAGACAAAAACCCCATATTAGCGTCTATGGCCTATTTTGGAGTTATAGAAGAAATATAGGAGATGACATATAATAAGTTCAAAGTTGCTTTATTCAAATTTAAGTGGGTTTGCAAAAATGCTGTGGTAATAGATAAACAATTTGGATTTGTCTCAGTCGATCTTCGAATAGTTGGCTATAGAGATGAGCCCTTCATTCTAGCAAGCCAGGTGAAACAAGTGTTTTATGCCACCGATCCTGCGAGCAAAAACATGTCCATGTCCTTAAAAGTAAAAAACAGAAGTATGGTGATCCGACCTTCAACCTTGATGACACACCACCTTTCACAACAACTCCACCTCGAACAAATGAAGTAGAATTGGTAGATGATGACGAATATGCTGTAAGAAATGACCATGGTGAAGGACTATGGCAAACAATATAGAGTAAGACCTTAATTTATGAACGAGAACTATGTTTTTTTGTTTTACTCCCGCTTAGTTTATTTTATTTTTATTGCAATTTATTTACGTTTCTGACGATGCTTTTTGTATTAACAGGAATATGGACAACTCTAGTGATGACGAAAGGAGTAGAGATGACGAAAGCCCTAGCCATGACGAAAGGCCTAAAGATGAACCCGTTGCAAGAAGGAAGGTTAGAGGCTGTACAAAGATGGCAGCATTGGTTGCACATCATAAACATCAACAAGAGAGGCTGCATATAGACTTCGATGACAATCTGAATCCAGTTGATCCTAAGGAAGACCACTTTATTAGCTACGTAAGGTTTTTGGGTTGAAGTAAAGTGCGCATTACCTACGATAATTGGAGATTGGTTCCCCCAAAAATGAAAGACATGATTTGGCAGCAACTTTTGGTATATAAGTTTTGATGCATCTATGGTAATTGTAGCTTTATTCCTATTATTTCAAATATAATAATAATATGATGTTTTACCTTGCAGCAAACATACGATGTCCCAAACACCAGGGAGATGTACAGGCACTGGATGGATGAGGTTCGTATATGATTGAAAGTTTTCAAGAACAAGCTAACAGTAAGGTACATTCGAGGGGCCCATAGGGGTCAAGATCCATGTACACATTATTCATATTTGTCTCCAGAGGACTTGAGGTTGTTTGCGGTATCACGGGCAGATCCTGAGTTTTTGGTAAGATTTTTGTCATCATGATATAGAGCTTTTAATTTTCATATACTTGATATCGTTGATTTATTTTTTGTTGTTTTTCATTCATAGAAATTAAGTACAGCAAATGCACAAAGGCAATCAGAAAATAAATATCAATATTACATGTCTTGTGGTGGATATCGGAAGCTTAAGCGGCAAATATTGCAAGAAGAGTTAGAGAAAATGAAGGAAGCAGCGGAATCTGATCCTAGCGCTGTTATCTAGGCCCCAGCACCTCCTCCACATCACAAAATATGGAAAGCAGGGAGGATTAAGGCTGGGAAGTACATAAATCCGTGTGTTGTTGAGGTTGCTGCGAGGATTGTAAGTAGTTATACCATAAGTACCTAATTTTTTGCATATCGAGAGTGGTTTCAATACATTTACGATAAACTATATGCTACACAATGAACTGGAATATCAGAGTAGCTAAGATTTATTCAATCCAAGTAGACGGATGGACATCTTGTCAACTGCTATTGGGAAGGCAGATGACCTTGGTCGTGTTTGAGTAGAGACATGGGGAGTTAGTGCCGCAAGGTATTTTGGACGAGACTCATGTTATTCATCACAAGTTAGACCTAGTAGGGACCTTGTGGCCAAGATTCGAGAGGACCTCAAACGAGAGCTCAAGGCCAACTTTCACGACAAGCTCCGACAAGAGTTGTTGCCAGAGCTTCAACTTGAAATGGCAAAGATGTCCGAAGCGTAAAGGGTAAGGGACAAGCATAGAACTAAGGAATCCCCGGCCTTCAATAGCAACAAAGGAAGTTAAAACCCTCTGGAGGAACCACTTGGCGACCCTTCTCCCACTCCAGTGTCGGGAGACCTTTCCACCTTCTATTTGGATGATCCACTGTTGCGTGTTGTTGCCGATGCTCTCGTTCGCACACGTGCTACCACCCACCATCATTAGCAAATTCCGCAGGATTTTCGTAGGGTAAATATGATGAGTGTTAGAAAGGGGGAAGAAGGTACAGCCATCCCCGTTCTTGATCCAGAGGTTAGCACGTTAGGTCAGGCGATAAGATCTTTCATCCTTTGGCCTCACAATCTTATTGGTTCAGACGCAACACCTCCAATGGTAGAAATTACCTTACTATTACTGAAAATCTATTGGCATCCTAATAACAATTTGTTTTTTGATGTTCCAAAAGGATGACAAAGATACGAGCAAATGGCCCTACTTAGCACGGCTGCAACAGATCTACAAGGGCATTAAACGGGTTGACTTGAAGATGCCTCAAGGGATTGTAGGCCTTACATTGGAGTATCCCTACACGATTGACAATACAGATCTCAAGCAGTTTATCAAGTTGGAGGAGATAGATGCAGGCTGGGTGAAATTTGCAATCGGGAAAGTTATTTTTCAATTTTCCCATAGAATTCATTTAGTGGTTTTTTGATTTCATACATTCAACAATTCATTCCTTATTTTAATTCTATTATAGCATCTTCCACGGTCTCAACACAAACATGGAAAGACGTGATTGGTATGGATTCTTATGACCTACAAATACGACAGGGGATACTAATACTGTGGCGCATAGGACTCACTATATCGGCTATGCAATGGGAGAGACCACACTTCGTTGTTATCTAGCACCCATTGTTTAACTGTTCGTATTTTCATTTTGTCAATTTAAGAAGTTTAATAAATAATTTCCTTGTCATCTAACTTCATTTTAATCGTACATGTTGTTATAGTTACCACTGGAGTTTGTGTGTTATATGTCCTCACCGTAACGTAGTCTATTGGTTTGATCCCTTGAGTAAAAAGCCAGACAAAGATACAAAATCCGTCTTTGACACGTAAGTTATTCTGTTTGTATTTCATTGACTCTTAAAAAAATGAATAGTTCTAATTTCTATTCATTTTGATTTTCATGATAGTGCTTGTCAAACATATAGAGTCCTAGGCGGGTCACGCGAGGGTACAGTTGTTAAAAAGCCAAAGTGGTTTTATCTGATAGTAAGTAGTTTCAATTCTAATTGTTTTAATGACGATCGTTTTAGACATACCTTTATTGATTTTAACAACCAATTTCATGCCTTTGATTTAAAGTGCCCTCAACAACCTGCAACACTAAATACGGATATTATGTTATACTTTATATGTATAACATCACTCAAAGTGGAATTACTAGCGATTTTGAAAAGGTAATCACTTCTTCATTCTCAAATGATAATATTTTTGGTGCTCTAATCAAAATGCTAATTAATTCATTTGCTTGATTCATTTCATCAAAGCTTATTTTCTATTTTTCAGATTTTTGATAATGAAGATGCCTACCTACGTGAAGACCTTAATTTGATCAGAGACCTTTTGGCTGGACATCTTCTTCAACATATAGAGCAGTAAAATTTTTATTTATATCATTTTGTAGTTGTGTGATGACAGCGTTTTGACACTTTCTGGTTGTTATTGTTGATATATATAGTAGTAGGTTGTATGAGTTGTTATTGTATGTATATATAGTAAAGATTGTAGTGCTGGATGTCCTTACCATTTTGTAACAGACATTGTGGTTTATGTATCCATTTTCTATTCTATTTATGTAGTTTGAATTCGCTGGGTAATGCAGAATGTAAATGATCATTAAAAAAATCAAATCTTTTAACGTTCCAAATTAAGAATTGGGACGTCTAAAGTCCTCCACGGGGGACTTTAGACATCCCAAATTGTCATTTGGGATGTCTAAAGTCTTACTTTATATGTCCCATTTTTTTGGGACATCTTTTCTTAAAACATACTACGCCCCCCACATAGACGTCCCCCCGTTTTTGGACGTTAAAAGTGCCAAAATTGGGACGTTAAAACCCCTTTTTGTAGTAGTATACTCTACTCACTTCTGTATTACTTGATTATGACAGTGTACACTAGCACTCTTTAATAGGTCATCTACACTCATAACATTTGTCAAAATGTTTTGGATGACCAAATTATGACAAAAAATTATGAAAGTTTACATGATGAAAGTAGACATCCTAGACTTTAATTTGATAGATCATGGGTAATTTTTGAAGCTATATGCAAAGAGTTATGAATTTTTGAAGTTAGCCCAGAAAAAACTACCTATTTCCTGGAACAGTGTCCAAAGAATTTAATTATGAGAATTTTGTGCTTCCAATTGTCTAAAGGCTATATTTTGCCTTGAAAATAGACTCAATAAGGGTTTTATAGCATTTGGAATCACTCCAATAGGATGTCTATAAATTAAGTTATGATTTCTTAAAATTTGGGCAGAAAATATGCCAGAATTGCCAAATAATATGGAAATAAAGAAAATAATGTGATGGCAATTTTGAAATTATGAGATAAATGGGAAAAAGTCTTTTGGGCTGATGGGAAGACCCTAGGTGTGAATATGGCTGGACCAAGAGAGAGAAATATTAGTTAGCATCTAGTTGCACTCATGACATCTATTTTCATATAGATAAGTATATGCCACAAAAGTCAAAATATTGGATTTTTGGTAATTAGAGAAACTAAGGGAAAATGGGATATTTTATTAAATCAGATTTTGCTTCCTCTTCTCTTCATTTCCACAGTCAAGTGCAAGCATGAGAGAGAGAGAGAGAGAGCTTCATACATTTTAGAGAGAGGGAGGAGCAAAATTGCAAAGGTATAAGTTGATTCCTTTGGTGATTTGGTTGCTAACTTGTATAAGCATCTCCCTAAGCTTCCTTTCTCCATGATTCAAGGTGTTTAGGAAGCAAAATATTAAGGTTTGTAAAGAGAGGAAATTCGGCCAAGAGAGGGAACAAAGGAGAAATCAAAGGTATGTCTATAAACTTCAAATACTTGTTCTTGCTATTATTGTTGTTATTGGATTGATCGGTAGTTTTGTGGTTGATTTGTGTGATTTGGGAAATTTAAGAAAATGGAAACCATAGCAGTTATGCTACCTAAATTTTGTCTAAATCATGGTTAAAAGGTAATTAAGGAGTTAATATTATGTATGGGATGATAGTTGTAAGAGGAGCTTCATAGAGCTGAGATGGCAATTAATTATAACACCGGTGTTGATAATCCCAAATCCACAGTAGACCTTTATCATCTTTACTGATGCTAGTAGGAATGGATTGGGATGTGTTTTGATCCGAGCTGAGTGGGACATATGCATCTTATCAACTGAAGCTTTGTGAATTGAACTATCCCACCCATAATCTTGAGTTGATGGGAATAGTGTTTGTATTGAATCTGGAAACGTTGCCTTTATGGCGTAATCATAGAGTTGTACGATGACTACTAGGGTTTGAAATATTTATGTGATAAAAAAGAACTAAATATGAGAAATCACATACAGATGGAGCTGCTTAAAGATTTTAACTTAGAGATAAAGTATCATTCAGGAAAGGCTAATGCCAATTCTAACGCATTGAGCCATAAAACAACACAAGTGGCAACCATGATGATTTGTGAGCATAAACTAATAGAGGATTTCGAGATCTAATTTCCCTTCCTCTTCTCTTAATTTCCACGGTCAAGCACAAGCATAAGAGAGGAAGAGAGAAAGCTTCATACATTTTAGAGAGAAGGAGGAGCAAAATTGCAAAGGTAAGTTGATTCCTTTAGTGATTTGGTTACTAACTTGTATAATCCTCTCCCTAAGCTTCCTTTCTCCATGATTTAAGGTGTTTAGGAAGAAAAATTTTAAGGTTTATAGAGGGAGGAAATTCAGCCAAGAGAGAGAACCAAGGAGAAATCAAAGGTACCTCCATAAACTTCAAATACTTGTTGTTGTTGTTGTTGTTAGAATGATCGGTGGTTTTGTGGTTGATTTGTGTGATTTGAAAAATTTGGGAAAATGGAAACCCTACTGTTATGTTGCCCAAATTTAGTCTAAATCATAGTTAGAAGGTAATTAAGTAGTTAATCAAATAATTAGGAGTAGAAAGAAGCAAGGATTTGAGGCTGAAAATCAAAAACCACAATTTTCCCTTTTTCTTACCATGAGTTTTGGCCATCCATAGAAATGGGGCTAAGGGCTGGATTTTGATGAAATTGATTGTTCCATTGTGTTCAGGAGGAAAAATTAGATGGGGTTACTGTTGAACACTTTTTTAAAAAGGCCTTAGAAAGTTAAATGACCAAAACACCCATGAAACTCTAATTAGGGGCAGCCAAGGGTAAAACTGTCATTTGGCAATGATGTTGTGAAAATCGAGGCCAGAAATGGATTCTTTGGGGAAAACTATGTAAGAATAGCCCGGATCAAAATTTTAGAAAAAGTACAGTCGGATCAACTACAGCGGGGTCAGGCCAGGTTTGCAGGGGCATTTTGCTAATGTTGTAATATAGACTCATATAACCACCAAAAACACTATGGAAGTGTCTAAAATTGTACATGGATGAGTTTTAACCTAATTCTTCTACATTTGGAATTTTAGGACTCAATTGATGGCCCAAGCTGTGGCACGAAGTTTGAGGAGCCTATTTAAGATAAAAAAGGGTTAAGGTACTAACTATTATATCTCATACACTATATGATTATTAATATGCTGTATGTTGCTGTATTCTATGATATGAACATGTTCCTGGGGCACATTAACTAGCTGTGGTCTGGGACCTAGCTGAGGCACACGAGTATTACCTAGTTGTAGTTGGCAACTCAGCTGAGGTACACATAGGGGATCTAAATAGTCATTTGGCCCTAAGCATTGTGTGCACATACGTTATGATATGGATTTTCATTTTACTTTATATGGTGTATTGTATATTTAATTCTCACATTTTATATGATTGATTGTATGTTGCTATTGGGATTCCTTAGAATCTCACCCATTTTCAAATAAATTAATATTCCAGTACAAGCTAGTGGCTCCAAGGGCAAGATGGTAAATACAGGCAGTTGACGGGTGCGGATCCTGAGATGGAAGTTAGTGATTATAAGTAGTCTTTTTTTTTTAATATTTTTGATGACTTTGTATATAGGGTTAAGGAGCATATTTGCCAGCAAAGTTTTAAGAAAGGAACACAATTATGTTTTAAAGGGGCAAAAATACATATAAGGAATTAAAAGTGGAGTATCCAGCACAAAATCGTTAAATTTGACCTAAAGCCGTTAGGAGTTTTCTTTTCTTATAATTTAACACCATTATGTCATATTTAACAGTTTTGTGCTGGATGCTCCACTTTTAATTCTTTATGTGTATTTTTGCCCCTTTCAAACATAATTGTGCCAAGCACTTCTTCCTTAAAACTTTGTTGGTCAATCGACTCCTTAACCCTTGCATACATTATCAACCCCTGCTGGGAAAACATGTAATGTAATCAAGTACCTTGTATTAATATATTAGTATATTTATGTTATTCCTGTGTTGCACATCGAACTACATGTAAGCACTGTGAAAATATAGAAAATAAGATAAGGGCGTCACAGGTGGCTTACTCTGGAGGTCACAACACAAACGGAAGAAAGTGGGTGTAATGATAAGGGACACATGTCACCTCCTCATTTGGCCAACATAAAAACAACCTTTTACTTCGTAATGATTTCAGGACACTTGTCATTTCCTTATTTGGCCAACACAAAAGGTGTATCATCATGAGCCATCATTAAATACTTTATTGAAGTTATTTTAATAAAGTTGCTCCATCAGTGCATTACTTGGAATTCTACTCAGGATCCTACCACGCATATCGAGGCATGCCACACGACATCCGAATCCCACCAATCTCACATCTGATGCTTTTGTGCCCTGCAGCCATAGACGAAATTTTCCTCTGACTACTTACAAACGTATTTACAATCCTGAATTCTCAATTTTTGTGAGTGATACATTGGACATCTGGGAATTCTGAAAGTGACTCTACTTTTCTTGTAAATACCAGTATTTATTTTATTCCACTATTTTCATATTTACACGTTTTCAGTATTACAAAATTTGGTATAGTACAGAATCAACAAAGTGCCTCAAACTTGATGTTAATTTATCACTGACATTTTTTACTACCAACTAAATAAGGTCAAAATAATAACCAATTTCTTTATCTTCTCTCTCCTACTTAAAAAGAGAGCAAATGTCCAGTTGGAAGTTAAATTATGAAGAGATAGAATGATTAGCTATAAATTTATTACTTGGAGAATAGTGAAATAATTATACATATAATCATCTTGCTTTCTACCTTTGCTTTTTTGAAATGGCTTTAGTTCTGGAAAGCACACTTCTTATAATTGTGGACACAATTTTCTTCTCAATAATATCATGATGCTTTTGTTATTTGTTTGTTGTTGTACAAGATAGCGGGAGGGGATATAAGAAGATTACAATCAATATTGTTTATACAATATTTAGGAATATGCATGCATCATTAAATTTTAATGTGTCATATAATAAAAGCATGTAACAATACATTGTTGTGACTTTTGATCTATAAGCTACTGGTGTGATACTATTGTTTTTTATACAAGGAGATATTTAGGAATTGTTATTCATCATCCTACTAAGTTGCATCCATTTAAATGTTTTATAAAGAAACTTTTATCATTGTTACTATGGTATAACTGTACTTATATATATGATTCAAATAATATTCTATTATGTCAAATTCATTGTATATAAAAAATAATATGGCTTTCAAAGTATCAAATAAAGAAAAATAACATCAAAATGAACAAACTCCCCATGCAACACACGGGAAGTATGTGCTTGTTTGTTAGAAAACAAGAAACATTCTGGGTTATGGATTATTGATAATCAGTAAATAGGTAAATTTCATGAGGTTAATATTGTAATTTGGGATGTGATTATTTTTCTCTTAAAATATACTTATAGATCTTTCAATTAAACATTAGAACTCAGGAATTGCATGTGTAAATTATAGGTCATGAATTTTCAAACTTTGGGTAGAAAATCTAAGAAATTATGAGTCTTATATTGTTTAGTCAACATTGATCGTGGAATTTGGGAGATTAAGTTTATGAGTAAATATTGGATAATATTTTTTTGTACAGAGGAATTCAAAAGCTTGACATAGAAACTTGATTCACCTCAATTGGAGTCTCCTAGCCTAAGATATGATTTTTCAAAATTTTCTAAAATTTGAGGCAAATTTGGGTTAAGTTGGAAGAATTAATTGCATTTTAGGAAATTAAGAATTGACAATGGTTATTGAATGTTGGGGATAAATTTAAGGACTAAATTAGATGAATTAAAAGGGTAATCATGGGGGTAGAAGACATATTATTTGTCTTAAATTATACACACAATAGACATAAGCACAAAAGATTAATTACATAAAGCAAGTATATCAAAGTTTGCGTTAATCGACCCCTTACATGAGTATAATGGTTAATAGGATTTGGCTTTTTCTATCAAGCAAAGGGAAAAGTATAACACCCCAACTTTTATCACTAATATACCCTTTATGTAATGAGATATTTAATGGGATAAAATGGTGAATGGTGATGTACATAAAAGGATAAATACTCCAATTGGTGGTCACACACAACATTTGTATGTTTAAAACACAAAGTGTAAACAATTGTCTTTGATGCCAGTGAGTTTTCATGTGTAATAGTCTTACTCTGTGATATTTTTAAATAGGAAAATGATGTTTAATGCCTATGAAATTTTTAAGAGTAAAAGTAGACTTATCAAACCTTAATTTGATAGGTCATAAAGGTCATTTGGAGATATACACAAAGAGTTATGAATTTTTAAAGTTTACCCAGTGAAACTAGCCAATATCTAGAACAACATCCAAAGATTTAAATTCTGGGAATTTTGAGCTTTCAGTGGGCAAAAGTTTTAATTGAAACTAGACTCAATAAGGGTCTCACAGCCTTTGGAATCATTCCAACTAAAATTCTACAAGTAAAGTTATGATTTTTCAAAGTTTGGTCAGGAAATCTGCTAGAATTGCCTACTACTGCGAATTTAGGAAAAGAAAGTAATGGCAATTGTTTAAATTGTGGAATAAAGTAAAAACCAATATTTTCCTTTATTCCTATGTGTTGGATGTCCAAAAAAAGGGAGGCTAATGGAAATTTATGATTGAGATGAATATGCCAAAAGCTAGAGCAAATTTGGCCAAGCAAAAGTGTGGTTGAAAAGTCAACAATAGTAGGCTAAAGTTGTAACATTTGAAGAGGAAATTGAATAAGCTATTTGGTTCATTCTCAAGCTCCATTTACGTCACTTTATGGCATGAAGCAAAGGGTAATTAATGATTAAACTCCAAGTGCAAAGTTGGAGGAACTAAGTCAAGCAAAAGGCCAAGGTTGAAAAGTCAAAAATTGTAGGCCATTAAAAGTAGTATGGAAGACATAAAATTGTGTTAATCTAGGAAGCATTTCAACTGCTCAAAAGGCACAACATTTCTGTCAAGATAATGGAGGAAGGGCAAAAAGAAATTATGTGGCCAAACAAAAAATGATGAAGCATAGAAAAGTCAAAGGAACATGTGGTAAAAAAATGCAATAAAATAATATTATGGAGGGAGAGAGAGAGCTTGAAACACAAAAACACAAAGAAGGACCTCAAGTGTTTCAAGAAACAAGATGAAGGTCAGTTGTGGTTGAAATTACTTGTTCTTGCCTTCTAGTTCATGGGAATCTCTCTCTAATCTCTATTCCTCCTTGAAACACATGTTTAACAAGAAAAATCAAGAGCAACAAGGAGGAGAGAGAGGACAGTTTTGGAGAGAGAAAGAAGACAAATCAAAGGTAATCTCAAGAACCTTGTTTCTCTTGTTGATTTGTACTTGTTGGTGGTGGTTTGATTGTTTGGTGGCTTGTTTTGGTTGGTTTTTAAAATTTGGAAAGCTCAAACCCTAAGGGAAGGTGTTGCCCAAATTTGGATTAATAATGTAGGAAGTGTAATTAAGTAGTTAGACAAGTGATTTAGGGTGAAAAGAAGGTGTTAAGTTTATTGGAATCAAGAAACTACATTTTCCCTATTTTTCACTAATTTTCATCCAGACCTGTTTTGGAAGTGTTTGGACTTGATTTTGGTGGTTTTGATGATTCCATTGTGTTTAGAAGGGAAATTTGTGTAGGGTTTATGTTGATCAAGAAGTGTCAAAAGCCTTGGAATGTGAAATGGCAAAATTACCCCTAAAACCCTAAGTTAGGGGTTGCCAGGGAATTTTCATCTTTTGGTAGTGAATTTGGTAATTCTGAGGCGAAAAATGGATTCCTTGGGCGAAATTATGTAGGAATAACCTAGGTCAAAATTTTTGGAAAAGTACAGTTAGACCAGGTCCCCAGGGGCATTTTGGTAATTTTACAGTTTTGAACAAAGATAACTAACAAAATAAGTTTAAAAGAGTTTAGAGAAGTACATGAATTAGTATTAACCTAATTCCTTTAAACTTAGAGTTTTAGGGCCAGACAATTGTGGCCAAGTCGGATCAAGACAATTAGACGATTGGGCTGGAAAGGGCTATATAGGGTAGTTACCTATCTTTCATAAACTATGCCAATATTTTTATGTTTGTGTGCCATCTTTTGTGATATAATTAATAAATGTGGTTTTTGCCTAGGAGGGCAATTTGTGTGCATGGAGGCACACTTACCTAGTTGTTGAGTAAGAACCCACTTGAGGTTTTACGGATGTGGGGGATTGACCTCTAACTCATGTATACATGCCGTGATATTGTTGTTAATTTTTTGCATAACATAGAGTATGACATATTTAATTTTTGCATCTTATATGATCGGTTGTATCTTTCTACTGAGATTCTCTCGTATCTCACCCTTTCCATAAATGTATAAAGTTTGCAACAACAAACAATAGCTCTAAGGGGTAAAATCATAATTACCAGAAATTAAAGGTTTTGGTCAAGATTGAGTAAAGATGTTGGTTATCTAAAGAACTTGTATTTATTTTAAGGTATGTAAGTATTATGTATCCAACCCAGCGGGGAAAACCTGTAATGTAATCAAGTACCATATATCATTTTATCAGTATATCTATGTTATTTCTATGTACCCACATAATTGCACATTGCTACTCTGATTAATATCAATGATAAATCATACATACGATGAGGTCTTACATTTTGGTATCAGAGCCCAAGTGGTTCTGGCAACATAACAGAGCCAGAAATGGTTTTGGCAAAGTATTCTAGCAATAAGATAGTATACTGATAAGGTCTTGATTATATGGTGAAAGAAAATATGCGCATAATGTGGCACTAGGGAAGTAAATCACCCTGTCTGTGAACTAGCCATAAGGAACAATGGAATACTGAAGGACGACAAGTGGTGCAATACTAAACAGAGGATGGTCTAAAGATAGTGTGAAACTTGAGGAAGAGGAGACGACCAAGGCTAGTGTTTAGACCACACACAATTTTAGTTAGCCGGAGGCAGCTGGCATGATGTTTGAGACAAGAGTAGTCTCAAGGTACCAGTGGTCAGGAGCATATAGAGCCGGTATCTACATTTTGGCCTGGACACACAAAAATTAAGCGTGCTTAACCCAGGGAAATCTTAGGATGGGTGACCCCTCAGGAAGTTAAGTTAGCAAGGTCATGGAGACTTGAGGAATGGTTACTATCTTACAGTTTCTCCATGATTAATAATCATTTTAGTTAGATGATTTAAAAGATCTTAGAAGTATGGAGATGTTGTCTATGTAGGTATTAATCTTAATTCGAAATGTTTCTGGTGCAATGATTATTGCGTGAAAAGTTCATTTAATAAGGTGATAGGAAACTTGAGGTGTAGTAAATTTTTGAGGTTTCTCCAAGCTAAGTGATTATTCTTAGTAATACTATGATTTTAAAGGAATGTAGACATGATATATGGTACTATGTGATGAATAGTGATCATACCGTATATTGATCCTAAAGGATCCAATCTGATGATACTGAAGGTTGAGGATATGCTTGAATTTGATCTAAGCTAAAAACAATGCTTAGGTCGGGATGTGAATTTGTTGAATTATGGTTCTGTTCCATGATGGAAGTTTGAACCTTGTGAATAGTGTTGAACATTCAGTAATGTTATGAGGATAATACCCAAACACTGTGGAGGTTAGAATAGGCGCTATTGATCCTGATCCTATCGAACCTATTAGGTATACTTGAGGAAAAAGATTTCCAATTTATGTGAAATTGAGGTTCTCTATTTTATTATGATCCTAAAAGTTGGGCTAGAGACCCTAGGCTGTAAAATCCTACATGGCAGTGATATTGTAGTAGACCTATGTGTCCAGAGGCCCTAAGACCTAGTAGACCAGTGTGTCCTTAGGCTGGCAGATGTATTCAAAATTATGTTAGGCTAGTGATGATCTGTGGAATTGAGGAACAAGATTCTTACAAACACGAATCCTTATAGAAAGGGATTTTGAAAATTTGTTAGCTGTTAAGTCTAGTATAGAGAAATATTATGATTATAAAACATTCCCTTAAAGGATTGATTGGGGTGATAGCTCCTTGATTGAATGAGAGACATAATTGATCTGCCTACTATTCCACTAACTTGAGGTTATTCTAGGAGTTGATTGGTGGATGACAAATGATGTGATGAAATGTATGAGTAGAAGGGTTACCAAGTAAATTGTAACCCAAGAATCAACTATTAAGTTTTGATGCCACGAAAATTTGAAATAGCTCAGAATGATTTAAGTTGAAACGGTCCAGGAATTGGCATAAAGAAACACATATTTTTTAGTGCAATCAGGTGTTAAAGGCAGTTCCTATGGGACTCCTACTTAAACATTAGAGTGCGCAGCAGAAGTCTATGACTCTGTATTGATTACAGGAAGTTGAATAAGGTGACCATTGAGATTAAGCACCCACTTCCTAGAATAGAAGTTGTCCTCGATTAGTTGTCTAGTTCTTGTGTGTTTTCCAAAGACAATAAAAAAATTGAGATGAGATTTGGGTTTCACCAGCTTGAGGTAAAAGCAGAGAATGTACCGAACACTGCTTTTAGGACCAGATATAGACATTGCGAGTTTCTTGTAATGCCATTTGGGCTTACAAATACACCTGTCATGTTCATGTACTATATAAATCAAATTTTTTATCCTAACTAGGACCAATTTGTGGTAGTCTTTCATAATGATATTCTGGTATACTTATGGAGTGGAATAGAGCTTGAGCAACCTTTAAGAACGATATTGAATACATTGAGGGAAAAACAACTTTATGCCTAAGTTGAGTGAATATGAGTTATGGCTTTCAGAAGTGAGGTTTCTGGGCCACATCATATAGTCTCATAGCAAGGGATCCTGATGGACCCTGGTGACTGTAGTTATGATATGCAATGTCCTGGGCCTTGTTGATTATTATAAGGGGTTGTGTAACTTTTCCCCTGAAAACTCAATATTATGCGTGGGATGATAATTGTGAGACGAGCTTCGTAGAGCTAAGATGACAATTTATTATAGCACTAGTGTTGATAATCCCAGATCTATAGTGGACCTTTGTCATATTTACTGATGCCAATCATCATGGATTGGGACGTATATTAAATCCCATATGCAAGTAGGCATGGAATGGGATGTGTTTTGATGCGAGCTGAGTAGGGTGTATGCATCTTGTTAGCTGAAGCTTCTTAAATTGAACTATCCCACATATAATCTTCAGTTGATGGTAATGGTGTTTGTAGTGAATCTAGAGACGTTGCCTTTATGGCATAATTGTAGTGAATCTAGATGAACTACCAAAGAGCTCTTAAGGCATGACTTATCCTTAGTTCATGGCCTCGAGTACTTGGGGAGGCAATTTAAATCCTTTAGAGAAGAGGGCAATTCCTGCTTGGTTAGAGGCCCGTAGGAGTGGTTCCTAAGCTGACGCCTGATAATTCCACACCTACGTGGTCGATACAGGGGTGGTTGTTACATGAAAAGGTTACTGAAAGATTACAACTTGGAGGTAAAATATCACCCAAGAAAGGCTAATGTTGTTGCTAACGCATTAAGCCGTAAAATAGTGCAAGTGGCAACCATGATGATTCGTGAGCAAAAAAAATTGATCGAGGATTTTAGAGATCTTAGCTTGCTTAAGCAAATTTTGATCAGTGGTAATGATGTCAGTGAGACATATACAGAAGCATTACCCAAAATTTATGGCTATGTATGTACAGCAAATTTCGGGAACAAAATTTATTTAAAAGTCTTATTGTGTGATATTTTTGAATCAGAAAATGATGTCCGATGCCTATGAAAATTTCCAGAATAAAAGTAGACTTATCAAGCTTTAATTTGATAGGTCATCTACAGCTGTACACAAAAAGTTATGAATTTTTGAAGTTTACCCAATGAAACTAGCCAATATCTAAAACAGCATCCAAAGATTTAAATTTTAGGAATTTTTAGCTTTCATTTGGCTAAATAATATATTTTTCCTTGAAACAAGACTTAATAAGGGTTCCATAGCCTTTGGAATCACTACAATTGAAGTTCTATAAATGAAGTTATGATTTTCAAAGTTTGGTCAGAACATCTGCTAGAATTGCCAACTATTGTGAACTTGGGAAAAATGTAATGGCAATTGTGTAAATTATGGAATAAAGTAAAAACCAATATTTTACTTTATTCTTATGTGTTGGACATCCAAAAAGAGGGATGCGAATGGAACTTTATTATTGAGATGAATATGCCAAAGGCTAGAGCAATTTTGGCCAAGCAAAAGTGTGGTTGAAAAGTCAACAATTGTAGGCTAAAGTTGTAACATTTGAAGAGGAAATTGAAGAAGTTATTTGGTTCATTCTCAAGCTCCATTTATGTCACTTTATGGCATGAAGCAAAGGGGAAGTAATGATTAAACTCCAAGTGTCAAGTTGGAGGAACTAAGTCAAGCAAAAGGCCAAGGTTGAAAAGTCAAAAATTGTAGGCCATTAAAAGTAGTATGGAAGACATAAAATTGTGTTAATCTAGGAAGCATTTCAACTGCTCAAAAGGCACAACATTTCTGTCAAGATAATGGAGGAAGGGCAAAAAGAAATTATGTGGCCAAACAAAAAATGATGAAGCATAGAAAAGTCAAAGGAACATGTGGTAAAAAAATGCAATAAAATAATATTATGGAGGGAGAGAGAGAGCTTGAAACACAAAAACACAAAGAAGGACCTCAAGTGTTTCAAGAAACAAGATGAAGGTCAGTTGTGGTTGAAATTACTTGTTCTTGCCTTCTAGTTCATGGGAATCTCTCTCTAATCTCTATTCCTCCTTGAAACACATGTTTAACAAGAAAAATCAAGAGCAACAAGGAGGAGAGAGAGGACAGTTTTGGAGAGAGAAAGAAGACAAATCAAAGGTAATCTCAAGAACCTTGTTTCTCTTGTTGATTTGTACTTGTTGGTGGTGGTTTGATTGTTTGGTGGCTTGTTTTGGTTGGTTTTTAAAATTTGGAAAGCTCAAACCCTAAGGGAAGGTGTTGCCCAAATTTGGATTAATAATGTAGGAAGTGTAATTAAGTGGTTAGACAAGTGATTTAGGGTGAAAAGAAGGTGTTAAGTTTATTGGAATCAAGAAACTACATTTTCCCTATTTTTCACTAATTTTCATCCAGACCTGTTTTGGAAGTGTTTGGACTTGATTTTGGTGGTTTTGATGATTCCATTGTGTTTAGAAGGGAAATTTGTGTAGGGTTTATGTTGATCATGAAGTGTCAAAAGCCTTGGAATGTGAAATGGAAAAATTACCCCTAAAATCCTAAGTTAGGGGCTGCGAAGGCCATTTTTATCTTTTAACAGTGAATTTGGTAATTCTTAAGTCAAAAATGAATTCCTTGGGTGAAATTATGTAGGAATAACCTAGGTCAAAATTTTTGAAAAAGTATAGTTAGACCAGGTCCCCAAGGGCATTTTGGTAATTTTATAGTTTTTAGCAAAAATAACTAAAAAAATAAGTTTAAAAGATTTTAGAGAAGTACATGCATGAATATTCATTAACCTAATTCTTGCAAACTTGGAATTTTAGGACCGGACAGTTGTGGCCTAACCGGATCAAGACAGTTAGACGATTAGGTTGTAAAGGGCTATTTCAGGTAGTAACTCTATCTTTTATACAATGTGTCAATATTTTTATGTTTGTGTGCCATCTTCTATGATATAATTAATAAATGTGATTTTTATCGAGGAGGGCAATTTGTGTGCATGGAGGCACACTTACCTGGTTGTTGAGTAAGAACATAACTGAGGTTTTATGGATAATGGAAGATTGAGCCCCTAACTCATGTATACATACCATGATATTATTGTTAATTTGTTACATAACATGGAGCATGACATATTTAATTTTCGCATTTTATATGATCAATTGTATGTTACTACTGATATTCTCTCGAATCTCACCCTTTCCATAAATGTATAAAGTTTGCAGCAGTAGACAACGACTCTGAGGGGAAAAATCATAATTACTGGCAATTGAAGATTTCGGTCAAGATTGAGTGAAGACATCGGTTATCTGAAGACCCTATATTTGTTTTAAGGTCTGTAAGTATTATGTATCCAACTTTGTGGGGAAAACCTGTAATGTAATGAATTACCATGTATCATTTTATCAGTATATCTATGCTATTCTTGTGTACCCGTGGAATCATGCATTGCTACTCTGATTAATATCAATGATAAATTGTGCGTAAGACGAGGTCTTACAAGAAGCAAATGAAACACAAGTAAGAGGAATTAAGTTTGGAAGAAAGCTTTAAAAGATAGTAAAACTTACTTTTATATAGTTTGTGCTTGATTGATTGCATGTTTATTTGTCGTGTATGTTTTTGAACATGTCATATCCTCACTTGTGTTTGTATCATAGCCATGTGTATATGCTTGTAACGTGTTGTTCTTACTTGGCTATTTACATGCATAGTTAATTCCCATTGCACATTATATATTGAGATAACATTTTGTTACTGAGATTCCCCCGAATCTCATCTCTTTCTTCCATGGCACACAACAAGAGCAATTACTTCTAGAAGCAAGAGCATTGTTGTTGGTAAAGCCTGAAGAAGGTTGAAGCGAAAGGAGTTAAGAAAATATTTGGTTTAACGGTTGGTTATCTGTACATTAATTTTGATTAGACTTAGAAATTTTGGTAGCCTCATGTGGCTACGTATATTGTATATGTGTGTGTGTATATATACACATAAAAATAGTGAAGATAACATATGTAGTAGTGGTGGTGGTTGTATAGCATGCGTAGCACAAGGTAGCCATAGTATATCATACATACATAATGAAATGGTAGTAGACTAGGATAAGAGTAGAGCCAACAACAGCCTATAGTTTAACCAGCAATATACTAGGATAAGAGTCAAGCAATACTCTAGTAAAATTAAGTGGGGTTAAGGATTGATGAGTCATAATAAAGTTTGTGAATGATTAAATAATTGTTTTTGAAAGATTTAAATTTTTCAGAAAAGCACATTCATTTATAGGTTTGAATCATATGTTTGGATTGGGTTTTTAACTATTTTCAAAGGTCTTTTCTTCCCAGGATTGAAACCTGGCTTAGTGGTTTGAATTTATTATGTATAAAGCTTATCTTAATAGTAATGGAAATTAGGGTGTCACACATCCCAATGTCTTAAAATATTTTATGGTTTATCTAACACCTTGAAATATTTTTTATGCAATTTTACACTTAACAATTTAAGTAATTTAAAGTGTTGAATACATCTAAAAAGAATACTTTAGCATGTTAGATGCGATAAAAAATAATTTAGGGTGTTAAACGCACATACAAAAGTGCTTTAAGGTGATAGACACTTGAAAAAAATGCTTCAGTGGGTTGGATATACCACAAAATACTTTAGGGCAATCGGTGTACCTAAAACAAATACTTCAAGATACTAGATGCACCTTAACCCTTATTTAAATAGAACTATAATAATATTTATATTTAAAGATTGATAAATTTAAGACCCTTGTTTAAATAGCGTTATAATAGTATTTATATTCAAAGATAGATAAAGTTAAGCTGACTTGTGCAAGTGCCAATCCCATTTGTACTTGTGCAAAATGCTAATTTGACATCAGTTAAAAATGTATTATTTCTACATCATATAGAGTGTACTAGAAATTAAAGTAGCAAAAAAATAGATATGACGGTGTCAGTTACAAATGACCTGATACCATAAAAGAATATATTATGACGTTAGTTACAAAGGATCTAACACTATAAAGAAATACAAAAAAAAGAAAAAAACCAAATTGGTTTACCCACATTGTTGCCATTTGTCCTTGCCACCTTTTGTTCATGTTAGTCCCTTGTTCAAGTCACAAATTGGATACATTTTGTGATAAAGGGACGATTCGTACCCTTGACTTTGCATGTATGCTGATATGCCTTTACTTGTTGAACTGTGATGAACTTGTTGCAATCTTTATTTACAAAATTTTATATATATATATATATTGAATATTTGTTTTTAATTTTCTTATTTCATGTAAGTATTTATTAATAATTAATATATTATTTATTCAAAAAAAATACTTTGTAAAATAATATTTATATTATATATTTTTATTTTTATTTGAATTTAATATTTATACTTTTTTATTTATATATAATATTATTGAACATTAAACATTTTAATAAAAAATAAGCATTAATAACTTTTATATATTTATTTTATTATTGTATTTATATTATAATTTTTTGACAATATAATCCATTGGAAATTACCAACAAAAAAACTTACATTGCTAACTTCATTTTTTTAATAGTGGAATAACCTATATTACAGTGTCAGTTAATAAGTACCTGACATAGTAAATGAATAAATGTATTACAACATTAGTCCCAATTACAACTAATGTCATAATAGAAGGTAATTATTTGATTGATTATCATATCTGTTTTTATCTAAATGGTGTCATATTTGCATATTATGGTGGCAGTTATAATCATAATTCATGTTATATTGGGAATATAATCTTTTATAAAACACGTTAAAATTATATAGTCTCTCAATTGATAACCTACTTCATATGCAACTAATTGATATATAGTTATACAAAATTTCTAGCCTAAAAGAAAGCCTTTTCAATGTGATTATAACATTGTTATTTTTAAAAAAAAATTTCATTATTTAATTAAAGTTTCAAATGTTATATTTACAATATATATTTATTTTTAAATATATATATTACCAAAAAATTTTGAAACTTAATTTAAATCTTTTTAATTAATTACAATGTCTAGTGCTTACAAAATTGACGCTATAAATGCTAATATGGCATCTGTTTGAAGTGCACCTGATGTAAAAATACCATAAACCTAATTATGACATCGGGTGCTTATACAATTGATGTCAAAATGTAAATTTTAGCATCAGGTGCACTTAAAAGAGAAGTGAAAATATGTCATATCTATTACTGCTTCTATTCTTTAAGTAATTGATACGAAATCATACAGTTAAATTAGTGTTTTATACTGGTATTGCCTAATATTGTTGAGGGAACCCAAATATGAACACTCGTTGATGTCTCATTCTATTCATAGGGTTAAGGTGCAAATTTACCTATAATATAAACTAATAGGGTTAAGGTGCAAATTTGCCTTAAAAGTTTTTGTTGAGGAGCAATGTTGCCTAAAAAGTTTTTTAGGTTCAATGTTTCCTCAAAAGTATTAAAATGGAGTAATATTGTTCTTTATGGTTAAAAAGTTAATGGTCAGCGCACTAGTACAAAATATGTATTTTAGGCCGACTCATTTAGATCAGTTATACAGGGATAAGGTCTAAAATGTATGACTAGTGACATTTTTATAATTATAGAGAACTTCTAAGACCGGTTGTAAGGTCTTAAAGATATTATTTAGACCTTATTTATGAGTAACCGTTTTAAACAGATAAAATTAATTAAAAATAAATATACTTTTTAGACCGGTTATTTATATAACGAGTCTAAATAAAAGACCCACAATTTAAAACTTTTTTTTACTTTTTAGACCGGTTCTATCTTATAACCGGTCTGAAAGTTGAAACTTTTTAGACCAATTATTTTTAAAACTGGTCTAAAAGGTATATTTAAGATCGGTTATTTATAACAGTCGGTCTTAAAAGTGCGTGCCCTGATTAAAATTTCACTCTTCTCTTCCTCCCTTTTCAAAATGTACCAGTACATTTTAGATCGGTTGTTCATAACAACCAGTCTAAAATGTCATACTTTTTAAACCAGTTTTATCAACAACTAATCTAAAAAGTATAACATTAAGACCTGTTATTTCAACAGCAGGTCTTAAATGTCATTACTTTTAGAGCCGTTGTTTATACAACCGGTTTAAAAACTTATTTTTTAGACCGGTTGTTTAACCGGTCTAAAAAGTAAAAGATTTTTTACACCGGTTGTATTAAGACCGCATATAGAAATGGTCTAAAATGTCATTTTACCTGGTCTAAAAAGTGTTTTTTCCACCAGTGACGTCAAATTTTTAATGATATTGAGCTAGATTGCTATGTTTTGAAACTTTCGAGATGACATTGAATCTGAAAAAACTTCTGGAATAACATTGCTTTTCAGCGAATAACTTCCCTAGCAAATTTGCACATTTTATTTTATTTTATTTTATAGAAGCCTGTTGGATTATTATATAAAAGCTACATTATATAAATTCAACAAATAGTCATAAAAAAATACCAATTAATTGATATAAAAAATAATTATAATTATCCATAAATCTTACTGATATTATTAAATAATTGAATCTTAATTTAGGCATTTATTTTTTTAAGGTTTACTATTTTGGCTTGCAATTTCCTCACTTCCAAAGGAATTTGATTATTTTTGAGTGTTTGATATAGTAGATGCAATTTTAGGCACAACATCTGCATGCTATTGACACATGATTCATATTATGAGCATCTCTAAAATTAAATGCAGCTACCCATGGATTAGGTGCTAAGGTTACCCTACTTATGTGTTTTGATTCTTCTGGATTAATAAATCCCTATTTTTATTATATATTTTTATACTTTAATTGGGGGTTTTGTCATAATTATTAAGCCTAAAATGCCTTTCTTGAGATAAATTAAGATTAAGAGTAAATACATTAAATTAGGTCTAAAAAGGGCAAAATTGTCAGAAAAATTGTATTACTCTTAATCATTGATTTTGAGAAGATTTGATATTGGTTTAATTGTCTTTAATTATAAGTGCCTGAAAATTGGATTAAATATGGAAATGGCAGTTTGGGGCTCGAACTTTGAAAGTGACACTTTAGTCCCATAAATTTGAAAAATGACAGTTTAGTCCATGCCAGAACACAGCATTTTTGACAGAGCATCCTAGGTCAGATTTAAGGAGAGCAGCTCAAAAATATATAGGGCAACAACACAAGAGGAGGCTGCGAACACATACACTGAACTTCATCTTCTTTACCAAGACCTTCACTATCTCTTGCTCCCTCCACCTCCGTTCTTCTTCAACACTGTTCGCTACCGCAAGTGTATGGATCACGTCAAGTAATAAAGTGATAAGTGAAGATCTTTCCCACAAGGACTAAGGCAAAAGCGGAGTAATCATCACAAATATGCTATCAGTTAAGTTGAGTAAAACTATTTGAAAAGTTTTCTATTTCCAAATTCAATTGTATCAAAATGAAAATAACTTGACCAAAACTAAATTGAAAATCTACTTCAAGACAAGAGGAGCATAGGATTATTTCTCACCATTACAATTCATTAGCCTTAAATGATTACCACTCCATTAGTGATTAAATGATATTACATATTCGTCTAAGGTTCAAAAGCATTTGATTAAGCTTTCTCAAGTAAAAACCAAATTTATATCCTCAATTAACATGCACAATCTCTTGATACCGTTAAGGGAAAATATTCATTAAATGGAAACCTTAATTTGACATTGCTAGGCTAGTAACTATATCTCTATATTACTAACAAACCATCCATTTAATTCCTAAACTTTAAGTCTGGGATAATTTTACAAAGTTCTACAATTAAATTAACTCTCTCAAGCTTAATTTACTTGAACAAGGAAATCTAAGTGGTGGCCAATCACATAGAAGAAATAGGCATAAGATAAAATTAACACATAATTATAATTAACAACTAAAGAGAGTAATCAAAAGTCTCAATTTTTGTAATGGTTTGAAATAATCCTAATACAAACTAGCTAACCACACAACATCATCTCAGCACCAGCAAAAATAAATTTAGAGCTTAAAGCCATAAAGGAAATCAAAGGGGAATGAGTAAAGATAAAATAAATAGCCATAAGAAGAGCATTGAATAGTAGTGCTATGGCTCTTCCCTCCTCTGATTCAAATCATTGACCAAGTCCTCCCTTCTTCCTTGCTCTGGCGTTCTAGTTCAGTTGGTGATGGCTCCTCACTAATGATGCTCCAGAGAAGTGATGAAGAATATTGCTGATGGAGGAAGATAATTGGGCATCGTTGGCCTCCTCTCTCCTTTGCTGAAAACTGTAGGTCTTTTTCTTCCTTCCTCTCGCTGCTTAAGCTTGAGAAGAGGAAAAACTAGCAGCCCGACAACGTGGCTTGCTGAAGGAGAATACCCCCAGAAATCGAGCCCTCTCCTCTCTACTGTAGAACAATCACTATCCTCTGTTTCTCTACTTCTCTTACAGCCCAACAAAGAAGCATCCTCTATAGTAACTTTCAGCTCTTCTTTTCTCTCTGTCGAATTTCTTCTTTTCTTTCCCTTCAATTAGGTTTCCACTTTTCTCTACAAATGGTGTCACATGATGCTCTCTGGAAAAAGAAAGAAAAAATGATGTATAATATTCTAATAAAACCAATAATAACAAACTAGCTGCCATCGAAACTTGCTTCTTTATATATATATATATATATATATAATTTTAAACTATTATATTTTTTTACCTAAATCTAAATATTCCTATTTAATCTAAAATTATGATATTTTATTTAAAATCCCCTAAATAATGTACCAAATCGATACCTTATCAAAATCTTCAATGAATCCCTTTATTTTAGCATTAATGACTCCCAAAATATATCAAAATATATCTCAAATTCTACTAATAATGGGGAGTCATCACACCCCCACACTTGCATCAAATCTTGTCCTCAAGATTTTAATTCATAAACAACTTAAGAAAACCATGGAAGAAAGATTTTATAGCAAGCAATACAAAATTAGAAGTAATTCAAACTTTCAAGAATTAAGTCTTCATAGAAATCATTTCCACTATCTAACAATGCAAGTAGCAAGGCAAATCATTTGGCATAGATAAATCACAATAGAATATCCCTTACTAGTCAAAGTGTTTGCACTCTTCTCTCAAGATAATCAAGGGCTTGTGTTTCACTCCCATCCACTTATTGCATCTCATCTACCATAGGCTTGTTTATCATCTCAATCTCTACTATATTATCCCATTACATACACAAATCAAAAGGACTTTTCCAAGGGTTGTAATGAATAAGGAGGATAATGAAATGAAATTGATAATGGATGGATACTTTAATTAGTGCTAAGAATTTCAATTAAATTCATGAAGAAGGAAGAAGTTTCAAGCTTGAAAAAAATGAACTCTTATTCTCTCTCTTTTTTCATTCTTTCATATCCTTTTCCTTTTTCTTTTCATGTCTATAATTCTTTTCTTTTTCTATTTCTATTTTCTATTTTTTTTTCTATTTATCCAAATCTACAAAATATTGCTTTTTTCCAAGGTACTAAAATTCGGATCAGGTATTGAACCGGTCGGGGTACTGGGTTAAGGGTCAGTGGGTCAGACCAGGGCCAAATCGGAGCTAAACCAAGACCAAACCGGTGAGAAATTAAAGATTTTAGGCTTATAGCATGAAATTCTAAAGGAAAAGTATAAATTTTTTTTTTTAAATTGGAACCCGGACCGGACCAGTTCGCCGGTTTCCGGGCCGAACCGGCCGGTCCAATCCGAGTTCATGAAGATGGCTTTTTTCTCACCAAGTCCTTCTCTCTTTTGTAAATTGTATAACTTAGCACCTACTAAAGTAAAGAGTGAATGAAAAGATAAGGGGAAAATTGCATCAGCTGAAACAAAGGGCTAATTAGTCCATGCAATTTATCTTTAAAGGAATTTTAGGCTCAAATGGGTGAAGCAAAATATTCATGTGATTAGGAAGGTCATTTCGCCAAACTAGGTACGAAAATCAATGCCTAAATCATCTTTGTGCATTCAAAAGGGATTTTAAGTTTTGAAAAAGATTCAAGACAAGTTATAGAGATGAAACTATAATAGGTGTACTCCTTCTTAAAAGAAATGAACATTTAAGCTCAATTCTTCACCGGTCTTTGATATCATATAGTCAATCATTTAAGCCAAATTATTTTCCTATTTAATAACATTCTAAAAAGATAGAACTGACTCATAATCAAACTCAATCATTTCAAGTCAAAATCTAAACTAACCTTGACAATGTTCACACATAAAATTTCAACTTCCAAGGACAAAATTTTTGTTCAAAAGTTTCAAAAAAAATCCTATTTATGCACAAGAACAAAATGTTTCAAATAAGCACTATTTGCAAACTATCATAGAACTAAAAACTTAAGAACAAGTGATGCAAGATCAATGGTACCTCACCCCCACACTTAAATGTCACATTGTCCTCAATGTGAACAAGCTACATTAAATAGTAAGAGTGAGGAAACAACCATATCCAAGAGTAGAGATGACACAACATCTAATCATTATAAAATATCAATCACATGCAAATTCAATTACAACCAGCACTCATTTCCCAATATGTTATGAAGAAGCAAATGAAACAAAGCAAGGTAAAGTAGAAGAAGACTCCCTCCTTTCTCCTTGTTCTGTACTCTCTAATGGTCTTTATTGTTGCTACTAAAGTGGAATACATCATCAAGGGCTGCAGAAGTCCTACAAAATCAAAACAAAGCATCACACAAAAAAAACCTTGGGTTGCCTCCCAAGAAGTACTAAATTTATAGTCTTCAGCCAGACTTTGTAAGAAAAACACCTAATCCTAAGTATCAAACACCATGACAATAATGTTTTAAATAGACCAGGTGCTCATTCACATTAATTCCATGCACTTCATCAATCATCAACAATTTCAGAGTACAAGCATTCATTAAATTCAAAGAAGACACAACAAGCATATCCATACAAACAACAGTTGGAGTTTCTAAGAATTTAGAACACCTAAGAAAATCCACTTGACTCTCATCAGTAAGAGTCAAAATATTAGTAGGAGGATCAAGAACATAAATTGAAGGGATTCCTTGCTAGGAAGAACTTGATAAAAGATGCAAACATAACATTTGTATAATGAAATATAAACGAAAGTGAAAGGCTCAAAGGGGGGAACTAAGGTGAATAATGAATGGTTTGTGTTTGGGTTAAAATGTTTAGAAATGAATGCCAATGTCATCTCTATCTATACCATTGCAAAATGTAGCCTCAAGCAAGAAATAGGACAAGTTCTAGAGAACAATAGCCTAAGTGGACAAATCGCACAATGAAATGAAACGAATAGGCCCAAAATACCTTCCAACTAGGCTTTTGTTTCCTAACAAACTCATCAAAATTAAACAATGCATCATTTCTAAGACTTAGAACATATGGAAACTCACTTCATTTAGACAAGTTTCAACATCAATATCTAATCACATGCAATTGAAATACTTGATCATGCTTAAACATCTCAAAATTTTTGAAGAATTAGGCTCAAAATGGATGAAGCAGCAGCTAGCACAAAACATGATGGCATATTAGAGTCCCTAAAACAAAACAAAAAAAAACACACAATCCATCTCTCCCCCACACTTAATCCTTGCATTGTCCTCAATGCACATAGAGAGTAATGATATGACAATGGTGCTCAATAATGTAGCGAAGAATCAATGTGAGAAAGAGTAGATTAACACAAAGAAAAAACAAAAACAACACACAAGCACTACTACAGAAGATACTTATAAAGTCCCTAAAGGACGTCCCTTTTTGAAAAAGGGACGCCCAAAATATGGTCAGGTTCAAATTTTATCTTTTGGCGCGTCTGATTACCTTTAAACGTCATAAAAAAATAAAAAAAAACAAAGAAATCCTTTAGGCGTCCCCAGCCCAGCTGGGGACGTCTAAAGGTACCTTTAGACGTCCCCAGCCAAGCTGGGGACGTCTAAACACTACCTTTAGACGTCCCCAGAGGGCTGGGGACGTCTAAATACTACCTTTAGACGTCCCCAGCTGGGCTGGGGACGTCTAAATACTACCTTTAGACGTCCCCAGCTGGGCTGGGGACGTCTAAATACTACCTTTAGACGTCCCCAGCTGGGCTGGGGACGTCTAAAGCCTATCTTTAGACGTCCCCAGCTGAGTTGGGGACGTCTAAAGGTATGTATAGACGTCCCCAGCCCAGCTGGGGACGTTGTAGAGCCTCACATGCGCCTGTTATGAAGTGACCGGTGCATGTGAGGATGTCAGAGAGCTCTTCTTCCTCCCATCTATCTCTCCTCCTCCCAACTTTACTCATTCACTCCCATCTCCGTTAGACTCCGCGCGTCCCCATTGCTGCAGTTTTTTCATTGTTTCTCCTTTCCCATTCCACTCCCCTGCTGCATCTCCTCCCAAATTCATCACTCCATCCCCATGGATCGGTCTCCTTTCCCTTTATGGGTTTTTTAATTTCTTTCTCCAAAGCTTCCTCAGTTCCGTCACCAGGCCATCTTCTTTGCTCCCCTGCTGCAGTTTTTGAGATTCTTGGTTTGCAGATTCTCCACCACCGTCGGCCTCCTCCAAAGCTGTGAGAAATTGAAAGGTTAGCATTTTCGTTTTGAATAAGATGACATGCGTTTTATTATTCTTTTTATTATTAGTTTTGTATGAATTGAATAAGTGTTTAATTTTTTATATTTTTAGTATTAGTTAGAGGTTTATTTTATTATTCAGTTTATGCGTTTTGATTAGGTTGATGATAGTAACTATTAGTTTTGGCACATGATAAATGCTTTTAAGTAGTAGGGAAAGGAAAAGAAATGCAGGGTGTTTTATTATTCTTTTTATTATTAGTTTTGTATGAATTGAATAAGTGTTTAATTTTTTATATTTTTAGTATAGTATATTTTTAGTATTAGTTAGAGGTTTATTTTATTATTCTGTTTATGCGTTTTGATTAGGTTGATGATGGTAACTATTAGTTTTGGCACATGATAATGCTTTTAATTAGTAGGGAAAGGAAAAGAAATGAGAAAAGAATAAAGAATAAAAAGAAAGTAAAAAAATACAAAAAAAATTATCTTGTAGGCACACAATTTTTTTTTTTTTTGCCATAAGACACACGCATTAATATATATATTTAGTGCTAGAATTAGGCAATCTTATTGTAACTTAGTGTACGTAGACATTATTAATATAAGAAATTCGCGTACTTGCAATTTTTTTTTTTTACAATTTTTCATTAAATTCGCGTACTTGATTTAATAATTTGGTTGCTAAAATATAAGTGTATTATGTTTGTGCTTGGTGCTAGAAGCTAAAGTTTTGTTTCATTTAAATTAAGCTGAGATGGTTTGTTATTTTGATTTTGTGATGTCTCAATTTTAAGGGGAAATGCTGCCAAAATCTTGAAAAACATGCCTGTAAAAGGCAATTCCCCGTGTTTTCAATTATTCTAAACTTGAGTGTAAATGGAAATGGTAGAACAAGGTACCTTTTCCTACTAAAGTATCCCTCCCCCACACTTGTTCAACATCATGAAATCATGCAATAAACAGCCCAAAATAGTAGAACAAGGTAAAGGAAGGAAGCAACCTTATCATGGAGGCTTGTAGCTAGTGTGGTACAAACGGAGACGGTTGGCTCGAGTATGGAAGTATCCGCCATAGCCATCCTTCACTTTATAAGTCCTCTTATCACACTTGGCAACCTCTTCTAAAGGACCAATCCATGTCTCCTTGAATTCTTCATGTGGAGCAGAATAATGAGGCACATAAGCCATGACATAGTCGCCAACTTTAAAAGTGGACTTTTGTGCTTGAAGCTCTGCATGAGTGAGTTGACTTGGATCAATGGACAAGGCATGGAGTGGAAGTAGTGAAGAGCTTCCAAATCCATCCTTAGGCCTCAAAGGCTTCTCTTTGCTAGGTGGTGGATTAGTATGGATTTGGCACACCAACTTGATCGGTTTGGAAACTTGCCTCAAGGCTTTAAAAATGTTCAACGGCTACTTTGAATGAGTCTTATCAGCTCCACTATACCCTGTATTATCATCACAAACAACACCTTTCTCAAAAGTATTTGGGTTAGTGGAAGACTCAACAAGCATATCATCATGTGGTAAAATAGCAGATGGTGTGAAACAAGTATAGTCCAGTGAATTAGCACTAGAACACTTGACATCACTACCATGGGAGGGGGAAATAGAAGAATAGGGGATAGAAGGGGAAGAATTTATCACATGTGCATCAACATGATTCATATGCCTACGAGAAACTAACCCATACTCAATATGATCATTATCATGCAATTCATCAATAAAATGCACATCAAGCAAAGAATAGTCTTCATGTGGGTGTTTCATTGATTCATACATATTAAAATGCACAAAATGATCACCAACAGACATAGTTATAGAGCCTTCCTTCATTTTAATCTCAGTGTTAGCAGTTCTCATGAAAGGCCTACCCAAAATCAATGCACCTTCACTCATACTCTCCTTAGACATGTCTAAAACATAGAAATCTGAGGGAATGAGCAAGTCACTAACTTTAACTAACACATCCTCAAGAAGCCCAAGTGGATATCTAATTGTTTGATCCGCTAATTGCAAAATAACACTAGTGGGCTTGAGTGTAGTGACTCCTATAGACTCATAAACAGATTTGGACATCATATTTATTGCAGCACCTAGGTCAAGCAATCCCTTAGGAATTGTGAAATTCCCAATTGTGCAAGGTATAGTGAAACTCCCCGGATCTTGACACTTAACCGGTAATTGGGGCTTGAACAATGCACTCACATTAGAAGGAAGTTGGACCATCTCATTAGGCTTAAATCTTCTCTTGTATTTGCATAGGTCCCTTAAGATCTTAGCATACTTAGGTTGTTTAACAAGTTCAAGTAAAGGTATATTGACTTCAATCTTGCTAAACAAATCATACAAATCATTATCATGCTTTTCACTAGCTTTTTTCATGCCTTGAAGATAAGCGTGAGGGAAAGGAAGATCTTTCAAATTTACCTCTTTACCTTTGTGGACAATAGTTCCATAATGCTCATGTTGGCTTCCTTGTGCAGCTCCCTCATTCTCTTGGTTTGTAGAACTAGTGGAGGAAGTTTTCTTCAAGATGCTTTTCTCCGTTTGGCTCTCAGATGAAGGAATGACTTGGAATGTGGAAGTTTGCTCTTGTATACTTTCATCATAAACAATTTCTTCTTCATCCTCTTTTGGATTATCAAGTCCAACTTGCTTGCCACTCCTTAGTTGGATTGCATTTAAACTCTTAGGATTCACTACAACATTAGAAGGCAAGGTATCCTTCTTGGCATCATTCTCACTCTTTGCATTAGCCAATTGAGAAACAAATGTTTGGAGATTGTCATGCTTCACTTCCATTTGTTCAATCTTGTCACAAAGCTTGCTCATCATCTTCATCAAGGCCTCATTAGTGTTAGGTTCTTGATTAGGTACCTCTCTTGATGTTGATGGACCTTAATAAGAAGTCATAGAGGGATTCCCAAATTGTCTTTGAGAATGTTCAGCACCTCTATAGAAACTCTCCTTCCCTTGATAGCCTCTATTATCATTGCCTCCCCATCTAGAATTGGAATTGTCCTTCCACCCTCCATTGAAATTGTTTTGATTATATTGGGGTGGCCTTTGATAATTCATAGCAGCCACATCACATCCTCTAGCTTGAGAAGGACAAGTCAAAGTGGTGTGCATAGGGCTACCACAAGTTTTACAAGAAGTAGGCACCAAGGCTTGAGACATAGGAGGAGGATATGAAGCACCAACATTGTGGATTTGTTGAGCTTGAATGGTTTTTTGCATACAACCCATTTGATCACTTAAAATGGCCAACTTGTTCAAAATCTCATCGTTAGACCAAGCTCCAACTCCACATGCTTGAGCTCTTTCTCTTGTACCAAATTGTTGGTTATTGGCAGCCATCTTTTCAAGTAAACCCCAAGCTTCTTGAGAGGTTAAATCAATTAGAGACCCACCAGCTGCAGCATCAATGGTGTCTTTGTTGTGATCAAGCAACCCATCATAAAAATATTCCACCAAGTGGGGTTGAGAAATTTGATGGTGTGGGCATTTGGCAAGGAGTGCCAAAAATCGAGTCCAATATTCATACAAGTTCTCACCCATTGCTTGTTGAACGCTATAAATTTCTTTCCTCATCTTAGCCGTTCTTGTAGCTGGAAAGAATTTCTCTAAGAAGACTTTCTTCATTTGCTCCCAAGTCAAGGTCGCAAAGTGGCGAGGAAGCATATAAAGCCACTCTTTAGCTTTTCCCTCTACAGAAAAGAAGAAAGCACGGCCATGACTTCATCCAAGTCAGCACCCGGAGGCTTCATGGATGAGCAAACCACATGGAGAGTCTCCAAATGCCTATGAGGATCTTCACCTTCATTACCATGAAATTTAGGTAAAGCACTTATCAAATGTCCTTTCAATTCAAAATTAGCATTGAAATTATAGAAGCCATAAGGATTATAATCAACATTGGAAGAAATTATATCTCTTATGCTCCTATTTCCTACATCATCATGCACATGATTATTATTATGAGGTACTTCATTATGGCCGTTATTAGGAACCTCATGATCTTGATGTTCAATGTGTCCATCCATGTTTTGATCTAGCACAATATGATTATCAATGAAAGGGCAATCAGTGAAATCAACAAATAAATCACCACTATCAGTAACAATTTCCAGCTTGTCACACAGCACAATGACAGCAAAACTGATTCAAAAACAGAACAATTTCACACACAAACTTCCTTTTAGATAACACCAAGAAAATTCAGCAAGGTGTTCAAACTTAATGCAGGCACAATATCTCAGAATGCAGTAAGATATTTCACAAATCTCCCAGTAATTAAATCCAACTAATGCACATTAGTTCGCAAGGTTGAACAAGTCAGAAAGCAAGTGAGACCTCAAGTTAGCAGCAACAAGTGTAGCACAGCAGTGATTAATTGAAAACTGATTTTGTGACAGCAAATAACAGTGTTCGTGACCACAACAGTTCAGCCAGCCAATAATTATACTAATCTTCAATTTCCAATGACTATAATGCAATAATCACAGCCAGCAACTAAAATTCAGATATTGAAACCAGCAAATAATAGGAACAGATTGAAACCAAGTTTAGACAAGAAATCATTGTGAATCAGCACAATTCAGTGGAAAATTGTTCACCCAGCAAACATTCCAAAATATACAGATTCAAATTTAATTAACAAGTGGCAAAACCAGTCATTCCATCATAGCAGCAGTGATTTTCCCAAAACACATATGATTCAGAGAAAAAATGATGCAAAACTCCTCAGCAAATAATTGTTTCAATGAAGTGCAAATACTTGAAATCAAGTTGCAGCAATGAATAAGTGCTCAGCAAGGCAGTGAGTAGTAATCAGTCAATGCAATGGCTCCAAAAATCACAGAAACCAAGTCTGCACATACAAGTAACAACCTCAGTAAAACATATCTTTTCTCAACAAAAGAAATTCATGCCATACTCTATTTCAGAGTCGAATGCAAAAATGAAGAACAGAATTGGTTCTCAATTTCAGCAAGAGTGGTTCTCACAATAAAAACACGTGAAATACAACGTGCAGATTTAGTGTCACTCAGCAACTGTAACAACTCAATCTAAACCTTTTAGGGAAACAAGGTATGATCAACTTGCAATACTCTATGGTTTTCCAGCAAGAATGTTAAGCCTCAGCAGGGCAAAATCAATATCAACAAAACCAGTAATTTAATTACAGCAGCAATGATTTGTAATCCAGAAGAAACCATTCAAATTAGCAAGGATTCAATGCAATACAACCCTTCTATGGTGGAATTCAAGTTGCAACAATCACAAAATTTCTAGCAAGTAAGTCAATGTGTCTATGATGGGACACACTTAACAACACCAGATCAAACTAAACAGTAACTGCACTTAAGAAATCAAAATTTCAGATATCTCAGCCACAAAAACTCAACCAGCACTTTTTTTTTTGTGTCCTTTTCATGCAATTCACAGAGATCTTTAACAGGACAAATCCCAGTAGTTAAAATCACAATGTATCAGCAAGTTTCACAAGTTCAAAGAAGCTCACAGAACAGAATCTATCTTGACTACAAGATCTGCCAATTAGAATTCAAAGTAAACATGTAGAGTTTAATCAGCAAGTCAAACAATTAAAGCTCAGCAACAAGGTGTTAAACAAGTAGGAATCCACATATGAATGCAACAGTATGCTTGAAATTCTAGGATGCACAAGGTAGCCAGGATCATGTCAAATTCTCCCAAACCAGTTAGCAACAAGTATAATTCTTTATTTAAAAACACTTAGTTCAAAGGTGAGAACTTTCAGAATAACAACCTGATCAGGGCCTTTCACTTCACAAAGATCTAGTCACATGTGATTAAATTTCAGCAAGTATATTACAGCAGAAATCAGTTAAGCATCGGTGAAGAATGCAAAAGCTTTTGAATTTAGCACACAAGAGTATATTTCCACAATTCAGAATCAGATTTATATTTATCTGAACCAAAAATCCAGAGTCAAGGTGGTCACAAGATGCACTGGAAATGCAGCAGCCCAACCAATTAAATGAATTTCACTTTTTAGAGCAGCAACTCTATTAGTGAAAGCACCCCATACCACAAGTAACAGCAAGACGCAAGTTTGTGACAGCTATTATAACCATTACCTTTGACAGTAATACACCCACGATTTCAGTGCTTATAGTATAACAAAAATGCAGCAAATCAAGGCACACTAAGATGTTCAAACCTTATGCAATAGCAATCAGTGTTCAATGACAGCAGTTAAGTTCCATGGGTCTCAAATCACAATGGAAAAAAAAAATTTATGACAGCAAGGTGGAGGCACAATTGAATTCCAAAGATTCAGCAGCAAAGAAATCAAGTTCGATAGCAATTTATCTCCCAAAGGAAAGAAACCAATAACCAAATCTCCCAACTCTAAAACAGTGCAGTAACTTCACAATAATAGGTCACAATTGGGTTCCAATATTGCAACGCCCAAAGAGTACTCCTTGTTATTCTTGAATTCAAGGTTTTCAATTCAGCCTCTGTCACAGCAAAATTCAGAACACAGCAGCAATTATTTAGGACAGCAAATATTCCTCAGGAGACTATCAGTTTCACAATGTTTGCAGCAATTTGAAGTTTAGGAGCAAACCAATCAAATCCGTAAGGCAGTCCTTCAATAATAGGAGTCAAGATATTTCAATAACAGTAAGCACATTCATAGTTCCAAGCAACTAATTTCAGCAACCAAAGTCTCAATAGCAACGTACATGTGAAGTATTTTTATATGAATGACATTTATGAAAAAAAAAACAGAACAATACCAAAATATTTATTTGGCTTTTCACAAATTTTTTTTTTCTCTATTAAAATGAAGGAAAAACAAAAAGGATCCCAAACCTACACAAACTATACCCCGGTTAAAATGATATTAGACACACGATTACTAAGGAGCTAGGCTCCCCGGCAACGGCGCCAAATTTGAAGAGCCATATCGTGGGGCTATCAAATAAAACTAAGCTAAATGCACTATAGGGCAACTAACCTAGGTCGATCTCTACGTGGAGCCTATATTTAGTTCCTAAGTAATCTAGTGTAAATAACAAATTAACCAAAGAGTATGGGATGTGAATTTCATCTATCTAATTAAACTAAAGAGCTACTTGTTTATGAATTTTCAATGTATAAAGTGAGTAAGTGGGTGTAAATGCAAGAAATGAATGTCCTAGGTGATTGAGTCCATTAACCATCCTTGTCCAATTTTAATTTTGAGTTCTTCCCTTAACTAAATACAAGGACTAGTAAGAACCCTTACTAATCAATATTCCTAACTTCTCAATTTAATCTAAACATAGACTCAATTGATCAATTAGGAATACCTTGAAGTACCTAGCTTATGATAGATTCATAAAAGATCCTCTCTACCACCAATTGATTCCTAGAAGCCTAGCAAACAATTAATTTCAAGAGAATATAGGAAAGCAATTGAATAACAAAAGAGTGCTATAGTCCAATCACAATCCATAAGTACAAATCTAACACAAGTATCATCATCCAAATTACATCAACCGATCATAATCCTCAGATATATGAACAAATTATAACCTCTAGCAACCTAGAATTATAATCTGCACATATAGAAAGTAGATGATGAAATTAAGATACAAAGAACTCCCCTATTTGCTCAAAGACTCAGGTTAGCTTCATCATCACCATCGAACAAAAGATTCTAGCTACTCATGATTCGAAGATCAGCTCCTCTGGACCTCTGGAACGTCATGTTCGCTGCAGATCCAAAAAACAGAGAAAACAGGGAACAATATCGATGAAAAGCGGAGGAGAAGCAGAGGCGATGGTCTGTGGGAGTGGAGAGAAAAACGAAAATGCAGAAAAATCAGTCACCCAGCGATGAGATCCCCCAGTACCAAAAAACGTGATCTCCCCCCAAATGCTGAACGTTCTCAACGTCTTTCTTGCGTGATCTGATTTTGGTGAGCATATGGCATAAGGCTGTGTTTGGAGGCAAGCAAAAATGTAAGGGATGTTGAGGCAAAGAAACTCAAGCCACCAAACAATGCCTAACTCTTTTCTCATGTCTATTAAAATTAGAAAATTAGGAAATAAAATCTGCACATGTGCTCTCCTATAATTCCATCTTTGCCCTCCATTAAGCTCCAATGTACCATGTCATTACCTACAAAAATGAGATACAAAAAGGTAATATCATATGTTCACAACTAAGGAATAATGGGAATAACAAATATTACTTAAAATATGTCAATTTAGCCAATTTAATTCCCAAATTACCTTTGCACTCAAATATCACATTAATACCTAATTATGCCCAAAATGGTTAATCAAATCCCACAAAAGTCTAAGGTTAATTACCAAAAGATATACAAATATTTAGCTCTATCATTCCTTTACTATGCTCTTGTTCAAAACAACAAGGATTAGGCTCCAAATTTGAAACATCAACTGAACACTTAGTATTCTTCTCTCCCAAATTGATTTCCAACTCATAATCACCCACAAAAGTATTGCAAACTATTGGTAACACTTCCTCACTCCCCATAGTTAATTGTTCACTTGAGATCTCATTAAGAATACCTTTTTGCTTAAAGACTCAAGGGTAGAAGCTATTTTACTTATTTAAAATGCCAAATTTTGAAAAGCTAATGCATGTTCATGAAATTTATTTTTCATCCAACTACTCATTTTGTTTACCTTATCAAGAATACATTGAAGCCTATCTTCTATTATGGGCTTCTTCTCATGAATGGGGGTGGTTTCATCTACATAGGTATTGAGTGATATATGAGGATGTAATACATGTTGTTAGATCTCATGTTTTGATGATAACAAAAGATTTGATTAATAAATAAGGTTGAACAAAGTAAAAACAGGGAAAAGCATCACTTGAAGTAAGCATTGGAGTAATGAAGAAAGGCCAAGAGAAAAAGCTGAGAAACTTGATCAGAAGCAATCGTTCTAAGGCATTACTCGAGTATGTACTCGAGTAATGAGATAAAACTTGAAGTAACCAGAGGCACCTTCCGGTAACCTGCCAATGTTACTCGAGTAGCCACTCGAGTAACCAGATAAATACTTGGAGTTGCTCTCGGCCTGCCAACGTTACTCGAGTAACTACTCGAGTAACCATGTAAAAATTTTCAAGTTCCTCTCGGCCTGCCAATGATACTCGAGTATGTACTCGAGTTACTCTATTTCAGAAAATATGTTGCTCTCGGCACTTTGTACCACTGCCAATGTTACTCGAGTAGCTACTCGAGTAACGCACTGAGGTAAGTAAAAACTTGAAGGTTGTACTCCAATAACTTAATCTATTTCTTATCATAATTTTCTCAAGTCATTACTCTAGTATGCAAGCATTTAATATTTTATTCTAAGTGGATTACTCGAGTATGCAGTGTTATGTTTGAAGGAAAACCTCAAGTCATTACCCGAGTAAGTTATGCACAAAAAGTAAGTTTACTCGAGTATGTACTCGAGTAACAAGGTAATCAAACTTGAAGTGCTCTCGGCCTTGAAATCCTACCAACATTACTGGAGTAAAGCATCGAGTAACCAAAAGTGTATTTAAAGGTTTACTCGAGTTGGTACCCGAGTAATCTATGAAGTCATGAATGCATTACTCGAGTAGGAACCTGAGTAAACAACTATTTCCAAAGGTTTGAGACTTAGTTTATTCCATGCACTATCCGAGTGATCTTGTACTTGTATGTTGATAGCTTGAAATTAATCAAAGTTTTCTCGATGATACTCGAGTAAACTTCAAGGGATACTCGAGTAGCTACTCGAGTAAGCAAACCCAGAAATTCAGAAAACATTCCAACGTTCATGATTTTGCTTCCTATATGACTAATCTTTCATTGTATTAGTATTCTTAGCTTATTTACAGATGAACAATAAAGAAACCATATCAAGTAAGGAAAGTCAAAAGAGAAGTTCAAATGCCACCTACCGCCAACGGATATTTTTCAAAAACTGAAAAAGTCAATAGTGGCTGCGCACTCTGCAACGGACGAAAGGAAAATATTCCAACGGTCTTCACCAACATATCTATATATATGGGAACATCCAAACAGAGAAGATAACAAGAACACACACAAACATATCATCAAGTTCATTACTCTGTTTTACGTTATAATTGTATTTCTATGCTTCAGTGATTCTTACTCACTCTGTGAGAGAGATATTTCATTCAAACTCAATATTTGTTATTGAGATAACTTAAGGTTGTGGAACCTTGAGTTGGGATTGGATTACAACTTGTAAGGTGGAGCGGGTGTCCAAGCGAAGGAACTTGCTTGTACTGTGGTGCCAAGAACCCACTGAATCTTGGAAGTTATAGTGAAACTCTCAGAGAAGCTCTGAGGACTGGACGTAGGTCAAAGTGGTTGTGGCCGAACCAGTATAACTCCCGGTGTACACTTCAGTGATATTTTTCCTTTCTCTTTACTGTTTTAAATTCACTGTCAAAGTATTATATTTGCGACGAATTTTTAGTATCACCCAATTCACCCCCTCTCTTGGGTGAAACGCTTGCTCTAACACATGTGAAGGAGGAGAATTAGGATCCCAAGACAATGAATGGTCTTGATTCCAATGAAGGCTAAAAGTATCATCATACAAATTAGCTTGAGCCTTAGCAAAATCATTCTCCATGTAATCCAAGGTTGAGAAATGGGGGCATTACTCACTATAATGATTATCTCCACAGTAATTACAACAAATGTACTCATTTTGAGCTTCAAAAGCATAAGGGTCATAACAAGAATTGAGATAATCATTATCATGTGCAAATCCACCACTTGTTTCATTAGTCCACCAAGGATAATCCATAGACAAAAAGTAACTAACAAGCACAAAACAACCAAACCAACAAAATTAACAAAACAACCTAGATAATAAACAAAACAAAAGCAAACAAAGAGTTAAGAAAAAGAAAAAATCAAGCATAATTAATCACATAATTGCAACAATTAACCATAAAACTTTTGCCGTTAGTCGGCGCCAAAATCTTGTTCACTACTGCAAGTGTATTGATCGCGTCAAGTAAAAAAGTGATAAGTAAAGATCTTTCGCATGAGGACTATGGCGAAAGCGGAGTAATCATCACTAATATGCTATCAATTAAGTTGAGAAAAACCATTTGAAAATTTTTCTATTTCCAAATTCAATTGTATCAAAATGAAAATAACTTGACCAAAACTAAATTGAAAATCTACTTCAAGATAAGAGGAGCATAGGATTATTTCTCACCATTGCAATTCATGAGACTTAAAAAATTACCACTCCATTAGTGATTAAATGATATTACATATTAGTCTAAGGTTCAAAAGCATTTGATTAAGCTTTCTCAAGTCAAAAATAGATTTACACTAGTGAAAATTTGGCTTTTTAGACCGGTTAAAATTTGAATTTTTAGATCAGTTTTGAATCCGGTCTTGATACAACCGGTTTTAAAAGTATATCACTTTTAAGACCGGTTTGGTAACCGGTCTTAAAAGTCTCACTTTTTCGATCGGTTGTATTGATAACCGGTCTTAAAGCAAACAATTTTAAGACCGGTTGTCATGAACATCGGTCTTAAAAGACCTCTTTTGTTGAGATTTATAGAACATTTTTAAGACCGGTTATGATTAAAACCGGTCTTAAAAGTTTAATTTTAAGACCGGTTATGTTTAAAATCAGTCTTAAAATAACCTTTAAGACCAGTTATTTTTATAACCAGTTTTAAAAGTTTAATTTGAAGACCGGTTATGTTTGAAACCGGTCTTAAAATAACTTTTAAGACCGGTTATTTTTATAAACGGTCTTAAAAGTATTATAATTTTTTTTAATTGGGTGTGATTAGGTTAGTTACTAGAACGCATCCTAGAATTGGTACTTCCAATGCCATACTTATTAAGTGCCATAAGGTATTCAGTTTGCTTCCATTTACTATTTCCTTTTGCTTTAACCTTCTCATTGAGAACTTGTAACATGTCATATATCCTCATGTATAATGTTTTGTTTAAAACCATCATATGTATATATACATAAATGAATTCAACCATGTCATATCTTGCAACCAACAAGTCAATTCATCAATATATACAAATAACTATGCTAAAACCAACAAACATGTCAAATCATGCAACCAACAATATTTGCAAACCAACATGTCAATTCATCAATATATACAAAACAATTCCTCAGTTTTACAAGAACTCACTGTTGTAAAAGTTCATAAATGAATTCAGCACAACAATTGTGAATGTGATCAATGTCTTCTTCTGGAAAGGGGTTAGCAAGTTCAAACATCTGAAAGACCAAAGCCAGGCAAAACATTAACTTCACTTAAAGAAAATAAAAGTAATACAAAATTTTTGAAATACATATACATTTACCTCTTTAGTAAATTCTGTCGTGCCTAGGGTAATAATATTATACATGTGCCTCAGAATATACAACCCATACAAGTTGGACCCCAGTGGTTGCCTACGGGTCTAAAAAATAATATGATATCATTAAAATAAGTATAGAATTAAAACATGGCTTATTATTGAATACATTCTTAAAACAAACCAATATGTAACTAACCTTTGACAAGATCCATATAGGGTCTTTTACCTCACAGAGAGGCCTACTACAAGAAGCATGTTGGAATGTCCGCATAGCTCTATATCATCAAAATCACAAAGGTTACTTATTTTACACAAATTCCATAAATTTTTCACATGAAAGGTAATTATTAATAATGCAAGAAAACTTACGCGTTCAAGCTCTTCTTCAATTCACTAGTTGGCTTGCTGAGGTGGAGGGAGCATAAGAGGATGACGGAATAACTCTTTTTGCACATAATAGCCAATTGCCAATGATCATTGAAAAAAGGAAAAACTTTTAAGCAAATATAAAAAATTATGTATATTATGAAATGTAAATTTGTTACTTACCCATACAAATATGTGGCCAAGAAACACTCAATTGAGGTTTCACTAAGCCTGTGCGATAAGTATGTGTGTCTGATAGCAGTAGTGGTCCCTTTGTCGTAGAGTTGATGTGGGCATATAAGTCCAAATTTATTGGTTTTGCCATAGTCAACTAACCTGCAATGTATATACCTATAATAATGCAAGTAGGGACATTAAATCAAAGTTTAACAGCGTAATTTGTAAAATATTAACTTCTAATTTGAGAAGATACTTACATTAAAATGAGCTAGACAATCAAAATCGTAAGTTGTTGTTGAGGAGCTACCAGGGACATTAAATCATCCCTCTCAAGATAGCATTGAGCCCCTGACTTGCTAATAGCTAACTCAGTAGCCCAATCTCTTGTTTAAAAGGACGTATCATATGCCATCAGAATCACTTGCTGCATGGCATTCAATGGAGGCCATGAAATATCTTGAGTGGAGGGAGGTGGAGGTGGAGGTAGAGGTGGCGGGGATTCCTCAGCTCGATCAGAAACAAGGTTCTTTGGCCACAACATTAAAGAGTTGAGGACATCGTCCATAACCTTAAAGTCATTAACAGGGATAGGGAGAGGTGCATCTGCAACAATCACCTCTTCAACTGCCACTCTGACTTGATCATCCTTTATTTCTTGATGATGGACAGTTGATCCTAAGTTGTACACGCTCCCCCATGCAACCAATCATCTCAAAGGATCCTCCATAAACAAGTCACAAGGCTCACTAATTTCTTTTCCAGGACCCCCTGATGACTGACCAATGTGACTCCTTTTAGTGCTCTATTTAGGGTTAGGGAATGAGCCTGGGGAGCACTGGTATCTGCTTGTCTTGTACTTGTTATGATAATCTATTCCTCCTTTATCTTACTGAACCTTTCTTCAAATCATGCATCAAATAATGCTTCTGCCTCAGCCCTAGCTTCCACCCTCACAGTGGCCAATATACACTCTATCTCCTCTCTAGTCACCATACTACTTGAGGAATGGCGGGGGGTGCTCCAAAGTAATCCCTTATGTCTACCCTCCTCCAACCCCCCTGACACGCCCGGGATGCTCTTTTTTCCTGTAGCTACGGTCAGGATGTCATTCCTCCCATCCGACCTAAACGTTCCCTCAGCTTGTTTTTTCTGAAGCTCCTCTTGTAAGACACATACAGATGACAAACATTAGTAATGAAATTTGTTTACTAAATAATTAATAACAACAAGTCAACAACAACACTTACAATTTTCTCACCAACTATACGAGATTGCTCACTCGTATAAGACCCGCTCCTCTTTCGGTGAGCGAACAACCACTTCTCTTTGCGACGTATCGGAGATGGTAGAGAAAGAAGAACAGAAGGTTCAAATTGAGCTGCTTCTTCCAATCTCTTTCGTTTGGCCGCCAACAAGTCTTTTTCGGCCTTCGCATAACCCCCACGGGACATTGTATGAGGGCAATCATTCTTTCTACCACTCTCTTGGGCCTTTTACCTTTTTTCCTGCGAATAAGAAATCAAAATTAAGTCATTCTAAATCAATAAAGACAATTCATAATTCTTAAGTAAATCAAATGCAAAATAAGTCAAGGCTCACCAATGCTTCTGGAGTAGTCCGAAGCCGTCTGAATTCGTGCCAAGTCTGTTCGTCAATAAGAGAATACTGGTCGCACGGATTATGACGAGGCTTAACTTCTTCCACCTCGATATACACGTAATCATTGGCTAGTCTTGTCTTAAACTTTCTCCAGCATTCATCACGATACGTCATTGTCTTCTCATACAAGACATCACTCTCAAGAATGTCGTAAGTGAGCTGGATAGTTTCCCAAATATGTTGCTTCACTCTTTTATCCACATTTCTCTACTGCTCTATCAAGATGCTAGGTTTGTTGCGTGCTAGGAGGCCGACAAAACTCCTATACCGTTAGGCATTAGGCCCGATTGGTTTCCAATATCTATCAAACTCAATCAAAATCTTTTCCCTGGTATTCTGATTGAGAGGAATGTCTGTCAATCGGGTGGCTCTCCTACCCCTTCGTCTAGGCCGGTTACGTGGCCCATTGTGTTCCTGGCTCGGAGCATTGCTAGGATCACTCTGATTTGGATTAGGTGGATCGAGAGTACCCTCAATAGGACGACTCATTGTCTAAAAACACTGTAAGAACACTATTTAAGGAAATTTTGCTACATGGTGCTTATTGTTATAACACGGCACTATCTATAAAGGCATCGTTCAAAAGCAATTCCCAAGTTATTCAAACATGAACAAATAATTAATTGCAATGCACAAGTTGATAACCAATATCAACTAAAGCAATAATTAAGATGAAGGAGGAATGATTAATTGTAATTACAAAAGCAATTCCCTAAAGTAAGTTTTCATATTGGTAAAGATTTTAAATTCAAATCGCATGGCTGAATCAAAAGAAGGAAACCAGAAGCTACAAAATCAATATAACAGAAGCAACAAGCTTAAACCAAACAAAACAAAACCCAGTTTAGCAAAATCAACTAGGAGCTACACCACTATAGTCTTCAACTTGGATCAAAATCAAACAAAATAAAACCAAACAAGCTTAAACCAAACAAAACAGTATAACAGAAGCTACACCACTAGAAGCAACAAGCTTAAACTATAGTCTTCAACTAGGATCAAAATCATCACTACGACTCTCAAAATCATCACTTTCAAATGGAATAATTAACCCAGGTCCACTAGAAGCAACAAGCTTAAACTATAGTCTGTAATGCAAATGGAAAACCACTAAAATAAACCCAGGTCCATAATTTCAGAATAATTAAACAGTACCATAAACCTTTGCTTGAGGAACCTCTTCTTCCTCTGGATTTGAACAGTCCTTGGCCACTTGCTGCAGGAATCGAACAAAGAAAATGGAGGCGAAGTAATCTCACAATTTCAATGAAAAACCCAAAAATAAAATGGAAACACAAACCTAACAATAAAAATGAGGTTGAGAATGAAACCAATTGGAGGGAATAAACAATGATAGCCTTCCGACAATGTATTCAACAGTAAATCTCCATTGATGGCGGTGAAGTTAAGGACGGAGGATATAAAGGGAAAGGAGGAGTTGCCGCGAGATGATAGAGGGGTTTTGCTGATATGCTTGAGTTTTAAATTTCAGAGTCAAATTTAGGCGCCTTTTGAAATCCAGGTCAGTTTTAAGACCGATTGTCAATTACAACCGGTCTTAAAAGTAATATTTAAGACCGGTTTTGAAATAGAACTGGTCTTAAATATTACTTTTAAAACCGGTTATTAATAAATAACCGGTATTAAAAATTGAAAATTTTTAAGACCGGTTATTAATTAATAAACGGTCTTAAATTTTAAATATTTAAGACCAGTTTTCATTTACAACCGGTCTTAAAAATAATAAAAATTTTATTTTTATAATTGTCTTTAATTCAGATAATATTTTCTAGACCGGTTATTTTTAGAACCGGTCTAGAAAATATATTACATATATATTTTTTTTTAATTGTATATATTTTAAGACCGGTTTTTGTTATAACTGGTCTTAAAATTATTTTCAAGACTAGTTTTTACTATAACCGTTCTTAAAATTATTTTTAAGACCGGTTTTAAATATAACCGGTCTTAATATTTCATTATAATTATAAAAATGCCACCGGTCATATTTTTAATACCTTATCCGATATAACCGGTCTAAATGTTCCGGTTTAAAAACCCTTTTATGTACTAGTGTTATATCCTTAATTAACATGCATAATCTCTAGCTACGGTTAAGAGAAAATATTCAATAAACGCCAACTTTAATTTGACATTGCTAGGCTAGTAACTATATCTCTATGTTACTAACAAACCATCCATTTAATTCCTAAACTTTAATTCTGGCATAATTTTACCAAAGTTCTACAATTAAATTAACTCTCTCAAGCTTAATTTAATTGAACAAGGCAATCTAAGTGGTGGCCAATCATAAAGAAGCATTAGGCATAAGATAAAATTAACTCAAAATTATAATTAACAACTAAAGAAAGTAATAACAAGTCCCAATTCTTGCAATGGTTTGAAATAATCCTAATACAAACTAGCTAACCGTACAACATCACCTCAGCACCAGCAAAAATAAATTCAAAACTCAAAGCCATAGAGGAAATCAAAGGGGAATGTGTAAAGATAAAATAAACAGCCCTAAGAAGAGCATTAAATAGTATTGCTCAGGCTCTTCCTTCCTCTAATTCAAATCGCTAACCACATCCTCCCTTCTTCCTTACTCTTGCATTCTGGTTCAGGGGATGAAGAAGGTGACGATTCCACGCTAATGATGCTTTAGAGAGGTGATGAATAATATGGCCAATCGAGGAAGATGATTGAGCACCATCGGCCTCCTCTCTCCTTTGCTGAAAACTATAGGTTTCCTTCTTCCTTCCTCTCATTGCTCATGCCTGAGAAGAGGAAAAACTAGCAGCCCAACGGCATGGCTCGCTGAATGAGAAGAAGACCCCCAAAAATTGAACCCTCTCCTCTCTTCTACAGAACAATCGCTCTCCTCTGTTTCTCTTATTCTCTCACAGACCAACGAAGAAGCAGCCTCCACAGTGAACTTCTAGCTCTGCTTTTCTCTCTGTCGAATCCCTTCTTTTCTTTCCCTTCAATTAGAACTCCACTTTTCTCTACAACGGTGTCGCATGATGCTCTCTAGAAAAAGAAAGAAAAAAAGATGTATAATATTCTAATAGAACCAATAATAACAAACTAGCTGCCATCGAAATTTACTTCTTTTTATATATATAAACAAAATTTTTAAACTATTATAATTTATTTATTTTTTTACCTAAATCTAAATATTCCTATTTAAACTAAAATTATGATATTTTATTTAAAATCCCCTAAATAATGGACCAAATTGATACCTTATCAAAATCTTCAATAAATCCATTTATTTTAGCATTAATGACTCCTAAAATATATCAAAATATATCTCAAATTCTATTAAAAATGGGGAGTCAGTAGACACCGATGACGTCCCTTCCTCCATCATCGCCGACAACCTTCAAGTAAACCAGCCAAGGTTGAGACAGAGCTTTAGTAGTGAGAGAGAAGGGCAACCCTACTATCCTTCCTCCTCACCATCGATTCCATTACCGGTGACCATGGATCCACCATTACCTTCACTTGCTTCTCACTGTGCCATCACCATCGCCTTAAGCTCATGTTTTAGCATCAGAGGAGAGCATTTCCAGATTTGATTCTGGATCAGTCACCACCGTGCTCTGAATTATTTTATCATCACCATTGATCCTTCACTCTTCATCACTAATTACATTTTTTTGGTTATGTTCTCTATGTCTGAGGCTTTGAAATTGTTTGTAGATGTTGTTTACATGATTAGCAGTGGCTAAATTTCTCAAACTCTTGAAGATGGAAGCTAAGGGCATGAGTTCTAAATACTATAAAGGGGAGTTTTATGTTTTAGTTCGTTTGTTTAGCTTTATAATTTGATTTTCTGTCTTAGAGATTGTATTTATGTTGCTAGACCTTTGTTTCTTGGTTAAGTACCTAGTTTGGATTAATTTGTGATTTGGATTACTTGATGTTGAACTTTGTGCTAACAATATATGTGGTTACATATATGTTTAAGGGTAATTTCATTGATCATCTATTGTCTTGCATGGTATTATTTAGATATTGAGTTGATTTTGAAATTACATTGAACTAATTGTATTAATAATTTAAATTACACACTAAGAGTGCTTAATAGCATCTCTAGAGTAGGGTTTCCTCTCTTTTAGTGTTAGGCTCATCGGTTGATAGGATTTGGTATTTTAGAAAACTTAGTGATTCAAGAAATTGCATACCAAGTGGTTTTTAATAGTGTTTTGAGAAGTAATTATTTTCTAGGTCTAGGAATAATCATTGATTAATGCGCTAGACTCAATGGTGCTTTGAGGTTTGGTATTTTGAGGGACTTTAGTTGTAATTGCTATTGTTCTATATTGAGTTTCAGTTAAAGGGGTTAAATCTTACCCGGTATGGACGTGTTTAATCAATTTAATTCAAGCTAGCTCAAAGGGTCTTTTTGGCATTTTTTGACTAAGCTAGCAAATTGAACTTTCATTATCATTATATGAACTATGATTGCCTTTACAATCCATTTTCAAAAGATTCACTTCACCCATCTCATTTCACCTATCATTTTATATCCAAAAAAACCAAAAACATTATAATTTAGGACTTTTATTATTTTCATATATCTATAGTTTCAAAAGATCAAATTTTATTTTATTTTTATCATTGCACTTAGTTTCTAGGTAATTAATAAAAGGTTTCTTAATAGACAATCCGGGATTGCACCCTTTATTGCAATCCTTGGTTAAATTTTGAAGAGTTTACCAAGGCATAAAGAACACGTTTCTTCAAGTGATCTCAAGTATTGAACATGGCTCTACCCTATCCTATTTTTACATGATAAAGGAGAAGATTCTTATTTAATAAACTTGAGTATAATTGATTTAATATACAAATATGAGTATTGGCTTTTATATAAGTAAATATGATATCGTGATTAGATTTTTGGTGAAATGGAAAACAAGCTAAACATCAATATTTAGGAAGTAACTGCTAGGTAAAAATACTAGTAATGAGGTGGAGATTAATAACTCTAAATTGGAGAATGAAAAATATTGGCTTGATGATCTACAATTGAAAGGACAATTTTTTTGGACTGGGTAACTAGGTATTGATTATAACAATTCATCCTTTGAATGAGTAAAGGTCTATGTTCACTTATTCAAAAGTTGATTTGCCCAATCATCACTCGGTCAATTAGGTTAATGAATTTTTCCTTCCAAGCATATGTCACTTGGCCTACATTTTTCATTATCTAATTTAGACGTCTTAATCACCAAATCGTCATTAGTAACTCCACCTAGTCAGGAAGCTCCTTATTATTGGACTTTTCTTTGATTTCCCTCTTAATCAAGACCCCCATCACACAACTATATTGAACTATACAAAATAGAATTCTCTAGTTTGTTTATCAACTATGTTGGACTTAGCTTCATAAATAAAATATTCTACCATTATTACCTAAAACTGAGGTAGGCCAGAGTGTTATTATACTTGGAATCTCAAAAGAACCAAATCTCCTAATATTAGTAAACTTAGCACCCAATCCAAGGGTCGCTGCATTCAACTATACGGATAGCCCACGATACGAACCACGCATCAATAGCTCCCACACATTAGGGTTAAAATCACAAGCTATACTCATGTTAACTCTCAGAAATTGATAATATTCTAGCCTAATTTTTTCTATTTTTAACTATTTTTTGGATTCAAATTGAGTATAGAAAGAATTAATAGAAGAAAATGCGCATATCAGAGTAACAAGCTAAAGTCGAAGTAGAACAATATATTTGTGGGCTTTAATTCAAAGGAAAAGTTAGAACTTATGCAACCTCTCTTTTGTAGGAGGATAGAGACAAGTTAGGAAGCTTTTAAAGGATTGAAGAACAAGTGGGTGGAAAACGACAAGTCATAAAAGTTCTCAAAAATCAAAGACAGCTTATAGGCCAGGAGGAGGTTGCTATGTTGTTGGCTTCATCCAACAATACATATGCTGAAGCTAATGGACTTTCTAGACTTTCTGTACGATATGCTTCAGCACTCAACCCTTGGCTGAAGCTTACGAGGACCATAACTTTCTATGTCATATGCTTCAGCACACACCATGCGTTTTACTTGCTGAAACACATGTGGAGGGTTTTTAAGCAAGGGATAGCCCAAAAATAGGTCATTCTGGACTTTAGAGGCTATCTTGGAGGTTTGATATGCTAGGGTTTGGAGCTTAGAGGTGGAGATTGAGCTAGAAATTAAAGATTTTAAGAGATTTAAGCTTCTCCTTTTGGTTTTTCCTCTCCATATGCTATTCTTTCCTTATGTTCTACTGTTTTTCTGGTTTATCCCTATTTTCTCATAAGTTATATGAACATGTGTAGCTAGATATTTGATGTTAGGATTATTTTGAACCTTTGTATGGATTAAGTACTCATTTCCCCTTTATATGTGTGATTAATGATTACATTATGCTGATTTTACTCTTTGCTTAATGGTTCTTGTTGATTGGCCACCAATAAGATTGTTGGGTTCACTTAATTGATGCCTGAGAAGACTAGATTAAGTGTGGAACTTGAGTTTAATCGTGTGAGAACTTGAACTTTGTAAGTTGAATAGATAGTTTTGTTAATGAGGTAGAGATACACTCATTGACCTGACATAACCATATAGGATTTGTAATGAAAACTGGGTTTAATTAATTAAGAGATTAATGAATTAATTAAACTAAACACTTATTTGGAGACTTGAGAGAGCACTTATAGGTAATTTAGTATCCTTGGCTAGCATGATATTTCATTAAGAAGCACATATTATGGGGGATTCGAATGAGTACTTTTGAAATACAAAGGGGGGAAAATAATCCTTGCTCTTATTTTATCCTTAAAGCCCATGAATCACTTGTTTTTATTTTCTTTTTAGTTTCAAAATTTGATTTTCTTCGCCATTGACAATTGTGTAACTCAAATTAGGCGAAAGTGAGATAATTGATACTGGACCAGGTTTTGGAAACAAATACTCATAGGAATGATACTTTACTTATCATTTTATTACTTAGCGCGACTCGTGTACTTGCGGTGGTGAACAACTCCCATCCAACACTCAATAATAATCAAAACAATTTCAAGGTGGGGGCATACAAAAAAAAGGCTTGGAAAAGAACAAATGCATGAGAAATAAGATTCAATTAACATACGTGCATGCAAACTTTTTTCAATAGAATTTGTGATGATTGGATTTGCAAAACTTGTTATTGTAAGAATCATCCAACAAAACTACATTACTTTCATAATCCCAAGTTTCCCAATCCTAACCATAATAAATTCAATAGACAAAAGTTCACATATAATAACTACAATACATGCTTAATTATATATACAAATGAACACACACACACAATATACCAACCACCAATAATATGAATATATATACAAATTCACATACAAAAGAATTTTTTTTGCTTACTCATGAATATATGGTCTGTTTGGCACTCATCTAGCCTCTGTGCTAAGCATGCATTTCTTGTGTTTATTTTCATTGCATGTTGAATCTTGTGATATATGTGGTGGTATTGATTGGCCAAAATTAATGCTACTTGATCCAAATTCAATGTGCTACATACATGAGACCCTTCTCAAGCTCTTCATAAAATAATCCTAACCTACCAACACCACCATATATAACACATATCAGACCCTTCTCAAGCTCTTCATATCTTATTCATACATTATACAATCATTGGGGCATATGCAAATATTTTTCACACTTATGTCTCACCCTTATCTTATTTTGACTTATAGCGGAATATTAATGCGTGGTTCGGTGCGCAACAGAAGAATAACATAAATATATTGATAATATCCACATGATTACAGAAATTTCCCTATAGAGGTTCATACATAATAATTACAAACCTTGTAGTTGCACAGGGCTTTAGGGTATCTAAACCCATCCCAGTGAAAATGGAGACATCTTCCCGCCTTCATTCCACCACTGCAATCCCCTCGTACGATCCTCTTCTTTGTTCTCAGCATATCTTCTGTGTCCTCCTGTCTAACTTGTTGGTAGGAGAGGGTGAGATTTGAAAGAATCTTAGTAGGAAAATAGTACCAATATGCATGCAAGATAAGTGCTTAATGCATAACATGCTTGCATTATTAAACTCATGCTAACACAATGACATATCTGCGTGCTCAATGTTTCAGTCAACATACTTATGGCTATAGCATATATGTTTCACAAAATCAAGCAAAGCAATAATATGTATCAATACACTAGCACAAATACCAAATATATGCAGGAGAGGTAAGTTCCCTACCATAAAAATTTTCCACCTCGAATTATGTGCCTCATAAGATGTGTCGCAACTCGGCTCTCTACTCGGTCCTATAATTCCAAATGTACCATTTAGACACTTCCATAGTGCTTATAGGGGTTATATGAGTCTATATTGAAAAATTACTAAAATGCACCGGAGGCTCGGCCCGGCCCGGCCCCGACGTTCCTGCTCTGACTGTACTTTTCTTGAAATTTTGACATGGGCTATTCTGACATATTTTTGCCCAAGGAACTCATTTTCAGAATCAGGATTACCAAATTTACTACCAAAAGACAAGAATGCCCTTGGCAGCCTCACTTTAAGGGTTTCAGGAGCATTTTCATAATTATGCTTTTTTTGTCTTTTCTGAAAAAGTGTTCAACTGTAAGCCCACCTAATTTTCCCTCCTAAAATCAATAGAATTATCAAATCATTAAAAATCCAACTCTAAGGCCCATTTATAGCCCTAGCCAAAATATATGGGTTTACCAGGGAAAATCGGGGTTTTGCGATTTCAGCTCCTTAAACGCGTTCATTTCTACTCCTCATCACTTTATTGATTATTCCATTAAGTTACAACTATCATTTAGTACCAATTTAGGCAGCATAACCCCTAGGCCACACCATTTCCAAAAATTAAAACCAACGGCAATCTGGCAAAATTTCATTGATTAAATTGCCAACAGCAGCTAGAATAGTCAATATACGAAGGTTTGGAAGTTACCTCAAGCTCCAACTTACTTTTCCTTGAATCAGGTAAAAACCTTAGATGCTCAACATCCATATTTGAGCCTCCAAACCTTAAATCATATGAAAAGGAAGCTTAGGATTAGAGTTATATACATTAGGAACCGATTTACCGAAGAAATCACTTACCTTTGTAAGCTTTTCCTTCTCATTTTCTCTCTCTAGAATTTTGCTCTTATTTTCTCTTCTTGGGCTATTTCATGTCAGTGTGGGCTGAAGAAAGGAGGAAGATGATGTTTATAATATTAGTTTATGTCATAATTTAATTATTTACCAATTTCCCAATTTTTGGATTTTTACAAAATTCTGGTAGATTTTCTACCTAAACTTTGAAAAATCGTAAATGACTTTGTAGACATCGTTGTGAAGCAATTCCAAAGGCTATAAAACCCTTATTGAGTCTAGTTTCAAGAAAAAATATAGCCTTTTGCTAGTTCAAATCATATCATTCCCTGAGTTTTAATCTTTGGAAGCTATTCTATAAACTTTCCAATTTTTCTGAGCTAACTTTAAAAATTCATAATTCTTTGTATATAGCTTCAAATGATAATGACCTATCAAATTAAATCTTAGGATGTCTACTTTCATATTATAAAATCTCATAATTTTGTCTTATCATTTGGTCTTACAAAATCACGTGACAAGCTTACTGCCTCATAGGTGCTTTCACCAAAAACATTGTTTACATTTAATTTCTAATATCCCATGACCAAAATTAACATTAGTATTGGCCAAATATTATTTTCTTGTATTCCTCTACTTTGGACCTTAATATTGGGCTTTCTATAAAACCCAAGAGTTAATTCCACTTTTATATTCAAATTTTCTATGCTCTTTAATTCACCAAATTTCGCATACTCTTTAATTCACCATTTTATTCCCTTTAATACCTCACAGATATAAGAAACATTAGGGAATAAGTTTGAGACACTTAGTAAACCGAGGCTTAGCAATCCGCTTAATTTAGGCTTATTCCAAAGCCTCCGGTCCCAAAATTCAAGATATTACATTTCTCCCCCCATTCAATAAATTTTGTCCTTGAAATTTGAACGTCTACTACTTAAGGATTAATCATGTCTCACTGTGTAACTCATCCCTAGGTTGTACATACTTACAAAGCGTGCACCATAATTTACCTTATATATGTGGTTGAACTGCCTATCAACTCTTATATATTCAGCATGTTCTGCACTCATAGGTCACGCAACCTATTATTGTGCTTATTGTCCATCAGGACACTTAGTATATTATCCTAAGCCTCATTGCCTTGTTGGAACACTGCCCCATTATACTTAGTCTTATAACGTATCTCATTCTATTATCACATGTAGGCTTACAAGCCATGCAACACCATAGTCATATTCCCATCATTAATCTTATATAGTATTCAGCATTCATCATCCATTCCATACGCAGTATGTAGCATGCAATCAAACACAGGACCTACTGGTCCATTCCCACAGCTATTGGTTCCATAGGCCTCACAGATTCTTCGAGACTCTACCTGAATCTCACAATTACATCAACCCTGAACCTAACTCGTCCAATAATTATAACATGCATTGGACCTCACTGTCCAAGCAACGATCATATCAAGTACTGGACCTTACTACCTAGGCCACACCACAGTGTGTGGTTATACTAGTCTCACTGCCTCTGCTATAACCTGGCACAATCTGAATGTTTTGCCAGTATTGAGACATACCTTGGACATATTGGTCTAATGTCATTGCCTTAAACAACAACCATAATGCCAAGTAAATAGGTCTTACAGCCCAGGGACACCGTCCCATGTAAACTTGAACATCGGGTCTTACTACCTTGATCATCTGCTCAGTACAATTCTCACACACACCATATTCTACCAGCCTAAGGGCTTACTAGCCCACCAGGTCTTATAGCTTAAACACATATAGTTATCATGCTTCCACTGTGCTACTCTGATGTTTCACATTATCTAAGAAATTATAGGTGGGACTATACTATTTAGCCCCACTTATCTTACTTCCTCAGTTGGATCCCACTAAACCTCCGTAGTAACCCCTACTTGTTCCGTAATTCAGTTCGATTGGAAACGTTCAAGGCTAACTACTATTGCAAACATCATCATCTTGTACACATAAGCAGGGCTCCTACCCCACTAACAATATAAACATCATTGTCATGTACACATGAGCAGGGCTCCTACCCCACTTAAATGATCTAACTTAAATGATCATTAGTCATGGAGAAACCTCAAGACAATTACTATTTCTCAAGTTTTCATAACCTTGTCAATATAATGTCCCGGGGGTCACCCATCCTAAGATTTCCCTGGTTTGAGCATACTTAACCTTTATGTACTCATGCTAAAATGCAGATACCGGCTGTATCTGATGCCAACCACTGGTAACCCGAGACTTCCCTTATCTCAAGAGTCGTGCCAACTGTCTTCAGCTGTCAAGATACTATGTGTGGACTGCATATTGGCCTTGGTCGTACCCGCTTCCTCGGGTTTCACAATATCATTGTCCATCCTCAGTTCGGTGTTAAACCACTTGCTGCCCTTCAGATATTCGCTGATCCCTTAGGGTGGATTCAAATTAGGAGGATACTCTCCTTTAATACGCCCATCTATGCATATTTCCTATTACTATGTAATTAAGACCATATCAATATACTATCATGTTGCTAGAACTACCACTCTACAAGAACTACTTGAGCTCCTCCAGAACCGCTTTGGGTTTTGATATCAAAATGCCATACCCTTATCTTATGTTGACTTGCAATGAAATATTAATGCATGGTTCAGTGGGCAACACAGGAATAGCATAAATATATTCATAATATGTGCATGATTACAGAAATTTCCCTATAGGGATTTGTGCATAATAATTACAAACCTTGTAGCCGTACAGGATTCAAGGGTATCTAAACCTATCCTAGTGAAATGGAGACATCTTCCCGTCTTCGTTCCACCACTGCAGTCCCCTTATACGGTCCTCTTTTTTGTTCTCAGCATATCTTCTATCTTCTCCTGTCTCAATTGTTGGTAGGGGAGGATGAGATTCAAGAGAATCTCAGTAGGAAAACAGTACTAATATGTATACAAGATAAGTGCTTAATGCATGACATGCTTGTATTACATAAACTCATGCTAATACAATGACATATTTGTGTACTCAATGTTTTAGTCAACATACTTATGGCATAGCATAAATAGAAACAAAACTTTAATCATTCATATATGTTTCACAAAAACAAGCAAAGTAGTAACATGCAACAATATACCAGCACAAATACCAAATACATGTAGGAGATGTAAGTTCCCTACCTTAAACCTTTTCTGCCTCGAATTATGTGCCTCATAAAACATGTCACAGCTCAGCTCTCTACTCAATCCTATAATTCAAATGTACCATTTAGACACTTCCATAGTATTTCTGGGGGTTATAGGAGTCTATATTAAAAAATTACTAAAATGCCCCGAGGGCCTTGCCCAGCCCCGCCTTGGCCGGTCTGACTGTACTTTTCTTGAAATTTTGACATGGGCCATTGTAACATATTTTCGCCTAAAGAATCCATTTTTAGACTCAGAATTATCAAATTCACTGGCAAAAGATAAGAATGCCCTTGGCAGCCTCGCTTTAAGTGTTTCAGGGGTGCTGTCGTAATTATGCCTTTTCGGTCATTTTCCGAAAAAGTGTTCAACTATAACCCCACCTAATTTTCCCTCCTGAAGTCAATGGAATCAATAAATCATTGAAAATCCAAATTTAAGGCCCATTTACAGCCCATTCCAAAATATATGATTTTTTCAGGGAAAATCGGGGTTTTGTGATTTCAGCTCTGTAAACGCATTCCTTTCTACTCCTAACCACTTTACTAACTATTTCATTAAGTTACAACTATCATTTAGTACCAATTTGGGCAGCATAACCCCTAGGCCAACCCATTTCCGAAAATTAAAACCACTGGTAATCCGGAAAAATTTCACCTATTAAATTGCCGGCAGTTACAATAGTCATTATATGAAGGTTTGGAAGTTACCTCAATCTCCCACTTGCTTTTCCTTGACTTGGCTGAAAATGAAGTGTTCAACATCCAAATTGGAGGCTCCAAACCTTAAATCATATGAAAAGGAAGCTTAGGAATGGAGTTATACTCATTAGGGACCAATTTACCGAAGAAATCACTTACCTTTGTAAGATTTTCCTTCTACTTTTCTCTCTCTAGAATTTTGCTCTTCCTCTCTCTTCTTGGGTTGTTTCATGTCAGTTCGGGTTGAAGAAAGGATGAAGATAATGTTTACAATATTAGCTTAGTCATAATTTAAGTATTTATCAATTTCCCAATTTTCGGATTTTTACAAAATTATGGCAGATTTTCTGCCTAAATTTTGAAAAATCATTGCTAAATTTATAGACATTGTTTCAAATCAATTCTAAAGGCTATAGAACCCTTATTGAGTCTAGTTTCAAGAAAAAATATAGTCTTTGGCTAGTTGGAAGCATATCATTCGCAGATTTTTAATCTTTAGAAGATATTCCAGAAACTTCCCAATTTTTCTGGGCTAAATTCAAAAATTCATAACTCTTTGTATATAACTTCAAATTATTCATATGACCATGAAATTAAATCTTAGGATGTCTACTTTCATCTTGTTAAATCTCATAATTTTTTCTTATCATTTAATCATACAAAATCATGTGACAAGCTCACTGCCTCATAGGCGATTTCACCAAAAACATTGTTTACCTTTAATTTCTAATATTCCATTAACAAAATTAACATTAGTATTGGCCAAATATTATTTTCTTGTATTCTTCTACTTTGAACCTCAATATTGGGCTTTCTAGAAAACCCAAGAGTTAATTCCTTTTTTGTATATAAATTTTCCATACTCTTTAATTCACCATGTTATTCCCTTTAATACCTCACAGATATAAGAAATATTAGAGAATAAGTTCAAGACACCTACTAAACCGGGGCTTAGCAGTCTGCTTAATTTAGGCTTATTTCAAAGTCTCCAATCCCAAAATTCAGGATATTACACTTAAGTGAACAGCAATCCTTATACAAAACTGTAACAACCATAGAGAATATTCAGCAAGCAAAAAAATTTAAACACTCAAGCGATGAATAGATAAGCAGACAACATTCTTGTCATTTATGTAGGTGTAAAATAAAAAATTTGAACTTTCAATCATTGTTTTGACAAAGAATGAAAAGGAGTAAGCATTAGAGTTTTGAAAAAGAAAAGGACTGAGCATCAAGATCAACAAATTAAAATGTAAATGTAAGCAAAGACAAAGGAAGATAAGACTAATAGAAAAGGGCTAGCGTGGGTTTGTGAAAGTCAACGATTTTTGTCAAATGTGAGATCACAAAGGTGATGATAGAGAAGGAGAGCTTGACATAAAGGAAGACCAAGACATCCTGACAATGGAGAGAGAGAAAGTGCACGACAGATGGAGGTGATGGAGAGAGGAAAAGCACGCGCTCAGCTTTGTATAGTGAGAGATGCAGTCTGACCATAAAAGTGAGTATAAATATTAGGGCATACTTTTTTATATTGGATCTCCTTGCATCCACTCTAGATATTTAAAATATATAATTTTAATAATAACTGTAACTCCCCAAATTTTATTCACCAATATGTATTGTAATTATTAGAAATGTGCAATGAAAAAAAATGGTGAATTTTGGAGAATGTGATTATGCTGCCAGTGAAGATTTCCTGTGAGACAGTGAGTTTGCCAAGTGGTTTTAGATGACCCAATGATAACAAAAAATTATGAAATTTTATAGGATGAAGTTAGACATCCTAAGCTTTAATTTGATAGGTCATGGGTAATTTTTGGAGTTGTATACAAAGTGTTATGAATTTTTGAAGTTAATTGAAAAACTACCTATTTCCTGGAATAGCATCCAAAGAATTTAATTCTAGGAATTTTGTGCTTCCAATTGTCTAAAGGCTATATTTTTCCTTGAAACTATACTCAATAAGAGTTATATAACCTTTAGAATCACTCAAATACGATGTCTATAAATTAAGTTATGAGTTTTCAAAGTTTAGGCAGGAAATATACTAGAATTGCCAAATAATCCGAAAATGAAGAAAATAATGTGATGGCAATTTTGAAATTATGAGATAAATGGGAAAAAGTCTTTTGAGCTTATGGAAGGACCCTAGGTGTGAATATGGATGGTCCATGAAAGGGAAATATTAGTTAGCATCTAATTGCACTTATGACATCCATTTTCATGTAGATAATTATATGCCACAAAAGTCAAAATATTGGATTTTTGGTAATTAAGGAAAATAAGGGATAATGGGATATTTTATTAAATCATATTTCCTTTCCTCTTCTGATCTCTTCATTTCCACAGTCAATCACAAAATAAGAGAGAGAGAGAGAGCTTCATACATTTTAGAGAGACGGAGGAGCAAAATTGCAAAGGTAAGTTGATTCCTTTAGTGATTAGGTTGCTAACTTGTATAATCCTCTCCCTATGCTTCCTTTCTCCATGACTCAAGGTGTTTAGGAAGCAAAATATTAAGGTTTGTGGAGGGAGGAAATTTGGCCAAGAGATAGTACCAAGGAAAAATCAAAGGTAGTATCATAAACTTCAAATACTTGTCATTGTTGTTGTTATTAGATTTATTGGTGGTTTTGTGGTTGATTTGGGAAATTTAGGAAAATGGAAACCCTAGCTGTTATGTTGCCCAAATTTAGTCTAAATTATGGTTAGAAGGTAATTAAGCAGTTAATCAAGTGATTAGGAGTAGAAAGGAGCAATGATTTAAGGCTGAAAATCAAAAACCATAATTTTTCCTTTTCCTTACCATGAGTTTCGGCTAGCTAAAAAACTGGAGCTAGGGGCTATATTTTCATGAAATTGATGGTTCCATTGTGTTCAAGAGGGAAAATAAGGTGGGGTTACTGTTGAACACTTTTTCAAAAAAGCCCTACAAAGCAAAATGATGAAAATGCCCTCAAAACCCTAATTAAGGGCTGCCAAGGGCAAAACTGTCATTTAGCAGTGATTTTTTGAAAACCAAGGCCTGAAATGGATTGCTTGTACAAAATTATATAGAATAGCCAAAGTCAAAATTTTGGGAAAAGTAAGGTTGGACATAATACAGCGGGTCTAGGCTGGGTCCGCAGGGGCATTTTGGTAACTTTTTAATATAGACTCAGATAACCACCATAAACATTATGGAAGTGTCTAAAATAGTACATGAATGGGTTTTAACCTAATTTTTGTATATTTGGAATTTTAGGACCTAATTGATGGCCCAAGCTGCGACATGAAGTTTGAGGGGCCTATTTAAGGATCTAAAAGGGTTAAAGAAGTAACTATTATCTTTCATACATTATGTGATTATTGATATGCTGTATGTTGCTGTATTCTGTGATATGAACACATGCCTGGGGCACATTACCTAGCTGTGGTCTAGGACCTAACTGAGGTACACAGGTATTACCTAACTGTAGTCGGGGACTCAGCTAAGGTACACGTAGGGGATCCAAATAGTCATTTGGCCCTGAGCATTATGTACATACAAGTTATGATATGGATTTTCATTTTGCATTATAGAATGCATTGCATATTTAATTCTCATATTTTATATGATTGATTGTATGTTTCTATTGGGATTTCTTTGAATCTCACCATTTTTTAAATAAATAAATATTCCAGTGAAACCTAGTGGCTCCAAGGGCAACATGATAAATACGGGTTGTTGAAGGGTGCAGATCCTGAGATGGAAGTTAGTGGTTATATGTAGTCTATATTTTTGAATATTTTGGATGACTTTGTAAATATTATCAAACCTTACTGGGAAAACCTATGATGTATACAAGTACCTTGTATCAATATATCTACATTATTCCTGTGTTGATCACCGAACTGTGCGCAAGCACTCTAAAAATATGGAAAATAAGATAAGGGCATGACATTTAGGTATCAGAGCCCAAAGCGGTTCTAGTAGAGTGACTGTTCTGGCAACATGATAGTATACTAATATGGTATTGATTATACAGTGATAGAATATATGCATGGATGGGGGTATTAAAGGAGTGAGTTATCACAGTCTGTGAATCAGTCCCTGAAGGATTTGGGAACACTTGAGGGAAGTACGTAGTGCAATACCGAGAGAAGATTGATATTGTCAAGAAAGGTCCAACCGAATTCTTTTGGGACTTTATGGAGCACATTATTGATCTAGTACGACCGTACATGTACATAGAGTGATATGGGGCCCAGTCATTATATTTGGGTGACTAGAGGTAGCCGGCACGTCTTTTGAGATGAGAGTAGCCTAGGGGTATCTGTAGTCAGTAGTAGACAGAGACGGTGTCTACATTTTGGCTCGGATGCACAAACATTAAGCGTGCTCAATCCATAAAAACTTAGGATAGGTGACCCTTTAGGAAGTTAAGTTGGCAAGGTCATGGAGACTTGAGGAAGAGTGAACTGTCTTAAGGTTTCTCCATGACTAATGATTATCTGAATTAGATGATATGAGAAATTCTTAGAAGTATAGAGTAATTATGTAAGTATTGATTTAGTATAGAACATTTCTGTTCCAGTGCTTACTTCTAGAAAGGTTCATTTGATGAGGTTATGGGAACTCGAGGCATAGAAAATGTTTTGAGGTTTTTCCATGTTAAGTGATGATCTTTAGAAATGCCGTGGTGACGAAGGTATGGAGAATGATATACGGTGATATATGATGCGTGGTGATTATGTCGTATGTCAATTCTAGAGGATCTGATATGATGATACTGAAGGTTAAGGATAGGCTTGAATTTTATCTAATATGAAATAATGCTTAGGTCAGAATGAGAGTTTGTTGCGCTATGGTTCTGTTCCATGATGGAAGTTTTAACCTTCTGAATAGTAGTCAACCTTCAGTAATGTTTTGAGTACAATACCCAAATACTGTGGAGGTTAGAATAGGGGCTGTTGTTCCTGATTCTTCACGAACTTGTTGGGTATAAATGAGGGAAATGATTTTCAAATTGTGTGATATTGAGGTTCTAGATTTCATGATGAACCTAAAAGTTAGGTTAGAGACCCTAGGTTGTAAATCCTATAGGCCAGTGATGTGGTAGTAGACCTGTATGTCTAAAGGCCCTAAGACCTAGTAGACCAGGGTGTCTTTAAGCTGGCAGATATATTCAAAATTATATTGGGCTAGTGATGATCCGTGGAATTGAGGAAAGTGAATTCATGGCTCAGCTAATGTTGAGGTTCTAAGAGTTGAATTGTGATCCAAAAATTAGACTCAATGGTTGAACTGATTGTTAGGAGATTGAATTCACCTGGATGGTCTGAGGTACTAGAACATGGTACTAGAATGTATTGAAATATGTATGAGTTTTCTCGAGGTTACTAGTTGCTAATCTAGCATAAGGAAAGATTTGATAATAGAATATTCCCGTATTGAATAAGAATAGTTCTTTATAGAATGAAAGAAGCCACGAGATATGGTCTCAAGGTTGAGACAGAGAATAAAATATACGGTGGCTTTTGGATTCCCTATACATCATGGGTCGAGTACCCTGCTGAGGGAAGTAGAGTTTGTGAATATGCCTGGAGCTGGACCGATATTGAAAGTCCATAACAGACCAAGATCTGGTTGAAAGAAATACAGAATTATGAGTGCAGTCAGGTACTATAGGAGTTTCCTGTGGGATTCCTGTTAGGTTATCCTGACATTATTAAAGCTCATATGAGGAGATAAACATCAGAGTTCGTAGTGGAAGTCTACAACTCTATATTGATTTTGGAAGTTGAATAAGGTGACCATTGAGATCAAGCACCCACTTCCTAGAATAGATTATTTGCTTGATCAATTATCTTATTCCTGAGTGATTTCCAAACTCAGTTGAGATTGGGTATCACCAGCTTGAGAGAAGAGTAAAGGAAGTGATGAAAACTACTTTCAGGACCAGATATGGCCATTACGAGTTTCTTATGATGCCATTTGGGCTGACCAATGCACCTGCCGTGTTCATGGAATACATAAGTCAAATTTTTCGTTCATACTCAGACCAATTCGTAGTAGTCTTCATTGGCGATATACTGGTATACTCATGGAGTAGAGTATAACACGAGCAACATTTGAAAATCATTTTGAACATACTGAAATCTAAGCAACTCTATGCCAAGCAAAGCAAATGTGAGTTTTGCCTATCAAAAGTTAGACTTTTAGGCCATATAGTCTCACAGCAAGGAGTCACGGTGGATTTTATATGATTGATTGTATGTTGCTACTGGGATTCATAGGAATCTCACCCTTTTCCAAATTAACAAATATTCTAGCAGAAGCTAGTGGTTCTAAGGGCAAGACGGTAAATATGGGCAGTTGAAGGGTGCAGATCCCGAGATGGAAGTTAGTTCTTATATGTAGTATTTATTTTTGAATATTTTGGATGACTTTGTATATAATATCAAACCCTACTAGGAAAACCTATTATATAATCAAGTACTTTGTATCAATATATTAGTATATTTACAATATTCTTGTGTTGCTCTTCGAACTGCACTCTGAAAATATGGAAAATAAGATAAGGGCATGACAATAACTAGATCTACATTATCATTGAATGAACTATCTTGGGTTAGTTGTTAAAGCAGCGCATCTGAATTATTACAAGCAAATATCTACTTGGAACTCTCATCAATCAAGCCAAGATAGTTCATTTGGTGACAATACAAATCTACCTTGACCTTTGATGTGAATACTTTTGTTCTTCATGCATGATTTATGGCTCGCTTGCATATATATGACGGAACAATGAGACCAGGTATAAATCTTAATGGGTCTAAATTAAGATTTCATTTATTAATGGACATTATAACGGATGAAGATTATATTTATTGAAGTGGATTTATATTTCAAAGAGACCTACTAGGAAGTTTACTTTGAAAGATGAAGAAACTCTAAAACATTTAAAACCAGTTGTAAAGAAAAGATGGTATCTAAAAAGATGTTTATACTGGATGAATTAACATTATATTTATTAATAGACATGATGGATGGAGATTACATTTATTGATGCGGCTTTAGATTTCAAAGCGACACATTGGAAAGTTTACTTTGGAAGCCGAAAAAACCTTGATACCCCATTTGGTGTGCGGTGGAAAAGAAGGCATGCAATTAGAATTGGATTCCATGCTGGTGGCATGTTTGGTATAGTGGCATCAACATATAATTCAATGAGTTTTGTTTCCAAATGTAATGCACTTAGAAATATAAGGCATCAAAATATAGTAAAGATCATATCATGTTGTTCTAGCATATCTTACAAGAGGGTCATTACTTCAAAGCTTTCGTTTATGACTACATGCTGAATGGAAGCTTGGAAGATTGGTTACACCACAATACAAAAAATCTTGATCATCCAAGAGTTTTTCTCCTTGATCAAATAATAAATATTCTTATTAGTATTGTGTCTGCATTAAATTATTTTCACTCTGAATTTGGGCAACCACTTGTTCATTGTAATTTGAAGCCAAGCAATATCGTTCTTCATGATAACGTGGCTGCTCATTTGAGCAATTTTATATTTGTAAGACTACTCTCAAGTGTTGAAATCGTCTCTAATGAACAAAGCAACACAATTGGAATAAAGGGTACTATTGGTTATGTTCCACTCGGTATCATTTAGTTATTTTCCTTCAAAGTCATGCAATTCATTTCTTTCACACTCTACTCTGCAATTCTTTTATTTTTCATTTCTTAATAATATAAGAGTATTAATAGGCTTACAACATTTCATAATATGGAATGGGTTATGAGGTGTCAATACAAGGTAACATATATAGTTTTGACATTCTAATTTTAGAGAAGTTAACAAAGAGAAGACCAACTGTAGACATGTTTAACGATGGTCACAATCTTCATAAATATGTGGAAAGTGCTTTTCCAAACAATCTTTTGCAAGCTGTGATGCCAACTATTCTCCCTATTGATGAATCAAAACACGTGGCAGCATCAAGAGATTTACAGGAGAACATGGCACCAGTCCATCCTAATGTGGAGAAATGCTTATGTTGTTTGTTTAGAATTGGACTTGCTTGCTCAATGGAATCAGCACATGAAAGAATTGAGCGCAGGGGACGTTATGAGGGAGCTCATCTCTATCAAAAGGTTTTTTTCCCTTTATGGTGAGTCCAAATATAGTTTTGATACATCCCACATGTTTTGTTCAGTGATTTACTTTCCCTGCATATATAATTCTTATATTTAAATTTAATTAGCAGTTTATTGTTTGCCTTTTAATCCTGTGATGATTACATACGTTAATTATTCCATGTTTCTTTTTGGTTTTTTAGTGATTTATCAAGGGCATCTACAAGCCATTTTGGGCGCTGGCAAAAAAAAAAAAAAAACCATTTTGGGCATGGGACTAATTCCTTTCGATGTTATAACACATTAACGGGTTTACGTCTCTCCAAGCAAGTTCGTTACCTTGAATTCAAACGTCTCTTTTTGATTTTGAATTAATGGTAAATGTTTATAACAAAGCTTTTTGTTTGTATTGATTTACACTAGCTTGAACCGCATCTGCTATATATGTGGTTACCTTAATATTTATTAAAAAAAAAACCATTTTTTCAAAAACAATGAATGCCCAATCTATACTGAAATTAAAATTTTCAGAAAAAGAACTAGGCCTTGGTTGAAATTAAGGGTCTACTTCTTTTTATTTTTTTAAAAAAATTTGTTTTTGTTTTTGAAAAAAATAATAAAACTTGTTTGGAAAACTATTTTTAATTTTTTTTTTAAAAGAAAGTTGTTTTTAGGTGTTTTTTATTTTTATTTCCTATTTCTTACTTTTTTAGGCCATCCTATGTTCACTATCAACACTACACAACAAGTGTTGACCACTTCTATGTCACAATCGGCAACGACTAGTGCCACTTCACCGTCATAACATTACTTCAAAAAATAATTTTAAAAAAATTATCCAAACACGTTTTTTATTTCTCATTTCCAAAACTTGTTTTAGAAATAATTTTAGAAACAAGAAAACAGAAAGTAGATTTTTTTCATTGTTTATGCTTGATGTTTTTCAATATTGATTTTTTATATTTTCAATACGGACATTTGACATTTATAGTACTCATTATTTGGACATTTACAATACTCAAATTTAAATTTTAGTTCTGAAAATATAAAATATGGGCATTGTAAAATTAGTAAAAAAAAAAGACAAGTACTGAATATATTATGGAAGAATTCTAAAAACCTCAAAGTTGAGTACTGCGAAAACTAACTCAAAAGATCGAATTTAATCATCAAATATCAAATATATCCTACTAAATCTTGTGAGTATATAGTTATTAGTCCACATAAACATCTTATTTGGCATAACCAACAAAAGTATGGTGATTAGATGGAAGACGTTGAAAGGAGTCAAGTGTATGTCACCTAGTCATCTTCAGAATAATTCCACTAGTGTCAGAGTCAGACAATGCTTGCTATCCCGTTGGTTTAAAAAACTCATTTTCTTTTTGTCATAACGTACCTTTTAATAAACATATAGTTCCTATGTTTTTAGACTATTCCCCATGCATCACTAGCTCATTTTCAACAGATTGGATGGATAAAAAAGGTCCTTATTGGCTGTACTGTGCGGTCATTCTGTTCAAAGCCACAGCCTTGCAGCCCAGAAAAAACAGTGATGAAGAATAACTGGAATAACTCAAATAACTCAATTTTGTACAGTTCCCATGTTGTTAGCCTATTCCCCATGCTTTTCGTTTAGTGGATAAACTAAGAGATTAAAAGTTGATGGCATTATCATCATGCTACACTTTATTTCATGTCGTGGGCCATACCAGTTTTATGAACATACTATGGCAGAATTCTTCAATACAATGTCCAATAACTCCTGTCACACTGTTAGTTACCCCACCTGCTAAAGTTTTAATACCTCTTGAGAATTAGTAGCCATGTTGATTTGGCGATCTATGCCAAATTGACACAAACGAATCAAATCTGTCCGTCCAAACTGAGTAATGTTCACATCAAAGTTTGAAAAATCAATTAACAGACGGATTTCATGAAACTTTAAAAGATATAGTGAGCATACCATGTTGGATGAAAATGGTTAGCCCACATATCGTAGGGGGAATGATGGGCGTACGGTGACAAGGAAGGGTGTTGAGCTTGACAATAGATTTGTAGGCCCTTATAATGCTAGGTTACTAAAATTATTTCACAGCCATTTAAACATTGAAAAGACAAATAATCACGTGTCATCAAGTACCAATTTAAATACATAAGTAAAGGTCATGATCGTGTTATCGCAGGCATATACAACACTAATGACGGTGCAGGATCTTCACAAGCATTCGATGAAATTTCTCACTACCTCAATTGTAGGTACGTATCTTCATGTGAGGCATCGTGGAGAATTTTTTGTTTTGATATTCATCATAGACAATCACCTGTTGAGAGACTAAGTTTCCATTTTCCCTATCAGCAGTCAATTTACTACACTCAAAGGGACAGGATGTCATAGTTGGTAAACAACCAAAGGGTCAAAGAATCAATGTTCCTTGCTTGGATGGAAAAAAATAAAGATAACCCATTTGCAAGAACACTCACTTGCTCTCAATTCCCTAACTACTTTATGTTTATTAGGGAAAAAAGATTCTAGAAGCTTCGTGAGCGTGGATTTTCCGTTGGAAGATTGGGTCATTGTACACCAGCTTAAGGAGAATTATACTACCTTCATTTATTGTTGACAAAGGTGTGGGTACCCAAAAATTATGCAGATATAAGGACAGTCAATAATGTAGTTTACCCAATGTTCAGAGAAGCATGCTATACCCTTGGTTTATTAGATGATGACAATGAGTATATAGATGCAATTAAAGAAGCATCATTGCGGGCAACTGGCAGTTACTTATGTCATTTTTTCACCAGCATGCTATTAAGCCATTCCCTATCCCAGCCCACTGTTGTTTGGGAACAGACCAAAGTAACTATTTATGGAGATTTATTGCATATTAGCTAGAGCGACCAGCATTTTTTAGGTATATAACTTACTCTATTTTTAAATGTTACTTAGCTTGTACATTAAATTAAAAGATTATATTATATGCTCGTTGATTTAAGCTGCGCTGGAAACCGTTAATTATGCTCTGCATACCGTCAAAACAAATGAATAATTTTAATTTATATGCTATATTAATTAGAATAATTAATTACAGATATCATGCTTAAATATACATCATATGGAGACATAAGCGTTGTACTATTATGACATTTTAAGTAAACTATTATTGTTATAAAGATTTGTAGATTTCAATTGCCGATAAAGAAGATGCAGGGCTATCTCACATTAAACAACTACTTTTGCTACGCAATGGCAAAAGCTTGGACAAGATGGTTGATTGAGCCATATTTTTTATATGATTTTTCATAATTGAATTGGAATTTTTAATACATTTTATGGGACATTATTGTATAATTAAGTACAAATTTTAGTTAGGAACAATTGTATTGACTTAATTGGAATTAGGGGCAAAATGGTCATAATTTTTTAATTATTTTGTGCAATTGTTTCTTGGACTTTTGATGCTACTTGTACTTAATTTTGTATTGTAGGTGTTTTAGAAGAATTTTTGAGATTTTGAAGAAAATGCAATTAGGTCAAATTAATATTTTGAGGATTGAAAAAAATTGCAGAAAAGGTTCCAGAATTTCCTGGAAATGACAAGTAAATGAAGAAAAGGGGATGAGACAACAACATAAAATGACCCAACAGTTTTAGAAATTATAGTTTACCCTACAAATATTTCAAATATATTCCCTTTAGTCCCTCATTGATAGCTTTTGAATTTTGAATTTTAGTCCCTTGCGTTTTGACCGTGCGTTTTGACCAAGGGAGCGTAGGTCTGCTTCGGCATCACCAATCTGGAGCCCGATATGAAAGGAAGACAGAAAACAGATCCGGGGGGAAGCTGAAAATCATTGAGCACGGCGGATCTGCTGCTTCTTGAACGGCAATGAGAGAGAGGAGGGTTGACGGTGAGAGAAGAACAAAACCTCCACCGAACCACACCACTTCCGTCGACCCTTCCTCTGTTCTCCGGCGACAGCAAGAGCGCAAACTAGCGCTGCATGAGCTAAGAGGGCAGGCCGTGAGGGAGCTGGAGATATGAAGCAGAGGGATCTTGAGGGAGACGGAGAAGAGGCAGAGAACCACACCTCAACCATCGGTCCTCCATTTCTGGCGAACTTGAGAACTGATTGCAATACCGAGAGCTGAGAGCTTGAGCTTAGAGATCTGGGAAGGACCGAGAGCTGAAGGAGGGAGTTGAGATGGGAGTCTGAGGCGCCTGAACCACTGTGGAGCTGCATTTCATCACCGCCACTGCTCTCCAAGTTCACACCGTCTTCATCAATCCTCTCACCACCAGTATCACCGCCAGAGATATCTGACTGACCTGCTTCTCTTTCTTCATTTCAAATTCAACACTACTATGTTTCATGATTTCAGATTGTGTTAGATTTTATCCAATGGCTATGTCTAGCTAATCTTTTTCTTCTTGGTGATGATGAATTGTGCTTGAGCTTATTGGACTACAAAGGGGAGTTTTGCTATCATTCCATTAGTCTAGAATTATATATATTTAGATTGCCTAGTTTTAGGAATTTTCATATATGTGATTCGAGAATTGGGATTAATGTTAATTGTCTCTTTTGGTTTGATAATTGTAGTTGAGATTGAATTTTAAAATGTGAAGATTATATATGTTTGAATTTCTTTGTGGTTGCAATGAGATTATGTTAATTAGCGTGTTATTGTCTAGTTAATGTGGTTGATTTGTATCCTTGAGAGGCTGTTTAGCACTCAAATCCAAGAAGATTCATGTTGCATTATTCCAATTTCAATTGCACATTAAGTGGTTTTAAATAATATATCAAGAGGTAGTAGTTAGCTATGTTTGTAGGAGCTACTATTAATTGGCAATATTGGACTCAAGTGTTATCTTAAGGTTGTTCTTGAGACTTAATGAGTTTTAATTACCATAATCTTTTTGAGCAAGGATTGTCACTTCTTCATTACCAAGAGCATTCTTTATTCATAATTTCCATTTCATACCATTCCATTCACTCATTCTCCATTTTTTATAAAAACTACCAAAAACAATAGTTTAGCATTTAATTAATTTGCATCTTTCTTTTAATTATTAATTTCAAAAACCAAAACCCATTTCCCCTTGCTTTTATTGCCTTTGCATGATAATTAGATTATTTAGGTATCTCAATAAAGGCTCCTCAAGAGAACGACCCGAGTGTTGCATTGTATTATAATTCTTGGTTATAAATATTTTGCATTTGACCCCAAGGCGTAAAGACATGGTCAAATCAATGGTGCACAATATTGATGGAGATACTGAGATGGTTGAGAATTAGAGGCTCCTTCTTGATAATTTATTTGTGCTCGGAGGGAATCCACTTCTTGTTGAAGCCCACATCAAGCTTTTGAGAATATGTGAGATTAGAAAGTGTTTCATGTCTCCAAGTGCCATAAGATTCATCCAAGAATTGAGAACTTGAGGTTCATTCATTCTCTAAAAAATAATGCATAGGAGGATTAGTGTAAAACTAAAACTCATGATCTTTATTAAACCAAGCCATTCAAATTGTAATCAATTAAATCCCAATGAATTTTTAGTTCTAGATATGCAAATGAATCCTAAAAATTAAAAGAAATAAAAGAAGAAAACTCAAAACACTAGCCTAATGAAAATTTTGAAAAAATTCTAGAAAATAAAATAAAGAAAAATTCTAAAAGTGGTCCAAACGATGAAATTTTGCAAAAATTCATCTCACCCAATAGCAATGCCACTATTACAAAAAAGGGCTATAACGTCCTAAATTTGGCACCTTTAACGTCCCAAAATGGGGGGACGTATACGTTAGGGGCGTAGTATGTTGTAAGAAAAGACATCCCAAACAAAAGGGACATCTAAAGTGAGACTTTAGACGTCCCAAATTGTCATTTGAGATGTCTAAAGTCCCCCTAGGCTGTCAGCCGCGTTAACCCACAAGTTGCCTTTAAGTTAACCAAATGTAATGTTCCTGTCAGCCTCGTGTACTTACTCCCACGGTACAATGGTGTCTTTGCATCACTCCGCAGGCTGTCATACTCCTGCGACTGCGCAAAGGATTCTGCCTCAACATCATGAATCATTTTCTCCATTCTATCTTCACCTATGATATCCACATCTTTCTTCTTGTGCAACGGACAATCCGTTACTTCCTCACCATGCCATATCCACCTTGTGTATTGCAGATTTATTCCATCACAAAGTATGTGATCCTTTATGACATCAACATCCCGTCGACTCTCATTCAAACAATTGACACAAGGACAAAAATACTTCCCATTCTTTGCAGGAGCATTCTTTTTAGCGAATTCAACAAATTCTTCCATCCATTTCTCATATTCTTCACTAGTTCTCAAAGCATTCATCCAACTATGATCCATTTTGTTACCACCTAAGGCATTCCCAATAACATTCACACATTTAGTACAATTGTCAACGACATATGATAGGATTGCCTAATTAAGTTATCAACCCAATTTAGGATTTTAAAATATGGGCTTAATAACTTTATTGCCCCCTCCTAGTCTCCTCTCTCCTCTTAAAAGGGTTTCAGTGCTATGTAACTTATTTTTTTAATAAGTATATGTATATAAACATTAATGTATAATAAAATAAATATAATAAGATTAAATTAAAGAATTTTTTTGAGGTTTGGAAGGATACTCTAGAATAATGCAAGCCAAAAGACAAAAAAGAAAGAAAGTAAAACCCCAATTACAATTAGATGATTTTTAGTTGAATATTGACAATACAAAATTTTAATTTCTACCTGAATTTTTTTTATGAGAAGAAAATTAAAATTTGTTGATCACAATAAGTCTGACTCCTATGATATTATATATATCAAAGATTTTCATTTATGGAATTAAAAAAACGAGTTTCATCAACGTTAAAAACCAAACTATATATCGCAAAAGTCAAAATTCTATAATTTATGAATTTTGATTATCTTTTACTAACAAAACAATTTTAAGTTGAGTTCTTCCAAAAATAAAATTGTTTTATTGAAAATATTTAGATAAAAATCATTTAATGAATATTGGGGTTATGGTTTTCTTTTTAGTTTTAGCTTGAATTATTCTTCATAATTCCTTTGGAATACAAGAATTTCTTTAATTTAAAAAAATCATATTTTATTTTATTATATATACTAATTAATGGTAATATATATACACAAAACTAAGTTATGAATAACTTAATTAGGGATTTGTTGAGTTTAACAACCAAATTTAGAATTTTCCTATTTGAGGCAACTTTATGTGAAATTTTCCCTTCATTAAAATTAAAATAACCCCTACTCATTCAAGTAAATTAATATTTAAAAAAGAAAATAAACCATTGCAGTGGAGTTCCCGAATACAATTTAAGCAATATAAGCACACCAAACACACCAGGCTAATCTCAACCATCTCAATATAAGCAATATATAAGCACAATTAACGTGATATTTCTTATTGCCTAGGCTTTTCACATTGCAACTTTTACTTTAATTTATTCAAGTAAATGTATATTTCAAAAAGAAAATATACCATTCTGTTACCAAAAAAAAAAGCAAGAAGAAAATAAACTAACCTGATCAAGGGGCACCCACTGTGCTATGTGTGCTGGAGAGGTAGAGAAGAGGTTGGAGATCAGAGGTGTATGCACGGTGGGGAGGTACACCGGAGGGTGGAGAAAGCAAAGAACCATGGTGGTGTGGACGACAATGGAAAGAAGGAGGTGGAGGAGAGCAAAAACCTGTGGAGGAGGTGAAGTTGCAGAAGGGTGGCCTCTGGTGCGTGCGTCCTTCAATGGATTTCAGGTGAAGGAGGGAGGAGTTGAAGAAAGAAAGAGTAGTTGAAGAAGGGAGGAGTTGAAGAACAAGAAAAGAGGCCGACGGTGGGGGGAGGAGGAAGAAGAGTAAAGTTTTGGGTCAAAAAAGGAGGGAGGAGGGAATGGACGCATGTGAGGAGGGGGAATGGTATTGAGAAGACGCATGTCAGACAAGTGTCTGACATGCGCATAGGGGACGCCTAAAGTCTGGGTTTAGGCGTCCCAAAATAATTTTGGGACGTCTAATCCCACCTCCTGGCGCTAAAAAAATTTACAAAATTTATATTTCGCTCCTGGAAGCACTTTAGACGTCCCAAATTCAAATTTGGGATGCCTAAAGGTTCCTCTGCATACATATAATTATGAAAATGCCACCGCCTCCCTTTTTAACCACCCAATTTTAAATTTGGGACGTCATTAGGGGTAGTTATATCCTAATTCTGTAGTAGTGTGCTATTGGTCTTGCTTAGAGTGGCCCAACACCTTAGGAAACCAAAGCTTACAATTTTCTGGGCAAAATTTTCAAAAAATTCCAGCAAGCTCAAATATAGGCGTAACCAAATTTTAACCGAACTCCAATCAATTTCCAAGTGTGTAAAATTTCATTCAAACCACAAGTCAAGTGTAAGCAAGAAAAAAATGGAAGAATGCACATGCAAAAATAAAGAAAAATCAAGATATTTGTTGGTATTTTTGCAAAATTTTATATGGGAAGAGGGAAGATGTCATGAAATATGCTATGAAAGTGAATGCAATCTATGCTAAATAAAGGCTCAAGGTATCAATCAATCAAAGATTAACACTTAGTCACCAGGGGACCAATTACTTGGCTCCCCGACAATGGCGCCATTTGAAGAAGGGCGTTACCGGCTTTATGCCTTGGTATTGCAATATAAGGTATAATCCTAGATTGTCTCTCGAAGAGTCTTTTATTAATTACCTAGAAACCAAGTGTGATGATTGGCATAAAACAAGTTAAAAATGATTTTTAGATTTTTATCTAACAACTAAATTGCAATTAAACTAAAATGCTTTAAAAACTAATATTTTTGGATTTTTGGTTATAAAAGTGGAATAGGATGCAAATTGGTTTTGAAATGTATGATATAATCTCCTATAACAATGGATTTCATCTATCCTTTGCTTTAAAATATTTTTAGGAGTGCGCTAGTTTGAAAAAAAAGAGACCAAAATTCTCTTTGAGGTAGCTTAAGTTAAATGAATTAAATCTTCCACATCGGGCAAGATTTAATCTCTCTAACCCAAACTCAATACAAAACACTAGTAATTGCAACTAAAGTCCGTCAAAATATCAAAGCTCAAACACCATTGAGTCTAGTGTATTAATCAATGATTATTCCTAAACCTAGAAAATAATCACTTTTTAAAAACACTATTAGAAACGACTTTGTATACAATTTATAAAATCACCAAGTTTTCTAAAATACCAAACCCTATCAATCGATAAGTCTAACACCAAAAGAGAGGAACCCCTACTCTAAAGATATTATTAAGTACTCTTAGTGTGTGATTATGAATTAGTTAATGCAATTGATTAAAATCAACTCAATATTCAAACAATATCATGCAAGAATAGAGAGAATCAAGAGAATTACAATGAAACATATATGTAGCCACATATATTGATGAGCACAATGCTCAACATAAGCTAATTCAAATCACAAATTGATTCAAACAAAGATTAAACAAAATATATTAGTCTTAACTACAAATTACAACTCCTAAACCCAAGAAAATCATTAGTATATAGTTAAGCTAATGAACTAAAACTAAAACTCCCCTTATGTAGCTCCAAGCATCAAGACTCACACCGTTGCTCTAGGAAATAAGAACTTTAGCTGCTGCAATTCGAGAAGCTAATTGTCACAGTAATAGCAAAATTTCCAGAAACCAAAATAACCATGAATTTAAGGTGAAGTGCCGAATGACATAAGAGAATGAAGAATCTAAATATGCTGCCTCCTTCCTTAAGCTCATAACTGTAGAGAAAATAGTGGTGATAGTGATCTGAAACTGAGAAGTGAAGTTCGATGAAGGAGGGAGTAGAAAAGGAATGAAGCTCACGGAAGCTCTGATCCTAGGGGCCACTCATAGATCTTGGCTCCCTCAGCTCCTTTTCCTCTTTGCTTTATGGGTCTGTGTAGAACAGAGGAAGACCAGCTAAACTCCGACGAGAAGGTGGTGCAGTGGTGGTGGATGACAGAAGTGGAAGGTGATTATGGTTAGGTGCTTTCCAGCTCTTTTCAACCTTACTCCTCTCACGCAGCAGCTCCCCTCTTCCCTTTACTCACAGCTCACTCCCTTCAGCTCTCAACTTCTTCTTTACTGTGGCTGTGGTTCAGAACGATGCTCACCGGCAGCCTGTGGTAGTAGATGATGCTGTCAGTGAGAGAGGAAGAAGAAGGCTAAGGTGATGAAGGGAGAGGCCTCCCGTTCTATAAGAAAGGATAATTAGTGTTGTTGAAATAATTGCTATTATGTTATTATAACTATTTTAGTATAGTTTGTTATTTAGAGTTAGTCGAGTGTGGGCTACAGTGGGGCCCAATATGTTGAAGGTTGTATAGTATAAATAAGGGTCTCTATACATTGTAAAGAGTAGTTGTTCTATTAATAAAACTGATTTTCTTCAGAGTTCGGTGTTGAGGTTCGGATGTAAAGGGCGTTTCATGGTATCAGAGCCAAGGTTCAAGTAGGACTCGAGTAGGGCCCAAGAAGCAAGCTGGATTGTTTTCCCATCCAACACTGAACCCTGGGAGGAAGTTACTTCTCATTGCTGGCTGAAGAAAACATTCAGCTTTGAGAAAGAGAGATTTACACGAGAACATTCTAGTGATTGAAAGAGAGGGATTTGCGGCCAAAGAATTAATCATGCCAAGTTGATTTTTGAATGTCAAATCTATGGCTCCAAAAGAGACATGGCTTGTGGATCAAGAGGAAGCATGATTTCTTGCAATCAAGAATCTTGAACCAGATCGTGATTTTCTCGCCCACAAATTCCGGTCACTGAACAGCGAGAGATCCCCAAAAGAACGACCACAAATCAAGAACTACACAATACTTGATTGGTGATGGTAGAGGATCAACCGAAAGAGAAATTTCTTGGTGACTCACTTTCTTTACACCACCCACTATATTTGCACCCATCCGACACCCAAGGCACTGCCATTATCTCCCATGTTCTCACCGATGCTGAGAACTACACAATATGGAGTATAGCAATGATAATCGCTTTGAAAGGCAAGAACAAGTTGGGTTTTTGTCACTGGAAGTTGCAGAAGGGAATCTCAAGAAGAATCGTTATGTGAGCAATGGGACCGGTGTGACGCTGTAGTCCTTTCATGGCTTCTAAATTCTCTGACTAAGGAGCTTGCCAATGGTATGATTTTCTTCCCCAGTTCACATCATGTTTGGAATGATCTGAAACAGAGATTTAATAAAAGAACCATATCAAGAATCATTTCTCTTCATTGAGAGATAAATTCTCTTAAACAAGGATCTTCCTCAGTTACTACGTATTTTTCCAAGTTGAAGGAACTCTGGGAGGAACAGTCCTCCATGGTTCGTATACCTTCTTGCACATGTGAGTCATCAATAGCGTACAGTGCTATGATGCAAGAACAGAAATTACTACAATTTTTTATGGGGCTTAATAAAGTATATGCTCAAGCAAGAAGCCACATCCTCTTACTTTCGCCTCTTCCCACTGTGAACGATGCATATGCAATGATTATTGAGGATGAAATGCATAGACAGTTAGCCACTTCTGGTTCAAATTTTCCCTCTGAAGGAATTGCCATGGCAGCCAGAGGAAGAGGGCGTGGCCGAGGTAGAGGCCATGGAGGCCGGGGAGAAGATATTCTAGAGTGCACTCATTGTCTTAAGAAAGGACATCTCAGGGAACAATGTTATCAAATTGTTGGATATCCACCTAACTTCAAAGGTAGTAAAGCAAACCAACCTAAGGAGTCAGTTTCAGGAACTACTGAGTCAGCCTACACTACTGAGCAGCACGCCAATATCACTAGCTATGCACCTCCATGTTTTACCCAAGAGCAATACCAACGAATCCTGGAGTTACTGAAACGAGATGCAGAGCCCACAATTCATGCTTTAACCGGTACAGGTTTGGTTATTCCCAATTCTTTAGAACACACACACACTAAATGGATTTTGGATTCCGGTGCCACTATTCACATGGTATGAAATTTGACTCTTCTAGACAATTACAGAGAATATGATGGGCCTATAAAATTAGTTAAGAAACCTGATGGGAGCTATATGCGCATCACCCATATAGGTAATATTAATATTGGAAATTACATTATGCTAAAAAATGTCTTGTATGCTCCCGGTCTTCAATTTAACTTAATATCCATTTCTCAACTAACTTTGGATCAACAATGTGTAGTCTATTTTTTTCCTGATATATGCTTACTGCAGGACCTTCTAGATGGGATGAAGAAAATGATTGGTAAAAGGACAGCAGGACTTTATATTCTGGACTTAGACAAGCAACAACATGATATTGATTCTGTTTTGTACAATAGCATAGGACATAAGGACATTGATGTATGCCTATGGCATAGTAGACTAGGACATGCACCATTATCTGTAATAAAACACTTGAGCATTATTAGGAATAAAGTTGACATGAATGAGAAATGTGATGTATGTGTTCAGTCCAAGCAGACAAAGTTTTCTTTTACTTCTAGTCATATTAAATCTTGTTGCTTTGAATTGCTTCATCTTGATGTATGGGGACCATATAGGCATCCCACACATCAAGGTCATCATTATATTCTTACCATTATGGATGATCACTCGTGTGGAACATGGATATTTCTTATGAGAACTAAAAATGAGACTATGGGGCATATCAAAACCTCTATTTCATATATATTAACTCAATTCTCTGTGAAGGTTAAGAAAATTAGGAGTAATAATGGCACCGAGTTTACTAACAATGAATTGAGAACTTTCTTACAGGAAAAAGGCATAGTTCATGAAACCTCGTGCCCTTATACTCCGGAGCAAAATGGAGTGGTAGAATGAAAGCACTGGACAATCATGCAAATTACACGCAGTCTGATTTTACAATCCAGTGTTCCCATCAAGTATTGGGGAGAATGTGTGAGAATGGCGGGCATCTGCTTAATAGGATTCCTTCAAAGGTTCTAGGTTACAAGACCCCGTATGAAAAGGTCTATGGTGTGGAGCCGGATATAGGTAATTTAAAGGTATTTGGATCACTAGCTTATGCTACTGATTTAAAAGCAACTGACAAATTGAAACCTAGATCAATACCTTGTGTTTTTATGGGCTTTCCTGAAAATCAAAAAGGTTTTCTGCTTCTTGACTTGACTGATAAGCGTTTCTTTGTAAGTAGACATGTTAGTTTTATGAAAAATTGATTCCCTTTTAAGGAATATGGAGTGCATGATGAAAGAGGAGTGTGTAATGAATTAAAAGACATGTTCTGGTATGATTTTGTGCAGTCAGAACAATTGCATTCAGATGCTAAGAATATTGATTCATGTGATGATTTTGATGATAGAGTAAGGGGAGAAGGTGAGAGACTTGATCCTGATCCTATTAATGGGAATCAAGTCAATCCTGAGCACCAAATTACCATTAGACCAATAAGGGAGAGACGCCCCCCTATTTGGTCTAATGATTATGTGTGTACATTGCTAAATTCATATGGGAATCAGTCTTATCATAATACTAAATGCTTGTACCCTATTGATGATTATATCTCATATGCTAATGTGTCTACCGATTACATGTGTTTCTTATGCTCTGTTGATTCTGTTCTTGAACCTACAAGTTATGTCGAGGCTAGTAAGAATGCAGAGTGGATTAAAGCAATGCAAGATGAAATAGAGGCTCTAGAGGCCAACAAAACATGGGATTTAGTCTCTCTTCCTAAAGGTAAAAGAGCAATTGGTTGTAAATGGGTGTATAAAGTGAAGTATAAATCTGATAATACAATAGATAAGTATAAGGCTTGCCTTGTTGCTAAAGGATATAACCCAACAAGAGGGGATAGATTATCATGAAACATTTTCCCCTATTGTTAAGATGTCCACTATATGTGTTGTACTCAAATTAGCAGCAATTAATAGGTGGAACATCTATCAAATGGATGTACACAATGCCTTCTTACAAGGTGATTTAGATAAGGAAATATATATACGAATACCTCAGGGATTTGACAAAAAGGGGGAGCACTTGGTGTTCAAATTGAATAAGTCCCTCCATGGCTTGAAACAAGCCTCAAGGCAATGGAACCAGAAAATATCCAAAGCCTTAATCAAAGGAGGTTTTAAACAGAGTAAGAATGATTACTCATTGTTTGTTAAGAATTGTGATGATGGAATGGTGTTAATTTTCATTTATGTAGATGACTTGTTAGTTACAGGAAGCTCTAAACAGGGTATAGCAGAAGCAAAACAGTTTCTGCATAAAAATTTTAAGATCAAGGACCTAGGTTTGATGAAGTATTTTCTTGGTATAGAGGTAGCAAAATATGATAAAGGGATTATGCTATGCCAAAGGAAATATGTATTAGATCTTCTAGTTGAAACAGGTATGAGTGGTTGCAAACCACTTGGAGTTACTATGGCGTAAAGTTTGAGGCTGATGGCACATGATCCAGAAAGGGATAAACAGGAAGAGTTGTTGAGAAATCCAAAGAGATACCGAAAACTAATAGGTAAGCTCATTTATTTGACAATGACTCGTCCTGACATATCCTTTTGTGTGTAGGCACTAAGTCAATTTATGCACTGTTCCACCAAACATCATATGATAGCAGCAAGGAATGTCCTACGTTACCTTAAAGGGAGCCCCGGTCTTGGTGTTCTAATCAGTTCAGAAGGGGTTCTAGAGTTGGAATGTTACTGTGATGCACATTGGGCTGGCTGTGGAATGACTCAGAGATCTGTAACAGGATACTTATTGAAGCTAGAAGGATCCTTGGTCATGTGGAAGACTAAGAAACAAGCCACCGTGTCAAAGTCATCCGTGGAGGCTGAATATAGGGCGCTAAGTATGGTAGTCTCAGAAATCATGTGGGCGCGAGGATTATTATAGGATCTCGGGATCAACCACGACCAACCTGAGAGAGTTTTCTATGACAACAAGGTAGCGATTCATATAGCTGCAAACCCCGTGTTTCATGAGCGCACAAAACACATTGAAGTGGATTGTCACTTTGTTCATGAAAAATGGGAATCTAAGGAAATAGACTTGAAGTATGTAAGCTCCACGAATCAGCAAGCAGATCTCTTGACAAAAGCTATTGGAGGAAACATACAAAGAGATTTATTGGTCAAGTTGGGGACTTATGATATTTATAGTCCCAACTTGAGGGGGAGTGTAAGAAAGGATAATTAGTGTTGTTGAAATAATTGCTATTATGTTATTATAATTATTTCAGTATAGTTTGTTATTTAGAGTTAGTCGAGTGTGGGCTACAGTGGGGCCCAATATGTTGAAGGTTGTATAGAATAAATAAGGGTCTCTGTTCATTGTAAAGAGTAGTTGTTCTATTAATAAAATTGATTTTCTCCAGAGTTCGATGTTGAGGTTCAGATGTAAAGGGCTTTTCACGTTCCTACTCTCACAGCTGCTGGTTATGCTATTCGTGGCTGCACCTTGTATATCTCCATGTCTGAATTTCATTTCAGCCAGAGACAACCAAGCCGAGTCCAGTGTTGTCAGATCCCTTGGTCAAAACGAGTGTTTTGACCAAGGGACCAAAATAAAAAGTTTGAAACCTTTCATGAGGGGTTAAATTGATAATGTTGGAAACTTTGGGTATAAATATAATTTTCTAAACATTTGGGCCTTTTCTGTAATATTCTTTGAGTTTTTCTTCATTAGCTCATAATTTACAGAAATTATGGGTTTTGTTTGCAATTTTTTCCAAACTGATCTGCAATTAAAATAAACACAAAATGAAATACCTTATATTTCAAAAATTAATCAATTAAGGCAAATCGTAAAATATATGACATTTTTGCCCCTTTTCAATGTTAATTTCATATAAACACATTTAATCATAAAAGAGACATTTTAAACTCAATTATTTTAACCAAACCCCTAATAAAATATGAAAATATATAATAAAAATAGGGATTTTTGTCACCTGTAGTGCAAAATTTTCTTCCACTCACTGCTGTCCCAATAAACAATTAATGATGTTGACAGGGGAGGATGATGATGATGAAATTCCCCTTATAGAGGACTCATAGCAGTTGGTTAGCAATGTTACTTTACACCAATTATCCTTTCATGCGTATTGGGGTACTCATGGTGTGGCTATGATACGTTTTAATGGTGAAATCATGGGCATGAATGTACAGGTTTTGTTGGATGGCAGTAGTTCTAATAATTTTCTTCATCCTAGAATAGTCCATCATTTAAAGTTGCCAGTATATCCTACTACGACTGTTCGGGTCTTGGGTGGTACAGGACGTGTTTTGACTACTTCCAAATTGGTTTGTGATCTGCCAATTCAGATTTCTTGACATGCCTTATTCTTGACCTATCTTGTGATGCCCATACCTGGTTACCGATGCTGCCTGGTTGGAAACATTGGGCCAACATGTGGCTAATTACAGTAATTCCATTGTCAAATTTTTACAGGATCAGGATTTTATTACTTTGTTTGGGCATCGTGGTTCCACAATGACACAAGCTCAGTGCTATCACCTGGTATGACTTGTACATATGGAAGCTATAGATGATTTTTTTTTTTTTTGCGTCATTTTTCAAACGTTGCTTCAGATATGGACGAGATTCTTGTGGATTTGGTACCCATTATTCAATGCTAGAAGGATATTTTTTTTATCAACCACATGGTTTGCCCCCAATAGCAGTTTTGAGAATTGAATAGATCTGAAATCGGGTACAGGTCTTATCAAGGTCAGACCGTATATCTAGAAGGATGAAATTGAGAATATAGTTTCAGAATTATTATCTAAAGGTCTAATTCAACCAAGTTGCAGTCCATTTTCATCCCCAGTCCTTTTAGTAAAGAAAAAGGATGGCACATGGCAATTTTGTGTAGACTTTCGTGCCCTAACAGTCAAGGATGCCTTTCCCATGTCAATGGTCGATGAATTACTTAATGAATTACACGGCTCTATTTTCTTCTCTAAGTTGGATATTAGCTTAGGATATCATCAGATTTTGATGAAAGGGGCAGATTGAGAAAAGACATCATTTCACACTCATCTTAGGTTATACGAATGGGTGATTATGCTGTTTGAACTCACCAATGCGCCGGCCACATTCCAGGCTCTTATGAACTCCATATTTCAGCTTTTCTTTACGAATTGTTGTTGTATTGATTTTTTTTGACGACATCTCAATTTATAGCAGTTCTTGGGAAGCTCATTTACAACATGTTGAATATGTGTTGCAGAACTTAGAATGTTATAAGCTTTTTGCTAAGATGAGTAAGTGCTCTTTTGGTTGCCAGAAGCTTGAGTTTCTTGATCATATTATATCTTAGACGGAAGCAATCCAAGACTGGCCTACTCCAAAATCAGTTCGTTAATTAAAAGGATTCCTTGGACTCTGTGGCTATTATAGACGATTTATGCATCAGTATGCTAGAATTGCAAGTTCATTAACTGACTTGTTGGGGCGTGATGCGTTTCATTGGATAACAACAGCCTAAGAGGCTTTAGAAGCCCTTAAGACTGCCCTAGTCACAGCTTTAGTGTTGCGTTTACCTTATTTTTTGAAAGAGTTCATTCTGGAGACTGATGCTTCTGGTAAAGGAATTGGCATAGTGTTGAGTTAGGAGGGTCACCTGATTGCTTTTTTCTCCAAGAAGATTTCAACTTGAATGCTATCTCAGTCTACTTATGTGCAAGAATTATATGCAATCACGGAGGCAGTGGCGAAATTTCTCCATTATCTATTCGGAAGGTAATTTATTATTAGAACTGACCATGCCATTCTTAAACATCTTACTTCTAAAACCATTCAGATGCCTGAACAACAGAAATGCCTCCCAAAATTGTTGGGATATCACTTTACTATTGAACATAAGCCCGGTCGATCAAACCTCGCCGCGGAGCTTTAACTCAAGTGGATCATATGCCTTTATCGATTTGGATTATACTTTTCTGGACTTTGTATATAATCAAGTTTATTCCTCATATTGGATTAAATGAAGGATGTCAGAGGTAACTACGGACTCGACATTTTAGACCAAGTATCAGACTCTTAATGGAGAGTTGGTTTGGAAAAACCGGTTAGTACTTCCCCCTGATAATCCCAAGTTAATTCGACGTGTTTTGGAAGAGTTTCATTCTTTTATCATCGGCGGACACTTTGGATTTCTCAGAACTTTTCATAGAATTGCTGCTATATTTTTTTGGCCTAAAATGTGGCATGATATCAAGGTCTTTATCAAAACAATGTTTAATTTGCCAACAAGTTAAGATTTAACAGTTACATCCTAGTGGATTGTTGCATCCTCTACCAAATTCGAACCATATATGGGAAGATGTTGCTATGGACTTCATAATTGGCTTGCATATGGTGAAGGGTTATTATGTTATTATGGTTTTTATTAATCGTTTATCCAAGTATTCTCATATTATGCCTTTACCGGCTCATTTTTCTAGCCAAATTATTGCTGATTGTTTTGTGCGAAATGTTGTCAAGTTTCATGGGATTCCTAAATCCATTGTTTCAGACAGGGACGACACCTTCACTAGTGCCTTTTGGCGCCATCTCATGCGATTGCAGGGCACCCAATTATGCTTCAGTTCTGTGTACTATCCTCAGTCAGATGGTCAATCCGAGGCCCCAAATAAATGCTTAGAAATGCACCTGCTCTGTTTTGTTTTTGATTATCCACGCCATTGGTTTCATTATTCACCTCGGGCGGAATTTTGGTACAATACCTCTTTTCGTTCAGAAATTGGCGTGGTTCCTTTTAAGGTCATTTATGGACGTGATCCTCCACCGCTATTACGGCATTCTTCTCTTGAAGACACGCCATTTGATGTTCATTAGCAACTGAAACAGAGGGATGAATTACTACGGATCTTAATATCAATCTGTTGACAGCTCGGCAGCGTGTGAAGCTTTTTGCTGATAAAAAGAGGACAGAACTGGAATTCTCTGTTGGTGATTTGGTATAGTAAAACTGCAACCTCATCGTCAACATTCTGCACAATTGAGAAGGTTTCAGAAGTTGGCATTGCAGTACTTCGGACCTTTTGAAATTATTGACCGCATTGGCAAAGTTGCCTATAAAGTTAAGTTGCCAGATTAGGCTAAGTATCCATCCTGTCTTCAACATCTCATTGCTTAAAAAATTCGAAGGTAAGGTTTCATCCCAATTATTTTTTCCCACTTCCCTTGCTGTCGGTTCCCGAGGGACTCATTCTTCAACCTTTGGAAATATTAGATTCTCGATGGATTCAACATGATTCTCAGCGTCACCAGCAATGTTTAATCCGTTGGGAGGGGTCTACGTCTTCTACTTGGAAATGGACTTCTAATTTACGCTCATTATATCCTACTTTAAACCTTGAGGACAGGCTCCTTTTAAAGGGGGACTAATGTCATGAGACCATATAACCAGAGCGGTGGTATGGATATTACAGGCCCAAGTAATAAATCCAAACCGACCCAGGTGACGCGCAGCCAACGAATCAGGAAAAACTTGGAAATTGTGGGAATTGAATGAGGAAGCTCCAGTATAATAAAGACAAATTCTGTTAAAGAAGGGTGTGAAAAGTTTTCTGCTGAAATCTCCTTTTTGGCTGTTTTCCTCTCTTTGGCGGATTTATCCGACTTCCTGTTATTTCTGAGTTTCTTGTTGCTTTGTTCTTATTCAGTTGAACAATTTTGCATTTATTCCTTTATCATTTCGAGAATCAGTTGCTATACAAATCAATTTTGATCGGATCATTTGCATTATTTCTGTATTTGGGTTTTGATCATTGCAAAGTTGTTTTCTACAACGAGATATTTATCTACACCATTGGAAAATCGGTGTAAAAAATAGTTTTTGTACTTGATGTTAAAATCCTTTCTGCCTAGTGTCATTTGAGGCCGCTCACGTTTTACAATTTGTACCCATACCCATCTCATTCCAATGAGGAGTCCTGCTCTGCCCACCAAGCCATTGGTCCAAAAGTTTGTTTCCATTCGAAGACCAAGTATATTAAATGCCAGAAAAATCAATACTGGTAACAATTAATATAAAAGATACTGGTCAAAAAAACAATTAATATAAAAGATAACTGGAAAATGTATATATTTAGGCCTTCAACTTCATGTAAATTTTCTTGTTGTTCCCACTACTTCATAATATTTTTTTTCAACCCTTTAACTTATAGTAATGTTGATATTAAGATTTTAAATGTTGGAATAAACATCTTTAAATGCTGGCATCATATTAAGTTTAATTTTCAAAATAACAATTATCATTAAGAAAATCATCATTTCAGACTAACGATGTTAGGGTTAAATGACTAAAAACATACCGGTTACATTTCTAAGCATTTATAAATTATAATGTAAAAGTGCAGTTAGCACCCACTACTACAGAATATATATTTTACGTCCCTAAAGGACGTTCCTTTTTAAAAAAGAGAAGTAAAAAATAAAGACGGTGGTATTTTTGTAATTTTGGGTGAGAACTGAATAGCTTTAGAAGCCCCCAATTTAAATAGGGACGTCTAAAGTGTGACTTTACAAACTTTAGACGTCCCTATTTGAATTAGTGACATATAACGTAAAAAAAAAAAATTTACTTTAAATGTCCCCAATTCAAATTAGGGACATCTAAAGTCACACTTTAGACGTCCACATATGTGCCTTTAGACGTCCCCATATACATTGGGGACATCTAAAGTTTAAAAAAAAAAATTAAATGAGGGACACCCTTTGGCGTCCCTCATTTATATAGGGACGCCAAAGGGCGTCCCTGATGATATTTTGGCGTCCCTAATATTATTATGAGAGACGCCATCTGATGATACATCAGGGACGCCCTTTGGCGTCCCTATATAAATGAGGGACGCCAAAGGGTGTCCCTCATTTAAAAAAAAAAAAAATTAAAGCTTTAGACGTTCTAAATTTGAATTGGGGACGTCTAAAGTAAAAGAAATTTAAAAAAAAATAACTGAACAACTTTATACGTCCCTAAATTAAATTGAGGATGTAAAAAACAATTCAAATTTTTTCTGACAGTCTTTATTTGTCAGTTTTATATTACTTTTACACTCATCTATCCCTTCCCATCGCCGCAAACACAATAAGAGACACTACCACCACGCCTTGAACTCTTGCTTCTTCTTCTTTATATGCTCCTTTTACTCTTGCTTCTTTCTTTCTCTCTCTTTTTTTCACCTCCAGATCTGTTATGCTTTCTTACCATTTTTTATTATTTTATCCTCTTTCTCTTTTTTCTTTGGGTTTTCCTTCTATTTTATCTTCTAACTTGTGTTGTTATGGTTTGTAGATCAGGACTCTGAAACATGCTTCATGGCTACGTTCCCTCTAAGAAAACAAGGTTCATCTCTCCCTGTCGCTCTTCTCTATTCATTATTACGAGAAAATGAATTTCAATAATAGAAGGAGATAAGTTTTTTACAACTAATTCCTCTTATTGTTTTCATCTTCTCCCTATGAGATTTCAGCTTCGGAGTTATTATTGTGTAGATTTGGATTTTAGATACTAGATCTGTAGTTTTATTGACAATAATCTATAATTTCTGGTTTTAAATACTGTTTAGTCCAAATCTGTAATATAAACGATTTTTTTTTAAAAAAAAAGCACTTTAGATGTCCCCATTTTAAATTGGAGACGTCTAAAGTGGGACTTTAGACATCCCCAATTTAAAATGGGGACGTCTAAAGTGTCAGTGTAGCACTTTAGACGTCCCTTTTTAAAATGGGGACGTGTAAAGTTCAAACTTTAGACGTTCTTTTATCTACGAACATTATTACCATTTTTTACTACGTCGCTCACATAGACGTCCCCTTGTTTTCAGACGTTAAAAGGCCTAAAAAAGGGATGTTAAAACCGTTTTTTGTAGTAGTGACCCCAAACCATTTTTGAAGGAGCACCCAACACCTAAACTATTTAATGGTTCAATTTTACCCTCCATATAATAAAAATAGAGCAATTTCAACCCAAGTTAACAGACTTAACCCTTTTAACTCCGTTTGCACAACCAACAACCTTCTTCTCTCTTTTCTAACGTCTATATTCTTCCATCAGTTTGCCGCCTTCTTGTTTGAAACAGAACCATGCACGTTGAAACAGAGGACATAAACATGACGCATGCAATGACGATAGAAACAGGGAACGACGGCTGGGGGGTTGGTAACTGAGGGAGTTGTTGAGCACACCAACATTGAAACGGAGCATTTCCTTTCCTTATTTTAATAAGAAATGTGTTAGTAAAAATAGGTGCCATTTTTCATTGTAAAAACACATCTGAGTATTGAAAAACACATTTGAGATTGGTTCCTGAACCAATTTGGTATCAGAGCTGATTTCTAGAGTGCCAAAGAGCGAAAGAGTGAGGACTGGGTGAGAAACAAAAAACGTGAGAAAAAGGGGGTGTCAGATTTTCACTCTCGGGCGTTTTTTGAAGAAACTGACCTCACCATCATGTTTAGAAGGCCGAAAAACTTAGAAATAGCCTCGGTCACAACTGTGAAACAGTTCCACGCGCCTCCACGGACGTCACTGGAAAAGTCGACGGAATTTCACACAGTCGACGGAATTTCAGAGGTTGAAGATGATGACGTCATCTGCCACGTCATCCTGATATGCTGCGTCATCAATAGGTCAGCCACCCATTGACTGCCACGTGTCATAACCGCCACATCAACAATCCTAGTAAGCCCAACTTTCAAAAATTGCAATTTGAACCCTAAATTTGGTAAAAATTACAATTTCTAGCCCCAAAACTTTCTAAAATTATATTTTGGCCCTTTCTGGCAAAATTACATTTTGGACCCCAAACTTTCTGAAATTATATTTTGGCCCTAGATTTCTGCCAAAATTACATTTTCGACCCCAAAACTTTCTGAAATTACATTTTGGTCCCTGATATCTGCCAAAATTACATTTCGGACCTCAAAAATTTCTGAAATTATATTTTGATCCCAATTTTTTCCAAAATTACATTTCAGTCCCTGAAAGTTAAGAAATTACCTTTCTACCCAATTTGTCCATAAAATTTCCAATTTTATCCCTTACTTTTCCATAAATACCAATCTTACCCTTCCACACTATACCTAACCTCACAAGAACAACTCCAAAATGCCTCCAAGACGTAGAAACACACATGAGATTGAGATGGATGAGATGAGACTCCGGATACAGGAACTGGAAACCCCTGTACAAACGCAGCAAGCCATGCTAGAATCTCGCAATGAATATCCAGATGATTCAGATAATAATAGTTCGTCGTCTACTGACTACCGCCGCCGTCCTCAACAATAGCAATTCTGCCTTAATGACATTAAGGTAGACATACCTGAATTTGAGGGAAGACTCCAACCAGATGAATTCGTCGATTGGCTTCAAACCGTCGAACGAGTTTTTGAATATAAAGAAATTCTCGATGAGCAGAAAGTCAAAATTATCACCATCAAACTAAAGAAACATGCTTCCATATGGTAGGAAAATCTCAAGAAAAGATGTGAAAGAGAAGGAAAAAGCAAGATATGAATGTGGGACAAGATGCGACGTGAACTCTCACGTAAGTTTCTTCCCGAAAATTATTATCAAGATAATTTCCTTCTATTACATAATCTCCACCAAAAGGTTATGTCTGTCGAGGAATATACAAGGGAATTTGAGAAACTTATGATGAAATGTGATATACAAGAAAGGGAGGAGCAAACAATAGCTCGTTATCTCAGAGGGTTAAATACGAACATTACCCATCCAGTACAACTCCAGCAATACTGGACTCTGGATGATGTCATCCATTTAGCCATCCGTATCGAGAAACAGTTGCCCAGAAGGCCTCCATACCAACCGTCTTCCTCAACCAGAATTCCTTTTGATGGGCGTAGGCCACAAATGCATCATCCTAGCTCTTCAAGCGCACCTCCACCAAAGGCTACTAGAGAATTCAACTCCAAAGCACCTAAGTGCTTCAAATGCCAAGGATTCGGTCACATCGCTTCTAACTGCCCTAACCGTAGAGTTGTCACTATTATTAAAGGGGAAGCTTCTGCAGTATTTGAAGAAGAAAGGGAGCCTATGCCTGAAACAAAACCAATATTTGATGAGGAAGTTACTCCTGCTGATCACAGTGAATCACTTGTGATTAGGAGAAGCCTGTATACAACAACTGTGAAAGAAGAGCCTTGGCTACGTCACAACATTTTTCATACTCGCTGCACTACTCAAGGCAAAGTCTGTAACGTCATCATTGACAATGGAAGCTGTGAAAATGTAGTTTCCAACTATATGGTAGAAAAGTTGCATCTACAGACTCAACCATCTGTGCCCTTACAAGCTCCAATGGCTTAACTAGGATAGCGAGGTAAGAGTTTCAAAACGATGCCTTATTACTTTTTCTATTGGTAAAAGGTATCATGATGAAGTTTGGCGTGATGTTGTTCCCATGGATGCTTGTCATCTTCTTTTGAGGAGACCTTGGCAATATGATCAACGCGTTCTGTATGACGGTCACGCAAACACATATTCCTTCCAGAAGGATGGCGTGAAGATTCAGCTCGCACCTTTGCCACCCGATAAACACAATAAAGACAAAAGTGAGTCCAAACCATTGGTGTCTTTAGAAGAGAAGCTGACCAAAACAGAAAGCCAAGTCATGGGTTTTCTTTTATTGCTCAAGGCAAATAATGGAACTGCCATTCCACCTGAAGTGTAGCCATTATTAGATGAATTTCCTGATGTAATTCCAAATGAAATGCCACCAGGATTACCACCCATGCGAGACATTCAACATGCTATAGATTTAATTCTAGGAGCAGTAATTCCTAACTGGCCAGCTTACAGAATAAGTCCTCGAGAAAATGCTGAAGTTCAAAGCCAAATTAAAGAATTGCTGAAAAAGGGATTAATCCGAGAAAAAAGTGTCAGCCCTTGTGCTGTACCTGTACTCCTAGTCCCCAAGAAATATGGAAGTTGGAGAATGTGCATAGATTATCGTGCAGTCAACAAGATCACAATTAAGTATCGATTTCCGATACCCAGACTTGATGACATGCTAGACCAATTATATGGCTCTACCACTTTATCTAAGATTGACCTTCGTAGCGGATACCATCAAATCCGAATTCGCCTCGGAGATGAATGGAAGACAGCTTTCAAAACTAGAGATGGGTTGTACGAATGGAATGTGATGCCATTTGGGTTGACAAATGCTCCTAGTACATTTATGCGCCTGATGAATCAGGTCCTTCGCCCTTTCATTGGCAAGTTTGTTGTTGTTTACTTTGACGACATTCTTATCTACAACAAAAGCCTAACGGAACATTTGAAGCATTTACGACAAGTGTTGCAAGTTCTTCGAGAGAAGAAACTTTATGCTAATTCTAAGAAGTGTACTTTCTTGACAAATGAAGTCATTTTTCTGGGCTATATTATCACTTCAGAGGGTGTACGGGTTGATCCAAGCAAAATTGAAGCCATTAATAGTTGGACAACACCACAATCCATCCAAGAAGTTAGAAGTTTCCATGGATTAGCTTCCTTATATAGGCGATTCATTCAAAACTTCAGTTCCATTGCCATACCCCTCACGGATTGCATCAAGGGAGAAAAGTTCCAATGGACAGAGAAAGGTCAAAAAAGTTTTGAAGAACAGAAACTCCTGTGCTAGCCCTTCCTAATTTTGACCAAGTGTTTGAGGTCAGTTGTGACACCTCTAACACTGGAATTGGTGCCATCCTGAGTCAAGAAGGCCATCCAATTGCTTTCTTCAGTGAGAAGCTTAATGATGCTAAGCTCAAATATTCTACCTATGATAAGGAATTTTATGCCATTGTTCGTTCTCTACGACATTGGAGTCATTATCTCCTAAATAAAGAGTTCATACTCTTTTCTGATCATAAAGCCCTCAAGTATCTAAACTCTCAGCAAAAGATCAGTCGTAAGCATGCGCGTTGGAGTAAAATCTTACAGTCTTATCCGTTTCTAATAAAACATAAGGCTGGAATTTTAAACTCAGTAGCTGATGCTCTTAGCCGCCGTCATGCATTACTATCAACAATTCAAGCCAAAGTTGTTGGGTTTGAATGCGTCAAGGAGTTGTACCAAGATGACCCAAAATTTCATGGAATATGGGAGGCGACTGTAGGTCAACCTTTCCACTAATATTACAAACACGATGAGTTTTTATTTCGAGGTAAAACCCTATACATCCCTTAGTGTTCTTTATGAGAGGCAATAATTTGGGAAGCTCACGATGGAGGTTTAGCTGGTCATTTTGGTAGAGATAAAACAGTTGCTCTAGTCAAAGAGAATTTCTACTGGCCAAGACTTGAACGAGATATCAACAGGCACATACAGAGATGCAGAATATGTCATTTGGCCAAAACCAAGGGTCAAAATACGGGTTATACATGCCTTTACCAGTCCCAGAAGCACCATGGGTAGATGTAAGCATGGATTTTGTGCTGGTATTACCATGAACTCAGAGGCAGAAAGATTCTATCATGGTAGTTGTGGATAGATTTTCAAAGATGGCCCATTTTATTTCTTATCAGAAGACTAATGATGCTGTGCAAGTTGTTGAACTGTACTTTAAAGACATTGTTCGTCTCCATGGCATTCCCAAGACTATCACGTCTAATCGTGATGTTAAGTTTCTTAGCCATTTTTGGAGAACTCTTTGGAAAAAGATGGGTACTAAACTTCATTTTAGCAGTGTTAGTCACCCTCAAACTGATGGACAAACTGAAGCCATAAACAAGATTCTTGGCAACCTTCTACGAAGCTTTATTGGAAAGAATTTGAAGCAGTGGGATCTTATCCTTGCTCAGGTTGAATTTGCTTATACAACTCAATCCATAGAAATCATAACTAAAATCATAGCCTTATTACATAAATGAATTTTTAAACCTAAGAAATCACAAATATAATGAGCTATAGATAAAATAAACTCCCCTTTGAAGCACTTGTGAACTTAAGCCATCTCCAAAAGTCAACAAAATCAGCTACTCACAGCCATGGAATCAAGAAAGATAATCACACTCTGATTTAAGCATCCAGCCATAAATTCACAAATTAAATTGACCAAATTAGCACTAAACCAATTAAATTCAGTGGCTGAAATTTCCAGAAAATCAGAGAGCTCCACGGTTTGGACAGAGGGAGCCATAGAGTGATGATACTGGAAACAGAGGAGGCTTCAGAATGGAATAATGAAGGGCATAGGAGGTGAAACTCGCCAGAAGTGAGTCGGTGAAGGATAACAGAGTGATAGTGAAAATAGAGAACAGCAGAGGACTGGTGCCGATGATGATAGGAGCTTGTCCTCTATATCTCTCGACTCTGTTCCTCTTCCCAGATCTGAAAACAAAAGCTTACGGTGGTTGAGGATGAAAGGGAACTAAAGATGATGGTGGCTGACGGTGATGAACGATATGGAGAAGGGAGGTGAAGGTGAAGTGTAGCGGTGTTGAAGAGAATGGAAATGAAGCTCCTCTGGTTCCGTTCTGACTCTCCTCTCCTAGCTTAGCTTTTCGGCCCTCAGCTCTGTTTCAAGATCTTCCCCAGCTACTCCTCTGTGTTTCTCCCGCGGCTGTGGTGGATGAAGCTCGTCGGCGGCCTGTGAGGGTGGATGAGCCGCTGGCGAGAGAAAGAAGGAAGAGGGTGAAGGGAATGAATATGCTAAGGTCTAGTTCTCGAGCTCTTCGCGGCACTCTCTATTCTGTTCTGCTGCTATATGAATCAGACCTAAGCCTTTGCTGCAAAAACGCTGTGTTTCACTCGTCGACCAAACTGGAATTTCCCGAATTCGTGGGACCAATCTGGTATTTTTCAAATTCAAGCCCCAAACTGCCATTTTCAATTTTAATCCCTTTTTCAAGTTCCTACAAATCAAAATAATTTACCCAACATCAAATATTCTCAAAAATAAATGATTAAGAGTAATTACAAATTTTTATGACAATTTTGCCCTTTTTAGTCCTAATTTAATATATTTACTCTTAATCTCAATTAAGCACAAAGAAGACATTTTAAGCTCAGAAATTATGACAAAATCCCTAAATAAAATAGGGATTTGTCAATTCCCCCACACTTAACATTTTGCACTCCTTGGCAAAATAAAACCAATATTTTCAAAAATATGCCTAATGTTGTAATCATCAAGTAATTCAAGAATACAATTACATTAAGATTGAATAACCAAAATTCCTAATCAATTAAAGCTCTTGGAAATTTAATGCAAAGAAATCAACTTGAACGCATAACAAAATCAAGAAAAATAGATATGATAGAGCTATCAAGGGAATATGTGTTTCTCTCATCTCTCTAATCATAGGGAATTTCACTCAATTCACCTATTCTAGCATCTACCATAGGCTGGTAAAGATTCTACTATCTCTACTACTAGTTTTACCATGAATCTATAGTCAAGGGGACTTTTTAGTGTTGTATTGTTGGAAAGGCTAAATGGATGGAAAATGTAACAAAATACTATGTTTGCACCAAATAAATTGTTAGATCAATTAGCACCATTCAACTAAATGTAATTCAAATATTTTATCACAATGCCTTATTTGTTTCTTTATTTCTTTGAATTCATTTTTTTTTTATTTTTTTTATATAATTTACATTTTTTTTTATTTTTCTCTTTTATTTTCTTTTCTATTCTTCTCTTTTTTTTTCTTTTGACTATTCACATGGCACTTTTCTTTTTACACATACAATAATACTTTTTTTTTCATAGTGCTAGGAAAAAATTGATAGAAGATACAAACATAGCATTTGTATAATGAAATCAAAAGTGAAAGTGAAAGGCTCAAGAAGGTAAACAATGGTAAATGATGAATGGTTTGTGTTTGGGTAAATAGGTGATGAAATGAATGCCCCTATCATACTACAAATCCAAGGCATTATTGTAGCTTTGAAAAAGAATCTAGACAAGTTCTAGGGATTAACTAGAGAATAGATGAATGCACACACATGATGAGAAAAGAGAATTAAGGCTCAAAAATCTTCCAATAGGGCTTTTCCCTACCATATCCACTTCCTAAAATCAAGTTATGCATTCAAATTAATAAAATTGCATTAAAGACACTCCAATCAGTCAATTGAATCAAGCAAAGGCATTACTCAAGCTTAATGCAAACACACTTGGAAATGCTTGACTTTTATAATCACCATGCATTTAAATTTTCACAAAAATATGTCAAGGACTTACATTAGGAAAGTGAAGATAGGGGTCCATTAAGTATTTCACAAAACCAATTCTTAAGTTCAAAATTTTTTCAATTTTTCTCAAATTTCATGAACCAAAACATTGTGTTCAATTTTTCTCAAATTTCATGAACCAAAACATTGTGGCTAGAGCAATGTAAACAACAAATAGAAACTAACTTAACTTGTTTCTTTGGTGAAGTGGTAAGTTGTGAAGTCCAATTCAAGATTAAAGCACAACACTTCAACAATCACCATGAGGGGAAGAAGAAAGAAACAAGTGAAGTGAGTTTAACAATGAAGCTCAAAATGTAGTAAAGACTAAGTGTAAAGTGAGAATGGTATATGAACAAGGAGCATTTATTTACTTCCTAGAAAAAGAAAAACAAAGAAATCTACCTTTTACTACTGGATTATGTCTCTCCCCTACACTTATCATCCTCATACAACAACTAAGCTCAAAGAATCATAAAGATTAGGAAGAAAACAAGTGAGGAAAGAGACAACCTTTGTTAGAATCTTTTAAGGCACTTGAAAGAGAAGTTCTCATCCAATATGAGAAACATGATAATCTTTATAATGCATACTTCTCTTTGCTTGATTTTCTTAGGTGGAGGCGGTTCAGGATCAATTGGAAGAGGTCTCAGAATATAGGGTGGAGGTTGGTACTGCAAAGGACCCTTCCAAGTGTAGGCCTGCAAAGAAGACAATCTAGAAGTAGTACCGAATCCAAAGATATAAACATGGAGAGACTTAGAGTATTGCGTAAACATATTAAGAATAAAACTCTCTAAGTAGGAATCACACCCAAGAAAATCAATTTGATTCCCTTCAGTAGAAACCAAACAAGTAGTTATAGTTTCGAAAGACTCTTGAGCTTGCAATGGGGGAAATGCAGAATCCAACTTAGTATTGGAGTGCATTACATCACTTTTGAAATCACAAGAGTTGGGAGGTAAAATAGTGGAAGAAGAAAGAGAATTAATGAAGCTATTACCACCTAAAATTTCAAAACAAATATTTTCATTTTTTATGTCAGGTGGCAAATCGCAAGAAAGAATTAAATGGAAAGATTCATTTTCATTTACAATTTTATCATTCAAAATCATTAAATTTTTCCTTATTGAACTACCTAAATCATGCAATTCATAGGGATCCAAAGGTGCACAATTTTCAAGGCTGTAGCACGTGTAGCATGTACTTTAATGTTATCAATTGAATCAGATGAAGAATCAAGGTCATGTGAAGAAGAAAGGAAATTATCAATGTCCGCGCAAACAACACATGACATTTCACCCTCACATGAACAAACTAAAGTAGGATGTAGGGAAGAAGGAAAAATAAGTTCTTCATCTTGTTCAATAGCATTAAAAAAATTCCAAATCATGCTTGCCAACACTTGAAACAGAAGAAGAATCATGTAAGCAATCATCATTTTGACAATTATTTGAGCTATCATCAGGTTCACACTTTACCACAATTTGAGCATCAAAACATAATGCATCAATTTCCACAATATCATGCTAAATGTGTTAGCACTCCTAGAACTAGGGAAAAGAACATGTTCATCACACATAGAAGCATTGACAATGCAAGCAATATCATCAACTACACAACTACTATTAGAAATATCATAGTGAGCATTTTCAACATCAAGCATATGAGGGAATTCAACCATAATTTCTTCATCCACCTCATCATCACTCACAACATCAAGAATAGTAGTAAGAGGTGGGTCAACCTCTTCAAGAAGAGGAGGAATATTACTATTATATGGAAGCGACTCCTCTGGTAATTGAAAATGTACTTTCTTCTTGTTTTCATCTTTTGTGGGAGTAGGCACTGAAGATATGAAATCTTCCACTTCTGAAGTGGCATTTGACTCTTGAGCTTGGCCTCCTTGTACCTCTTCTTGTAGGTCATGGGGCTAAGGGGTTCCATCTTCACCTCTTGTTTTTACCCATAGCATATGAGCAAAGTATGCTTTGAAAAACTCATCAATGTCTTTTAATTGATCTTCTATCTCCTTAGAGCTTCCAATTGTGCCTTGATGGAAGAGTAACTGAAGGCATGGCTCTTGGAGTGCTTCATACTTCCTTGCCAATGCACTTGTTAGGGAATCCATGTTGTTGGATGAGAATAGGGCATCCAATCCACTAGGTTGAGGGGTAGGAGATTGTGGTGGAGGTTCATAGAATGATAGAGAAGGTGGTTTATAGGGAGTTCTACATTGGATGGAAGTAGGGGGAAATGGAGGAATATGAAATGGATATGATGGTTCTTGATAGAGTGGAGTAGGTGATTCTTGATAAAATGGGTAAGGAGAAGAAGCATGGTTGAAGTAGGTTTGAGGTTGTTGAAAGGTGGGTTCATGGTCAAAATAGGAGGGTTGTGGACAAGATGGTTCCAAATGTGGATAGATATATTGAGGACATTGAGATTCAGAGGCTCCTCTTCGTTTTATGTCTGCATGGAGGGAATCCAATTCATATTGAAGAAAATCAAGCTTTTGAGAGTATGTGAGATCAGAAAGTGATTTATGTCTCCAAGTGCCATAAGATTCAGCAATGAATTGAGAGCTTGAGGTTCTATCACTGCTTAAACGAGAATGCATAGGAGGATTAGTGTAAACCCGAAACTTATAATCCTCATTAAACCAAGCCATTCAAATTGCAATCAATTAAATCCCAATAAATCCTAAGTCCTAAAAATGCAAATGAAAAACGAAGGAAAATCAAGATATTTGTTTGTATTTCTTCAAAATTTTCTATGAAAAGATGCAATATGATATGAAAAACATGCAAGCTACCTAAATTAACTAAAATGCAACCTAAAGGCTCAAGGTATCAATCAATCAAATATTGACACTTAGTTACTAGGGAACCAATTACTTGGCACCCCAGCAACGACGCCACTTGAAGGAATTAAGGCTTTGTCGGTTTTTACGCCTTGGTAACCTCTTCCAAAATTAAACTAAGGATTGCAATATAGGGTGCAATCTCGGATCGTCTCTCGAAGAGCCTTTTATTAATTACTCCCTCCAATCCTAATTATAGGACAACATTTGAAAGTTAATTTTGGTCCTAATTATAGGACAAAGTTTTAATTTTTGTCAAATTCTTCCTAAAATACCCCTATTGATATTTTCTCAATAATAATGAAATACAATAATAATTTAAAATACACCTATATTCTATATATCATTCCATCCTCATCATCAATATATCTAAAAAATATCTTAAGTTTAACATTAAAGTTGACCCCAAACTAGGTGGTTAATTTTGCAAAGGAGGGGTATTAGTTTAATTAATATATACAAAATTAAACTGAATGTTTTTACAAAATTACCATGGCATCGAAAATCGATAAATCATCGTAATTTTTGTTGGATGCAGGCAAGCCCAGTGCCAGTTCATGTCATTTATCGAACTGTTCAAAGTTCAATGTTTAATTTGATAGACTCATGTAGTATTCCTAAATCACCCTTATTAAATAAGGGCATTTTTGGAAAATAAATAAGATTAACTAATTTAACTACTATTCTTAATTTCTCCAAAGTTAGGTAAATTTGTCCTATAATTAGGACCGGAAGGAGTACCTAGAAACTAAATGCAATGATTGATATGGAATAAGTTAAAAATGGTTTTTAATTTTTGATCTAACAACTATATTGCAATTAAACTAAAATGCTTTTAAAACTAATATTTTTGGATTTTTTGAATAAAATTGAAGAAGGAATGGAAATTGGTTAGAAATGTAAGTGATAAAGATGTTCTTGAAAATGGTATTCAATGGCTATCCTTACTCAATTAAGATATTTGGGGAGTTAATGCACTAAGCTTCTAATATACCAAACCTCAATTACCATTGAGTCTAGCATCACAAGAGAGGAACCCCTACCCTTGAAATGTTATTAAGCTCTCTTAGTATAATGAGTTTCTCTAAGTTTTCTAATATAACAAACCCCAATTACCATTAAGTCTAATGTTTAAACTCATGAACCCATTTATTTAAGCATTATTAAAACCCCTTAGAGAGTGACTATGGAATAAGCAATGCATTTAGGTTCAACTACAATTCCAATTCAATCAAACTATCCAACAATACCATATTAAATAGAGAGAAACAATATAATTATAGATAAACATATATATAACCATATATATTGATGAGCACAAATGTTCATTACAAATTCCAAATCACAACAACTCAATCCATAGAAATTATAACTAAAATCATAGCCTTATTACATAAATGAATTCTTAAACCTAAGAAATCACAAATATAATGAGCTATAGATAAAATAAACTCCCCTTTAAAGTACTTGTGAATTTAAGCCATCTCCAAATCATCTCCAAGAGTAATCAGCTACTCATAGCCATGAAATCAAGAAAGATAATCACACTCTGATTTAAGCATCCAGCCATAAATTCACAAATTAAATTGACCAAATTAGCACTAAACCAATTAAATTCAGTGGCTGAAATTTCCAGAAAATCAGAGAGTTCCACGGTTTGGACAGAGGGAGCCACAGCTGTGATGATGCTGGAAACAGAGGAGTCTTCAGAATGGAATAATGAAGGGCATAGGAGGTGAAACTCGCCGGAAGTGAGTCGGTGAAGGATAACGGAGTGATAGTGAAAATAGAGAACAGCAGAGGACTGGTGCCGATGATGGTAGGAGCTTGTCCTTTGTATCTCTCGACTCTGTTCCTCTTCCCAGATCAGAAAACAGAAGCTTACGGTGGTTGAAGATGAAAGGAAACCGAAGATGATGGTGGCTGACAGTGATGAACGATATGGAGAAGGGAGGTGAAGGTGAAGTGTGGCGGTGCTGAAGAGAATGGAAACGAAGCTCCTCTGGTTCCGTTCTGACTCTCCTCTCCTAGCTCAGCTTTTCGGCCCTCAGCTCTGTTTCAAGATCTTCCCCAGCTCCTCCTCTGTGCTTCTTCCGCGGCTGTGGTGGATAAAGCTCGCCGGCGGTTTGTGATGGTGGATGAGCCGCCGTCAAGAGAGAGAAGGAAGAGGGTGAAGGGAATGAAGATGCGAAGGTCTAGCTCTCGAGCTCTCCGCGGCGCTCTCTGTTCTGCTGCTATATGAATCAGACCTAAGCCTTTGCTGCAAAAACAGTGTTTCTCTCATCGACCAAACTGGAATTTCCCGAATTTGTGGGACCAATCTGGTAGTTTTCAAATTCAATCCCCAAACTGCCATTTTCAATTTTAATCCCTTTTTTCAAGTTCCTACAAATCAAAATAATTTACCCAACATCAAATATTCTTAAAAATAAATGATTAAGAGTAATTACAAATTTTTATGACAATTTTGCCCTTTTTAGTCCTAATTTAATATATTTACTCTTAATCTCAATTAAGCATAAAGAAGATATTTTAAGTTCAGAAATTATAACAAAATCCCTAAATAAAAAATAAAAATATATAATAAAATTGGGATTTATCAGTGAGCAAAGAAGGGATCAAAGGATCCTCTTCAAAATTTTCCACCAACGAATACACACACACACGCATAAGTAACTAACCTTCTTTCATCATGTATCAAAAAAAAAAAAAAGTAACTAACCAACTTTAGTTTTATTTATAAAAATAATTTAATTAGATTAAACAGCAATTTCTAAATTCGAAATACAACAATTAAAGATAGAAAGTTGACCGTCCCACCCAACACCTCAATTCTTACATGCGGTAAGTGTGTCTAAACATAAATAAAAAGATTAATATCATTGTTGGTCATTATAGTTTGATCGAATTTTAATTTTAATTTTTATATTTTTGAATCATAGTTTTTCGTCCTTATAATTTCTTCCATCCAAAATGTCAGTTCCTATATTTTTATAAGGACTTGGATATGAGTTTAATGGCATTAACTTTGTTAACGACATCATTAGGTATAGGGACCAAAACTAAAATTTGTTTTTATTTACATTTTTAGTGAGTTTTGGTTTTAGTGCCTATGAGTTTAACGGCATTGACTTTGTTAACGTAATCATTAGGTATAGGGACCAAAACTAAAACTTATTTTTATTGAGTTTTGGTTTTAGTGTCTATGTTTAAGAATTATCTATTACTATATATCCTTTCATTGACATTCTCTCATTTCTTAGTGTCATCATTTTGGACATTCTCTCATTTAACGGCTCGGGTCATTTGTTCAGATTGCAGGAATTCTTTATTTTCACAATAATACCTTGACAGGAGAATTTCCTATCAAAGTCACATGGTGCTCTAACCTCAAGCGCTTATCATTTGGAGGGAATCATCTCATTGGCAATGCCATATACAAGGTACCGATACAATTAATATTTTAGAACATGAAAGGGACTCTAGGGGTTGTTTGGTAAGAGGGATTTTGATGGAAGGAGAGGGGAGGGAAAAATTTTATGAATTAGATTTAAAAAAAACTAAAGAAGTGGAGTTGACAGTTTTAAATTAACTTTTCTTATTCTTTTATTTTACATCCTATCTTTATTAAAATTTTACAACCTTACTTCAATTTTTTCAAATGTTACACATAAACATTTTTCCTCCCCTACCTTTCCCTCCATTTCCCTCCTGCCAAACAAAACCCGGTATCAATAAAAGGTGATATGTACAACTTTGGCATTCTTTTTTTAGAAATGCTAACTAAAAGAAGACCCACCGAAGATATGTTTAATTATGATCACAATCTTCAAACATATGTGAAAAATGCATTTCCAAACAAGGTTTTGGAAGTAGTGAGCCCAACCATTCTTAATGATGAAAAATGCTTGTGTTCTTTATTTGAGATCGAACTTTCTTGTTCAATGGAATCTCCTCATGAAAGAATGAGTGCAACTGATGTTAACAGGTAGCTTAATTCAATCAATAAGTTTTTCCCCTTTATGATGAGTACAATGTCGGCTATACACATCAGGTTCATTTGATTTGCGCCCATATATATATGTATTGTCAACTTGAATTTAGGAAAACAAACCATGTTTTGACATTTTGTTTCTATTCAATGTTTAATTCATCCTGTGGATACTGGTTGCTTTCTCTTAAATTAACTAGAATATCGATTAACCTATTTTGGTATTATAATAAAAGAATTGAGCTTTCATATTTTATCTTATATTTGTATTGATTGTTGCATCTCAGTTTTAGATTTATTGGTTGCAGGTAACGGAATCGTGTGTGATCAATTTCCTCGAAATAAATGAATTGTGATTGGGACGAGCCTAAGGTTATAAGCTTAGGCGTGCATGTTTATTTTGCGGCCATATGTGATATATGTGCATGTTTTGTATTATTTAGTCTCCATGTTGATGTTTCTTTTTTTTTTTTTGAATACAAAGGCAAGCAAAGCTTGAGGATTACAAAGACCTATGAATAGGTATCACATACAAAATCCTACAATGACTGTGCACACTCTAGTGCAAAAAGGTGGGTGCATTCCCTAGGCATTAACTCTATCTCTGTGTATTCCTTAATGCTCGTGTGAGCGCTTTTTGCTAAAAAGTCAGCACATCTGAGATTTTCCCTATAGGTATGGGAGATTTCCACATCCCAATCTCTATAAATAAGGGATCGAGTATCAATAATGACATCATGTAAAGGGTAATCGGTTCCACAATCAACCGATAAAAGCTAAATAGCCTGTAGTAAATCTGTGAAGAGTCTGATCTTGGTGAATCCCATCTACATAATGAAAAAGAGTATTTATGAAAATGTGATAGAACAAAAGAAAAGTCAAACTTTTGCTAAATAATGAGCTAAATGCATATAGCTATGATTATTTGTGAAAGTTAAAGCATTCATGAAGTCCTCCTCCTTGTAGGTGGAAGATGACAAGTCATAAAAGCTTTCAAAGATTAAAGATAGCTCAATGAACCAGGAGGGAAGTTGCTGTGTTGTTGGCCTCAGCCAACAATGCAATGGAGATTTGGACTCACTGTGTCATATACTTCATCCAATGACATGTGTGCTGAAGCAGACGGGGTCAGAACTTACTGTGTCATATGCTTCAACACACCACAGTGTTTCGAAGCACATGACAAATAGCACAACTATGTGTTTTACTTGTTGAAACACATGTGGGGGGTATTTAATTAAGAAAGAGATAGGCCAAAAATAGGTCATTCTGCAGTCTTCAAGTGTTCTTTGGAGCTTTGGGTGCTAGGGTTTTGGCTTCTTGAAGAATATTAAGCTTGAGTTGAAGTTTAGAAGAAATTTGGGGCTCCAATCCTTGGTTTTTCTCATTATTCTTTCTTTTCTTTGCTAAGTTCTTGATATGGCTGTAATTATTCTGCATAGTTGTAGCTCTTTCATGACTATGTGTAGCTAGACTCCTCATTTTAGGGTTGTTTTGAACCCTTGTATAAATTAAGTACTCATTTCCCCTTGTGTGGTTATAAATTGCTTGGGCAAGAGGTAACTACTTTCCACTTGTTATGTGTGTTGGTATGATGTTTGTGAATATTTTGTGAAATGATTATGAGATTGCAATTATTATATTGATATTTATTAGATATTTCAATGAATAAATATTTATTGAGATTGAGAAAGTTATCATGATAATGAGGAGCATTTTGATATAAACTTGCCTTGTGGAACCTTATGATTTGAGTTGTAAAAAATATATCTATATATATGTATATGAGGTGAGAATTGATACATGACATGTATATAAAGTTTATTTGAATATCCTTATTTGAATGTGGAAATCTAGGGAAATTCATGTTGAGCTATTTATTGATAATTATTGTGATGATTGATTTGGGATGAGATGGAGTAAATTATTTTACCACGTGGTATAGCCAGCTTTGGTGCCCGATGGTTGGCTTTCTATTGGCCTCGACACACATGTTGTTGGCAGAATCATAGGACATAGTAAGCTTCTTCATAAAACTTGCTTGTTTCAGCACATGTAATGTTGGTTGAAGCCAACAACATAGCAGCTTGATTTGACCGTGTCTTTACGCCTTGGGGTTAAATGCTAAATATTTTTTATCTAAGAATTGCAGTACAATGCAACACTCGGGTCGTCTCACTTGAGGAGCTTTTTATTGAACTACCTAAGTAAACTAATTATCATGCAAATGCAATTAAAACAAGGGAAAAATGATTTTTGGATTTTTGAAATTAATAATTAAAAGAAAATGCAATTGTTAATTAAAAGATAATCTAATATTTTTGGTATTTTTCTTATGAAAATGGAGAATGAGTAAAAGTGAATGGAATGGTATGAAGTGGAAAATATCAATAAAGAATGCTCTTGGTAATGAAGAAATGACAATCCTTGTTCAAAAAGATTATGGGAGTTAAGAATTCATTAAGTCTTAAAAGCAATCTCAAAATAACACTTGAGTCCAATAATCCCAATTAATAGTAGCTCCTACAAACATAGCTAACTACTACCTCTTGAGATATTGTTAAAAACCACTTAATGTGTAATTGAAATTGGAATAATGCAACATGAATCTTCTTGGATTTGAGTGTTAAACAATCCCTCAAGGATACAAATCAACCACATTAACTAGACAATAACATGCTAATTAACATAATCTCATTGCAACCACAAAGAAATTCAAACATATATAATCTTCACATTGCAAAATTCAATATCAACTACAGTTATCAAACCAAAAGAGACAATTAACATTAATCCCAATTCCAGAATCACATATATGAAAATTCCTAAAACTAGGTAATCTAAATATATATAATTCTAGACTAATGGAATGATAGCAAAACTCCCCTTTATAGTCCAATAAGCTCAAGCACAATTCATCACCACCAAGAAGTCAAGGAAAATTAGCTACTCATGTCTCCAACAGTAATCCTTATAGAATCCATAGAAACTGAAGTGAAGACAGATGAGGCAGCTGGCAGTCACAATGGAGTCACAGTGGAGTTGAAACAGAACCGATGACAGTGGTAAAGAGAGAGGAGATCGGTGCAAGATCTGAAATGAGAAATTGGAGCTGTGAAGTAGAGATGGTGAATAGGAAAATGGTGGTGTCGGTGTGAGAGAAGGCAGTGGTTGTGTGTAGGAGAGGAGGCGCTGTGATGATGGTAAAGATGGTGTTCAGTGGTGATGTAGAGGACGGTGGTGGTGGTCCTGGTGTCTTCTCCGGTGCTGTGAAAGAAAGGGATCCGACGGTGTTGGTCCTCTGTAACTCCGATCAAGGCTCTAAACTCTCCTCTTCAAGCTCTCTCTGTCCTTCGTCCTCCTTACTCTGTCGGAGCTGGTGGTAGTATAGGTTGTCCGACGAGAAATAAGAGAGGCACAGTGAAGGTGGTGGTGTGGGTTGCTTGAGAGAGGGAAGGCCGAAGTTGCTCACCAGAAAAAATGGAGGATGATGATGATGGAGACGGCGGCGAGGAATTGATGTCCGACGGTGGCTACGGAAAAACAGAGCAGGGACGGTGGTAGTAGGGAAGGGATGCTCGCCGGCGATCGTGGTGGGTGATGAGGCCGCCGGCGAGGTGGAAGAAGAAGATGTGCGATTATCCGTCGTCCCCTTTGCGCGGCGCCTCACCTCTGTATATCACTCTGTCTTGTCTCTTCAATTCGGGTCGCTGCATGTCCACTTTGCATATCCATCGGGTCAGTGGGTATCGGATCTTCAATTGGGCCTGGGCTGCATGTCTCACCTTGCTTCTGTTGTGTCTTTTCTTTTTTTCCAGCTGATTTCTGTCTGAGCTTCAGCTAAGTAGGCCTATTTTGTTTTTTTTTTTCTTTTCTTTCTTTCCACTTGGTCCAATTCACCTCAAAATAATTAATTTGAATATCCCAAATCCTCAATTACCTTCTTTAATACCTACAATGTAAAATTAAGCACAACATAGCATCAAAATTTTAAAGGACAATTATATAAAAAATAATTAATAAATTGTGACCATTTTACCACTAATTCTCATTAATTCAAAACAATTGTTCCTAATCAAAATCAATGCTTAATAATGTAATAATGCTTCATAAAATGCATTTAAATCTCAAATAAATCATGAAAAATTATGTAAAAATATGGTTCAATCACAGCTTTCTTCCTAGCTCATGAGCTTTTCTTTGTTGCTACAAGCTTTCTTCTTTGGTTCTTTAAAGGCTTTCCAATTTGTCTCTCTCCTCCTTTAGAAGAGAGGATGCATAAGTTCTCACTTTTCCATTGACATAAAGAACACAAATATATGGTTCCACACAACAATTTCTTCAACTTTGACTTGTTATTTTGATAAGCAGATTTTCTTCTGTTAACACTTTCTATACTCAATTTGAGAGCGAAGAAGCATTTCATATTCATACTGCTGACATTTAGAATGCTTCTGTATAAATGGATTCTGATTTGGAATTTAGATTTAAAATCTTGCATTTTCAAATTTTTCTACTATTATTTAAAATATTTTGTTTGGGTATTACAAAAAATTTCGCATTTTCATATTTTAAAATTATTTATTTTTTCCTTTGATCTGAAAGTAGGTTAATTAAAGTGAGTATTTATTATTATTTATAACAATAATAATAATAACAATAGTAATATTAATAACAACAACAACAACAATAATAATAACGTACATTTTCATTTAATTGATTGAAATAAATCAATAAATGGCTTCCTTGTGCTATATATAGTCAAGGAAGATGTGCAGAGGGGACGGAACTAACTTATAAAGTATAAGCCATAATGAGTAAAGATTTTGAAAGTATTATATTTAGTCAATAACTTTAGTTTTTAGTATTGATCATGATTAATATAAGTAAAATAATTCGATAAATTAAGAATGTTTCATAAGTTATATATATGTTAATTATATATAAGTTATATTTACATTTGTAAAATTATGTAATATTTTTTAAAAAATTAAAAGCATGCAATACAAAAATGTTTCATAAATAGATATATTATATGTTTTGTTTTTATCCCCAAACATATGAATGAAATATGTAAATTAATGGGTTAAAAGTCTTTTTTCCTCTTTAAACACACTATTCTCACAAAAATGCTAGATAGGTATAATAAATTATCAAATAATGCAATAATATTCTCCAAATTAGAAAAACGTTCTTTTGCAATGAAAAATAATATTATTTTCCAATCAGAAATTTCTTTGCAACTTCAAGCTTTCTTCTTTGGTTCTTTAAAAACTTCCCAATTTGTGTATATCATCCTTCAAAAGAGAGGATGCCTAAGTTCTCACTTTTCCATTGACATAAAGAACACAAATATATGGTTCCACACAACAATTTCTTCAACTTTGATTTGTTATTTTGATAAGCAAATTTTCTTCTATTAACACTTTCTATACTCAATTTGAATCCAAAAGTAGTTAAAAAGAGGAGAAAATATGCTGGAATATTATAAATTTTTAAGAGTTAATAGTGCTAAAGGTGGTAAAATACCAAATGTAACACATTGCCCAAAGAGGAAACCCTAGTAATTGTAATTTGGTTGGAGAAGTTCATTAAAAACGCTGACTAATAACCCATATGCCCAGACTCTTATTCAAATTTGTCTTATCCAGGAAGATTCTTCCTTCTCACTACAAAAATACATTGTATTTTCGATGGACTTAGTGATAGAAATCCACCTATCGCTAATTCCTGATAGCATTCCTTTGGAATATTTTCTGACAGAATTTTGTTAGAAATTTCTGATGGAAAATTTCCGTCGTAAAAGCTTGATTTTTTATGGCAATTTCTATGGAATTATTAACTCGGTCAACTTGTGGCATTATTATAATGCATTTTATGAATGACTTCCTCTCAAATCTCAATGGAGTTACTATTTCAGTGATGGGTTTTTATCTTTTTGAAAATACAAGAAATTGGGAATAAAGAAAGTATTGTTTAAACTTTATTTAGTGCCCACTTTCCTCAGTAACAAAATGCATTGCTGTATTGCACTGAGAATAATTGACATCAAATAATGAGCACGTTGAGAATATTGTTCGCCCCATTATAGGAGAACCAATGCTCACAACTCTTGGTGATCAACAATGAAGAATGAAGACGAATTATTACTACGCGTTAATTGGGTTTGGATTATTGGTCTGATTCAGCTACATTTTGTCCATATGACAGTAATAATCAATTAATAATGATATTGACATGGTTTATCCACTTTTCTTTGTAATAACATTCCTTTATTTTTCTTTTTTATTTTTATGTTTTGCATAATAACATTTTTTTTTTTTTTGATACAAATGAAACAAAAACAGCTACTCTACTAGACAATTCAAAGAAGGATCAACAATTGATGAAAATACTTGGAGACCAGGGGAACAGTCTAGCGCCCTTCTCGCAAGGTCGTCAGCCTCCTGCGTAACCTCTCGACTACATATGTTAATCTGCACGGTCCATTGTCTCTGCAACATATTATTAATTTCAACAATAATATTCTCATTCTCATGAAGCTCAGCAGATCCTTGGTGAATTAGCTCAATTGCCTGAACACAGTCACTTTTGATAATTATCTTCCTAAATCCACGATCCCACGCTCTCCGTAATCCCATAAGGCAAGCCCACAGTTCCGCACTCAGAGGATCCCCTCCTCCCATATGAAACATAAAAGACTCAATGGTCCTGTCCTCATGATCCTTGATGAGCCCTCCACAAGCTGCCAACATGTTGGAATAAGAATATGCTCCATCCACTAATAAACAAACAAAGCCCTCCGCCATTAATTCCTGTGTAGGTTCAACTACAATGTTGTTACCTCGAAGCTGCGAATTTTGCAGCTTAACCTTTGCTGACGTATAACTAAGAAGAATGGCTTTAGCTTTAACGATTACTGTGTTAGTCGTGGTAATAGTGTTATTAAAAACACATTCATTTCGACGCTTCCATAGAAGCCAACAGATCAACACAAATAATTCCTTCCATGATTCCTTGCCAAGACCCATACTCATTAAGAGATTCATAATACATAGAAGAATTGCATAATAACATTTTTCTTTTATAACTCTTTATCACTTCACTGTGAAAGAAATTTTGCATTTGGAAGACATAACTTTTAGAGCGAAGAGGCATTTCATATTCATACTGCTGACATTTAGAATGCTTCTGTATAAATGGATTCTGATTTGGAATTTAGATTTAAAATTTTGCATTTTCAAATTTTTATACTAATATTTAAAATATTTTGTTTGGGTATTATAAAAAATTTCAGATTTTCATACTTTAAAATTATTTCTTTTTTACTTTGATTTGAAACCAGGTTAATTAAAGTGAGTATTTATTACATTTTCATTTAATTGTTTGAAATAAATCAATAAATGGCTTCCTTGTGTTATACGTAGTAAAGGAACAAGAAGAAGAAGAAGATACATTTTCATTTAATTGTTTGAAATAAATCAATAAATGGCTTCCTTGTGTTATACATAGTAAAGGAACATGTGCAGAGAGGGGCGGAACTAACTTATAAAGTATAAGCCATAAGGAGCCAAGATTTTGAAATTATTATATATAGTCAATAATTTTAGTTTTTAGTATTGATCTTACTTAATATATGTAAAATAATTCTATAAATTAAGAATGTTCATAAGTTATACATATGTTAATTACATATAAGTTATATTTACATATGTAAAATTATGTAATATTTTTAAAAAAATTAAAAGCATGCAATACAAAAATGTTTCATAAAAAGATATATTATATGTCTTGTTTTTATCCCTAAACATATGAATGAAATATGTAAATTAATGGGTTAAAAGTATTTTTTCCTCTTTAAACACTATTCTCACAAAAATGCTAGATAGGTATAATAAATTATCAAATAATGCAATGTTATTTTCCAAATTCGAAAAACGTTCTTGTGCAATACAAAATAATATTATTTTCCATCAGAAAAAAATATTATTTGATGGTAAAAAATATAAAAAATATTATAGGACTAGGAGAATTGCTAGCTAGGATTTGCAACCAAACAAGACTTGGCGTAAAGAAAGCTCCCAGTAATGTATATCAACACTCGTGGCACTGTCGGCCTTTATTGCTTTATTTCCATCAATAATTGAATGAAAACGCACATTTGGCTTCTTTGAGTTTTTCAAAAGATTGACACTGAGCTGATATTTCGTTTCATATAATAGTATCTTTTGAAAAATACTTAGTTGTGGTTCCAGTCGTGGTGCTTGGGGAGACATCGTAGCTCTGGGTTGTCTAGGTAAACGCCTGAGGATAGTTGACGGCTCATCATGCTCAACATTGATATGACCTAAGAGGAAAGGAGATTTCGCCCTGCCCTTGAATCGTGGGTGAGGCCAACCCCTTTCCAAAAATATCACCATTAAAAAAGAAGTTAAATTTATAAAAGATCTGAAATCATCTTGGACTAAAGAAAGATTAAGCGATAAATACTAAACAAATATTAGTATTTACATTAAAAAAGAAAAGCTAAGCTAAGTGAAGTTTAGGAAAAAAATATTAAAAAAAGGGACTGCATAGGTCGACCCAAATATAGGCTAGGAATTGTAGGTGCAGCAGGCCTCAGTAATAATAATTGACATCAAATAATGAGCAAGATGAGAATATTGTTTGCCCCATTATAGGAGAACCAATGCTCACAACTCTTGGTGGTCAGCATTGAAGAATGAAGACGAATTATTACTACGCGTCAATTGGGTTTGGATTATTTGTCTGATTCAGCTACATTTTGTCCATTTGACAGTAATAATCAATTAATAATGATATTGACATGGTTTACCCACTTTTCTTTGTAATAACATTCCTTTCTTTTTCTTTTTATCTTTTTATTTTTTGCATAATAACATTTTTCTTTTATAACTATTTATCACTTCACTGTTAAAGAAATTTTGCATTTGGAAGACATACCTTTGAGGACGAAGACGCATTTCATATTCATACTGCTAACATTTAGAATGCTTCTGTATAAATGGATTCTGATTTGGAATTTCGACTTAAAATTTTGCATTTTCAAATTTTTATATTAATATTTAAAATATTTTGTTCCGGTATTATAAAAAATTTCAGATACTCATATTTTAAAATTATTTCTTTTTTACTTTGATTTGAAACCAGATTAATTAAAGCGAGTATTTATTATTATTTATAATAATAATAATAATAATAATGTAAATTTTCATTTAATTGATTGAAATAAATGGCTTCCCTGTGTTATACATATCAAAGGAACATGTGCAGAGAGGGATGGAACTAAGTTATAAAGTATAAGCCATAAGGAGCCAAGATTTTGAAATTATTATATATAGTCAATAATTTTAGTTTTTAGTATTGATCATACTTAATATATGTAAAATAATTCTATAAATTAAGAATGTTCATAAGTTATAGATGTGTTAATTATATATAAGTTATATTTACATTTGTAAAATTATGTAATATTTTTAAAAAGATTAAAATCATGCAATACAAAACTGTTTCATAAATAGATATATTATATGTTTTGTTTTTATCGTCAAAATTATGAATGAAATATGTAAATTAATGGGTTAAAAGTTTTTTTTCCTGTTTAAACACTATTCTCACAAAAATGCTAGATAGGTATAATAAATTATCAAATAATGCAATCTTATTTTCCAAATACGCAAAACGTTCTTGGGCAATAAAAAATAGGGAGAATTGTCCAAATATACCTTTGCGCCAAATTAATTGCTGATTGCTACCAAGCGTGCAAGTAATCTTCCGTGTGTGCAACGATCTTTCAAATAAATGTGCAAATAATCTTCCGTTGTGCTCAAAATATCTTCCGTTATGTGCAACAGATCTTCCATAATAACATTTAACAATTAATTTACCAAAAAAATATTTATCAGCAAATCTCTCTAAAAAATAATATTATTTGACGGTAAAATTTATAACAAATATTATAGGACTAGGAGAATTGCTAGCTAGGATTTGAAACCAAACAAGACTTGGCGTACGGAAAGCTCCCATTAATATATATCAACACTCGTGGCGCTGTCAGGCATTATTGCTTTATTTCCATCAATAATTGAATGAAAACGCACATTTGGCTTCTTTGAGTTTTTCAAAATATTGACACTGAGCTGATATTTCGTTTCATATAATAGTATCTTTTGGAAAATACTTAGTTGTGGTTCCGGTCGTGGCACTTGGGGAGGCAACCTAGCTCTAGGGTGCCTAGGTAAACGCCTGAGGATAGTTGACGGCTCACCATGCCCAACATTGATATGACCTAAGAGGGAGGGAGATTTGGCCCTGTCCTTCGAATGATGTGTGAGACCAATCCCTTTCCAAAAATTTCAGCATAAAAAAAGTAGTTAAATTTATAAAAGATCTGAAATCATCTTGGGCTAAAGAAAGATTACGCGATAAACACTAAACAAATATTAGTATTTACATTAAAAAAGAAAAGCTAAGCTAAGTGAAGTTTAGGGGAAAAAAAAATTAAAAAAAGGGACTGAGTAGGTCGACCCAAATATAGGCTAGGAATTGTAGGTGCAGCAGGCCTCAGTAATAATAATTGACATCAAATAATGAGCAAGATGAGAATATTGTTTGCCCCATTATAGGAGAACCAATGCTCACAACTCTTGGTGGTCCGCATTGAAGAATGAAGACGAATTATTACTACGCGTCAATTGGGTTTGGATTGGATTATTGGTCTGATTCAGCTACATTTTGTCTGTATGACAGTAATAATCAATTAATAATGATATTGACATGGTTTACCCACTTTTCTTTGTAATAACATTCCTTTCTTTTTCTTTTTTTCTTTTTATTTTTTGCATAATAACATTTTTCTTTTATAACTATTTATCACTTCACTGTTAAAGAAATTTTGCATTTGGAAGACATACCTTTGAGGACGAGGACGCATTTCATATTCATACTGCTAACATTTAGAATGCTTCTGTATAAATGGATTCTGATTTGGAATTTCGACTTAAAATTTTGCATTTTCAAATTTTTATATTAATATTTAAAATATTTTGTTCCGGTTTTATAAAAAATTTCAGATACTCATATTTTAAAATTATTTCTTTTTTACTTTGATTTGAAACCGGATTAATTAAAGCGAGTATTTATTATTATTTATAATAATAATAATAATAATAATAATAATGTAAATTTTCATTTAATTGATTCAAATAAATCAATAAATGGCTTCCCTGTGTTATACATATCAAAGGAACATGTGCATAGAGGGACGGAACTAAGTTATAAAGTATAAGCCATAAGGAGCCAAGATTTTGAAATTATTATATATAGTCAATAATTTTAGTTTTTAGTATTGATCATACTTAATATATGTAAAATAATTCTATAAATTAAGAATGTTCATAAGTTATAGATGTGTTAATTATATATAAGTTATATTTACATTTGTAAAATTATGTAATATTTTTAAAAAGATTAAAATCATGCAATACAAAAATGTTTCATAAATAGATATATTATATGTTTGGTTTTTATCCTCAAACATATGAATGAAATATGTAAATTAATGGGTTAAAAGTCTTTTTTCCTGTTTAAACACTATTCTCACAAAAATGCTAGATAGGTATAATAAATTATCAAATAATGCAATCTTATTTTCCAAATACGCAAAACGTTCTTGGGCAATAAAAAATAGGGAGAATTGTCCAAATATACATTTGCGCCAAATTAATTGCTGATTGCTACCAAGCGTGCAAGTGATCTTCCGTGTGTGCAACGATTTTTCAAATAAATGTGCAAATAATCTTCCGTTGTGCTCAAAATATCTTCCGTTATGTGCAACAGATCTTCCATAATAACATTTAGCAATTAATTTACCAAAAAAGTATTTATGAGCAAATCTCTCTAAAAAATAATATTATTTGATGGTAAAATTTATAACAAATATTATAGGACTTGGAGAATTGCTAGCTAGGATTTGAAACCAAACAAGACTTGGCGTACGGAAAGCTCCCATTAATATATATCAACACTCGTGGCGCTGTCGGGCATTATTGCTTTATTTCCATCAATAATTGAATGAAAACGCACATTTGGCTTCTTTGAGTTTTTCAAAATATTGACACTGAGCTGATATTTCGTTTCATATAATAGTATCTTTTGGAAAATACTTAGTTGTGGTTCCGGTCGTGGCACTTGGGGAGGCATCCTAGCTCTAAGGTGCCTAGGTAAACGCCTGAGGATAATTGACGGCTCACCATGCCCAACATTGATATGACCTAAGAGGAAGGGAGATTTCGCCCTGTCCTTCGAATGATGGGTGAGACCAACCTCTTTCCGAAAATTTCACCATAAAAAAAGAAGTTAAATTTATAAAAGATCTGAAATCATCTTGGACTAAAGAAAGATTACGCGATAAACACTAAACAAATATTAGTATTTACATTAAAAAAGAAAAGCTAAGCTAAGTGAAGTTTAGGGAAAAAAAAAAATTAAAAAAAGGGACTGAGTAGGTAGACCCAAATATAGGCTAGCAATTGTTGGTGCAGCAGGCCTCAGTAATAATAATTGACATCAAATAATGCGCAAGATGAGAATATTGTTTGCCCCATTATAGGAGAACCAATGCTCACAACTCTTGGTGGTCAGCATTGAAGAATGAAGACGAATCATTACTACGCGTCAATTGGGTTTGGATTATTGGTCTGATTCAGCTACATTTTGTCCATATGACAGTAATAATCAATTAATAATGATATTGACAAGGTTTACCCACTTTTCTTTGTAATAACATTCCTTTCTTTTTCTTTTTTTCTTTTTTCTTTTTTCATGATAACATTTTTCTTTTATAACTATTTTTTTTGCCGAATTTCTTTTATAACTATTTATCACTTCACTCTTAAAGAAATTTTGCATTTGGAAGACATACCTTTGAGGACAAAGACGCATTTCATATTCATACTACTAACATTTAGAATGCTTCTGTATAAATGGATTCGGATTTGGAATTTAGACTTAAAATTTTGCATTTTCAAATTTTTATATTAATATTTAAAATATTTTGTTCCGGAATTATAAAAAATTTCAGATTCTCATATTTTTAAATTATTTCTCTTTAACTTTGATTTGAAACCAGGTTAATTAAAGTGAGTAATTTTTATTATTTATAATAATAATAATAATAATAATAATAATAATAATAATAATAATGCACATTTTCATTTAATTGATTGAAATACATAAATAAATGGCTTCCCTGTGTTATACATAGTAAAGGAACATGTGCAGAGAGGGACGGAACTAAGTTATAAAGTATAAGCCATAAGGAGCCAAGATTTTGAAATTATTATATATAGTCAATAATTTTAGTTTTTAGTGTTGATCATACTTAATATATGTAAAATAATTCTATAAATTAAGAATGTTCGTAAGTTATAGATGTGTTAATTATATATAAGTTATATTTACATTTGTAAAATTATGTAATATTTTTAAAAAGATTAAAATCATGCAATACAAAAATGTTTCATAAATAGATATATTATATGTTTTGTTTTTATCCTCAAACATATGAATGAAATATGTAAATTAATGGGTTAAAAGTTTTTTTTCCTGTTTAAACACTATTCTCACAAAAATGCTAGATAGGTATAATAAATTATCAAATAAAGCAATCTTATTTTCCAAATAAGAAAAACGTTCTTGCGCAATAAAAAATAGGGAGAATTGTCCAAAAATACCTTTGGGCCAAATTAATTGCTGATTGCTGCCAAGCGTGCAAGCGATCTTCCGTGTGTGCAACGATCTTTCAAATAAATGTGCAAACAATCTTCCGTTGTGTGCAAAATATCTTCCGTTATGTGCAACAGATCTTCCATAATAGCATTTAGCAATTAATTTACCAAAAAAATATTTATCAGCAATTCTGCCTAAAAACTAATATCATTTGAAGGTAAAAACTATAACAAATATTATAGGACTAGGAGAATTGCTAGCTTGGATTTGAAACCAAACAAGACTTGGCGTAAGGAAAGCTCCCATTAATGTATATCAACACTTGTGGCACTGTCGGCCATTATTGCTTTATTTCCATCAATAATTGAATGAAAACGCACATTTGGCTTCTTTGAGTTTTTCAAAAGATTAACACTGAGCTGATATTTCCTTTCATATAATATTATCTTTTGAAAAATACTTTGTTGTGGTTCCAGTCGTGGCACTTGGGGAGGCATCCTAGCTCTAAGGTTCCTTGGTAAACGCCTGAGAATAGTTGATGGCTCACCATGGCCAACATTGATATGACCTAAGAGGAAGGGAGATTTCGCCCTGTCCTTCGAATGATGGGTGAGACCAACCCCTTTCCGAAAATTTCACCATAAAAAAAGAAGTTAAATTTATAAAAGATCTGAAATCATCTTGGACTAAAGAAAGATTAAGCGATAAACACTAAACAAATATTAGTATTTACATTAAAAAAGAAAAGCTAAGCTAAGTGAAGTTTAGGAAAAAAAAATTAAAAAAAGGGACTGAGTAGGTCGACCCAAATATAGGCTAGCAATTGTTGGGGCCGCAGGCCTCAGAAATTAATTATTCCCAATCAATTTTGATTAAAATCAATCATGAAATCATCACCCATATTTCTCATAACTAGATATTTTTCCCTGTGCTTTGGACGGAATGGTGTTTATTGTTTATGGCATATTCAAAATATTAACTTGCTAATTAGAGATGAATAAATAAGTGATCTTAATTTAAGTAATCATCATTCACATTTGTTTATAGATACTTTCCTCGTTTATTGAAGACATTATAAACAAATGAAAAATATGGTATATGAGATTGAAAAGTAGTTTTGAAGAAAAAGGGAAAATTATTTGTAGGTACCTTTAATTTCACTCATTTTTTAATTTGATGCATGTGTGTTTTTTCCTCCTAATTAAATGCTTTAATTTTGCTCTGAACTCTTGTGCAAGGGCTGACAGTGGTAATACAACAAATTTATAAAAGCTAATGATATGAATAGAGCAAAATTATTGATTTAACTAATAGAACAAAACACACACAGGCACAAAATTAAAAATTCAGTGAAAGTATAAGTATTTGCAAATGGGTTTTCCCAAAGAAAAATAACCAAAAGTAGAGTTTTACTTTAGGAACAAAAACTAAATGTATCAACATAATGATTCGTTGGTTTAATGTCCTTCAATCTCCCTCTCATGTAGAACATTATGCATAACTAAATCAGCATAACATCAACTTGTTGTCTATGCTTGATGTATCTCTTGTACATGCCATGCCATCAGCTACTTCATCTCTAAGAACATACATGATAGCATGACCCCTCTTACATATGAAGGTAAAATTTTGTGAAGACAAATTTTTTTCTTTCCTGAGAAAACAATAGGTGAGTACGAGTCAACTATATGATATAGAAGGGATTCGCCTAAAATTTGAAAACTGGAATTGGGGTCATTAAAATAAGAATTTTGAATGCTTTTATCAAAGTAGTTCTTCATTGTTCGATATGTAATTTTTAATGTGTTTTTTAGGAAATAGGGAATCTAAATCTTGGAAATATGCTCTATTGTGGCATTCAAAACTTCTAAGAGCATGCAGTGACTTTATATTGATCAATGTTGTCAAGTACTTCAAAATTTTTAAAATGGTAGACTTTAGCCTTCTTGATCTCTTGCATGACACATTCTCACACTCTCATTTGTGTATCAAAACTATCAATCCCGATTCCCTGCATGTATTTCACAAGTCATGATAAGTAATGATGGGAAAATGCTACACATGTAAGAAAATCTTTTACTTGACATACCTGTCCCCGTAATCATGTCAACCCTTTAAGGAGCATGCAATGGATTCTTCTTAAAATAAGCAAACTCTCTTCAAGCACATGTAATAATAATGGCCCAGGTGTCATTTTTATTAGTTAAACAACAATTAAACTAACCATAGGAAAATTGTTTGTATACATTTTCAAATTTTAGAGGATTTATTATCAAATTTGAATGTCATTGTGGTCACATGTGGATATAGACACAATTTAAATGTCTAGGTGACAGAGGATTTATCATAGAATGAGTTAAAATTTAATGTGTTATTCCCACGTCACTCAAACTTTTAAATGATTGAATGGAAAAAAGGCCAATATTGGCCAATAAGGGTAAAGTTGCATACTTCCTTAGTTCTTTATAATCAAGTGGCTTTTTTTCCTGCCAAACAATCTTGGACCCATAACTAAAAATCAAGTGGCTTTTCATTTTGCTAACAACTTCATGATTAATATTTTAGTGTCCGTTTTTTAGGCATATAGAAGATGTACGATTGAGGATCGAATGCACCCGCTTCACATTGACATATACTATTTCATAGTTAATATCTAAGTGTCTTTTTATTTTTCAAATGATTTATAATTAACGTTCAAGTGGCTTTTTTTCTCTCAAACAATCTTTCCCACAATTAAAAATCAAGTGGCTTTTTATTTTCTAACAAACAATTAAAATTCAAGTGGCTATTCATTTTCCAACTGATTTATAATTAACATTCAAGTGATTTTTCTTTTTGCACGAATATGAAAGATGTACAGTTGAAAATTCAATGCACTTGCTTCACATTGACATTTACCATTTCATGGTTAACATTCAAGAGTCATTACATTTTCAACCAATTCATAATTAACATTCAAGTAGCTTTTTTTTTTTCAATCAATTTTTTAGGGATTTTTGTTTATAAAAATATAACATAATGTTCTATTTGAAAAAACCCAAACTTCAATGAACCGTGTTAAAAAACCCAATTCCTTCATCACAAATTATCAAGATCAACTAATTAACGGGCTGTATTTTCCAAAAGGTGTTCCAAGTTGATCTTTTTTTAATATATTTGACAGTTTTATGAAGAATACGAAATGTTTTCCACTATATTTGTTTTCTCTAGATATTCATTGAAAACACATATGGAAGATGATATTTCCCTCTTTCCCAATTTGAACCCACATCTATATAACTAGGTAAATGTAACCCCCTCCGTAATTATATCCGAAATACGCGATTAAAGTGAAATAGAGACCAATAAGAAACAAATAACATTTTTCAAACCCATCTACCAGACGGGGTTTTTCACAATTACCTTTCGAAATCATTTATAAACTTGGTCTCATATTCACATTTCGAATACAATTACTACGCGAAGATAAATCACATTCATATATCAGAGTGCACAACCTAATCATCCCGGTAATCCCGGAATACATATCTTCGCTAACAATCATAGGGTATATTAGCTCATACAACTTCACAAATAGGGAATTACACAACAAATCTCAATACCAAAAACAATTATCCAAATATACATCCCAACTAAGAGAACCAACTACCAACTTCAATCCCGAAGGAGTCTTTATCGCCCTTAGCTACTCGCTATATCCTTGATCTACTACCCTGTCTGGAAGGTTAGTAGGGGAGGGTGAGATTCGAGAGAATCTCAGTAGGGAAACATTATCAATATGCAGGCAAGATAAGTGTTTAATGCATGACATGCTTGCATCACATAACTCATGCACACATACAATGACAAATCTATAAGCTCAATGCTTCGAACGATACACATATGGCCATAACATATATTGAAACATAGCTTCAAATCATTCATACATGTTCCACATAATCAAGCAAAGCAATAACATGCATCAACACATTAATACAATTATCAGAGCATGCAGGAGAGATAAGTTCCCTACCTCCAGTCTTTTCTCCTCGATTTGCGTGCCAGCAACTCGGGGCTTCACATTCGATCCTACAATGTCAAATGTACTATTTAGACACTTCCATAGTGTTTCTGGGGGTTATATGAGGCTATATTGAAAATTTACTAAAATACCCCCGGGGACCCGACCCGGCCCGGCCCGGCCCGCCGTACCCGGTCCGGCTGTACTTTTCTTGAAATTTTGACATGGGCTAATCTAACATATTTTCGCCCAAGGAATCCATTTCCGGACTCAAAATTATCAAATTCAATGTAAAATTACGAAATTGCCCTTGGCAGCCCTACTTTTAGGGTTTTAGGGGTGTTTCCGTAATTATGCTTTCTCGGCCTTTTTTGAAAAAGTGCCCAACTGTAACCCCACCTAATTTTCGCCCCTGAACTCAATGGAACCATCAAATCATTGAAAATCCAACTCTAAGACCCATTTCTAGGGCTGGACGAAATTTATGAGTTCTCCAGGGAAAATCGGGGTTTTACGATTTCGGCTCCGTAAACGCGTTCCTTTCTACTCCTAACCACTTTATTAACCATTACATTAGGTTAAAACTACCATTTAGTATCAATTTGGGCAGCATAACCCCTAGGGAAACCCATTTTCCATTTTTACAACCAATGGCAATCCGGCGAAATTTCACCGATTAAATTGCCCACAGCAACCAGAATAGTCAATATACGAAAGTTTGGAAGTTACCTCAAGCTCCCACTAGCTTTTCCCAAATTTGGCTGAACCCTAGCCTCTTTAAAACACCAAGTTTTGAGCTTCACAACCTTAAAGAATAAAGAGGAGTGGCTTAGAGTCGGAGTTATACGCGTTAGGAGCTAGATCGTCGGAGAAATCGGCTTACCTTGCGAGATTTCTTCCTCTTTTTCTCTCTTTTCTCCAAGCTCTCTCCACGTTTTTTTCTTGCTTCAGCTGCTGTGTGCGACAGAAATGAGCTGAGGAAGATGATAACATATGTAATTCCATGCTGACATCATCTTTTAATGAGATGATGTCATAATTCCCATTTTCGGATTTTCTGGCAGATTTTCTGCCCAAACTTTGAAAAATCATAACTAATTCTAGAAAAATTGAAATGAGGTGATCCCAAAGCCAAATGAAAGGTATTTAAGTCCTCTTCATTGGAAAAATATGATCCATTACTAGAAATCACCACAAAATTCCAGAATTACACAAATTTCATCACTGCCCCAAAACAGAGTCCATTTTCGACCTCAAACTTTGGACAGTCATATCTCCCAGTTCCCAAAACGAAATGGCACAAATTATATGTCCATTTTGAAGCTTGGGATGTGAACTTCAAGACTGGAAAGTTTCATAATTTTCTGACATCATTTGCCTAGTTAAAACATCCACACGAGAAGACTGCCCAGACAGAATTCACACTGGACAGCATTTCCAATTTTTTGCAACCAATGTGTCCAATCCAATTTAAATCAATTCCAATGATAAAATACCACAACATGACACCATTTCCATCACAATATCCCATTCAATTCCTCCCTCTATTCTAAGTCAATTTGGATGTTAATCCACAATTGAACTCAAATACAGGGTTTTGGCGTTGCTCATAACACAAGCGACTACAATCCACTTTATAACTCTAAAAGGGTTCATTAATCACTAACCACGTCCACTTTTGTAGTCATTAAACCCTAATCACAATTTAGGATCTTGCTAAATCGGGGCTTAGCAATCCACTAATCTCAGGCTTATTCTCTAGCCTCGAGTCTCAAAATTCGGGGTGTTACAGTTTATGTATTTATACCCTTTCAATTGGTTAACTTATGATTTTTCTAACAAAAAATTAGTGAAAGATTTTTTGCCTTGTTTCTTACTCTTCATGATAGATCACATTAGAAGATTTTCATACCTTCAACATGGACCATTGATCCAACTAATTTTGAGATATCTTTCATCAAATAACACATAGGAAAAGAGTTAATAGATAAAAAGCCACTTAAAAATAATGCTAATTGATTTGCTTTTCTCCTTGTGCTCACCACGAAGTTACCTGGTTTGATGGCTTTTTGCACAAATCCATTTGAATGCAAACATTTGATCCTTGCAAGCTAAAAAAAACAAACAAACAAACAGGCTAAAATTTGTATCCTTGAACTCCACATGAAGGCACCCACTAATGCTAAACAATCACGATACAAAAAATTTAGTTTAAACCAAAACCAAATGAAGATGGATGTTATATAGCTCTCTAGATTATTCCATAAAGTGATTAAAGTCTTTTCATTTTCTAATATGATTTTCTTTTAAAGATGGCTTTTGAACTTCAAGGATAAATGTTTTTATTAAATGGCTTTTGGACTTCAAGAATAAGTGTTAAATAATAATGAGTAATAAAGGTTGTTGAAAAAACCAACCGTTTAAAAAAATCGGACCAAATGCAACATAAATAATAGAATATGTTAAACTAAACCAAACCAATAATGGAATCTGTTTTAAAAAACAGCCGTTACTACAAGTTTTCAAAAAGTATAATAGATAGATAGATTAAACAACTCCCATTTAGTTCAGGCGCATTTGGATTCGTCCTAGGTAAGACAAAGCTTACGAAAATGATTTAAAAGATATAATAACAGTGTTTGAATAAATTTTTAGAAGAGTATAACTGAAAAGTAGATAATAGTAGCTTATGAGATAAGCATGGTTCTTGATTTAAAATTAATTTTGGCTTTACAAGGATGTTTGGTAGCTTATGAGATGATCATAGTACTTTGGGTTCACACTGTCAAAACAGACTCGCGACTATCATTTTTTTTCCCATTTCTTCATATTAATTTCATAATTAATTCTAACTCTGGTCTCTAATGTAAAAACTAGTTAGGGTTGGATTTGGATCAAAATATAAAATCTCAACCCATTTTATTTGCTAAATTTATCATTTTTACCCAGTGTATAAAATAATATATAATAGTCGCATAAATGACTCAAACATTTTCTGCAAAGAGATCATAAAAACCACAAGTTGAGTGGAAAAAAAACAGTTAAATAACTATTATATTCTCATAGAGAATATTATTTCCTTTTGTAATAAAATAACAATATTTGATACCAATAAAACCATAGCAAATATTATTATGAGAGGAAGACACAGATTTTCAACAAAGAAAACTTTGGATTCTTCATAGCATCCCAACAAAATTCATTGTATCATCGTGAGGAAAGTTCTCATGAAAAGTAAATTTTTATCAGAGAAAATTTTCAAAAAGACAAACCCACCCCACTAATTGTTGCTTTTAATATGTTAGGCTTCTTCGAACTTTCCATGACGACTCATAATCTTTTTTTTGCTTGAGCGAGACTTTTCCTATCATGCTTATTTATTTAATTTCCTTGTCGACTGCTCCCAAAACTGGCATGGAAATTCTATTTTTTTTAATGAAAATTTACATTTTTAGTTTCTCAAAAAAAAAAAAAACCAACATAAAAAACGTATTTTAACCAATTTTATTCACAAAAATATAATTCTTTTTTTTTTTGGGTAGAATCCAATATTTAGATATTACTGAAGTGGTTTTTGTCTCTCTCCAAGGTGATATCATTCTTAAATGAAGTGTGTGGATAATTTTTGAAGTCTGGGCGGAACGGATAAGTTGATGGTCAAGAATGTAGAATCCTCCCTTTATTTTCAATTTTGTAATTACTTTTTAAAATGACGTATCTCTCATACAAAAAATGAGACTTTTTTTTTGGATATTTAAGTCCGACTAATAACAGAACAAAAGTTTGCTTCTCCATAGAACTCACAAATTACTAGCTAGCCTACTGTTTCTCAACCATGTTCCTTCACTTATTTGTTTTCTTTATTCTCATATTTCAATACTGGAAACCTGCTTCATCCCTGAGCAACGAAACTGATCGTTTGTCTTTAATCAAATTCAAGGAATCAATATCCAATGATCCATATCGGATCATGGATTCTTGGAATTCATCCACACACTTCTGCGATTGGCATGGAATCTCTTGCGGCCGCAAACATCACAGAGTTACACATTTGGTCTTGGAAGGATATCAGTTATCAGGTACTATATCTCCTTTTATTGGCAATCTTTCCTTCCTAAGGGCTATCTTTCTTGACAACAATAATTTCCATGGAGAAATTCCAAAAGACCTGGGTCGTTTGTTCAGATTGGAAAAAGCTTTTATTAACAATAATACATTGACGGGAGAATTTCCAATCAATGTCACAAGCTGCTCTAACCTCAAGAAATTAGGATTTGAAGGAAATCAACTCATTGGCAAAATACCAATGGAGATTGACTCTCTCCATAAGCTTGAACGTTTGTTTCTACTTGATAACAATTTCATCGGACAAATCCCAGCTTCCTTGTGGAATCTTACTTCTCTCAACATTCTTTCTTTGAGTTCTAATAACTTGGAAGGGAGTATACCTATTGAAATAGGCCAGTTGAAAATTTTGACAGCATTTGATGTAGGTGACAACAAGCTTTCAGGTACAATTCCATTCGCCCTTTACAATTTGTCATATCTCGCTCAAATCATTCTTGTTGAAAATCATTTCAATGGCCCTCTACCGACCAATATGTTCTCCAACCTCCCTTATCTCCAATTCTTGGAACTTGGAGGAAATCGATTCTCAGGTCACATCCCAACATCCATTGCAAACACAACTAAGCTTGTACGGATCTCTATGGGATTAAATAACTTTATAGGGCAAATTCCAAATCTTGGAAAGTTGCAGAGCCTCTCACTTCTAGAGTTCGGTGCAAATAGTCTAGGAAGTAATTCTTCAAAAGACTGGGAGTTTCTAAATTCTTTGAGGAACTGCAGTAAGTTAGCAATGCTATACATGGAGCAAAATAATTTTGGGGGCCGTTTACCAAAAACCATTGGCAATTTGTCTACCCAGCTCACACAACTCGACCTTTCACAAAATCAAATATGTGGTAGAATTCCTGTGGCATTAGGAAACCTCAATAATCTGACATGGCTAGACATGGACATGAATTTTTTCACTGACATCATCCCAGTTACTTTCGAGAAGTTTCATAACATGCAATACTTGTCTTTGAAAGGAAATAAACTTTCTGGAGAAATAGAACATTTCATAGGCAATCTCAATCAGTTATTTCACCTAGATTTGTCAAACAACATGTTAGAAGGAAAAGTTCCTCCAAGTATTAAGAATTTTCGGAGTTTACAATATCTTGATCTGTCACAAAACAATTTTAGTGGAGCCATACCAATCCAGCTGATCACTCTTTCATCTCTATCAATATTATTGAACTTGTCACATAACTCCTTTAGCGGTGATATCCCTGATGAGTTTGAAAAATTGAAAAATATTGAAAATTTGGATGTCTCTCATAATCAATTCTCTGGAAAAATTCCTCAAACCATTGGAGCATGCCAAAGCTTAGAGTTCCTCTTTTTGCAAGGGAATTTCTTTCAAGAAACCATCCCAATATCTTTGGCTTCTTTGAAGGGTCTAAGATATTTAGACTTGTCACAAAATAACTTTTCTGGAATAATTCCAAAAGGCCTACAAGATGTTGCTTCTTTGGAGTACCTAAATGTTTCCTTCAACATTCTTGAAGGGGAAGTACCAAGCAAAGGTGTCTTTCGTAATGAAAGTGCAATATCGCTTGTGGGGAATAACAAGCTTTGTGGAGGCATATCAAAGTTGGAGCTGCCATCATGCCCTACCAAATCTAGTGGACAAGGAAAACATCAAAACTTCAAGCTGATTGTATCGATATGTTGTGTGATTGCTTTTCTTCTTTTGTTAGCTATTCTTGCTATTTATCATGGAAGGAAAACAAGCAAGAAATCTTCTTCAAGTTCACCAACAATTGACATGATTTCTAGAGTATCATATCAAAGCTTGCACAATGCCACAGATGGATTCTCAATCAATAAGTTGATCGGATTAGGGAGTTTTGGCTCTGTATATAAGGGAAGTTTTGAGTCTCAAGAAGTTGTCGCAATAAAGGTTATCAACCTTCAAATAAGGGGAGCTCACAAGAGTTTTGTTGCTGAATGTAATGCACTTAGAAATGCAAAGCATCGGAATTTGGTAAAAATTATAACGTGTTGCTCTAGCGTAGATTACAAGGGCAATGAGTTCAAGGCTCTAGTTTATGAGTATATGGTGAATGGAAACTTGGAAACTTGGTTGCATCCTACAACAGAAAATCAAGATCATCCAAGAATTTTGCTTCTCGATCAAATAATAAATATTCTTATGGATATTGCAGCTGCATTAAACTACCTTCACTATGAATATGGGCAAACTCTAATTCATTGTGATCTGAAGCCAAGCAATGTTCTTCTTGATGACAACATGGTTGCTCATTTGAGCGATTTTGGATTGGCAAGACTACTCTCAACCTTTGAAGTCATTTCTAATGAACGAACCAGCACAATTGGTATAAAGGGTACTATTGGCTATGTTCCCCCAGGTATCATTTTAATATTTGTTTTAACCACAGAGGCCTTAGAATTCATTATGCTGTCAAACTCACAATTTTTTTTGTTCATTTTTTCAGTGATCATTTATATAATTAATTTAGAAAATTAATATGCTTACAATATTTCAGAATATGGAATGGGTTCTCCAACATCAATACAAGGTGACATGTATAGCTTTGGCATTCTTGTCTTAGAGATGTTAACTAAAAGAAGACCCACCGAAGATATATTTAAAGATGGTCACAATCTTCAAACATATGCGAAAGATGCATTTCCAAACAAGCTTTTGGAAGTATTGAACCCAACCATTCTTCCACGAGAATTAGAACCTATAGTGGGAGCATCAAGCGACTTATCGATCCATCCAAATGTTGAGAAATGCTTATGTTCTTTATTTGAGATTGGAATTACATGTTCAATGGAATCACCTCATGAAAGAATGAGTGCAATTGATGTCCTCAGGGAGCTAAATTCTATCAAAAGTTTCTTCCCTTTATGGTGAGTACATCATCGCTTAAATACAACACTTTTGGTTTGATTTGATTTGCACAAATATATTTTGTCAACTTGTTATTGAAGAAAACAAACCATGTTTCAATTCAATGCTTAATGCTTTCTGTACATATTGGTTTCGTTCTCTTAATGTTTACTTAGAATATGGTGAGTAACCGATTTGTTTTTTTTTTGTTTTGAAAAAAAAAATAATAGAACCATTTCTATTGTTCTCAAATTTCTTAGCTGTTTTTCATCCTATCGAAGTATATACTGTAAAAACAAAGTTGGTGCTTGATTGTAATTTTACCAATTATATATTTTATCTTATATTTAATTATTGCTGTATTTTACTTTTATTTTTATTTGTTGCAGGTAAGGAAATCGTGTCTGATCATTTCCCTTGAAATAATGGAATTGTGATTGGGAAGAACCTAACGTTGTCACCTCAGACATGTTTATTTTGCGGTCATATGTGACATGTGTGCATGTTTTGTATGTATTACATTCTCCATGTTGATGTTCTTGTTATTTGTGATGGAAACTTTGAAAGCAAAGCTTCCTTTTTATTGTTAATCATATGTTTATATTCATATGCGTAAAGGTTGAAGATTAAAATAGCGCAAATGACTGGGGATCGAGACTTGGTGCCTCCTAAAAATGCGCAAAGTTATGCAGATTAATATTGTATATTTGAATTGTGGCATACGGTTAAATTTTGTTGATGAAAAATGCAAATTAATGTACCTCAGAGTTCATATTTAATGAACTACATCTCAAATCCTCAATTATGGTATGTAAAAGAAAAATAGACACAGAATTCGTAAATGATAAAGTAGAACGTTTAGCCAAACATTGTACACCAAATTCAAACTATTGAATAAATAGAACGGATGAAAAAGAAAGCCAAAATCGGCAAGTATAAGGCCTTCTTGGATTGGAGTCAAAAGTAAAAACCAGAAAATTACCCAATGAAGAGATCCATTATTGTATATATTATGAAAATTAATTTATGTTATATATGTTTCCTCAATTACATTTTCAAGCCTATGTAACCTCTCTAATCAAAATCTAGCAAATTTCATGTTCACGATGTTTAAAATATTTTCTAAAATTACTCAAATTTATGTTTGTTGACAATATAATACTTTTGACATACATCTGGCTGAGTTTTTTATAATGTCAATATAATATTGTTTACCAACATTCCTAATCTAGTTAAGGTTCTAGTTGATGAGTACATAAAAAAGGCAGCTTAGAAAAATAGTCATATACATGAAAATTAAAAAAATTATAAATTAAAAGAAATTGTTTGTATATTTTAAATTTTTAAGGATCAAATTAAAATAAAATATAAAAATTAGATGAAAAAATAATTGAATAAATGTAATATTTTAGACTTGATCTTGGCCAATGGATTGTAGGGAGCCTAAAAACTAAATGGTATTCTTCATTATTTATAATTATAATTTATATTATTATTTTATTGGAAGTGCTCAATGGACTTATATAAATATTGATATATGATACTGATTTGCTTCCTAATGTGACATATTTATCTAATTTGAAGAGATTAAAAAAGTTAAATAAACATTAGATTATATATCAATTTATTAATTAGACAAATTAGTTCAAAAAAATGATAAGTACCAAATATAAAATTTGATAAAATTCTTACATTTAGAACCAAAATCTATCATTTTAAAAAAAGGAACTCTTACAACTGAAAGCTGGATGAGTATTGAACATAAATGAATAATTTATAACCAAAAAATAACCAAATGAGATTAGTAATGGGAAATGACTATGACACCCTTATTATAGATCAGCGCAAACAAAAAGCTACGCAAGCCGTGAACTTGTTCAAAATTTAGAATACAGAGTTATACTGAAAAAATACTTTAGTGTGATAGATACAAAAAAAAAAAAAAAACTGTTAGCAAATAGTTTAGGATACCGAATGTTATTGAAAAAAATACTTTCAGGTATTGGATGAATCTCAAATTAGTACTTAAGGGACGTAATGTACTTTAGGCTGCGATACATAAAAGATATATTGGTGGATCTAAGAAAATTTCATGTTGAGTATGTTCAGGATCTTTTTTAAATTACTCAAATTTTATGTTAGTTGGCATGTTATAATATTGATAGACTTTTGGATGAGTTTATTATAATGCCAATACTGTTTACTAACTTTCCTAGGCAGTTAAAAAACGTCCTATACATGTACATTTTTAAAAAAATATAAATTAATAGAAATTGTATCAAAAAAATATAAATTAAAAGAAATCATTTACATTCATATTTTAAATTTTTATGGATCAAATTAAAATAAGATTAAAAATGAATTGAAAAAAATATAATATCTTTAACTTGATCTTTGCCAAAAGGCCAAGATGTTTTCTTATATTATACTCGTGTCTTTATTATATGGCCCATTTTAAAGGATTCTTTAGTCTGTATTATTTGAAGAGTTTTTAATATTTATTTATTAATTTTATTTCTGTAATTAATGCTTTTATGTGAATTTTCATTTTTTTTCTTTCCTTCAAAACCTTACTTACAAGGTTAAAATTGAAAAATCTTATGAATTTAATATAAAAGCTTAGATGTGTTTTTTACATATCAAGGTTAAGTTTTTGTGTAATGTAATGGTTTCCTCTGAGATTGCAGAGAGCCTAAAAAATATAAATGTTAAGTTTTAGTGAAATTAATGTGAATTTTCATATTTTTTTTCCTGCAAAATCTTATTTATAGAGTTAAAATAAAATTTTTTTTATCAATTTAATACGTACAAAAGCTTACATGTTTTCTTACATATAAATTTTAAATTTTTGTGTAAATTAAGGATAGAAAAAATAGGAAAAAGGTCCCTCACTAAAACTTTTAGTAGTGAGAAAGACTGGATACAAAATTTAAAAAGTATCGATGCCTTTTTTTTAATAAAAATTTAAGAAAATATTTAAATTAATAAAATTTTTAAGGGAAAATTCCAAAAAAATACATTGGAAATAGCAAAAGGACAAATCAGTACAACGAAATTCAGAAATGACAAATCAGGCGGGTGTCAGAAAAAAGAGTAATATGTCTTTTTGAAATTTCGGCCAAATTACGAAAATGCCCTTCATGCACACTTCGAATAACAACATGATCATCGGAATTAACACCTTCGGATTCGGTATTAACAACTGAAATTCTTCTTTTACAATTAACAAATTTCAGGACCAATAACAACACATATCTCGTCATTAACAACTCTGGATTCGATATTAACAACTCCAATTTCTTCTTTCAACACTTAACAAGTTTCAGGTTTAATAACAACACTCACCTCGCCATTAACACCTCATGATTCGCCATTAACAACTCCGATGTTGTTATTGCGACTGAGGGCTGAAGGGCATTTTCGTAATTTGACCGAAATTTCAAAAGGACAGATTCCTCTTTTTCCTGACACCCGCCTGATTTGTCATTTTTGAATTTCGTTGTACTGATTTGTCCTTTGTATATTTTGAGTGTAGTTTTTTGGAATTTTCCCAATTTTTAATACGTTTAACATGAATGGATAATTTAATTTTATAGTAGATGCATTTCCACTGAACGTGGTGGGGGCATCCTCATTTCCGGTGACATGAAAACCAACAACATTTGATACTGCACTGAGCAATCCGTCATAATCCGTAACCTAGATACCCAACTTTAGGTTTCCGTTTATGGCGACTACGGATACCCTGTCGAGGTGGCTCAGTACTCTCCCAACGGTGAATGGATTGCTTCAGCGGATGTTTCTGGCACCGTTCGGATCTGGGGCACCCATAATGATTTTGTTCTTAAGAATGAGTTCCGGTCCTTTTAGGTCGGATTGATGACCTTCAGGAGTCCGTTGAGTGTTTGAGGATTGTCACTTGCGGGGATGGCAGAGGGAAGTCATTTGTTCATGCTTTTATGTAAGTGCTTATCATTAATTTTGTTCTTTGTGCTTTTCAGTTATTTTATTGATGCTTCGATTACAGTCTGTTAAGCCATGCCTTTTGATTTAATATTTAGATTACTAGCGATAAAGGCCCATGGCTCTCGGAGCTAACATCAAAGCCCAAAAGGGGGAAAAATAATTGCCATTTGAGTTTAATCCAAGAATTACCTTCATAGAGATCAGATCAAGGAAGCGAGTTTCATTTCTTAGCATCTTCGATTCTAAGGAGTAAGATTAAATTGCTAATAAGACTGCCTAGATGGAAATAACCGAGAATACCATTTGTGATGAGCATTTAATTTTCTCCTTCTCCCACTGTACCTTATTTATTTCATTTTGTATCTTGTATTTTGTGATTAGGGAGACTAGGCAGCACTGTTGGGGATTTTGATGGTCATTCATGGCAAGTTTTAAGTTGTGCTTTCAAACCAACTAGGCCTTTTTGTATTGTCACATGTCTAGAAGACTTTAGTTAATTTTTATGATCGTCCTCCATTCAAGTTCAAGATATCCATCAGGTAATAATTATTGTTATATATGATTGGATTTTTCTCTAATAATGAATTGGTGGCTACATAAGAAAAATTCCATTTAATTAAAATATAATCATCAAACCAACGTAACAGACTGCGAGATGCAATGTGAGATTGAGCTTTTCTTTTGAAACACACTTCTATATCCAACAGGTGCTAGATATTATAGTATAAGTAATGAACCTTCATGTAACAGCTTAATCTTTTAAGTGAAAATAGTTCTGAAAGAACTGACAATCAATTAAGTTTTTAGTTGAAGTGGAGAGGATTGATAAGGCCCTGAATTTTTGTTTGATAAATCTTTCCTTCTCATTGTTTCTCCCCAATTCTTCTTGTTGCATTTCAGTTGGGAACAGAGACAGTGTAACCTTCAACTTGGAATGGTTCAAGAAGAGGCGCTGTTTTGACCGTTGAACTGATGATCTAGTTCTTGTACCTTGAGTTTGCATCTAATTGTCCATCTATCCTTTTGTTCACACAATACATTGTCGGAATATCTCAGAATGCTATATTTCAATCATATATCAGAAGCTATATGTGGATATAAATGCATTACTCAAACTAAACGTTTTACAAATTCAATTGATCATTGAACTGTAAAGCAAACGGCCTAACGTTGATTAGCCTGAATGTCACTGAATGATAATTGATAATGTAGTGCCCATAAAGTTAACATGAGGTAATTAATTAATTATTAGCTAACTCTCTAATTATTAGTTGCTTACTTTTGGGAGTTAGGGTTCCATTTTTTGTGCCCAAGGAGTAATTTTATTGTTTTAAAGTCCTAAATTACCATAATGCCCTTTTGCCTTAAGGAAATAATAATAAATAAATATCGTATAACCTATAATAAAAGTGAACTGAAATAATATGTATATATATACACCCTTTAGATTTTTGGTGGAGACGGATGAAAATGGGGAGCAGGAGGAGATAGAAGTCTTGGGAATTCTCTGAAGTGAGAACCTCCACCGCCATTATTCTTCTCTCCCAGCGACGCCAAGTGTTCTAGCCTCCGATTATGGATGCTGTGAGTTACTTTGTCCTCTCTTCTCGCTCAACAACAATTTTCCTCGATCAATCTCTTTTTCTTTCTCGATTTCATGAGCCTGTCGTACATGGATGCGGTGCAGTGGGAACCTTAAATTGCTGAACCTTTGTTTATTTATTTCCTTCCCTTATTCGGCGTTGTTGAACTTTTGAAGAGGTTAGTTGCAATTGTGTTTCCCCTGTTGTCCGCCTTGCCTCTGTTCCTTGTGAGTCGTTGGTGGAAGATAAAAGAGGCCAATGAGAATCAGATTGTGAACAAGATAGGACAGAAGTACATAGATATAGTGACTGAAGATGGCTCTAGGTTCTGCTTCTTGGGCTTCTGCAAAGTCTTAAAAGCTTGAGGAAATTTGCAGGAGGTGATTTCTATATCCTGTCTTAGAGAGTAAATTCTTAAACTTTGAAGATTCTCTAACGTACAGATCATGTAGTATGAAAATAAAAGAGAAGCTTCTGTAATGGTCTTGTTATTGGGTCAGATACTTAGACATTGTTGCCATGGCCTTTTTGAAATATTAAGAGTTCGACTTTTTTTTTTTTAGTGATGCGGATCAATGGTTAATAATCTAGTATTGGTGAACTATTCGGGACAATTTAATTTCCGTTTATATGTGACTGAATTCTTCAACCTAAACCACCTAGTAACTATAATTTGATCTTTCTTTAAATTCGTAGTTAAATTAGGATAATAATGGGGTTTGTAAATTGATAAATAAAATTGATGGGTAGAGAGTATGGTAGAGGTCGGTTGATGCACAAAGATGTTTGAAGCATGCTTTAAGAAATTATGAATTTTGTCATATGAACTTGACCATTTTTAAATTCATTTGTAAAAATGCTTGAAAGAGTTATTATATCTAAATGAGCAGCTAAAGCTAATGTTATCCTTTTCTCTTACTCTGTGAGCAATAATGAATATGAAATTTTTGATTTTATTATGTTAGTGGTGAATCAGTTGTTTTGAAACTTTGGTGGAGCTTGATTCATGCTTGTCTATACTTGAAGGATATATAGAATCTGAAAGTTAAATATAAAACATTGATTTTATTAAGCATGTGAAACAATTAATGTCAAATGTTAAGATTGGCATGAGCTTTAAAGGTGTTACTATTTTGTGGAAACAAATACGTGAGATATATACGATAAAGTTATAATAACACTGATAACAAGTCGTTCTTGCTGAAATCTTGATTGGATTATTGTCTTTTTTCCTTTTGGTTCACTGAGCAGTCTTGTTTTAGATATGCGGACGCGCTTCACAAGTATATGGGTTCAAACAACTCCAAACATGGCTCATTGGTTGCTTTGTAATCCCTTCATTGGTGATGGCATTTAATTCAGATTTAGATTCAAGAGTCAAACAAGTACAAAAGCTTTGAAGCACACTACTAGAAAAAAGGGTTTTAACGTCCCTTTTTTTGACCTTTTAACGTCTGAAAACATAGGGACGTCTATGTGAGGGTCGTAGAAAAAAACGTCATTAACATCCGTAAAACAGGGGACGTAGAAGGCAAACTTTAGACGTCCCCAGTTGGAACTGGGGACGTCTAAAGTGTCGATAGCTATACTTTCCACGTCCCTTTTTTTATTAAGGACGTTGAAAGTTTTTTTTTTTTTTTAAATGGACTTTTTATATATATTGCACTGTCTGGAAATGTAAACTGCAGAAATAGGATTCCAACAACAGAATAAAAGAACAGCAGTTCAGCAAAATGGAAACAACAACAAACACAGTGATCAACCCAAGGCTTCTACATGCCACACAAACTACACAACAATCTATATCCAAGTCTACTACATGCCACACAGTGAACAATTCAAGACTTATTTTTTTTGTATTTTTTTACTTTCTTTTTATTCTTTATTCTTTTCTCATTTCTTTTCCTTTCCCTACTAATTAAAAGCATTATCATGTGCCAAAACTAATAGTTACCATCATCAACCTAATCAAAATGCATAAACAGAGTAATAAAATAAACCTCTAACTAATACTAAAAATATACTATACTAAAAATATAAAAAATTAAACACTTATTCAATTCATCATACAAAACTAATAATAAAAAGAATAATAAAACGCCCTGCATTTCTTTTCCTTTCCCTACTAATTAAAAGCATTTATCATGTGCCAAAACTAATAGTTACCATCATCAACCTAATCAAAACGCATAAACAGAATAATAAAATAAACCTCTAACTAATACTAAAAATATAAAAAATTAAACACTTATTCAATTCATACAAAACTAATAATAAAAAGAATAATAAAACGCCCTGTCATCTTATTCAAAACGAAAATGCTAACCTGAAAATTTCTCACAGCTTTGGAGGAGGCCGACGGTGGTGGAGAATCTGCAGACCAAGAATCTCAAAAACTGCAGCAGGGGAGCAAAGAAGGTGGCCTGGTGACGGAAGTGAGGAAGCTTTGGAGAAAGAAATTAAAAAACCAAGAAAGGGAGAGGAGACCGATCAATGGGGATGGAGTGATGAATTTGGGAGGAGATGCAGCAGGGGAGTGGAATGGGAAAGGAGAAACAACGAAAAAACTGCAGCAATGGGGACGGAGTCTAACGGAGATGGGAGTGAATGAGTGATTGAGTAAAGTTGGGAGGAGGAGAGATAGATGGGAGGAAGAGCTCTCTGACATCCTCACATGCACCGGTCACTTCATATCAGGCGCATGTGAGGCTCTACAACGTCCCCAGCTGTGCTGGGGACGTCTAAAGGTACGTTTAGACGTCCCCAGATAGGATGGGGACGTCTAAAGGCTTTTTTTTTTCTTTTTTTTTATGACGTTTAAAGGTAATCAGACGCGCCAAAAGATAAAATTTGAACCTGACCATATTTTGGGCGTCCCTTTTTCAAAAAGGGACGTCCTTTAGGGACTTTATAAGTATATTCTGTAGTAGTGGCAAGACCCACTTCTCTAGATTATGACCAGGGCTCTAACTAATAAGCAATTTAAAACTCTCACAGGCTTCATACAAATGTTTTCCAAATTGTTGACAGAAGTTAGTAAGAGCAGCTCTTACATCCACCATCTTATTGTGTGGAAAGAATATTGATGTGAACTTTAATTTTCTTTTAATGCCTCCCAAGTGGTTATACTACCATCTTCTAAACTATTGAGCCATTCTTTGGCTTTTCCTTGTAGAGAATAGGGAAAAAGCTGAAGATGGATCGTATCATTAGGAACTACATTATCTTTGAAATAGCCACAAACATCAAGAAATTATATCAAATGCCGATTTGGATCTTGATGCTACTAAATTTTTAAATAAGCACCGCAAGTGTACGGGTCGTTGGAATAGTATAGTAGCAAACCAAGGTCATCCCACAGATATTCAAGGTAATAGATAATTAGGCATTAAAATTCCCATTTTCATTTAAGTTGAGCAAATCAAAGGAAAAGATTGAACGACAATTTAAACAAATGCAAAAGAAACAAATCTAATAATTTAAAGACTTCAATTGATAAAAACAACCTAGAGTGGCTAATCCCTTCTTTAAGTTTTAGAGCATGTATTTTCCCAATTAAAAGCACTTAATGTTAATTTGTTAATCTAGAGTACTAATGGATATAAGTATCTTCCAATCACTTATACCCCTCTCTCAAGTTAAAATTGTTATCCCTAACTAATTTACTCAAGAGGCAATAAATGTTCAAATTCACTCTAATATGATTATATGGGTCCAATAGGTATATTCCTATCCTAGTGGCAAATTAGAATAAATTCTAATCCCACATTACTTAATCTTATGGTCCAATTAAGATCCCTCTTCCAAGGTTAATCTAAATTCCCCAAATTCATACTTAATGGTGATCAAGCACTAAGTAGACAAAATAGAACATATTAAGTAAACAAAAATAGCACTAAGCACAATTAATTAGTTCATACATGCTCAAATCCTCAAATTAGTTCATAACTACTCTAGGTTCAAAAACAACTAGCCACACATGGTTTTAATTAAATACATAACAGCAGCAAATCAGTCCAAAAGCCATTAAATTATAGAGCAATAACAGAGAAACATTGCCACTGTTCACCGACGATGAAGATACAACGTTCCAGCTCCTCTGTTCCTGTAGCTCTTGCTCTCTCTCTTGCTCTGATTCACGATGCTGGTTATTTATCAATTCAGCAATTCTCTCTCTCGCGAGCTCAAGGGGAAAGTGATGGATTTTTTCAATATCAGCCCACTGTGCGATGATTCAGTTCCCTTGTTCCTTAGCTGCGCCTCCCTTCTTTTTCTTCCTTTTTTGTGCGGCTGCACCTCTGTTTCACGCTTTTTTCTCTTCTTCTTCCACTGTGCGGCTACCTTTTTCTCTAGGTCTTCCCCCTTTGTATTTCGCTGCTCTATTGCTCTCCCACAGAATGAAAAGAAAATGCTTTTTCTTTTTTAGTCAATTCTTGCGGCTGCCCCTCTTAACTCCCCTGATTCTCTTGCGTTTTTTTTCTCAATTAGGTTCTCACATCCTCTTGCCCAAGCTCCTTGGCCCACCTTCATATTAGTCCTCTTCTTCGTATCTTAAGTTAGAATTAGAAGCCCAAGCCCAAATGTACATGCTCCTGATGATCTTATTAAATAAAGCCAAAATTAGAACACATGAAATAAAATAAGATAAAATAAAACAATTAAATTCTTCTTCTTTTTTTTAGAAACTTTATCTTAATAAAATTAATTATTTTTTTATCCTAAATATTTACAATCTAAATCCCACAAATAATTCACTACTTGATTTGATCTTTTCATAATAAAATCTCATTGAATCTTCTAAAATTGCATAGATAACTCTCCAATTATCTTCAAAATATTCTTTAAATGTACAAAATATGGAGAGTTATCACACCCCCACACTTGCATCAAATCTTGTCCTCAAGATTTCAAAACATCAAACAACCAAAGAAAATCATAGAAGCAAGGTTATGAAATCTAACACAACAAAAATTGGATTTAATTCATTTTTTTTTTTTTGAGAATGAAGCTTTCTTGAAACTCTTTTCCACCTTCTTAAAATGCAAGTAGAGATGCAAGTAATTTAGCAGGGACAAATGATAATAGAATGTTCCTCACAAGTGAAGTGTTTGCACTCTTCTCTCAAGATAATTAAAGGGCTTGTGTTTCACTCTCTTCCACTTATTGCAACCCATATACCATAAGCTTGTTTATTATCTCCATCTCTACTACATTATCCTCTTGCTCAGACAAATCAAAAGGACTTTTCCAAGGGTTATAATGAATAGGGTAAGATAATGAAATGGAAGTGGTCAAATGATATGGAGGAATACTTTAATTAGTGCTAAGCAACTTAATGAAATTCATGAAGAATGAAGGGATATCCACTTAAAGAAAACTAACTCACTTGCAGTCTAAACAACCTTTGTTAAATTGAACTCAACAATCTTTTTTCTTTCTTTCTTTCTTTCTTTCTTTTTTCATTTCTATTTCTCTTCTTTTATCATATATTTTTTTCTTGTTTTTTTTACACCTTTCTTTCTATCTTTCTTTTCCTTCTATTTCTTTTTTCTTTTTTATCTACACAACTCTCATAACATTGACTTCCTAATCCCTTCACTCTTTTCTAAAATTGTTTTACTTAGCACTAACCAAAGTAGCAAATGAATGGGAAAGAAAAGATATAAAAATTGTATTTCTCAAACAAAGAGCTATTTACTCTATGCAATTTTCTTTTAAAAAAAACAAAGGATCAAATGGGGTAAAGCAAAGGATTTTCATATGACAAGCATAGACATTTGGCCAAACTAACTATGAAATGAATGCCTAAATCATTTTTGTGCATGCAAAAGGATTTAAAGCTTCAAAAGAGATTCAAGACAAGTTCTAGAGATGAAATCACAATAAGTGTACTCCCTCTTGAAAGAGATGAATATTTAGGCTCAAATTTCTCACCGGTATTTAACATCCTAAAGTCAATTATCCAAGCCAAATTCTTTGCCTATCCACTAACATTCCAAGAAAATAGAACCGAATTCTAATTAAACTCAATCCTTTTCAATTCAAATCAAACCAACTTTGCCAGTGTTCACAAGTAAAATCCAAGCTTCCATGAAAAGTAAAATTTGTTTTCAAACTTTGTCAAAATTTTTCTATTTATGTACAAAATCAAAGAAATTTTTCAAAATTGAGAACAAGTCATACAAAATCAATTGTACCCTCACCCCCACACTTAAATGTCACGTTGTCCTCAATGTGAACAAGTAACACTAAGTAATGGAAATGAAAACATAACCATATCCAAGTGCAGGGATAGTAGAAGCTTCAAGGATTTTAAATTTCCACCAATAGAGCACCACTCACAAATGCCACACCTCAAATCAATAGTCAATAACCAATATCAATCACATGCAAAGTTAGACTATAATCAGCACTCATATCCAGAACATGTTATCAACTATCAATTAAACAAAGCAAGGAAAAGTAGAAGGAAACTCCCCTCTCAATCCTCATCTTGTGCTCTTGAATGCTCTTGCTTGTGGCTATCAAAGTGGAATACATCATCAGGGGCTACCAAAATCCTACAAAATCAAAACAAAACATTAAACCAAACCTTGGGTTGCCTCCCAAGAAGCGCTTAGTTTATAGTCCTCAGCCAGACTATGTCAAAAACTCAAGGAGGTTGTGACAAGTGATGAACCATTAGTTGCCGGTCCACCTCACCACCATAATAGTGCTGCAGTCTTTGGCCATTCACTTTAAAGCAATTTCTTGTACTCTCATTTTTAACTTCAACTACACCCTTTGATGACATAGAAACCACTCTAAAAGGACCAGACCATCCAGATCTAAGGTTTCCAGGAAATAACTTGAGCTTTAAGTTAAAGATAAGAACCAATTGCTCGGGCTCAAAATTGCGCTTCAAGATATGCTTGTCACGCCATTTCTTTGTCCTTTCTTTGTATAATCTTGAACTCTTATGTGCTTGAAGTCGCAATTCTTCCAACTCATTCAGTTGCAATAACCTTTTAGCTCCAGCTTCTTTGTGGTCCATATTCAACTTCTTGATTGCCCACCATGCTTTATACTCCAACTCAAGTGGCAAATGACATGCTTTCCCAAAACCCAACCGATAAAGGTGACATGCCAATTGGAGTTCGGAAAGCAGTCCTGTATGCCCACAAAGAATCATCAAGCTTATCAGACCAATCTTTTCTAGTAGGACCTACAGTCTTCTCTAGGATCCTCTTAATCTCCCTATTAGCCAACTCACATAAGCCATTAGTTTAGGGATGATATGCAAGTGACATCCGGTGGTGTACTCCATACTTTGCCAAGAGAGCCTTGAAATTCTTGTTGAAATGAGTTCCTTCATCAGTAACGATCACTCTAGGAGTACCAAATCTTGTGAAAATATACTTCTTCAAGAAACAGATCACTGTATTGGCATCATTCGCTTGGCAAGCAATAGTTTCAACCCATTTGCTCACATACTCCACTGCAACAAGAATATATTGGTTTCCTCTTGAAGATAGGAAAGGACCCATGAAATCCATCCCCCAAACATCAAATAACTCCACCTCTAAGATCCCAGATTGCGGCATCTCATGTCTCTTAGAAATGTTACCTATTATTTGACATCTATCACACTTGGAAACAAATTGGTGAGCATCTTTAAACAAAGAGGGCCAATAAAAACCATAATCAAGCACTTTAGATGCAGTCCTTTACCCCCCATAACGTCCCCCATATGCAGATGCATGACAATCAGTCAAAATTGCCTCTTGTTCAACCTCAGGCACACACTTTCTAATGATCAAATCAGCACATCTCTTGAAAAGAAATGGTTCTTCCCATATATAGTAAGCAACATCATGTAAAAATTTCTTTATTGGGTAGAAAGTCAAATCAGCAGGTAACACATCACACACAAGATAATTCACAATATCAGCATACCAGGGCAAATCATACTTACTAATAGCAAACAACTGTTCATCAGGGAAATATTCATTAACCAACAAGTCATTCACACAATCAGAAGAGTTCATAATCCTAGACAAATGATCAGCAACTTGATTTTTAGTTCCTTTCCTATCAACTATATACACATCAAATTCCTGTAACAATAAAACCCATCTAATCAATCTAGGTTTGGACTCTTTCTTCCCTAACAGATATTTGACAGCAGCATGATTAGTGTAGACTAAGATCTTAGCACCCATCAAGTAGACTCTAAACTTTTCAAAAGCAAACACAATAGCAAGTATTTCTTTTTCAGTAGTTGATTAATTTACCTGAGCTGCAACTAGTGTCTTACTTGCATAGTAGATGGGATGGAAGATCTTGACAAGCCTCTGCCCTAACACAGCATAGTCACTTGTATCACACATCACTTCAAAAGGTAATGACCAATTAGGAGCCATAATAATAGGAGCTAAAATCAATCGAATCTTCAATTCTTCAAAAGCCTTCAGGTACTCCTCATTAAAATGGAAAAGAGTATCTTTCTCAAGTAATTGTGAAAGAGGCTTTGAAATCTTGGAAAAGTCTTTAATGAACTGGCGATAAAATCCAGTATGACCTAAGAAACTTCTCACAGCTTTGACAATAGAAGGAGGAGGAAGTTGCTCAATCACAGAAGTTTTTGCTCTATCAACTTCTAAGCCCTTTTTTTAAAACCTTGTGACCAAGAACTATCCCTTCGGTCACCATGAAATGACACTTTTCCCAATTAAGAACCAGATTTGTCTCCTCACATCTCCACAACACCTTATCTAGATGTATCAAACACTCCTCAAATGATTCACCAAAGATCGAGAAGTCATCTATGAATACTTCCATTATCTCTTCTATCATATCAGAGAATATACTTATCATACATCTTTGGAAAGGAGCAAGAGCATTGCACAAACCAAATGGCATTCTTCTAAAGGCAAAGGTAACATAAGGACATGTGAATGTTGTCTTTTCTTGGTCTTCAGGAGCAACAACAATTTGATTGTAACCAGAATACCCATCCAAGAAACAAAAGAATTCTTTACCAGCTAATCGGTTTAACATCTGGTCAATGAAAGGGAGTGGGAAATGATCCTTTCGTGTCGTGTCATTCAACTTTCTGTAATCCATACACACTCTCCAACCAGTAACTGTACAAGTGGGAATGAGCTCATGTGCTTATTAGTAATAACGGTCATACCTCCCTTTTTAGGAACACATTGTATTAGACTAACCCATGAGCTATCTAAAATAGGATAAATGATTCCAGCATCTAACCACTTAATAACTTCCTTCTTGATCACTTCCTTTATCATAGGATTCAATCTTGTCTGATTCTGAATGGACTTCTTATGATCATCTTCCAAAAGTATCTTATGCATTACAATTGAAGGACTTATACCTTTGATGGCGGCTATTGTCCAACCTAAAGCCCTTTTATGATCCCCAAGGACTTTCAGCAACCTTTTTCTTTGATCTTCAGATAAGGAAGAAGATATGATAATAGGAAGTGTCTCAGATTCACCCAAGTATGCATATTCAAGATGTGAAGGTAAGGGCTTAAGCTCCAGAATTGGTGCTTATTCAATAGAAGGCTTTAAAGAAGTTTGCCTTGATTCCATCTCCAACAACTCAAACTGCCTTGATCGATTATTGTAAGGAGAAGAAGCTTCAAGTAACCTTTTGTATTCAACTAGATTCCTTTCTTCAACATCATCAAGCCCAAGTAACACAGCTTCTAAAGGTTCTTTTATAGCATAAGAATCCAAAGTCTCTTGAATAACCTCATCTAATATATCAACCCTAAAGCCATCAATAGTGTCCCTAAGATACTTCAATGACTTGTTCATGTTAAAAATAACCTCTTCGTCATTCACTCTTAACTTGATCTCCCCTTTTTCAACATCAATCAAAGTTCGAGCTGTAGGTAGGAAGGGTCTTCCTACAATGAGTGGGAGAGTACTTTCTTCATCACAATATAATACAATGAAATCAGCTGGTAAGATAAACTTATCAACTTTAACTAAAACATCTTCAATGATACCCTTTGGATAAGCTAAACTTCGATCAGCTAACTGAAGTGTCACAGAGGTTGGATGAGCTTCACCAAGTTGCAATTTTAGAAACACTAATAGTGGCATCAAGTTGATACTTGAGCCTAGATCACATAATGCTCCACCTTGAAACGTTTCTTCAATTATGCAAGGTATAGAAAAACTACCAGGATCTTTCTATTTAGGTGGCAACTTGTTGAGAATAATAGCACTACATTCTTCAGTGAGAGGTACTGTTTCATAATCACTTAACCTCCTCTTCTTACTCAACATCTCCTTTAGAAACTTAACATATTGAGGCATATGCTCTAAAGCTTCAAGGAAAGGGAGATTGATGTGGAGTTGCTTGAAAATTCCCAAGAACTTCTTGTATTGCTCATCTAAAGCTTTCTTCTGGAATCTTTGAGGAAATGGCAAAGGTGGCACCCATTTAAGATTCTCATTAGTAGCCTTCTTCTTCACTTCACTTTTCTTAGACTCATTATCAACTTTTGCTTCATCAACTTTTCCATGTACCTTCGAGTATTCTCTTTATCATTCTCTATAAAATCTTCAAGAGTTGCATCGCTATTAGAAGCTGTAGGGTTCTTCACTGGATGTGGAATCTCAGGTAACTCTTTACCACTTCTTAATATGAGAGCTTTACATTCCTCTTGTCTATTTCTTTGAGGTTTAGTCACAGTATTACTTGGCAATTCTCTTTGTTGTAATGCATTCACATTATCTGCAAGTTGTCCCACTTGAACCTCAAGATTCTTGATGGATGAACTAAATGTTGCATTAGTAGCAGCTTAATCTTGAGAACTCTTTAACTGAAAACTAACAAGTTGAGATATCATTGCCTCAAGATCAAGTTTGGGCTCTTGAATAGTCTTAACTTCCTTTTCCAAGTGATAAAAACTAGGAGGTGCCATTGGCTTTATATTCGAGGTGGATGCTTAATTAAGAGTTGCACCATGTTTCCAAGAGAGATTAGGATTTTTACGCCACCCAGAATTGTAGGTATTAGAGTATGGATTACTCTGATTATTGCCATGGTAGTTTCCAGCATAATTGACTGTTTCTATCTATTGAGATATAAGGCATTGTCCAGTAGCATGTCCATCTCCACAATAATCACAAGGAGTATAAATAGCATTAACTCCCATTTGTCTACTATTGGATCAGTGTACTTGAGCTTCAAGATTATCAAACCTCTTGTTGGGAGCATTTAACATTCCTACTAATTGTGATGAATTGTCCTCATTAACTCTTTCAGTATACTTCACAGATCTTCTGTCATTGTTGTTCTAAATAAAGTCAGCTGATAAGTCAGTTGATAAGTCATCTAAGCATCCCCAAACATAATTCAACGGTTGCCTTGTAATTCCTCCATTAGTCACAGCATTCAATTCTGATTGAGATTCGGGAGTCAACCGAGTACTAAAGATTTGAAATAAGACCCATTTCTCAAAATTATGGCCAGGACTCTGCCTAACAAGCAACTTGAACCTCTCCCAAGCTTCATATAGGTGTTCCCCAAACTGTTGGCAAAACTTAGTTAGAGCAGCTCTAGCATCCACCGTCTTGTTATGAGGAAAGAATCTTGATATGAACTTTTCCTCCAATTCAGCCCAAGAAGTGACACTACCCTCTTCTAAATTGTTGAGCCACTTTTTAGCTTTTCCTTGTAAAGAATAAGTAAAAAGCCTAAGGCGAATCACATCATTAGGAACTCCATTTTGCTTGAATGGGTCACAAACATCAAGGAATTGAATCAAGTGCCGATTTGGATATTCTAAAACATTTCTGGCATACTGACCATGTAGCTCAAGCATCTTCAACATAGTTTGCTTTATCTCAAAGTTGTTAGCTTGAAATTCAGGCACTCGGATTCCTGATTGATACCCATGAGATTGTCTTCCCAAGAAATCATTAACACCCAAGCGATTATTTTCATCCTCAGCCATTACTATAGTCTCAGTGTGTACACCTTCCTTTGGTTTTGTATGAGGTTTTGTAGCTTCCAAAAGTTTTTGGATGCTCCTTGTTTTCTGTGGTGTCTTAGGTGCTTTGGATCTACGGGGCATATACTAAAGTACCTGAAAGGCAAAACAGATCTCAAGAGTATCACACTAACACAAATAACAAACAAAAATAAAATAAAATTGCTCGAGCTAAAACTACTAAAGGATTTCTAATTCTAATCACCAATTGCCTTGAATCCCCGGCAATGGCACCAAAAACTTGATGCTACTAAATTTTTAAATAAGCACTGCAAGTGTACGGGTCATTGGAATAGTATAGTAGCAAATCAAGGTCATCCCGCAGAGATTCAAGATAATAGATAATTAGGCATTAAAATTCCCATTTTCATTTAAGTTGAGCAAATCAAAGGAGAAGATTGAACGACAATTTAAACAAATCTAATGATTTAACGACTTCAATTGATAAAAACAACCTAGAGTGGCTAATCCCTTCTTTAAGTTTTAGAGCATGTATTTACCCAATTAAAAGCACTTAATGTTAATTTGTTAATCTAGAGTACTAATGGATATAAGTATCTTCCAATCACTTATACCCCTCTCTCAAGTTAAAATTGTTATCCCTAACTAATTTACTCAAGAGGCAATAAATGTTCAAATTCACTCTAATATGATTATATGGGTCCAATAGGTATATTCCTATCCTAGTGGCAAATTAGAATAAATTCTAATCCCACATTACTTAATCTTATGGTCCAATTAAGATCCCTCTTCCAAGGTTAATCTAAATTCCCCAAATTCATACTTAATGGTGATCAAGCACTAAGTAGACAAAATAGAACATATTAAGTAAACAAAAATAGCACTAAGCACAATTAATTAGTTCATACATGCTCAATCCTCAAATTAGTTCATAACTACTCTAGGTTCAAAAACAACTAGCCACACATGGTTTTAATTAAATACATCACAGCAGCAAATCAGTCCAAAATCCATTAAATTATAGAGCAATAACAGAGAAACACTGCCACTGTTCACCGACGATGAAGATACAACATTCCAGCTCCTCTGTTCCTGTAGCTCTTGCTCTCTCTCTTGCTCTGATTCACGATGCTGGTTATTTATCACTTCAGCAATTCTCTCTCTCGCGAGCTCAAGGGGAAAGTGATGGATTTTTTCAATATCAGCCCACTGTGCGATGATCCAACTCCCTTGTTCCTTAGCTGTGCCTCCCTTCTTTTTCTTCCTTTTTTGTGCGGCTACACCTCTGTTTCACGCTTTTTTCTCTTCTTCTTCCACTGTGCAGCTACATTTTTCTCTAGTTCTTCCCCTTTTCTTTTTTGCTGCTCTATTGCTCTCCCACAGAATGAAAAGAAAATGCTTTTTCTTTTTTAGTCAATTCTTGCGGCTGTCCCTCTTACTCCCTTGATTCTCTTGCATTTTTTTTTCAATTAGGTTCTCACATCCTCTAGCCTATAGCTCCTTGGCCCACTTTCATATTGGTCCTCTTCTTCATATCTTAAGTTAGAATTAGAAGCCCAAACCCAAATGTACATGCTCCTGATGGTCTTATGAAATAAAGCCAAAATTAGAACACATAAAATAAAATAAGATAAAATAAAACAACTAAATTCTTCATTTTTTTAGAAACTTTATCTTATTAAAATTAATTATTTTTTTATCCTAAATATTTACAATCTAAATCCCACAAATAATTCACCACTTGATTTGATCTTTTCATAATAAAATCACTACTACAGAATATACTTATAACTACCCTAAAGGATGTCCCTTTTTGAAAAAGGGACGCCCAAAATATTGGGCGGTGGCATATATGTAATTATAGATCAAAATTGAAAAGGTTGGCTCGTCAAATAAAATTGAATCTCGCGCCTGAATGTGTTTTAGACGTCCCCATCTTCATTGGGGACGTGTAAAGACTGTTTTAGACGTCCCCATCTTCATTGGGGACGTCTAAAGACTGTTTTAGACGTCCCCAATGAAAATGGGGACGTCTAAAGACCCCCAGAAAATCGTATAAAGAAAAAAAAAGAACACACATTAGACATCCCCAGATGGCCTAGGGACGTCTAAAGCTTTACATTAGACGTTCCCAGATGGTCTGGGGACATCTAAAGCTTTACATTAGACGTCCCCAGCTGGTCTGGGGACGTCTAAAGGGTCCCTTTAGACGTCCCCAGCCCAGCTGGGGACGTCTTAAGGTAGCTCACATGCACTGGTCGACATGACCAGTGCATGTTCAGTGTCAGAATTCTTACTTGCTTTATTACTTTACTCTTTCACTTCCCCATCTTCATCACTTCCGTCTCCTCTCCCCTGGGCTTCTTGTTTTTTTTCTTGTTTCTCCAAATCAAATACGGCTATTTCTCCTCTCCCCTGTTTCTTCTTGGTCCTTCTTACCCTCTATTTCATCTATAGCATTGCTCGTCGCTGTCTTTGCTCTGTTGGGTCTGCACTGTTCTCTCTCATTCTCTCTATCGTCGGCCTCCTCTTACCACCGTGGGTCATCTGCCTCTAAAGTTGCAGCAACAGGTTAGCTAAAACTAAACTTGTGAATGAACTTGTGAATGATTAGCAAAATGCATTTGATTCTCGGCTGGAATTTAAGTGTGGTTTGTGCTTGAGCTTTATCTTTGCTATTTTGCTGAATTTAAGACGTACCACATCAATTTTTAATCTTTTGCTTTTTTGCATTGTGATTGAGATCTTTATTTACCAAAAGATATCAAGTTGTGATTGGCTCATAACAGAAATATCAGCTTTAAATGGAGGAAATAACTATAAACAAAAAGGTCTGCCCATCATATAATAAGCATGCATTTATCTTGACATGTTCAATAGTTTTTTTTCATTATTTAAAATGGATTAGGATCAACATCAATAATGAACCACCATTAAAATTGCAATTTAAATTTTTTTGGTTGATTTGAAGATTGAAGAATCATTATCTGATTGTTTTAAATAATTAATTTGATTTGAAACAAATTTGCATTTGCAATCTTAATTTTTTTTTAATTTGATTTGATTTGAATAATATACTAATATTTTGTACTTATTGAATTATTTGAATGTTTTATTTGAAATACATATTTCAAGATGATGTTTTGTTTCAAATTTGGTGATGATTTTGTTTGCTTTTTATTAAAAGAAGTCCTCATCTCTCAGTTGATTTCAAGTTAATGGTGATGATTTTGTTTGCTTTTTATTAAAAGAAGTCAGTTGCAAAGAAAATTACAAGTTCTCTTTATAAAGAAAATTACTGTGAAAACATGACTAATTTGACACTTCAGTCACTAATCAATAAAATTATATAAGAATTCATAATCTTCTGGTATATTAAGTTGTAAGTTGTAATGCAACATTATATTTAACTACTAAGCAGCGCATTCATCAAGGAAGTTCTCAACTATACTTGCCAATAATGTTTGTGGACTTTTCAAGCATGTAAATAATAGGAGTAGACAAAAAGTTACGGTTAATGCAATGTAATCTTACCAATTAATGACTATTATACTATGAGCCCTCAATTCCTCAGCCCTAAATGCCCTTTATAAATTCCCAAAAATTCCCACATATGTCTCTTGTAAATACACATAGTTGATTTGTAAATTCCCACATATCTCACTTATGGTACATATCTGATTTAATATTTTGATTTCTAAAATATAAGTGTATTCTGTTTGTGCTTGGTGCTAGAAGCTAAAGTTTAGTTTCGTTTAAATTAAGCTGAGATGGTTTGTTATTTTGATTTTGGGATGTCTCACTTTTAAGGGGAAATGCTGCCAAAATTTTGAAAAACATGCTTGTAAAAGGCAATTCCCCGTGTTGACAATTATTCTAAACTTGAGTGTAAATGGAAATGGCATAGGTGGTAATAAAATGGATCATAGTTGGATGAATGCTTTGAGAACAAGTGAAGAATATGAGAATGGGGTTGAAGACTTTATTGAATTTGCTAGGAGGAACGTTCCAGCAAAAAATGGGATGTATTTTTGTCCTTATGTCAATTGTTTAAATGAGAGAAAACGGGATGTTGAAGTTATAAGGGATCACCTACTTTGTGATGGAATAAATATTCGATACACAAGGTGGATATGGCATGGTGAAGAAGTAACTGATTGTCCGTCGCACAACAAGGAAGTTGTGGATGTCATAGATGAAGATAGAATGGAGAGAATGATTCACGATATTGAGGTAGAATCCTTTGCGCAGTCACATGAATATGACAGCCTGCGGAGTGATGCAGAGACACCGTTGTACCCTGGGAGTAAGTACACACGGCTGACAGGAACATTACATTTGGTTAACTTAAAAGCAACTTGTGAGTGGACCGATAGTAGTTTCACATTGCTGCTTGAACTGTTGTGTGATATGTTTCCAGACGATAATGTACTTCCAAATCATATGTATGAGGCCAAGAAAATCCTATCTACAATGGGTATGGAGTATAAAAAGATACACGCTTGCCCTAATGACTGTGTACTGTACAGAAAGGAGTATGAAAGTATGAGTGAGTGCCCTAAGTGTCAAACCGCACGATACAAAGTGAAGAAAGATGGTGGTTGTGGCAATGGGACAACTAAAAGGCAACCTGTAAAAATTTTGTGGTATCTTCCAATAATTCCGCGCTTTAAGCATTTGTTTGGCACTGCAAAAAAGGCAAAGAAGTTGAGATGGCATTCGGATGACAGAATATTCGACCAAAAATATCTTCGACACCCAGCGGACTCTCCACAGTGGAAGAAAATAGATGAAATGTTCCCTGAATTTTGTAGCGAGCCGAGAAACCTTCAGCTTGGGCTTTGTACAGATGGCATCAATCCGTATGGAACTCTTAATAGCACACACAGTGCGTGGCCAGTACTCCTTATAATATACAACTTGACTCCCTATCTTTGTATGAAATGCAAGTATGTGATGCTTTCTATGATGATTTCTGGACCAAAACAGCCAGGAAATGATATCGATGTCTACTTGGCGCCACCTCCTCCACGTCACAAAAAATGGAAAGCAGGGAGGCTTAAGGGTGGGAAGTATGTAAATCTGACTGTTGCTGAGGTTGCTGCAAGAATTGTAAGTAGTTAGAGCATAAGTACAAACTTATTTTTCATATTGGGAGTGCTTAATTTTCATTTACGATAACTTTTATGCTGCAGGATGAACTGGAAGATCATAGTAGCCAAGGTTTGTTCACTCCAAGTGGACGGATGGACATCTTGTCATTGGCGATTGGGAAGGCAGATCACCCTGGTTATGTTCAAGGGGAGGCAGTGGGAGTTCGTGTCGCGAAGTATTTTGGCCGAGCCTCACATCCTTATTCGTCACAAGTTGAACCCAGTAGGGAGCTTGTGGCCAAGATTCGTCAGGAAGTCTCACAAGAGCTCGAGGCCAACCTTTGCGACAAGCTCCGACAAGAGCTGTTGCCAGAGCTACGTCTTGAGCTTATGCCTGAGCTACGAGCTGAAATGATGAAGATGTTTGAATCGCAGATGGCAACTACCAAGCATAGAACCTATTCATCCCCGGCCTTCCATAGCACCAAAGGAAGTTACAACCCGGGGGAGGAACCACTTGGAGACCCTTCTCCCACTCCAGCACAGGGAGAACCTGCCATCCTCTCTTTGGATGCCCCACTGCTGCGTGTAGTTGCAGATGCTCTCGTTCACACAGAAGCTACTACCCACCATAATCAGCAAATTCCACAGCATTTGTGTAGGGTGACTGTGACTTGTGTTCGAGAGGGGGAAGAAGGTACAGCCATCCCTATTCTTGATGACGAGGTTGCCACAATAGCTCAGGCGAGACGATCTTTCATCCTTTGGCTTGTACATCTTATTGGCTTGTTACCACGAACACCTCCAATGGTATGGAACTACATCACTTTTACTTGAGATGTGTTGACATCCTACTAACAATATGTTTTTTTATGTTCTAAAAGAACGAGCAGGAAGCAGAGAAATGGCTCTTCTTAGCACGACTGCAGTATATCTATAAAGGCATTCGCCAGATTGATTTGCATATGCCTATAGGGATTGCGGGCCAAGAATTAGAGTATCACTTCACAATTGATAAAGAAGATCTTAAACAATTCATTAAGTTGGAGGAGCTAGATGTTGGATGGGGCAAATTTGCAATCCTGTAAGTATTTTATTTCCCATTTTTTCCTTCATTTAGTTAAGTTGATTTTAACTAGCTAATACATTCATCATTTTAATTCTATTATAGCTCCTTCTGTCATATATGCATTGACTCTCAAAGAGTTGATTTATATGGATTCTTGTCTCCTGCACATACGACAAGGATTGGGAATACATTGAAAAGAAGGACGAACTATGTGGGCTTCACATTGGCAGAGGACGACTATCTTTGTTATCTAGCACCGATTGTTCAAGGGTACGCGTTTTAATTTTGTGTATTTGAGATTTTTAATAAATAATTGCCTTGTCATCTAACTTCTTTTTAATCTGTATATGTTGTGATAGTTATCACTGGAGTTTGTGTCTTCTCTATCCTCGGTCCCACATTGTTTACTAGTTTGATTCCTTACGTAGAAGACCAGACAAAGAAACTAAAAGCGTCTTCAACACGTAAGTTATTTTTTTTATTTCATTGCTTCTTGATTCTTGACTTAATGAATTATTCTAATTTATGTTGATTTTCATTTTAATGATAGGGCATGCACGACGTATCGAGCGCTTGGCGGGCCACTCGAACTTAGAGGTGGCAAAGATACGAGATGGTTGTTTCCAAAAGTACGTAGTTTCAAATCAAGTTCTTTTGATTGACGGTCGTTTTAGATATGCCTTTATTGATTTTAACCATTTGCTTTTGATTTATAGTGCCCTCAACAACCTGGCAGCTGGGAATGTGGATACTATGCCTTACTTTATATGTTTAACATCATTTAGAGTAGCATTACGACAGATTTTGAACAAGTAATCGCTTCTTCATTCTCAGAGGATAATATTCTTGGTGTTGTAATTCAATGGCAATTCATTCACTTGATTCATTATTTCATCTAAGCTTATTTTCTAATTTACAGATTTTTGACAATGAAGATGCCTACTCATATGAAGACCTAAATATGATCAGAGACTTTTTAGTTGGACATCTTCTTCAACATATACCAGAGTAAAGTCTTTAGTAGTTTGTGTAGGACATACTTTTGTGGTAGTTCTATATATTGTATATATAATTAGCATTATTGTTGTTGGATACAGATTGGATTTAGTCTTGGTTATTGTACAAACTAGGGACTTGGATATAGTCTTTTTAGTGCAATAACAGACTTGGATATAGATTGTTGTGTAGTTCGTGTGGTTTGTTAGTTAATTAGTTTGATACTCCTTAAAATTATTGCATGTAGTAGAGCCTTGGGTTGATCACTATGTTTCAAGTTGTTGTTTCCATTCTGTTGAACTGCTGTTGTTTTATTCTGTTGTTGGAATCCTACTTCTGCAGTTTACATTTTCCAGACAGTGCAATATATAAAAGGCCATATAAAAAAAAACTTTCAATGTCCTTAAATAAAAAGGGACGTGGTAGAGTGGGAGGCGACACTTTAGACGTCCCCAGTTAAAAATGGGGACATATAAAGGTCCCCTTAGACGTCCCCAGTTGGAACTGGGGACGTCTAAAGTCTACCTTTAGACGTCCCCCATTTACGGACGTTATTGACGTTTTTTTCCACGACCCTCAGATAGACATCCCTCATTTTTCAGACGTTAAAAGGCCAAAAAAAGGGACGTTAAAACCATTTTTTCTAGTAGTGAATCTCATTGAATCTTCTAAAATTGCATAGATAACTCTCCAATTATCTTCAAAATATTCTTTAAATGTATAAAATATGGAGAGTTATTAGATCTTCTGTATTGTTTCTTGCATACTGACCCTATAATTCAAGCATCTTAAGTATAGTTTGCTTGATTTCAAAATTGTTGGCTTGACTCTTAGGTACTATGATTCCTGACTGATAACTTCAAGATTGCCTCCCTAGAAAATTATTGACACCCAATATATCATTCTCATCCTCAACCATCTCTCTGCTTATGGTTTCTTCTTCCTCTTGGTTTGTATGTACGTTGAGGTGTTGTTGTCTCTAAAAGTTTCGTTAACCTTCTTTGTCTTCTTAGATGTTTTCTTTGCTCTGCCTGACATATAATGTGAAGCACTTCAAAGACAAAGAGACAAAGATCGAGTATCAAACTAAAAGTAAGTAAGAAAGAAAGAAATGCTTAAACTTAAAATACTAAAGGTCCTCTAATACTAAAAATAGTTGCCTTGCTTAAACTTAAGTAAGAAAATTCTTTTCAATTGCATAAGGATAAGCACACAAAAAAAAATCATATCCCTCCCCCACACTTTAATCAAACAATGTCCTCGATGTTGCAAAAATCAATAAAGAGGGAAAGGAATAGTAATCCCCTAGTTTAGGTCTCAGATTTTGATGTAGAGTTCTTCGTTTAATACCACACTTGATGTTTCAAATTTTGATGGAGGAAAGAGCATACAAGCAAGAATTTGCAGCCACAAGAGAAGCAATCATCTTTAAACCAAAATAAAAATGAAAGAAAGAAAAAATAATAAAAATGCAAGCAAAATAATTGGGTTACCTCCCAACAAGCGCTTGTTTTATAGTCTTTAGCCTGACTATGTCAGAAGGTCATTGAGGTTGAAATAAGCAATGCCAATGTATCACAAGAAAGGATGCAAAGGATTTCAAAACTTGCTCACTTTGCCTAAAAACATTATCCATAATATTTTTTTCAACAAAGATAGTTGTTTTAAGGGGCTCTTTAGTGGCAAATAAATCCAATTCAGGTAGATTGAGGTGATCCATCACAACAACCCTTGCACATTGTTTAAAGTCATTTTTATACTCTATTTCTTTGTCCCTCTTAAACTTGACTTGCTTATCACCAAGTCGTAGAATTATCTCTCCTTGTTCAACATCCACTAATGCTCTTGCAATAGCTAGGAATGGTCTCCCAACAACTAGTGGAATCTCTTGATCCTCTTCCATGTCAAGAACAATGAACTCAGTAGGATATATAAAAGAGCCAACTTTCACCAATACATCCTTAATGATGCCATATGAATAAGAGAAACTTTGATCAGCTAGCTTAAGTTCAATTTTTGGATTGGCCACCCTTTACTGAAGCTTCTTGAAAAGAGATAGAGGCATAAGGTTCACAGCAGACCCTAAATCACACAGTGCGTGACCTTAAAATTTGTCAAGAACTAGGATCTTTACACTTTAAAGGGATATTAGGCTTAATGACTTTAGTAATCTCCTTGGTCAATGATACAGTTTCAAATTCCATAAAGCGTTTCTTTTTACTCGGCATATCTTTCAAGTACTTGGCATACATGGGCATTTAATCCAAAACTTCTGACAAAGGGATGTTAATGTGTAATTGCTTAAAGATATCCAAGAACTTCTTGTATTGCTTATGAAAATGCCTTCTTTTGGAATCTTTGAGAAAATGGTAGCGGTGGTCTCCATTTAGGAGTCTCAATAGTGGTTGCCTTTTTCTTTACCTCATTTTTTTATTATTCACTGTCCTAATCTAATCCCTTAACCTTTTATGTTGACCCTTCATCATTTTCTACAAGAACCTCAGGAGTTTCTTTACCATTAGAGCTTGAAGGCTTCATTGTTGGTTGATGTACTTCAAGTGTGTAACACCCTCTTTTTCAAAGTGCGTGGATGACTTAAGTGCAATAATATCTTTACAAAGGGAGATCGGCAATCTTTTGTAAACAACGAGAGTCTCAACTTCAAGCAGAGTGTGGAGCTGCACTTGAGTGGGTTTTCAAAACTAATTTTTAAAATCGTTTTCAGATTTGATCTCATATTATTTCATGATTTATTTTAAGCCATTCGTTTTAAGTTCATTTCTTCATATCAAAGTTTTTACCAATACATTCTCTGCTAGAACCCAATTTACTACAATTGATTAATGGCCCTAGATGGATGGATGTCCACTACTGGTTCGGGTGTCACTATGTATTTGCTTATATACAGGTGCTCATTTACATGTCTCATGACTTGCCAGTACAGGACTGACTTCACTTAGATACAGATTAAGTATAATTTCTAAAATAGATAACCAACGGGAAAATTAAATTCTAAGTCTTTCACTTTATTCACCTATGATTACCTTCTGGCTTGAGGAACTACCTACCTGAGCTGAAAATTTGTTTTTGGAAAATAGGGTGAGATTCAAAGAATCTAAGTAGTAACAGATATACTCAGATAAGATGCATACATATAACATGCCATGTCGACCATAGTTTCAACATAATTAACATATTCAACATTCAGAGATAAATTCACAATATGCAGAAAGCATAAAGTTACCAATTCATGCTATGTAGTAAGCGTAAAGTTTGAGTAGTTCAAGGACTTTCATCCCTTGCCACAGCGTTGGGAAATTCTACTGGGCTTGAGCCCTTCTCATCTGAATGCTTTAAATTCAAGATGGGACAAACATGCATATAACATGTTACATAGTATGTGAGGGATAAGTTACCAGCTGACAAATTTTCCAATTCTTGACCTCGATTGATATGCTTCAGGCATCCTAGGCAAATGTTAAATCCTATAAATTATAATTTATGGGCGATGAGTTATTACTTCGTCCAATTCTTTCATAAATCATTCTCTTATGTTGGTTATCATTAAGGTCACTACATTAGGCGAAATGTGAAGCTAATGGGCCCAAGCTAACCCCAAATGCTTAACTTATTAACCCTTAAAGGTCCAATTCTATTATAAAAACACTTTACTTTAAATTTTAGCACAATTACCAAAAAGCTAATAGAATTTTAATTAATCTTTGAAAATTCATAACTTGAGCTAGGAAAATCCAATTAAGGTGATTCCAAATCCTATGTGTCACTTATTAAGTCTATTTCAAGGGAGAAATACTTCCAATAGCCACCTGACCATGCGCAATTCCTATTTTCCTTTTTTCCCCTGCTGCCAGAAAATCTGACCAATTTTAATGGTCTAACTTGAAATACTCAACTCCTAGTGTACTTATCCAAATCCTCCATAATACTTATCAAATTAGAGGACTTTAAGTGTACTTTAATTCTAGAAAATCTCATCATCATCCAATGAATTTTTCGATAGTGGAATTTTCACCACAACAAACCTGTTAGATAAAAAATGCACACTAACAGCTTAGTGAACTAAATTTCCAGTATTTGAACTTTTTAACCAGTCTTCCAAAACTTATAATCAGAGCCTATTCCTGTACAATTTTTCATGTAGAATCCAATGGAAAGCTCAAAAATACCAAAATCAAATTATTTCTCTCAGTTTTGACCCTGACTGTAATCTTCCTCCCAAAATAGCAAAAATCAAGTTTGTGTTTTTGACTACTAACAAGGCTAACACATCAATAAGCATCATATATCACCTAATATATGATTAAAAACATCTTCTTGCTTCAAAAATTCTCTTTGCTAGTAATGGACACAAAACACAATCAATGAAAATAAGAAGTAATATGTTCAAAATGAAGCCAAGGCTTACCTCTTCATGTTTCTACAAGTGGTTAAAAATTCTGACGGTACTTTGGCTAGTAATGGACACAAAACACCTCAGATGAGAATTATGAAACCATAGAATTGAAGCTTACAATGAGTAGAAGAAGTTTCCTAAAGGGCTTACCAGGTGATAACGGCGATTCAGGGTTGGAATCGGCTCTGGTAGTCAGGAGAAATCACTATACACTCCTCCTTATCTCTTCTTGTGTTCTTGAGTTAAGAAATCATATTTTTCTTTCTCTTTCCTCACTTGGCTGAAAATTATGGATGGTTGTGATTTAATCTCACAAATGATCTCATCTCTTCTTGCCAAGTGTCACAAAATTAAGGCTTAGGAGTGAAACATGTCATGCATCCATTAGTCTTCCATTTTCTCTCTCTTAAGTGGTGCATAAATGGTTAGGGGAAGGGAGAGGCCTGACAATTTCCCTGAACTCCTGGGTTTGGTCTGAAACATCAAGTATGCGACCTGACCGAAGTTCGGTGGATTTCCCGGACTCAGTTGCTAGGTGGCACACTCCAGAGGTGCCAACACAAAAGGCATAAAGTGGGTGTAATAATGAGGGACACTTGTCACCTCCTCATTTAGCCAACATAAAAGTAGCCTAGTACTTTGTAAAGATTATGGGACACTTGTCATTTTCTTACTTGGCCAACACAAAAGGTGCGTGATGTGTGCTTCTATCGCTAAAGCAATAAATTAATAACTAGGACAACCTACTAATATAATATAGTGGCAGCCTAGGTCATTCTCCCAAGGAGCAATCTATGGGTTTTCTCTATATTTGAATTTAGTTGATGAAAAATGCAACGGAATGGACCTAAACTAAAATGCAAAACTTTACTACCTAAATGCAAGATGCAAATGACTCTAAAACATATATGACAATGAAACTAACCTAAATGAATGCAAATGCAATTTTTGGGGGATTTTATGAAAGAAGAATTAAAATCCTAAACAAAAGATTGATTAAAAACAAGACAAATAACAAAGATTTGATTCAGTTATGATGATGAAGTTGACAACTTAAGATTCACATGGATTTACTTTCTTAGCCTATATCAATTTATTAGACTAGAGGAAGATTCATAAAAGATTGGAATCAATAAGTTTAATCACCTAATTGATACATGAGAAACCCTCAAGTTCAATAACACATAATCCACTAGAAAAATCATAATGAAATAAGCGGTGGTCAATTAAATCCAATAAAAACCAATCACAATTAATTTCAAAATAATTTTGGAAATCTTGTCCACAATTGTCCAATTGAATAACTAGACAATTAACCAACCATATTAAACAATCAAGAGGATAAACTAAATTGACAATTAAATTAATAATAAAAAATCAATTAATAATTGAATTGACAATTCAAAGATTTTCAAACAAAATTTCTAGCAAACGTTTTAAGCACAAATCAAACCCAAAATATCAATACAATCCAAAAGATATATGTTTACAATCTAAAACTAGATTGTTCTCAATTAATACAACTCAAAAATCATTTAAAATGAAATAATCTCATGTCTTAAATTAAAAAGATAAAAGGAAAGACACTCCCTTGTGGTCTTTAATTGTAACACTACTACAAAGAATATAATAAATGGCACTTACTTTTATGAAAACTATTGTGCATCCCAAGTGCCATAGCTTTCAGAAACGTAAAAGTAAGCCACAGTGCTTTTTGAATTTCTGAAGCGCCGCTACTTGTATGTTTTTTAAGGGCCTCGTACGACACTTCTAAGGAGAAGCGCCGTAGGAGGTATATACCCTCCTATAGCACTTCTTCCTAGAAGCACCGTAATATGTAATAATATTTTTTTATTATTTTATATAATTATTTCCTTGAACTTAGCCAATTAAAATCCATAGCAATTCACAATACAAATAGAAAAAAAGTTAAACTAAATCAGAATGAAATAACACATAACTAATTCATAAAATCAGTATTAGATATATGTAATTACAATTAATGTAATTGTACAACTAATTTTAAGAGAATAAACAACACAAGAATAGGCAAAGAAACAACCTAACCTATGTATGTACCTAAATATTAACTAATTGGCTAACCATATACTCACACTATTCCTAAATGATTTTATCCACTTGTTCATCAGTCAGTTGGGCACAATGTTGATCTTCATAATACTACATAAAAATCATACACAAAACAAATTAAACTAAGTATTATTATATTTATAGGCTCAAAAATTAAAAACTTACAATATCTAGGAAGTTCAAGAAGACAGAGTTAACACTTCAAATAAATACCTGAAAAGCAATTATGAGCACACATATATGATCATGACAGATTTTAACTAAAAAAGAAAAAATGAATCAAATATTGAGGAAAAAAACACTTACACGCTAGGGAGATTTTGAAAGAGTCTGAGACAAGAAAAAAATATGGGAGATGAAGCTTTGTACTACAACAGAATTGTAAAAAATGGAGGAGCTAGAGAGAATATGAGAAGAAAAAAATGAAAACAAAAACAGTGGGGTAAAATTTAAATAGCAGATTGTAAAGAAGCTATAACATTTTTTGTCAAAGCTCCGTGACTTCCTAAAGTTTTTTCTTAAAAAACAAACACCTTAAATATATTTAAGGCACCACATGGTGCCTTAAAATATCCACAGCACCAATTCAAGGCACCCGCGTGGTGCAAGAAATGGCTAAGGGACAATTTTTTTTTTTGGGGACTCAAGAATAAAACAGGTGATTTCTTTACTTACTACAACACGAGATTCTGAATAATAATATCTTTTTGACTTATTCTCACTCTTATCCGGAACTTTATTTTTAAGCGCCGGATAACTATTTTTCAAATAAAAAAAATGCTAAAAGATTAACCCTCCTCCGACGCTTGATTATAGAGCACCGGCTAAGGCCAGTTTTGGCCAGCAGTTTATAATCAAGCGTCGGCTAAGGACCAATATTTTTTTTGGGAACTCAAGAATGAAACAGGTGATTTCTTTTTTGACTTACTACAACATGAGATTCTGAATAATAATATGTTTTTTACTTATTCTCACCCTTATCCGGCACTTTATTTTTAAGCGCCGGATAAGTTTTTTTCAAATAATAAAATGCCAAAAAATTAAACCTCCTCCAGCGCTTGATTATAGAGTGCCAGCTAAGGCCAGTTTTGGCTAGCACTTTATAATCAAGCGGCAGCTAACGGCCAATTGTTTTTTTTGGGAACTTAAGAATGAAACAGGTGATTTCTTTTTTGACTTACTACAACATGAGATTCAGAATAATAATATCTTTTTGACTTATTCTCACCCTTATCCGGCACTTTATTTTTAAGCACTAGATAAGTTTTTTTCAAATAAAAAAAATGCTAAAAAATTAACCCTCTTATGGCACTATTTTGAGAAGCACCGTAGTTAGGACTTTCGTTTTTTTTAAATAAATGTTTTGTATGACGCTTGTCTAGGAAAGTGCCGCACAAGCCTAACACTAAGCTTTGGCGCTTATATTAGGAAGCGTCGTAGCTTTTGAACTTTTTAAAAAAAAAACTATTATCTATGGCGCTTCTTTGAAGAAACGTCAAAAAAGGGGCGCCGTTAAATCCCTCTTTTGTAGTAGTGTAAGCTCCTAGGATCTAGCTTCCTCCATAGTCATCCCAAGTTGCCTCCCCAAAAGAGTTTAAGCTTCCATGGACTTATTCTCTTCTCCACGCTCCAAGAAACTCACGGACGTCATCCAAGGAATTTGAGAATTAATGGATATATGCTTTGGCCTTTTGCTCTACGTGAGTGGAAATAGTGATATGAATTGAAGTTGTGGGCTCGTGAATAGAGAAGAGGATGGGAATTGAATAATTGATGATGAGTCTTCTCTGGGTTCGTTCCAGCCTCCCCTCAGCGTCCTTCGGTAAGTCAATTCCAGCGGCTACCTTCCTCCATGCCTCGTCTCCACGTGTTCTCTTATGTTGTGACTGCTAGGTTAAATAAAAGGGACGAAGAAGGAGCTTTGGGGCTAAAGTTTATTCCAATTAAAATTTAATTAGCCCAATAAAATTCAACCATCATATTCTATTTTAAGTTCTAAGAAAAATTCTGCACTGTAGGATTTTCTAATCTTTTTTTCCTTACATTATAAGAATTAAATAAAATCGTGATCTATCATATATTTAAAAATATTATACAATCACAATATATCAATCAGAATATTAACAATTTAAGCTCAATAATCTTATAATCAATTCAGATTTGTTATTTCCTAAAATTGGCTATCAATCAAAATCTTGTCTAATAAATCCAAATTAGCCTAAAATAATTACCAAAATAAATGAATAAGTTGGGATAAAGTATATTAAATTTGGGATTTATTAGTGTGTCATCTTGAGTCATCATTATCTACTTTATTGAAGTTACTTTAATAAAGTTGCTTTATCAATGCATATTCGGGATTCTACTCGAGACCGTGGCAGGCGTTTCGACGAATGCCACGCGATGTCTAGATCCTTCAATTCTAAAAAATGGTACCTCTAAGCCCTGTAGCAACCGACGAAATTTCCTTCAACTACTTACACTCGTATTTTACATTCCTAACTTCTTGATTTTCACGAATGACGCAATGAATATCTGGGAATTCTGAAAGTGACTCTACCTTTATTTGTAAATATCAGTGTTTATTTTATTCCACTATCTCCATATTTACACGTTTTCAGCTTTACAAAATTTGGTATGTTACAATTCTCCCCCCGTACAACAAATTTTGTCCCTGAAATTTGTTACGCGTCTTGAGACATAAATTTTGGGTAACGTTTCTTCATGTCCTCTTCTACTTCTCATGTTGCCTCTCTTGAAGATAAACCCTCACAGACCACCTTCACGAATGGTATGCTTCAATTTCTGAGCCATTTCTCTTGTTGGTCATTGATTTGCTTTGACTCTACTTCATAGGTATTATTCTCTCGTACCTCAATATCTTCATACTCGATCACATGCTTGAGGTCTGGTTGGTACTTCTTTAACTGAGAGACGTGAAATACATTATTTAGTCTTCTCAAGTTTGGGGATAGGACTATTCTGTTTGCCACTTGTCCAATTTTCGCAAGAATCTCAAAAAGGACCAATATACCGTGGGCTCAGCATCTTTCTCTTTATTGATCTACCAACACCGGTGACAAGTGACACATTTAAGAACACATGATCCCCAACTTCAAAATCTAGAGTTCTTCTTTTGTTAGCATAGCTTTTCTGTATGCTCTGCGCTGCAAGGAGCCTCTTTCTGATAGTCTTTATTTGTTCCAAAGTTTGATCAACCAGATCTAGCCCATACAATTTTCTCCCCGATAATTCCATCTAGCTGAAAGGTGACTGGCATTTTTTTCCATACAATGCTTCATACGGAGCCACTTGGATGCTCGCATGATATCTGTTGTTATAAGCAAACTCAGCAAGTGGAAGGAAACGATCCCAATGCCCCTTGAAATTCATAGCACTTGCTTGCAACATGTCTTCCAGTGTTTGTATGGTTCATTCTGACTGGCCATTTGTTTGTGGGTGATAGGCCATACTGAATCTTAACTTCATACCCAATGCTTCGTGTATAGCTTTCCAGAACCGGGATGTGAAACAAGGATCTCTATCAGAGATAATACTCTTTGGTGTACCATGCAATTGGATTATCTCCTTTATATAAATTTTTACTGGCTTCTTAGGAGAATAATCGGCATTAATAGGAAGGAAATGAGCCAACTTTGTGAACCAGTCAACAATTACCTATATCGCATTGTAGTTTCTGATCCTGGGTAATCCCATCACTCAATCCATCATAACGTTTTCCCATTTCTATTCCAGAATTTCAAGGCTTTGCAAAAGTCATGGTGATGATTGAACCATATTATTACATGTTTTTCATGATTAATTTGAGATTTTTAATGCATTTTCTAGAGCATTATTGCATGATTAAGCACTAATTTTACTTAGGAACAATTGTTTTGAATTAATTGCAACTAGGGGCAAAATGGTCATAATTTATTAATTATTTTGTGCAATTGTTTCTTAAACTTTTGATGCTACTTGTGCTTAATCTTATATTGTAGGTATTTTGGATGAAAATTGGAGATTTTGAAAAAAAAGGGCATTTGTGACTTAATTAATATATTTTGAAGACTAGAAAATATTATAGAAAAGGCCTTATGATTTCCTAAAATTGCAATTTAATGGAGAAAAGGATCCAGGAAAATTACAGTAAAGGACCCATATGTTAGAGCAATTACAGTATGCCCTGCTAACATTTCAAAATATGCACTTTAGTCCCTCGTCAGAACTTTTTAATCTTTCCTTTAGGTCCCTGATCAAAACGCATACTATATATCATCTGGAACCCGAAACACAGAACAGGGACCCGAGCAACTGAGAACATATAAAGACAGAGAATGCTACACAAGAGTAAGAGCTTTATCATCGGATCATCACCTTCTTCCTCTTCCGTCCAAGGTCGCCGGCTACCTTCTCTCTGCTTTCTTCCATTGTTGCCGGTGACCACACTCAACCCGAAGAGAGGCACCATATAGGCATCATAGAATAGATTTGCGGAGCTGGGAGAAAGAGCTGAGATCCAGAGCAGAGACACGAGCTGACAGAGATGGATTATGTAATGTTGTTCTTCTTCTTTTTCCTTTGTATATATCTTCACACGGCTCCACAATATATATATATATATATATCTTTTGCTCTAATTTTTCCCCTCTTGAATATCATCATATTTCCTACAAAATAAAAATAGGATATGGGTAGATCCTATAGCCAAATCTCTTATTATCCTATATTTGATTAAGGAGAAGGAATATATATAAACGATAATTAAACAAGTATAAAATATTAATAAATCTAATCAAATATATATAAAAGTTTACACCTATTTAATTATAAAATATACACTTATCATATGTATTTAAGTAAATAAAGTATAAAGTCTTTTACTAGATATGAAATTTAAATATGTTGCAAAGTCTTTTACGATATCAATTTTTTTCGTAATGTGCAAAAGGAACTTTTTTTCATAGATTGCAAGGAATGATTTTTGTGAGATTTTGAATGCTTTTATCAGAGGAATTAGAAATAGAGTGCTTGATATTCGTGGGTACTGTACTCACGCTTGTTTTCATTCTCATGCCTGTTATTCGTGGGTCTTGTACCTATGCTTGTTTTGTGGCCTTGAGCCGCACTTGGTTACTTACCCTCGTAGACTGTGTGTCCATGCTTGTATTCGTAACCTTTCGTCTTCACTTGTTTTTGTAGCCTTTGTGCTGTGCTTGCTTACTTGCCCTCATGGACTGTGTGTCCACGCTTGTTTTCATAGCCTTGAGCTGTGCTTGTTATTCATAGCCTCGAGCTGTGCTTGTTATTCGCTTTGTGTTGGTTCCTCTAAAGAAACAAGTTTTTAAGAGGAGTTAAAAAAATGTTTTATGCTTATTTATTTTTATTGAAAGAAAAGTTTTTTAGTGAAATTTTATATAATTCGTATTAATGATTATTTCCTTTGTTTTCTATTTCTTTAAACACAAGGAATATTATGATAGATTTGAATGTTAGTTATATATATCAAATATAATTATTTTCTATTTTATATTGTGAAGTTTGTATCAAGAAACATGCTCCACAATCATTTTTTTTAACATGATGTCCGCTTCCTTGTATGTATACTTATGTTCATATGTGTAAAGAGAAAAGGGTCTCATAATATGGAAAAATGGATTATTGATTGTTATGAATATGTTAGAAAGTTCAACAACTAAAGTGATTTGTAATTAACTTATATAAGGGTTCATAAATGAATACTATAAACACCAGATATTATATGAAGAAAGTAGACCTTCCTCATTACAAATAGAAAATAGTGAATTAAAAAGGGCTTATGAAGTAAGTTCATTTTATATTTCATGCTGGTCACACTTTAGTATTTAGAGTGTAACATAATGGCATCAAAGCTTAGGCTACTTGTGAAATTTAGTGTCCACTTCCTTGTATGTATACTTATGTTCATATGTGTAAAGAGAAACGGGTCTCATAGTATGGAAAAATGGATGATTGATTGTTGTGAATATGTTAGAAAGTTCAACAACTAAAGTGATTTGTAATTAACTTATTGAAGGGTTCATAAATGAATACTATAAATACCTGATATTATATTAAGAAAGTAGATCTTCTTGATTAAAAATAGAAAATAGTGAATTAAAAAGGGTTTACAAAGTAAGTTCATTTTATATTTCATGCCAGTCACACTTTAGTATTTAGGGCGTAACATAATGATATCAGAACTTAGGCTACTTGTGAAATTTAGTGTCTGTGTGCTTTTGCTTGGCCTTTGATCTCTGTAATTCTCTATGCTTGACCGAATTGAGAATGTTTGTTGGGTCTTAAGCTCCTTCCTAACAAAGTTTGTGAATCCGAGAACTAAATTATTCTGAATTCAGATTACACTTGCTAAGTTCTCACATTTATTGACTCTGCAGTGCTATGAACAATCAATGAATGTGTTTTTGATTGTCTTTGCCTTGTAATTAATCTGAATTCAATTGAGCTCTGGTGTGTTCATGGTTACTTTTAGACCTTGAGCAATTATTGAATTGGACTGTTGATTGTGGCAGTTGGAATAAATTTGCTGTCAATTGTGCTGGAATTTGTTGCACTTTTTTATATAAGCTGTCAAAATTTCAATTGAAGGTCAATTTTCTTTTGCATTTTTAATTAGTTTTTGTTGTAGTAGCTGATTATTTCCAAGGTTGTTGAAGTCATTCTCAGTTAATTGCATAAACTCAAGATTTTTCATACTTGCCGCAGTTGAATTTGGCTCTGGAATTTTGCTTAGAGTTAAATCTTGTTGTACACTATTTGCAGTCTGCAGCACCATTTTGTGCCATAGTTAACTAATGGGACGTGGTCATGATAAATTGGGCATCGCTTAGTCTAAATTCCAGTTGCATAGTTCCTGAAGAGCATTTAGCTGTCTACGTTTGCTGTGAACTAAGGTTGGGAATTTGAGCTTATACATTGGAAATTTTGCACCAACTTAAGAAAAACAAAATACAGAAATTCCCCTCGACCTTGTTCTGTTGCTATTGCTTAGGAATGAAAGGTGGTTTGCTATTTAGCTTGCTTTCCTGAATATTCACACACCATTTGATTCATCCATCATATTCTCTGCTGTACTGGTGCATCATTTATGTGCCTCCAGAGTCCAAAATCTAATAGATAATAAAAGTTTGCATGCCCCATTCTTGAACTCGAATTTAATGTGAAATTGACCAATATATTTTGGTTAATATCTCATTCCGTTGCATTTTGGGAAACATCATTGTCAAAATCTATTTCGTGGATTTGCACCTTGTGCTTTAGTGTCTCCTGAACCATAACAACACTTAAAAAAAAAAAAAAAAATTGCCTTCTGTAGCACAGTTGCGATTCTACAGTGACCAAAGGATTTTTTTTTTTTTTAACAGCCTTAAATATTAAATTTTAAGCCACTTGCATTCTGAAACTTAGTGTGATTTGCATTAATTTTTGCATACTTGACTGTTGTTAAAGCAGTTTCTGAAGAGTCTTGGATGATATGCACTGTGCTTGACTAAGTTGTGCATAATTGCTGAGTGTTGGGCCCTTTTTTCTGTCACCGTTTTAGGCTTCCAAGAGTTGAAGGGTTCTGAATTTTAACTTTGTTTTGTAGTGAAAGTGCTCTACTAAAGTCTGCCCCTGAACTAAATTTTTTAGAATAACAGACTTATCTGGTTTGTTCTTCAAGAAAAGTAGGATGTTTGTTTTTTATTTGAGTTAGTGTGCATGTGATAAATCTGATCTTTGCTAAGTTGTATTTCGCTGAAACTTGTGCAAAATATGTGTCACATAGTTCTCTGAAATTTTGACCCATAGTCTCATATCACTTGTGTAACCCCCTACCTTAATAGCCAAATTTATAGTTCGAGAATGCGTCATTAAGTTAAAATAGAGACCAGTGGTTAACTTAAAATTTTTCCAAAACTTGTTTAGTGCGGTCTCACGTTCACATCTCGAATATAATTGGTCTAACCAGTTCGGTTTCATTTATACATATCAGAGTGCAACCAAAAATTCCCGACAACGCTCAGGTTTCGTTACTTAATAAAGGGTTTACAACGCTTAGTTTCCCATACAGGGGATTACACAACACTATTCAATATATACAACATGTGCAACTAATCCCCAACAAAATATGACAACCAACTATCAAAATTAAAACTCCTAGCTAGGAGCTCTAACCGCCCTTCATTACTTGCTTTTCCTTTGAACCGCTTGCCCTTGCTGTAGGTTAGTCATTGGAAAGAATGAGATTCAAAAGAATCTCAGTAGTAACAATTCACTTATAACATGTACAATCACAAAGCATGTAAGCAAATCATAACAACAACAACACAACGGCATTTCTACAACAGCTTTCGCTACATTCACAACGGCATATTTCACAACAGCATGTTTCACAACAGCACAACAACGACATTTCACAACAGCAATGTTACATCACGGCATATTCTATGAAATGACATACATGAAAGGCATCATACACATAATAAGAGAAAGAGTCACTACCTTGTTCTTTCCGCTCGTGCACTGGTACTGGTTTATCACGTGGATGGCAAATGTCAAATCCTATAATTAGAATTACGGGCGACAGGTTATTACTTAATCCAATTCTTTAATTCAAATACTCAAGTTGGTTATCATTAGGGACATTTAATCAAATCAACTAAAGAGTTAAAGTGGTCAATTAACCTAAAAGACCAATTCCTAACCCCAAAGTTCAACAATACTACATTATGCCATTACATTTTCAATTTTCGCATAAGAGACCAAATCTGCCAGAATTTTCTCCAGACTTTGAAAAATCATAACTAATTCTACAAAAATTGAAATGAGGTGATCCCAAGTCCTATGGAAAGCTATTGAAGTCCTCTTCATAGGAAAAATATGAATCATTACTGGAAATCACCACACAATTCCAGAATTACACAAAATCCCACACTGCTCCAGAATTAAGTCCAGTTTCGACATCAAACTTTGGGTAACCAGAACTCACAGCTCAAAAAACGAAATGACACAAAGTATATGTCCATTTTGAAGCTTGGAATGTGAAATTTAAGACTGGACAGTTTCATAATTTTTAGAGATCATTTGGTTATCCAAAAACACCACACAAGTAGAGTACCTCGCTGGAATCCTGTTCAGGCTGAAAACCCAAATTTACACTTTAAGTTCCAATGACCCAAAATTCACAACCTAGGGCTATTCCCACATAATTTTTCGTGTAGAACACAATGGTAACATCAAAATTAACAAATTCCCACTCATTCTCCATGTCCTGTTTTGGCAGAAAAATCAAAATAAATCCCAACAATTACCAACTTCTAATTTCAGCATCAAACTTATGTCAAATGGTTTCCAATCATTATAAACCACCAATAACATAACCAAAACATCATGAATTACCCAAACCCTTGTTTAGCCAAAATCAGGGCAGATTTACACATGCCAAAATACTCATCCAACCAACACAACCAATAGCTCAAATTGATGCTAATACTCACCTCTTGCTTCTCCTTAAGTTCTTTCTTTGATTCTTCAGCTTTTGTTCTTGCAAGGTGGCTGAAAACTCCTCTTCTTCAAAAACAAAAACCATAGAAATGAAGCTAAGGAAGAGAGGAACAAGTTTCATGAAGGACTCTTGAGCCATAGATGAGGTTAAGGAGGTGAAAATCAAGGTGGAAAGTCTCACCTTTTCCTTCTCTTTCGTTGGAGCTGCAGCACCGACTTGGAGAGTGAGAGAGAGAGAGAGTGATGAATAATCAGATTTTTGGCTTCCTTTATCCCTTAAGAGCTGACCGAAAAGTTGGACCACATGGAGAGAAAATTGTGGCTAATATTAATTCCTTGGTCATACATATTTTTTGAGTAACTTGTCTAGGTGTCATTGGTACAAGAAGAGTGAACTTTTCTCTTTCCTTCTTTCTTCTTTCTTGAAATGCTTGACCGACTTATGCTTGGCAAAAAGGTGAGAATATCCTTTGATTAACTTCTCTTTCTCTTTCCCTTATGATTGAACGTCCAACATAAGCATATGGTCAAGAAATTATATTGATTAAATCCTAGCCACTTTTATTGACTTTTCATATGGAAAAGATGAAGTATACATGATATTAATTCACTTTCCCTCATGTCATGCGAATTGTAGCCTAGGAAAAGAGATGATGACCTTTGGCGAATTGTAGCCTAGGAAAAGAGATGATGACCTTTGGTAATTTCTCCTTGAATAATAAAGTTAATTCCCCAATTAGCATGAGATTGTTGACCAAGTCCTCATCTTTTATAACTTGGTCCAATTGCTTCCATATGTCATATTTAATAGCCAATAGGTATTTTTCTCTTGGTTTTCCCCCTTGAAGAAGAAGATGATCTTATAAAATAACATCTTGCAATATAATATTTAGTTGCCAATTTTCCATGTAAAATTTAACTAAATTCATAACAAAATTTCCAGAGGTAATTCTGTCATTAATCCCACTATCTATTCTGTACATTTAGCCCTTGAGTACGTTTTGGGATATTACAACTTGTGCATATCATTGAATTTTTGCTGCAACTGTTGCTATGTAATTGCTGTTTTTGCTGGTTACCTTGGCTGCCCTTGATTAATTTTAAGCTCATATATGACTCTCATGGCATGAATAACCTCGTTGGTAGACCATAAATGACATATTCGATTGATGAAAAACATCAAAACAATTTGCTATTTATTCACCAAAATTGAACGAATTTTTGGTCAGGAACTAACTCAAATTTTTATGCGGAAAACTAATTGGACAATCCTTGGCTGATTAGATTCAGCGCAAAGTTGGTCATTTTAAACTAGCTAGCTATTGCTCAAACTAATCTTAAGAAATTAATTTTGAATTCCTCTCAGGTCATGGAATTTTGTTCCAATTTGTTCAGCTTGTTCAATTATTGTGTTCTTGTTGCGATTGTTCTGAATTTAAATTGATTGAGTTATTCCCCTTGAGTTCACTATTGCATACTGCTGATACTTATTGAATCTGTTCAGATTTGATTGGAACCAAGTTTTGAAGGTTCTATTCAAATTTAGAAGGATCATTTGGTACATTATTTGTGAATCAATTTGCTGTTACCTACACCATCTTCCTGGATTTTCCCGTTTCTGAATTTTTTTGCAAATGTTAATAGCTTGAATCAATTAATTATTCACTTCAGTTTTGTTGATTTCCCGAGTTCCTTTAGCTGCACTTTGCAGTTATTTGCATCGCTTTCCAATTGCAATTTTAGTTTTGTAAAATCATCATATTTGATTATTTGATTTGATTATGGCCAGCTTCCTTCATACCAACAATTTTCCTCGATCAATCTCTTTTTCTTTCTCGATTTCATGAGCCTGTCGTACATGGATGAGGTGCAGTGGGAACCTTAAATTGGTGAACCTTTGTTTATTTATTTCCTTCCCTTATTCGGCGTTGTGGAACTCTCGAAGAGGTTCTTTGCAATTGTGTTTTCCCCTGTTGTCCGCCTTGCCTCTGTTCCTTGTGAGTCGTTGGTGGAAGATAAAAGAGGCCAATGAGAATCAGATTGTGAACAAGATAGGACAGAAATACATAGAGATAGTGACTGAAGATGGTTCTAGGTTTTGCTTCTTGGACTTCTGCAGCGTCTAAAAAGCTTGAGGAAATTTGCAGGAGGTTGTTTCTATATCTTGTCTTAGAGAGTGAATTCTTAAACTTTGAAGATTCTCTGAAGTACAGATCATGTAGTATGAAAATAAAAGAGAAGCTTCTGTAATGGTCTTGTTATTGGGTTAGATACTTAGACATTGTTGCCATGGCCTTTCTGAAATATCAAGAGTTTGAACTTTTCTTTTTTTTAATGATGCGGATCAATGGTTAATAATATAGTATTGGTGGCCTATTTGGGACAATTTAATTTTCGTTTATATGTGACTGAATTCTTCAACCTAAACCACCCAGTAACTATAATTTGATCTTTCTTTAAATTCATAGTTAAATTAGGATAGAAATTGGGTTTGTAAATTGTTAAATAAAATTGATGGGTAGAGAGTATGGTAGTGGTCGGTTGATGCACAAAGATGTTTGAAGTGTGCTTTAAGAAATTATGAATTTGTCTTATGAACTTGACCATTTTTAAATTCATTTGTAAAAATGCTTGAAAGAGTTATTATATCTAAATGAGTAGCTAAAGCTAATGTTATCTTTTTCTCTTACTCTGGGAGCAATAATGAATTTTAAATTTTTTATTTTATGTTAACGGTGAATCAGTTGTTTTGAAAATTTGGTGGAGCTTGATTCATGCTTGTCTATACTTGAAGGATATATAAAATCTGAAGTTAAATATAAAACATTGATTTTATTAAGCATGTGGAACAATTGATGTGAAATGTTAAGATTGGCATGGGCTTTAAAGGTGTTTCTATCTTGGGGATACAAGTACGTGAGATATATAAGATAAAGTTATAATACCAACTGATAACAAGTCGTTCTTATTGAAATCTTGATTGGATTATTGTTTTTTTTTTTTCCTTTTGGTTAACTGAGCAGTCTTGTTTTAAATAAGTATTTGAGTAAAGAAAGTATAAAGTATTTTACTAGATATGGAATTTAAATATGTTGCGGGGTCTTTTACGATATCAAATTTTCGTAATGTGCAAAAGAAATTTTTTTTATAGATTGCAAGGAATGAATTTTTGTGAGATTTTGAATGCTTTTATCAGAGGAACTAGACACAGTGCGCTTGATATTCGTGGGTACAGTGCTCACGCTTGATATTCGTGGGATCCATTCTCACACCTGTTATTCATGGGTCTTGTATCTACACTTGTTTCGTGGCCTCAAGCCGTACTTGATTACTTATCCTCGTGGATTGTGTGTCCACGCTTGAATACGTAGCCTCTGTTCTTCACTTGTTTTTGTAGCCTTTGTGCTTGGTTACTTGCCCTCATGGACTGTGTTCAAACTTGTTTTCATAGCCTTGAGTTGCGCTTGTTATTTGTAGCCTCGAATTGTGCTTGTTATTCGCTTTGTGTTGGTTCCTCTAAAGAAATAAGTTTTTGACGTCAGATGTTGAGAGCCAACAATGTGCAATCAGGTTTATTTTACAAGACAAAATCCAGTCATAGTTAGAGAAGGCTGCTCAGCTCAGTTTTTTTTTTTTTTTTTTTTTAATTTCACAATTCACTTTAGTTCAACAAAATCAATTAAGTTCACAACTTGCAACCTAAAAATTCAGCACAAGAATGCAATGGTTTCAGCAGTTCCAAGTGAGAAATTCAACTTCAATTCCCAAGAAGACAACAAGTTCAGTGAAGTCACAGTGCAGTAGTAAGCAACTTCCAACAAGTCAAGAGGTAAAATTTTCAGCAATTTTGTATTAGATGCAGTTTACAAAATATGATCCAATCAGCAACGAAGACCTCACAGTTGGTGCATTGAAAAAGGGAAAGATATTGTGAAATTCTGGGAAATTATTTTCCAGGACACAAGTGCTTACTCTAAATGACTGATATGATTTCCAGGGCTATTGACAAATCTGAGTTATCAGTTCCACAGTAACCAAGAGTTTTAGAGGGTAATAATGCAGAGATGCAGAACAGAATTATGTCTTAATTTCAGCAAGAATAACTCAACTTGACAGTAATTAAATTCCAATAGACCACAACATCAGTTCAGCCAGCCAGTAATTATACTAATCTTTCCAAATTTGCTATGACTACCAAGCAGCCTCAACAATTTATCAACTTTCAACATTAACAAGCATAAGTGCAGGAAATTCCAAGACCACAAGATTTTATTACAAATCCTCACAGTAACAGATTCAAAAACCAGCATAGAACACTATCTATCTCAACACCAAATTTCCAGAATAAGTTGTAGCAGCAGTATAGGCAATTCCAAAAATTGCACATTCTATATTCAGTCAACAACAGAGTTCACAATGCTGGCATATATATCAGAGCTTAAAACAATGAAATGAGAAATTTTAAGACTATTAAGATGGAATCCAATGCAAACTAAGAGTGGATTTTCAGAGATAATGCAGCACATAAAGTAACACACAAAAGTCAGAAATCATCCAAGTTCAGCAGCTTTAACACGACAGCAGCAGAATTTTCGTAGAGAGAATTTTGTAGAAATCAAATTTTCTTTCGAATCTGGATAAAGCACTGTCACTTCCAGCGGATAACTAAATTTCAACCCACAGTACAACAACTAAAGAAAATTCCAGTGCCTAAAACCTAAGTCAAGACACACAAAAAATTCACACACTGGAAAAAAAAATGTTCAGCTTTGGGTACTTTATATGAGAGAATCAAATTAGAATAGTAACAATGCATTCAACAGCTCTCTTGCACAAAGTTAGGTCACAAATTCAGAAAGCCAAGCTACAAATGGATGCCAAGTTCATAAACTAGTTCAAGATGAATACTACAGCCTCATTTACTTCTTAGTTCCAGATGTTACATAGCTTAACTCAAATTATCTAGTAATGGTGCTATCAAATTCTCAGCAATAACTAGAAAATTCCAATGATCTAGTTGCAAGCAAATTCCCAAGAATCAAAGTGAGATTTACAAAAGCTAAAGACAGCAGGAACTTTCCATGTATCAATAATTCCCTCTCTTAAACCAAATAGTAAATAGCAATTTCTTACAATTCTCATGCAAGCTTCTACAGACAAAGTTGGTTAAAGTTCAATGATGGGAATATCAAGTTAATCTTTAACCAAATTTTGACAGCTTAATAGTTAATAGCAAATCAATGAAGCACAGAGATTAAGGTTCAATAACTCAAAATCACAGTGAGTCTCAAGAAAACTAGAATTCACAATAATGCACAATGATAATAAAGCCTCAGCAAATTTGGCAAGCTGCAATGAGTTGCTAGTTATACCAGAGTATGCAGCAAATCAAAATTGATCAAAAACATTGCACAATCAGATGCAGTGGGGTTTAGTTGATGAAGAATGTTTATGAACTCTTGAGATTCATACACGGTAGTAGATTCTCACAGAACAGATTTGGCAGCAAAAGAAGATTGACAGTGGGTGCAAGATTTCTGGGTAGAATTCTAAAACACCAAGTAGACAAGAATTGTGATGAAGATATTCAGAAATGAATTGTGTTAGGATTAAAGTTGTGTTCCCAAGTTCATAGAATGCACCCAAGTTCAAATCAACTCACCAATAAAATGAATTAGATTTTATGAGAGCTAAATAGCAGCAATGCATGCACTTAATTCTGTCAACTCCAATTATTCAAGCAATATATCAATACATTCCAACAACTCAGAACAATCTTAGATTACGACATCACTTTGGCAATCAGATTTGACAATCCAAGGTAACATAGTCAATTTCAAGTCAAACTTTAAATTTACAACAGCGAAAATCAGAGCCAATAATGCTTCACATAGTCACATGCACAGCAACAGGGAACAGCAACCATACTAGATATGACAGGCTTAATATCATAACAACAAGCTGAGAAATGAAAATTTCACCAAGATTCAATCAATTCTCATGCGCAAGTGAGTCTGAAATAGGGCAACATGAAATAAGAAGAATAAAATTGAACTTGACACCTAACCAAACTAAAATTCTAGACAGATGGAGACAAAATTCTTTGTTTATATTTTTTTTTGTTTTTTTAAAGGGAATGGTTTAGAAAATTTTCTTTATAAGAAAGAGAACAAAATGGAATGAAACCTAAAACTAAAACCTATACTAGAGAATGCAAAAACACAAAACTAACTACCTAATAGGCAACTCAAAAGATGTGGTCAAATCAATGGCACCGTAGCCGGGGAGTCATCTTTGCGCCTTGGGGTCAAATACGAAATTTATATAACCAAGAATCACAATATAATGCAACACTCAGGTTGTTATCTTGATAAGCCTTTATTAAGCTGGCTAAGCTAACTAAGTATCTAAAATGTAAGAAAGTGATTGCCTTGAGATTTCTCCATGGCTAATAATCATCTTAGTTAGATGATTTAAAGAATGCTTAGAAGCATGAAGATGATGATGATATAAGTATTAATCTTAGTTCAAACCATTCCTGTTGCATTAAATACTGCGCAGAGAAGATGCCCTTATTTAACATTCGATAGGGTCTTGAACAAGTTCCCAAAATAAGGATACCTGTATTTAACCCAAAAAAAAAAAAATTGAAGTGTGTTTAGAATTGAAAAAATTAAATTTAAAGAAGTGGCTATCCCTACCTTATAATAAAATAGAAATATAATAATAATGTAAAATTTGACTAAATGTGGCATATATGATCTCAATATTTACAGCAAAAAGGTCATCAAAATCTTAGTGAGTAAAAAAAAAAAAGTTAAGAAGTAACTATTTTGAGATAACATGTGAGAAATTTTCAACCTCAACAACATGACACTTGAAGATTAACAGTTAAGTGACTATTATATCCTAATAAAAATATTTTTTCATATTTTTTATTTTGTAACAAACATAACAAATATTATAATGAGAGAATGACACGGATTTCTAACATAAGAGACTTTGGATTCTTCATAGCATCCCAACAAACTTTATTGTCGTGAGGAAAGTTCCCGTGGCGTGAAAAGTAAATTTTTGTGTGATAAGATTTTCAAAAAGACAGTGACCTTAAGAGTTAAGAGTTACTAACTAACCACCACCCAATTTTGTAACCTCAAGAGCTTATCATTTGGAGGGAATCAACTCATTGGCAAAATACCAATGGAGATTGACTCTCTCCATAAGCTTGAAGGCTTGTATCTATTTCTCAACAATTTTACTGGAGAAATCCCAACTTCTCTCAGTGCTCTTTCTTTGGATTCTAATAACTTGGAAGGGAGTATACCTAAAGAAATAGGCCGATTGAAAAATTTGACAGCATTTGGAGTAGGTGACAACAAGCTTTCAGGTACAATTCCTTTTGCTCTTTACAATTTGTCATCTCTCGCTCACATCATACTTGATAAAAATCTTTTCAATGGCCCTCTCCCCGCCAATATGTTCTCCAACCTCCCTATTCTCCAACCCTTTGAACTTGGAGGAAATCAATTCTCAGGTCACATCCCAACATCATTGTAAACACGACTATGCTTGTATTGATCTTTATAGGAGAAAATAATTTTGTAGGGCAAATTCCAAATCTTGGAAAGTTGCATGACCTCTCAGTGCAAGAGTTAAGTAATAATAGTTTCGGAAGTAACTCTTCAAAAGACTGGAAGTTTCTTAGTTCCTTGAGCAACTGCAGTAAGTTAACAATGCTATACTTGGAGAAAAATAATTTTGGGAGCCATTTACTAAAAGCCATAGGTAATTTGTCAACCAAGCTCACGCTACTTTGGCTTACACAAAATCAAATATGTGGGAGAATTCCTATGGAATTTGGAAACCTCATTAACCTGACGACGTTAAACATAGGAAAGAATTATTTTACTGACATCATCCCAATTACTTTTGAGAAGTTTCAAAACATGCAATACTTGTATATGTGGGGAAATAAATTTACTGGAGAAATTATACATTTCATAGGCCATCTCACTCAGTTATTTGACTTAGATTTGTCACAAAACCTGCTAGAAGGAAAAGTTCATGCAAGCATTGGGAATTGTGTATGTTTACTATATCTTAATCGGTCACAAAACAATTTTAGTGGAGACATACCAATCCAGCTGATCACTCTTTCATCGCTATCATTATTATTGAACTTGTCACATAACTCTTTTGGCGGTGATTTCCCTTATGAGTTTTGAAACTTGAAAAATATAGAAGAATTGGATATCTCTTATAATCAATTCTCTAGAAAGATTCCACAAAGCATTGGAGATTGGCAAAGCATAGAATTCCTCTTTTTACAAGGGAATTTCTTTCAAGAAACCATCCCCATATCTTTGCCTCCATTGAAGGGTCTAAGATATTTAGACTTGTCACAAAATAACTTGTTTGGAATGGTTACAAAAGGCCTACAAGAAATTGCTTCTTTAGAGTACCTAAATGTTTCCTTCAACATGCCTGAAGGGGAGATACCAAGCAAAGGTGTGTTTCGCAATGCAAGTACAATATCACTTGTGGGGAATAACAAGTTTTGTGGAGGCATATCAAAGTTGAAGCTGCCATCATGCCCTACCAAATCCAATTGACAAAGAAAACATCAAAACTTCAAGCTGATTGTATCCATATGTTGTGTGATTGAGTTTCTTCTTTTGTCATCTCTTATGTTGCTCTTTATCATGAAAGGAAAAGAAGCAAGAATTCTTCTTCAAGTTCACCAACAATTGACATGATTTCTAGATTATCCTATCAAAGCATGCATGATGCCACAGATGGATTCTCAATCAACAAGTTGATCAGATCAGAGAGTTTTGGCTTTGTTTATAAGGGAAGTTTTGAGTCTCAAGAAGTTGTTATGATAAAGGTTATCAACCTTTAAATAAGGGGAGCTCACAAGAGTTTTGTTGCTAAATGTAATGTGTAATACCCCGACTTTTGAAACTTGAGCTTAGAGAATAAGCCTGAGATTAGTGGACTGCTAAGCCCCGGTTTAGCAAGATCCCAAATTGTGATTAAGTTTTAATGACTCCAAAAGTGGATGTGGTTAGTGATAAATAACCCTTTTGGAGAATATGATGTGATTTGGCACTCGAATGTGATTCATGTGTGTTGTGAGCAGCGCCGAAACCCTATATTTGAGCTCAATTGTGGATTAACATCCAAATTGACTTAGAATAAAGGAAAGAATTGAATGGGGTATTGTGTTGGAAATGGTGTCATAGTGTGTTTTGATGTCATTGAAATTGGTTTGGAACTTTAGAATGGAAAAGTTGCAATGTTAGGTTTTGAAATGTGAATCGCGTTGACATGTTGAGATTGTTGTGAAAACATGTCAATGTGATGTGAATTTGATTGATTTGGTGTTTCCAATGGATTCCTTGTCAAAATTTATGTGGGAATGATGTTTGGTATGAAAATGGGACCATTGGAAGCAAAGATGCAAAATCTGAAATTCTGTCCAGTGAAACTCTATTCTGGGAAGTCAGTTTGTGTGAGCGTTTTGAATAACCAAATGGTGTCTAAAAATTCTGAAACTTTCCAGTCTTAAATTTCACATCCCAGGGTTCAAAATGGACATATAATTTGTGCCATTTCGTTTTGGGAGCTAGGAGATATGACTGTCCAAAGTTTGGGATGGAAACTGAACTCTGTTTTGGGGCAGTGATGAGGTTTATGTAATTCTGGAATTTTGTGGTGATTTTGGGTAATGGCTCATATTTTTCCTATAACGAGGACTTAAATACCTTTCATTTGGCTTTGGAATCACCTCATTTCGATATTTCTAGAATTAGTTATGATATTTCAAAATTAGGGTAGAAAATCTGCCAGAAAATCCAAAAATGGAAATTATGACATCATCAAAATAAAAGATGACATCAGCATGGAATTAAATACTCCCTCCGGTCCTAATTATAGAACATATTTACCTACTTTTGTAGAAATTAAAGATAGTAGTTAAATTACCTAATCATATTTATTTTCCTAAAATGCCCTTATTTAAAACTTAAAATTTTAAAAAATAGTAAAATTGAGGTGTATGTGGCATTAATGAGTTGCAAGCATTACTGATTTTATAAAATGCATAGGTGTATTCTTAAATTATTATTGTGTTTAATTATTATTAAGAAAGTATTAATAGGGGGTATTTTGGGAAAAAATTGATAAAAATTAGAACTTTGTCCTATAATTAGGACCAAGATCAACTCTCAAATATTGTCCTATAATTAGGACCGGAGGGAGTATTTTCTCATCATCTTCAACTCTCATTTCTGACGTGCTAAGCTAGCTGAAACTAGTGAGAGAAAGTTGAGAGCTCTTAGAAAGAGAAAGAGGAGAAATGTCACAAGGTAAGCCGATTTCTCCGACGATCTAGCTCCTAACGCGTATAACCTTGCTCCTAAGCTTCTCTTTCATGTTCTTTAAGGTGTTGGGAGCTCAATTTTCATGGTTAAGAAGGGATAGGGTTTCAGCCACTCTTGAGAAAAACTAGTGGGAGCTTGAGGTAACTTCCAAACTCTTGTGTATTGACTATTATTTCTACTGTGGACAATTTAATCGGTGAAATTTTGCCGGATTGTCATTGGTTTCAAAAATGGAAAATGGGTGTGTGGGGCTGTTATACTGCCGAAATTGGTACTAAATGGTAGTTGTAACCTAATGGAATAGTCAATAAAGTGGTCAGGAGTAGAAAGGAACGCACTTACGGAGCCGAAACCGAAAAACCCCAATTTTCCCCTAAATACTTGAGAATTTTGGCCAGCTCTAGAAATGGATCTTAGAATTGGATTTTCAATGATTTGATGATTCCATTGAGTTCAGGAGAAAAAATTAGGTGGGTTACAGTTTGGCACTTTTTTGGAAAAGGTCGAAAAAGTATAATTACGAAAACGCCCTTGAAACTCTTAAAGTAGGGCTGCCAAGGGTAATTTTGTAATTGAGATTGAATTTGATAATTTCAAGTTCGGAAATGGATTCCTTGGGCGGAAATATGTTAGAATAGCCAATGTCAAAATTTCAAGAAAAGTATAGCCGGACTGGGTACGGGGGGCATTTTAGTAAATTTTTAATATAGCCTCATATAACCCCCAGAAACACTATGGAAGTGTCTAAATAGTACATTTGACATTGTAGGATAGAATATGAAGCCCGAGCTGTTTGCATGTAGATTAAGGCACATGTTTCGAGGCATAAAAGGGTTAAGGTAGGGAATTTATCTCTCCTGCATGCTTTGATAATTGTATTAATGTGTTGATGAATGTTATGCTTTGTTTGATTATGTGGAACATGTATGAATGATTTGGAGCTATGTTTCAATATAAGCTATGGCCATATGTGTATCGTTCGAAGCATTGAACTTATAGATTTGTCATTGTATGTATGCATGAGTTATGTGATGCAAGTATGTCATACATTAAACACTTATCTTGCCTGCATATTGATAATATTTTCCTACTGAGATTCTCTTGAATCTCACCCTCCCCTACCATCAATTTAGATAGGGCAAGTGGCTCGTGGAGGGAGCGGCTAGGACTCCTTCGAGATGTGAGTTGGTAGTTGGTTATCAAAGGGTTGTGAAGACTGAATATTATTCGATTGAATATAGGGTTATGAATTTGAGATGAGATTGTGTAATCCCCATTTGAAGAATTGTAATGGGCAATTGTGCCATGTGTAACTTTAGCGAAGGTATGTACCCGGGATTGTCGGGATGATTATGTTGAACACTCTGATATTTATATGAATATGATTTATCTTCGCGTAGTAATTGTATTTGAAATGTGAATATGAGACCAAGTTTATAAATGATTTCGAAAGGTATTTGTGAAAACCCCGTCAAGTGATGGGTTAGTAAATGTTATTTGATTATTATTGGTCTCTATTTCATTTTAATCGCGTATTTCGGATATAATTACGGAGGGGGGGGTTACAATTACATAATGCAGTTAGAAATGCAAAGCATCAAAATCTAGGAAAAATTATAACATGCAGCTCTAGCATAGATTACCAAGGCAATGAGTTCAAGGCTCTAGTTAATGAGTATGTGGTGAATGGAAAGCTAGAAAGTTGGTTGCACCCTAAATCTAGCTCATCCAAGAATTTTGCTCCTCGATCAAATAATAAATATTCTTATAGATATTGTGTCTACATTAAATTATAACTACAAAAAAACACCCGATTTTCGACGAAATTTCCATGGCAAATTCCAATGGAATTTCCTATGGAAATCGGAAATTTTTCCGACATAATTTCTAATAAAATTTTCCGTGGCAAATTTAGTCACAAAATTTCCGACATAAATTCCGTCGGAAAGTTTTCCAATGGAATTTACGACGAAAATTTATATGGAAATTTTCTATAAAAAATTCCATCGGAAAAAATTAAAATTTATTAAGTTTTTAAAAATAATATTTATTAAATTAAAATATTAATTACTAAATAATTATATTTAACCTTAATTATTAAAATTATATTATTATTTATTAATATTATATTTAAAATTTTCTACTAAAATGATATTTATGATATTATTATTATATTAGTTATTATTTTATTTTATTTAAAAATAAATTCTATGTTATTAATATTATATTTATAATTTTATTTATAATATTAAATTATTATTTATTAAGTAATTTTAATTAAAAATTTTTTTATTAAATATATAAATTTTTTTTTTACGTTTTTATTAAATTTTTTATTATTTTTAATAATTAATTATATGTATATAATTAATTAATTATATGTATGTATATATATATGGTAATATTATATATGTAATAATATGACGCAGGTTTATTTCGGCACAACTGGCAAGGACTCATGCGCGAAGGCGTTAGCAGCTTGAGCTCGCAGGTTTGAACAAGAGGAGAGGCATTTTCAGGAATTATCAGACGCAGACACGTGGCAGCCAGGGAAGAGGGACATGTGGTGCACTGAGGAGCAAACATGTGGCATTTGGAAATCAAAAAAAAATAATTTGGAAATTTAAATTTTTTTTTGGAAATTAAAAAAAATTGCAATGGAATTGAATTCCATTCTGTCGAAAATTTCTGACAGAATTCCGTTCCATTAGAAATTTCAGCCGGAATCGAAAATTCTATCACAAATTTGTTTGCCACGCACCTATTAGCGACGGAATGCATTCCGTAGGAAATTTCATGGTAAATTCCATCAGAAATTCAATATTTTTTTTGTAGTGTATATTCACTATGAATATGGGCAACCTATAATTCATTGTGATTTTAAGCCAAGCAAGGTCCTTCTTGATGACAATATGGTTGCTCATTTGAATGATTTTGGATTGGTAAGACTACTCTCAACTGTTGAAATCATCTCTAATGAATGAAGCAGCACAATTGGTATAAAGGGTACTATTGGCTATGTTCCCTCAGGTATCATTTTAATATCTGTTTTTGCCACAAGGTCCTTAGAATTCATTATGCTGTCATACTCACAATTTTTTTTTTCATATTTTCAGTGATAATTTATATAATTAATTAAGAAAATTAATATGCTTACAATATTTTAGAATATGGAACTGGTTCTCCAACATCAATACAAGGTGACATGTATAGCTTTAGCATTGTTGTCTTAGAGATGTTAACTAAAAGAAGACCCACCAAGGATATGTTTAAAGATGGTCACAATCTTCAAACATATGGGAAAGTTGCATTTCCAAGCAAGCTCTTGGAAGATGTTAACTAAAAGAAGACCCACCAAGGATATGTTTAAAGATGGTCACAATCTTCAAACATATGGGAAAGTTGCATTTCCAAGCAAGCTCTTGGAAGTTGTGAGCCCAGCCATTCTTCCCCGAGAATTAGAACATATAGTGGGGGCATCAAGAGACTTATCGATCCATCCAAATGTTGAGAAATGCTTTTGTTCTTTATTTGAGATTGGACTTACATGTTCAATGGAATCACCTCATGAAAGAATGAGTGCAATTGATGTCCTCAGGGAGCTAAATTCTATCAAAAGTTTTTTCCCTTTATGGTGAGTACATCATCGCTTAATTTGGTTTAATTTGATTTGCACAAATATATTTTGTCAACTTGATATTTAAGAAAACAAACTATGTTTCAATTCAATGCTTAATGCTTTCTGTACGTACATTAGTTACGTTCTCTTAATGTTTAACTAGAATATGGTAATTAATGATTTGCTTTTAAAAAAAAAACATAATAGAAACCAGTTCCACTGTTCTCAACCATTATTATAAACCAGTTCCACGCTCTCAAATTTATTGTAAAAAAAGAAAAGTTGACGCTTGATGGTAATTTTACTAATTGTATATTTTATCTTATATTTAATTATTGTTGTATCTCACTTTTATATTTATTTGTTGCAGGTGAGGAAATCGTGTCTGATCATTTCCCTTGAAATAATGGAATTGTGATTGGGATGAACCTATCGTTGTCACCTTAGACATGTTTATTTTGTGGTCATGTGTGATATGTGTGCATGTTTTGTATTACATTGTCCATGTTGATGTTATTTGTGATTGAAACTTTGAAAGCAAATTTTCCATTTTATTGTCATATGTTTATATTCATATGTGTAAAGGTTGAAGATTAAAATAACGCAAATGACTGTGGATCGAGACTTGGTGCCTGCTAAATAACTCAAAACCATTTCACCTAGAAAAAAAAATACCGCAAGGTTATGCAGATTAATATTGCATATTTGAATTGTGACACACGGTTAAATTTGCTAAATTCATTATGACGTTTGAATTCATTGATGAAAAATGTAAATTAATATACTCCCTCCGGTCCTAATTATACGATAAAGTTGACTTTTTTGGAGAAATTAAGGAAGCCAATTAAATTACTTTAGAGTGTTTATATTTTTAGTATCCTTAGATTATATATTAGTTTATTAGTCAAATTAATTAGTTTGGAGAAAAAAATAAAAATATAAATACTCTAAAGTAATTTAATTGGCTTCCTTAATTTCTCCAAAAAAGTCAACTTTATCTTATAATTAGGACCGGAGGGAGTACCTCAGAGTTCATATTTAATGAACTACATTTCAACTCTTTGATTATGGTACGTGAAAAAAAAAACAGAAACAATTCGTAAATAACAAACTAGAATGTTTAGCCAAACATTATACACCAAATTCAAACTATTAAAGAAATAGAACGGATGAAAAAGAAAACCAGAATCGACAAGTATAAGGCTTGCTGGGATTGGAGTCAAAAGTAAAGACTAGAAAATTACCCAATCAAGAGATCCATTGTTGTATACATTTAGGCAATTAATTTATGTTATATATGTTTCCTCAATTACATTTTCATGCCTATGTAACCTCTCTAATCAAAGTCTAGCTAATTTCATGTTGACGATGTTTAAAATCTTTTCTAAAGTTACTTTAAGTTTGTTGACAATATAATACTCTTGACATACTTCTGGCTGAGTTTTTTATAATGTCAATATAATATTGTTTACCAACTTTCCTAAGCTAGTTAGGCTCTAGTCGATGAGTAAATAAAAAATGGCAGCTTAGAAAAATAGTCATATATATGCAAATTAAAAATTAAAAGAAATTGTTTGTATATTTTAAATTTTTAAGGATCAAATTAAATAAAATTAGATGAAAAAAGAATTGAATAAATGTAATATTTTAGACTTCTTCTTGGCCAATGGACTGTAGGGAGCCTAAAAACTAAATGGTATTCTTCAATATTTATAATTATAATTTATATTATCATTTTATTGGAAGTGCCCAATGGAATTATATAAATATTGATATATGATAGTACTGCTCAGCTTTTTAATGTGACCTTTTTATCTCATTTGAAGAGATTAAAAAATTTAAATAAATTACTCAATTTATATTAGATTATATATCAATTTATTAATTAGATAAATTAGTTTAAAACATGATAAATACTAAAGATAAAAATTGATAAAATTCTTACATTTAAAACAAAAATCTATCTTTAAAAATTAACTCCTACAACTCAGAATGAGTATTGAACATAAATGAATAATTTATAACCCAAAAAATAACCAAATGAGATTAGTAATGCGAAATGACTATAACACCCTTATTATATTAAGCCGATCACTGCGAACGAAAAACCACACAAGCCGCAAACTTGACCCTTTGCTCTCTTTCTCTACCCCTGTTCCTAATCATACCAATAAACATGAATGATCACACACTTCCAAATCCATGATTCCGATACCATCAACAATGGCAAATCTCTCAGAGACCCGTGCTTGTACACCTTCCACCAAATGTGGTCGGGGCATCCTCATTTCAGGTGACCCAAAAACTAACAACATTCTATTATGCACCGGCTGATCAGTTGTAATCTGTAACCTAGATAACTTGCTTAAGGTTTCCGTTTATGGCGAGCATGGCTACTTGATCACTGTGGCTCGGTACTCTCCTAACAGTGAATGGATTGCTTCAGAGGATGTTTTTGGAACCGTTCGGATCTGGGGCACCCGTAATGATTTTATTCTTAAGAATGAATTTCGGTTCTCGCAGGGTCGGATAGATGACCTTCAGTGATCCACTAACTATTTGAGTATTTGAGGATTGACAAATCCCTAATTTATTATATATTTTGATATTTTAATTAGGAATTTTGTCATAGTTATTGAACCTAAAATATCTTTCTTAAGATAAATTGAGATTAATAGTAAATAGATTAAATTAGGAGTAAAAAGGATAAAATTGTCAATAAAATTATAATTACTCTTAATCATTGATTTTTCTGAGAATATTTGATGTTGATATAATTATAGGTACTTGAAAAATTAGATTAAAACTGAAAATGACAGTTTGGGGCTTGAATTTCCGAAATAACACTTTGATACCACAAATTTGAAATATGACAGTTTAGTCCATGAGTTAAACACACCGTTTTAGCAGCCTTTAGGTCATCAGTTTTTGATTTAATGGCAGGAAGCTCGACACAGCGAAGATACAGAGCCTGAACAGCCGCAACACATTCTTTTCATCATCGTCATCACCAAGCATCGTCTTCAGCTTCTTCTTCCTCTCTCGTCGGCGGCACCACCCACCGCCACAGCCGTCGGCGAGCTCCATTACTTCCGATCAAGAGCTGCAGCGGTGAGAGCACAGACCACAAGACTCTGAAACAGAGGAGGCCGAAAGCTGCTGTGAAACTAGAGAGGAGAGCTGTCGTGATCCCTCTGGACCAAAACCATCTCCTTTAATTTTCGACTTCACCTAACCAACACATCATCACCGACTCTTCTCCTCTGTCCTTCACCGAGTTTTTCTCTAGCCATTACCCTGTTCTATTGTAGTCGGTCTTCCCGGCTCAGCACCACACCACCGATGACATTCACAGCCGCCAGAACCTTCACCTAACTCTCACTTCTGCCTTTAATAATCACAGACCGTGGCTTCCCCTAAATTTTGCCATGTTCAATTTCAGCTTACCAAGGAATTCAGACTAAATTGCTCATTGATTCTGTGAGTGTTTCTTCATGGCTGAAGTGTTTGTGACAGTCAATGTTGTTTTAATGGCTGTGCAAATGTTAATTTGTGGCTAGAAGCTTCGACTCTCTTGAGAATGGTGAAGATGGCATGAGTTTCCAAGCTTCAAGGGGGAGTTTTATTTTTTTAATCCATTTGTTTAGCTTTGTAACTATGATTTTCTGGCTTAGAAATTATATTTATATTATTAGACCTTTGTTATTTGGTTAAGTAGTTAGTTTGGATTAATATATGATTTGAATTAGTTGATGTTGAACTTTGTGCTTATCAATATATGTGGTTACATATATGTTTAAGTGTAATTCTTTTGATTCTCTATTATTTTACAAAGTATTGTTAAGGTATTGAGTTGATTTTGGAATTGTATTGAACCAATTGCATTAATTAATTTAAATCACACACTAAAAATGTTTAATAACATCTTTAGAGTAGGGGTTACTCTCTTTTAGTGTTAGACTCAACGGTTGATGGGGTCTAGTATTTTAGTAGTGATTTCATAATTTACATGTAACATGGTTTTTAATAGTATTTTAAGAAGTGATTATTTTCTAGGTTTAGGAATAATCATTTATTAATGCACTAAACTCAATGGTGTTTGAGGTTTAGTATTTTGAGGGACTTTGGTTGCAATTGCTATTGTCTTGTATTGAGTTTCGGTTAAAGGAGTTAAACCTTGCCCAGTGTGGAAGTGTTTAATCAATCTAACTCAAGCAAGCTCAAATGATCTTTTTGGGCATTTTTGACTAAGCTAGTAAATTAAACTCCCATTATCATTAGAAGAACTATGATTGCTCTTGCAAGCTATTTTCAAGATATTCACTTCATCCATTTCATTTCACCTATCATTTTATATCCAAAAATACAAAAAACATTATAATTTAGGACTTTTATTATTCTCATATAGTTGTAGTTCCAAAAGATCAAATTTTCCCTTTTATATCATCTCATGTGAATTATTGTTCTTAGTTTCTAGGTAATTAATAAAAAGCTCTTCAAGAGACAATCCGGGATTGCACCCTATATTGTAATTCTTGGTTATTTTTGAAAAGGTTACCAAGACATACAAGCCGACAACGCCTATTGCTTTAAGGATCGTCGCTTGTGGAGATGGCAAAGGGAAGTCATTTGTTTGCGATTTTATGTAAGTGCTTATCATTATTTTTGTTCTTCGTGCTTTCAATTATTCTGTTGATAGTTCAATTACTTTCTGTTAAGCCATGCCTTTTGATTTAGTAATTAGATTCTTAGCCATAAAGACCAATGGCTCTCGGAGCCAAGATCAACTCTTAGTTGTAAATTTTTACATTTGAGTTCAATCCAAGAATTGCCTTCAGAGATATTAGGTCAAGGAAAAGAGCTTCATTTTTTCGCATCTTCAAATCAAATCAAATGAGACTGCCTAAGCGGAAATAACAAAGAATACTTTTTTGGTGTCCGTGTGTGATGTATATATAATATGAAAGGTCTGTATCTAATCATATAGTACATCTGTTCATAAAAGGTCATTACAAATTAAGTACTCAAATTTCCTTTTCCCCATTACACATTCTTTGTGCAAAGTTTGTAACACCAATATTGGTCGATATCAATATAGAATATAAAAGTCAAGGGAACTGCAAAAGCTTGGGGTGTAATGTTGTGGCCAAGCATCAAAGTTTGCGTGAATGCATCTCTTCATTTCTACGTTAACCTAAGGTCTTGGGCCACGGCTAAAAGCCTGCCATTTTAAAGTTTTGAAGCCTTATTTCCTGTAAAACTACATGGTTCCTAACTTTGAATTGATATATATTTGTTCTAGTACTATGGGTTTGGAGGCCATTTAGTTCCCTCGTTTGTTTTCCGATTTCACACTTATGCAAGGTATGCTTTTTAAAATTTGGTTGAACTATCTTGTCATTAAGTTTCATTCCCTTCCAGAATTGAATCCATATTCCACTACACGTTCATTTTCTCCCCACTGTACCTTATTTATTTTCTTTTGCATCTTGTCTTTTGTGCTTAAGTGGGATTCAGGCAGCACAGTTGGGGATTTTGATGGTCATTCACGGCGAGTTTTAAGTTTTGCATTCAAACCCACTAGGCCTTTTGGTATTGTCACATGTGGAGAATACTTTTTGGTAAATTTCTATGATGGTCTTCCATTCAAGTTCAACATGTCCATCAGGTAATTATTATTGTTATATATGATTGGATTTATGACTAATAATGAATTGGGGGCTACATATGAAAAATTTGATTTAATTAAAATATAATCGTCAAACCAAAGTAACAGACTTTCATGTTGAGAAATGCTTGTGCTCTTTGTTTGAAATTGGACTTTCATGTTCACTGGAATCACCTCATGAAAGAATGAGTGCAATTGATGTTATCAGGCAGCTTAATTCTATCAAAAAGTTTTAACCCTTTATGGTGAGCACAACATCACCTATATACAGTCGGTTTCATTTGATTCGCGCGCAAATATATATATATATATATATTGTCAACTTGAATTTAGGAACACAAGCCATGTTTTGACATTTTGTTTCAAATCAACGTTTAATTCATCCTACGTAGATACTGGTTACATTCTCTTAACAATGAACTAGAAAATGGATTAACCTATTTTTCAAAAAACATAATATAATAGAAACCATTTCTACTGTTCTGAAATTTTATTGGTTTTTTTTTCTGATCAAAATATATTAATATTATATAAAAAAATTGAGCTTTCATATTTCATCTTATAATAATGGTTGCATCTCATTTTTTGATTTATATTTTGCTGGTAATGGAATCGGGTGTGGTCAGTTTCATTGAAATAATTGAATTGTGATTGGGATGAGCCTAATGTTGTAAGTTTAGGCATGCATGTTTGTTGTGCGGCCATATGTTATATGTGGGCATGTTTTGTATTATTTAGTCTCCATGTTGATGTTCCTGTTATTTATGGTTGAGACTTGAGTGCAGAGCTTCCTTCTTGTTGTTAATGATTAAAATCAAGTAATTACATTTTTATGTGTAAAGGTTTTACGATTAAAATAACGCAAGGCTATGCAGATTAATGTTGTGCATTTGAAAAAAGGCACATGGTTGAATTTGCTAAATTTATTATGACATTTGAATTCACTGATGACAAATGTAAATGAATTATGCTTCAGAGTTTATATTTAATGAATTACATCTTAATATATGAAGAAATAAGGGCGTTGTCGGCTTTGTGCCTTGTAACCTCTTCAAAAATAATCAAAGATTGTAATATAGAATGCAATCCGGGATTGTCTCTCAAAGAGCATTTTATTAATTACCTAGAAACTTAGTGTAATGATTGACATGAAATGATTAAAAATGAGAAAATTTGGTCTTTTTAACTATCAACTACTTTTTACAATTAAGAATTAAATTATTCTAAACTAATTCTTTTTGGGATTTTTCTTGAAAATATGAAATGGAATGACAATGGATTAGAAATGCAAATGATGAAGATGCTCTTGAAAATGGTTTTTAATGGCTATCCTTACTCAATTAAGATATTTAGGGAGTTAATTCACTAAGCTTCTAATATACCAAACCTCAATTACTATTGAGTCTAGCATCACAAAAGAGGAACCCCTACCCTTAAAATGTTATTAAGCCCTCTTAGTATAATGAGTTTCTCTAAATTTTCTAATATATCAAATCTCAATTACCATTGAGTTTAATGCTTAAACTCATGAACCCATTTATTTAAGCATTATTAATACCCCTTAGAGAGTAACTATGGAATAAGCCATGCATTTAAGTTCAATTATAATTCTATTTCAATCAAATCATCCAACAATATCATGTTAAATAGATAGAAATCAATAAAATTATAGAGAAACATATATATATAACCATATATATTGATGAGTATGAATCCTTATTATAAATTCTAAATCACAACAACTCAATTCATTAAAATCATAATTAAAATTAGAGTATCATTACATAAATGAATTCCTAAACCTCAAAAAATACAAATATAATGAGTTATAGATAAAATAAAACCCCAAAGTACATGTGAGCTCAAACCATCTCAAATTTATCTCTCAAATTTATCTCCAAGAGCTAAGGGAATCAGCCACTTACGGCCATGGATTCAAGAAATATAATCATTCTCGGATTCAAACATCTAGCCATATGAAACACTAATTAAACAAATTAATTAGCATTAAATCAATTAAAAACAGGGCTGGATTTGAATTCAAAAGCAGAACAGAGGAAGCCACGTCAGTGTTGAGAGTCAGAGGAAGAATGGCGGAAATAATGGAAGATGGGTTGTGGATGGTTATGAGAGGTGGTGATTAAGTGTATGGTTGAGGGAAATTGACGCTTGCGGCAGTTCCTACTCAATCCCGACTCCCAGCGCTGTGTCTGCCTCCCTTCCAACTCTCAGCTTCCTCCGATTCTCTCAGCTCTGTTTTGGAAGCAACTGTGGTAGATGTACTCGCCGGCGGCTGTGGTGGTGGATGACGCTGCCGGCGAGAGAGAGGAAGAAGAAGATGAAGGTGGTGATGTTCAAAGGAGGAAGGTTGGAGGTAGTGCGTTTGCGGCTGTGTCCCTCGCGTCTCTGTTCTGCTGCTATTTGAATCAGACCTAAGCCTTTGCTACAAAAACGCTGTGTTTAACTCGTGCACTAAACTGGAATTTCTCAAATTTGTGGTACCAATCGGGTATTTTTAAAATTCAAGTCCCAAACTGCCATTTTCAGTTTTAATCCCATTTTCCAAGTTCCTATGAGTAAAAATAATTTACCCAACATCAAATCTTCTAAAAAATAAATGATTAAGAGTAATTACTAATTTTTATGACAATTTTGCCCTTTTTAGTCCTAATTTAATATATTTACTCTTAATCTCAATTAAGCACAAAGAAGATATTTTAAGCTCAAAAATTCTGACAAAATCCATAAATAAAATATGAAAATATATAATAAAATTGAGATTTGTCAATATATCTTGGTGTCTAGCTATTTTCAAGTTGACTGTGTTTAAAATATTTTTCTAAAATTACTCAAATCTTTTATGTTTGTTGACATTGTAATATTAGCATACTTTTTGCTGAATTTATTTAATATCAATATTGTTTACCAACCTTCCTAAGCCAGTTAAGGCTCTATTTGATGAGTAAGTGGAAAATGAGATCTTAGAAATATAGTTATAGACATGAAAGTTAAGAATTTATAAATCAAAAGTAATTGCTTATATATTTTAAATTTTTTAGGATCAAATTAAAATAAAATAAGATTAAAAAAGAATTGAAAAAATATAGTATTTTTAGACTTGTTCTTAGCGAATAGGCTGAGACGTTTTCATATATGTATGTGTGTGTGTTAAGTTTTTGTGTAATTTAATGGTTCCCTCTTGGATTGCAGGGTGCCTAACAAATCAATGGCATTCTTCATTATTTATAATATATTTTAATGGCAATAATACCTTAACAAATTAATTTATATCTTTTATTCATTTATTGGAATAAAAATAAAATGTATATTTATTTGTTATGAACTATTTTAGTATTGCATGTTTCGAATTTTCTTTAAATATTATGTAATTTTACATAACTTATTATTGAAACTCTTGATGTATAGATTTTTTTTTTACAAATCTTAATTATTATCAATACACTAAAAACTCAAATTACTGACTATATTATATATAACAATTTCAAAATATTGACCCCTTTTACTTTAAGTTGGCTTCGACCGCCTTCACCTGTATTCTGCACGAGAGGTCATTAACTTTATATGAAAGGACATATAAAGTTAATATTGATTTATTTCCATCAATTAAATGTAAACGCACATTGGTCTTCTTTGAATTTTTTAGAAGGCTAACAGAGTTAATATTATAACCCATATAATAATAATCCTTTGTGTCGCGTTAAACGCGCTTAGGCTCTCTTTATTCATGTTTTGTCTTTTTTAGGAAAACTATTCTCATAAAAAAAAACAAGAAAACTTTTCCTCCTATGCTTATCTCCTTAATTCTATTATAATAAATTCATTTTTATGTATTAAGATTTCTGAAAAAAATTATTAATGAAAAATAAAAGTTATTTGTTAGATACATTAACCAACAAAATAAGAAATATTATAATTTTATGAACTTATAATAACAAGAATGTAATGAAAAATCTTAAATCCTTGCAGTATTTTAAATTAAGATAAAATATATCTTTTGTTTTTGAAGTATTTTTAAATTATTGATATTTGTTTTTGAAGTATTTTTAAATTATTGATAGTCTTAAGATAAAAGTTATTTTTTAGATACATTACCCAGTGGATTTTAAAGGAACTAAATTGAAATCTACTAATGAAGCACACACAAGCCAACAGAGAGTTTTGATGATGTTTGAAGGGAGCAAATTTGCTGCACAAACAGGAAATGTGGTCTCCGCTTCCTTCACCCAAGAACAATATGAGAAGCTTCTTGAGTTAATCAAGCATGATTTTGGTGAGACTGTTCACGCATTCACCGATACAGGGTTTGCATTCTCTATCCTCCCAAATCACACACCAATCACTTAGGTTATAGATTCTGGGGCTACAACACATTTAGTGAGTGATTTGTCATTATTAGACGATTATGAACAATATGTAGGCCCCATTAAAACTATACAACTTCTCAATGGTGATCGGGTTACTATGACACATTTAGTGAATGTTAAATTTACAACTGGGATTAGATTACACAAAGTTTTATACGCACCCAAATTAAAATTTAACTTGATCTCTATATCCAAGTTGACAAATGAACAAAATTGTACATTTGTCATTTATCCTGACATGTGTTTGATGCAGGCCCTTTAGGGTGGAGAGATGAGGGTGACTAGTAAGCTTGTAGGAGGATTATATGTGCTACAATATACTGAGAGTGATATAGCACATGCTGTGGATGCACATGCTACGGATGCTTTGTGTTTGGATTTGAAATTGTTACACCATAAGCTATGACATGCTCCACTTACTATTTTGAGACATCTTTATGTTGTGATAGATAAATCTTCATCATTCAATAAAGATTGTGACATTTGCTATAAATCCAAACAAACTAAACTCCCCTTTTCCCATAGTTACATTAAAAGTAAAGCATGTTTTCATATGTTGCATATGCATGTATGGGGTCTATATATGACTCCTACACATTCGGGGCACCGATACTTTCTTACCATTGTTGATGATTGCTCTTGTGCAACTTGGATATTTTCGATGAAGCATAAAAGTGAAACGATAATTCATATTCAAAGTTTTCTTGTTTACAAGAAAAATCAGTTTAATATGAACGTAAAGAGAGTGAGAAGTGACAAGGGTATTGAATTTACTAATCATGCTTTAAAGGATTATTTTCTGAAATTTGGTATAGTGCATGAAACCTTTTGCCCATACCACCCAGAACAAAATGGGTTTGTGGAGATAAAACTTGAACTCTTATTCAAGTCTCTAGGAGTTTGATGTTACAATCCAATTTGCCCATTCGGTTTTGGTGTAAGTGTGTAAAAACCACGGCATATTTGATTAATCACATTCCCTCTAGAATTTGGAACTCAAAACCCCTTATGAATTAGTATATGGATGCCAACCATATTATGTTAACTTGAGAGTGTTTGGATGTTTAGGATATGCCACAGATTTAACCAGCAATGATAAATTCCAATCCAGATCTATTCCTTGTGTGTTTTTGGGATATCCCACTAATCAAAAGGGATATGTGTAACCCCCTGCCGTAATTAATATTCGGATTACAAAATTAAAGTGAAATAGAGACCAACAGGAAACAAAACTACATTTTACAAACCCATCTACTAGACGGGGTTTTCACAAATACCTTTCAAAATCATTTATAACCTGGTCTCACATTCACATTCCGAATACAATTACTACGCGAAGATAAATCACATTTATACCAATATCAGAGTGCACAATATAATCATCCCGGTAATCCCGGGTTTCATATCTTCGCTAAACAATCATAGGGCACATTAGCCCATACAACTCCTCAAATAGGGATTACAAAACAAATCTCAATACAAATAATCAAATCCTCATCCACATATACACAACTAAATCCAATTACCAATATCTATACTTCCAACTATGATAACCAACTATCAAAATGATAACCCGAAGGAGTCTTCATCACCCTTGTCTGCTTACTCCATCATCGATCTACTACCCTGTCTGAAAGGTTAGTAGGGGAGGGTGAGATTCGAGAGAATCTCAGTAGGATAACAATATCAATATGCATGTATGATACATGTTTAATGCATGACATGCTTGCATCACACAACTCATGATAACACAATGACAATTTGCAAGCTCAATGCTTCGAACAATATACCTATGGCCATAGCATAAATTGAAACATAGCTTCAAATTACACATAATTATGCAAAGCTAAGACATGCACTAACACACTAACACATATATCAAATACAAGCAGAAGAGATATGTTCCCTACACTCTTTCCACGTAAGCTCCAGCTCCGCTTACTCGCAATCAGAACGAATACCAAACCACGTCTAGGGCGAACATCAACCCTATAATCAAAGCAAGGACATAGGGTTATTCTCTATTCCAAAACCTTACTTCCATATCACTTAATGTTGGTTACCATTTAACACCTTTAGGAGGCTAATTAAAGCCCAAACATATGCCTAAAGGCTTGGGAAACACTTGACCAAAGATCACCTTTCAAAAACGCATAACACTGATTTTTGGGTGTGGGCCGCGGCCCACAATCCTTGGGCTGCGGCCCAAGGCTGTCCAGAGACGCACAGAAACATTTGGGCTGCGGCCCAACATCCTTGGGCCGCGGCCCAAGAAAATCCAGTTTCTGGCTGAACTTCCAAAAATCATAACTAATTCTACAAAAATTGAAATGAGGTGATCCCAAAGCCAAATGAAAGCTATTCAGGTCCTCTATACAGGAAAAATATTGGCCTATACTTGAAATCACCACAAAAGTTCAGATTATCAAAAACCTAACATTGTACCAAAACAGGGTCCAGTTTCGTCCTCAAACTTTGGACAAACATAAATCCCAGTTCACAAAACGAAATGACACATATTATATGTCCATTTTGAAGCTTAAGATGTGAACTTCAAGACTGGAAAGTTTCATAATTTTCTGACTTCATTTTCCCAGTCAAAACGTCCACACAACAAGACTGCCCAGACAGAACTTCCAAAAGACAGAATTCCCAAATTTGCACAATTGGCTTCCAATGGTCCAATTTTCATATCAAACATGATTCTCACACAAAATTTCACAAGGAATCCATTGGAAATACCAAATCAACCAAATTCACATCATATTGACATGTTACCACAACATGTCACACAAGTCACAATTCAAACCACAACATAATCACACATTGTCATCCTTTTCATTCCAAATTCTCAAACCAATTCCAATGGCTCTATAACACATCAAGACACCAATTGCCACTCAAACACAAGGCAATTCATGCATTTCAAAAATCACACAAATTCAGGGCAAAATTCGAAATTTACAATACTCAACCATAAATCACAAAACTTAGATCAAAAGGCTTCAAATACTCACCTCTTCCTCTTTCCCAAACCACTTCTTTGATTCTTCATCTTTCCAAATTTCCTCAAGCCATCAAACACCTTCAATCAAGAATCTAAAACCATAGAGATAAAGCTCTCATCACTATGAACAACTTTATAGAAGGTGATTAGAGCATTAGAGGACAAGAAACAAGCTAAATCTCACCTTGATTCTTTCTCTTTCCTCCTTCACTTTGGGCGAAAATGGAGAACAAGAGAGAGAGAGAGAGATGAAGATGAAGATGATGAAGTGAGATCAGTTTTTTCCCCTTTTTCTCATGTGTTAGCCGACTATGAAAGAGAGAGGGAAGAGTTTGAAATGTTGACCAAGATCCAAGGGCTCACATCTTGCCACTTGTCAACATCCTTAATCCATCTCCATGAGCTCACATAGACACTTGCACACATGATTCCACCCTTTGATCTCTACAAAAATCAATCTCAACCATTGATCTTGAAGTTACCAATGAGTTTCCTCTTCGGTAACCGATCAATCGGTCGGTAACTTTACCGTTTTGCCCCTGATTACGGTAATTCTCATTGAATCACCACCAAATACATCTTCTCATTCATTTTCTTTCACAATGCACCCTCCCTTCTATTTTAAGTCAATTTAGAGGTTAATCCATAATTGAGCTTAAATACAGGGTTTCGGCGCTGCTCAGAACGCATACGAATCACATCGGGTGCCAACTCACACCATAATCTCCAAAAGGGTTCATTTATCACTAATGACATCCACTTTTAGAGTCATTAACCCTTAATCACAATTTGGGACCTTGCTAAACCGGGGCTTAGCAATCCACTAATCTCAGGCTTATTCTCTAGCCTCAAGTCTCAGAATTCGGGGTGTTACAATATGTGCTATATAATGTGAAGAATTGAACCTTGTTTGTTAGCTGGCATGTTCGTTTCTTGGAGGATCATTTTCCCTTCAAACAGGAAGATTTCGAGCAAGGGGGAGTAAGCAAGGACGTAAATGACATGTTTTATTTTGACTTAAATGAACACTTACCAACTATACAGGAGTGTAATAGGGGAGTAACAATCACGGTTGATGAAGGGAATGAACCAACATCAGGTACAAGCATTCCTCATTCAAGAACTCAAATAGAAGGGCATGGATGGCCTAGTAGAGAGAGAAGAGCACTTATATGGTGCAAAGATTACGTGTACAGCCTAATCTCACAACATGAATCAAACTATGGTGCTGAACAGCGAGGTAAAAGGCGTTGTAGGTATCCTATAGAAGACTACATTTCTTATGAATCAATGTCCCCATGCCATTTATATTTTTTGTCCTCTATTGATTCTATTTATGAACCTTTATATTATCATGAGGCTGTAAAAAATCCTAAGTGGGTGTAGGCTATGCAACCTGAAATAGAAGCACTAGGAAACAATAGGAGATGGTACATTACCTTTCTTCCTAAGGGTAAGAAAGCGATAGGTTGTAAATTGGTCTATAAGGTAAAATACAAATCAAATGGTGAGATAGATAAATATAAGGTAAGGTTAATAGCTAAGGGATATAACCAAAGAGAAGGTATTAATTTTCGTGAAACTTTTTCCCTCATAGTGAAAATGTTAACCAGAATAATTGTCCTTAAATTAGCTGCTGTCAATAATTGGAATCTCTATCAAATGGATGTACACAATACCTTCCTACAAGGAGACTTAGAAGAGGAAGTGTATATGACTATTCCACACGGTTTTGACATTAAGGGGGAGCGCATGGTGTATATGCTTAGGAAGTCTTTGTATGGGCTCAAACAAGGCTCTCATTAATGGAATAAAAAATTAACATCTGCCTTAATCTGTGGAGGATTTACTCAAAGTAGACATGATTACTCTTTGTTTATTAAGAACTATTTTGATGGTTTTGTGTTGATATTGGCTTATGTTGATGATCTTTTGATTATTGGAAGTTCTGAACAAAGAATATGTGAAGTCAAGGAATTTTTGCACAATCAATTTAAAATTAAAGATTTGGGTGATTTGAAATATTTCCTTGGCATTGAGGTAGCTAGGTTAGATAAAGGAATTATTATCTCACAAAGAGATAAGCATTAGATCTCTTGTCTAATGCAATAATGAGTGCTTGTAGGCCACTCTCATTACCTATGAGGCAGAATTTGAGATTGAGAGCCTTTGAGGATGGCAAAGATAAGGAGCAAGATTATTGGCATTTAGTAGGGAGACTTCTTTACTTAACACTAACTCGACTTGATATTTCCTTTCAAGTTCAGACCTTGAGTCAATTCATGCAACAATCCACTAAAGATCATATGGCAGCTACACGAGATGTGGTTTGGTATCTAAAACAAAGTGTAGATTTTGGTATTGTTCTGCATTCTAATAATGATTTAACTCTAGAGTGTTTTTGTGATTCGGATTGGGGGGTGTGCCCTTCAATTAGGAGGTCAATTACAAGTTATTTGCTCAAGCTAGGGAACTCACTTGTCATGTGGAAATCGAAGAATCAACCTATAGTGTCAAAGTCCTCAGCTGAAGCAGAATACCAAACATTAGGATATGCAGTTTTAGAGATCGTTTGGGTGAAAGGACTGCTTGCATATTTGAAACTAAATGTTATCAATCCAGTTGTAGTGTATTGTGATAACAAAGTAGCTCTCCATATTGCGTCTAACCCGGTTTTTCATGAGCGTACAAAGCATATCGAGATTAATTGTCACTTTGTATGAGAAAAGCTGCAGGCTGGGTTAATTAAGCTTCATCATGTTAGATCAGCTAATCAAGAAGCGGATCTATTGGCTAAAGCAGTGAGCAAAGAAGCTCAACGTTTATTGGGCAAGTTAGGAACTGTAAGCTTACTCCAGCTCCCAACTTGAGGGGGAGTATTGGGAGATCTTGTATAAACTATGAAATCAATTATGTATGTTATGTGGCCCCACTTGCAGTGGCGTTATTGATGTGTATTTGTTTAGAGTCTAGATATTTAAATATAGCTTATAGTGTTATTACTTATTAGGATAATCGGGCCTTAAACCTATTAAGGCCCATTAGGGTGTCTATAAGAACAAAGGCTCTTATTTGTTATATGTTGATGATTTTCAATATTAGTTTTGTAATTTTGTTTTCTTCAATTAATAAAGTTAAATATTTTCTGGGTCATATTTGAAAAGTTTACTGGATGTTTTAAAATAAGATAAAATTTAATTTTTAGTTTTTTCTTGTTTTCTCAATTTTTGATTTAGTCTTTAAATTAAACTTTAATAAGAAACTATCCAATTTCTGTAACTTTTTTTACTTGTATACTAGAATAAAACGGACCACATATATATTTTCAATATGGCTTATATTTTTTAACCTATAACAACTTAATTGATAAGATTCTGGGTCATCTGTGAAAAGTTTACTGGATGTTTTAAAATAAGATAAAATTTAATTTTTAGTTTATCTTGTTTTCTCAATTTTTGATTTAGTCTTTAAATTAAACTTTAATAAGAAACTATCCAATTTCTGTAACATTTTTTACTTGTATATTAGAATAAAACGGACCACATATATTTTTTTCAATATGGCTTATATTTTTTAACCTAGAACAACTTAATTGATAAGATTTTAATTTGCTAATAACTATAAGAATTAAGTTGTTCTAATTTAAAATTGAGTAAGTAGGTTTGAACCCAGGCTAGAAGATGCCTACATTCAATATCCGTCAGTGTCTCAAACAATCTTCCAAAAGGAGGATATGTGTACTTACAAAAAAAAATGAAGAAGCGCGTTGAGGATTGGAAAAAAAAATTTAAAGAAGTGTCTATACCTAGCCTATAATAAAATAGAAATATAATAATAACGTAAAATTTCACTAAATATGACATATGATTCAATATTTACGGAAAAAAAGGTCATAAAAAAATCATAATTTGAATAAAAAACATTTAAGTAACTATTATAACCTCAGAAATATATTTTCTTCTTTTTTATTTTGTAAAACACATAATATTATTTGATAATAATAAAAACATAACGAACATTATAATGAGAGAATGACAAGGATTTCTAGCAAACAAGACTTTGGATTCTTGTTAGCATACCAACAATCTTTAGTGTCGTGGGGAAAGTTCCAGTGAAAAGTAAATTTTTGTGCGAGAAGATTTTCAAAGAGACAGTGACTTAAGATCCCACCACCCACCAATTGTTGCTATTAATATATTTTTGGCTTCTTTGGACTTTCCTCGAGGACGCTAACGACTAACAATCTTTGTTGCTTGACGAACACTTCTCCTCTCATGCTTAAATATTTAATTTCCGTGTAGGTTTCTTGCGAAACAGGCATGGAAATTCTTTTCTAAATAGAGAAAAAGAGAAAATTTTATGCAAAGACCCTTATAGCAATTTTATTTCCAATAGCCCCATGGAAATCTGAAATCTTATCATTGCACAATTTTGAAGGCAAAATGAAATTAATTTTTGGAGCAAAAAGGCATAAATGATCCTGCCAAGAAGAAAGAAGGAAATGCCCAATTTTAGCTGTAAATGCCTTTATGTTTTTTTATAAATAACCATATTTTAGTTGTAAATTTCCCTGCTTTTCTTGTAAATCACCCTAGTTTAGTTGTAAATTCCCTTATATTTTTTGCGAATTGCCTTAATTTAGTAATAAATGTGCTTATATTACTAAATTGATCATCCTACGTCGTTGAAGGACTTCAGGCCTATCTCTTTATGCAACGTGAGCTACAAAATCGTTAGTAAAGTTATTGCCAACCGTTTCAAAAGTGTAATGAATCATTTGGTTGCTGAGAACCAATGTAGCTTTATTGCGGGAAGACAAGGAGTGGACAATATCATTATTGCTCAAGAGGCAATCCACTCCATGAGGTTCAAGAAGGGGAATAAGGGTTACTTTGCGGTGAAAGTTGATATGGAGAAGGCTTTTGATAGGTTGGATTGGAGTTTTATTGAATTCACTCTTCACAGCCTAGGATTAGGAGCTGACTTTGTTAATCTGATTATGACCTGCGTTTCTTCCCCTTCCATGAGCATTATCTGGAATGGTATAGCTTCCAAACGCTTCCACCCCTCTAGAGGAGTGAGACAGGGCGACCCTCTGAGCCCTTTCCTGTTTGTCCTCTGTATGGAACTGCTCGGTCAATTGATTCATCAAGAAGTAGATTTGGGGAACTGGCATCCTTTAAAATTGAGCTCATCTGGTCCTAATATCTCCCATCTATTCTTCGCAGATGACCTTGTTCTTTTTGGGGAAGCTTCCAATGAACAAATGGTGGAGATTCGCAATATCATGACTCTTTTCTGTCGGGTCTCTGGTCATAGGATTAACCTGAATAAGTCTAAAATGTTCGTTTCGAAAAATGTCCATTTCAATAGGGCATTCGAGATGAGCCAGATTGTAGGCGTTGGATTGACTGCGGACCTCGGGAAATATTTGGGTGTCCCTATTCTCCACAAAAGGATGGTTAAGACGACCTTTGCTCCGTTGCTCCAAAAGGTTAGATTGAAATTGGCAAGCTGGAAAGGAAAATTTCTGAGTATGGCAGGTCGTACGACTCTTATCAAGTCGGTACTTTCGGCAATTCCGCAATATCAGATGCAATCAACCCTTGTTCCGAAAGGGGTGCTGGCTGCTATTGAAAAGCTTAGCAGAGACTTCTTTTGGAACCAACATGAGGACTCCAAAAAATTGCACCTGCTTTCTTGGGACATCCTTAAAAGAAGGAAATGTGAGGGCGGTTTGGGAATAAAAGACTTACATTGCCAAAATAAAGCTTTCCTCATGAAGTTGTGCTGGGGTTTAATCAAAGAACCTGACGCATTTTGGGTGAAATGCTTACGAGCAAAATACTCATGTGGTTCTGCCGTCGACCCTCTCATTCAGAGAAGGAGCAAGCAGTCGGCTGTGTGGAGTGGAATTGTGGCTGTCTGGGAGGACTTCAAGAGTGGTTTGGGCAAAAGTCTGAGAAGCGGCCAGAATACGTTAGCCTGGAAAGATTGTTGGACTCCTGTGGATAAACCGCTTGAACTCCTTATAGATAAAAACTTGCACTTAGTGGATAGGAGTGTCAACGTGCGCTCTTTTACAACTCCATCGGGTCATTGGGATAGAGCTAAATGGGCTTTTTTCCTTCCTCACTGGGTTGTGGAGAAAATAATGTTGATATCTCCACCTTCGGGTAGTGAGGATGATATTGTTTGCTGGAGGAATGCTTCTGATGGGAACTTCAGCGTTAGATCCGCGTATGATGCTATCTATCATCAGCACAACCTTAGGTCCCAACCTCACTGGCAGTCGCTATGGCACTGGGGAATTCCTGAAAGAGTAAAAATTTTCTTGTGGCAAGTATTCCATAACAGGCTTCCTACTAACGAAATAAGAGCGAGACACAACCCGAGCGTCTTAAACACCTGTCCTTTTCAGTGTGATAGTATGGAGAGTATCATTCATATGTTGAGAGATTGCGAACAGGCACAGAGAGTGTGGTCAGCCTTAACTAACCCTATATATTATAGTATGTTTTTTTCTGGTAATTTGCAGGATTGGCTCACGTTCAACCTTCAACACTCACCAGGAAGCAACAAGATGGCGAGATGGCCGTGGCATAAAGTCTTTAGTTACACGTGCTGGCTACTTTGGAAGAATCGATGTACCCAAGCTTTTGAAGGGTCGTCCGACAGCTCAAAAGGGATAGTCCACAGATGCATTTACCATCTATCGGAAGGTGTGGAGAATGGCAGGTTTCAACACCAGATATTCCAGGTTCCAGACCGAGGTCTTCTTCATTGGAAACCCCCGGATGCAGGATTTCATCGACTAGATGTAGACGGTTCAGTGATTAGGGATGGTCAGGCCGCGTGCGGAGGTACTATCCGGGATCATCAGGGTAACTGGATTCGTGGATTTCAACAGAAGTTAGGTCTTACCTTCCCAACTGCTGCTGAAATTCATGCAATCCGCCGAGGCCTTCTTCTATGCAAAAAGATGGGACTTAAGAAAATCAAATTGTTCACAGATTCTCTTCAGGCAGTTCACCTCTTATCCACCCATTGTGATCCTAATCATCCTTTGTATGACGTCATTGTTGATACTAGATCCCTTGTCTACAGCGACTGGGAGTTGGAAATTTCCCACACTCATAGGGAAAGTATTCGCTGTGCAGATTACCTAGCGGGAACGGCGCATTCGATCTCACAAGACTATGTCAAGCTAGGCCTTCCCCCAATGGAATGTATTCGCCTTTTTGCTTTGGATTGTGGTTCGTTACCACAAGACCAGTCCGTAGGTCCCTAGCCTATAGACTCTTTTATTATCAAGCTTTGCTTGCCCTTGTAACAAAAAAAAAAATAAATGTGCTTATATTTCTTGTGAATCACCTTATTTTTGTTGTAGATTCTTTTATATTTCTTGTGAATCACCCTATTTTAGTTGTTCTTCGTTCCATTGTCTTGTTGTTAAGATATTAATAATATTATATTAATATCTCAACAATTTTAAATAGCTAAAGTATTGTTATAAGTGCCCTTACTTGTCCTATAAATTCCCATACATTTCTTGCGAATGGCCTTTGTGTTGTTCTTCATTCCCTTGTCTTGTAATTATGGTTAAAATATTGTTGTAAATATCCTCATATATTTTGTAAATTTCCTTATGTGACTTGCAAATGGCCTAAGTGTTCTTCTTTATTTCCTTGTCTTGTAAATGGCCCAAAAGTGTTGTCGTAAATGCCCCCCATGTGTCTTTTAAATTTCCTATACGGGTCATATAAATGGCCTAAGTTGTTCTTGACTAAAAAAACGTCCAAAAACGTCAAAGTCAATTTATAATAACACATCATATTAGCATTTTTTTGGGGAAATATTAGCATTTATAATTAAGGCCAAAACATTTGAACTTAACTTTTATGTAAAGCCAAATGTAAAGGAATAGATGAAATTAAATTTACTATTTCTTAATTTTAACTTTTCTTTTTTAAAATGCGAAGTTTAGAACCCATCAGTCTGCAGTGAAGATTCAGAATATTTTTTGGGGGGCAAATAGATTTTTTTTTCTCGATGCAGAGGCCCTCAACTGAAATTTTCCCAAAGAAAGATTACATTTTTACTTCTCAAAAACCAGAATAAAAACCTTATTTCAATCAATTTTAACGAATTTGGATAGCTTTTTGAGTTGGGGCAGGACGGATAACCTGATGGTCAAGAATATATACAAAATGAGAATTTTTTTTTCCTTTCATGCTGTTTTAAATGACTATTGAGCTATGCAAATCCATGCAAAATATAAAATATTGAGGATAATACTTTGGAATTTGTATCCACACGAACTACGTACTAACCTCCGCTACTTAAGTCCGACTAATAACATAGAGCACAAGTGTGCTTCTCCATACTAAGAGCTCTTGAACTGGCCTACGTGCCGTTTCTAAACCATGTCCTTTAGTTTACTTGTTTCTTTACTCTCATATTTCAATCACTGGGCAGCGAAGAAACTGATCGTTTGTATTTGATCAAAATCAAGGAATCAATATCTAATGATCTATATCGAATCTTGGACTCTTGGGAAAATTCCAAATCTTGGAAGGTTGCCTGACCTCTTACAACTAACAATCGTTAATAGCGTCTGGGAAGTAATTCTTCAAAAGATTGAGAGTTTCTAAATTCTTTGAGCAACTACAGTAAGTTAGATCGGCTATACTTGGACAAAAATAATTTTTGGGCCATTTACCAAATACCATAGGCAATTTGTCCACCCAACTCACAACTCACACTTGCAGCAAATCAAATATGTGGCAAAATTCCTGAGATGTTAGGAAACCTCATTAACCTGAAGTTACTAGATTTGAGGCAAAATTATCTCACAGGCATCCTCCCAAATAATTTTGGGAACTTTCAAAAGATGCAAATGTTATATTAGCAGGGAAACAAATTTCTTGGAAATATACCGTTCATAGGTAACCTTACTCAATTATTCTACATTGACATGTCAAATAACATGTTAGAAGGAAATGTTCCTTCAAGTGTTGAGAATTGTAAAAGTTTACAATATCTTGATCTGTCACATGACAATTTTAGTGGAGCTATACCTAACCAACTGATTGCAATTTCATCTCTATCAATTTTATTGAACTTGTCACATAACTCTTTTGGCGGTGATATTCCAATTGAGGTTGGAAACTTAAAAAATATTGGCTAACTTGAAGTCTCCCACAATCATTTAATTGGAAATATTCCTCAAACTATTGGGGATTGCCAAAGCTTAGAGTATCTCTTTTTGCAAGGGAGCTCCTATCAAGAAGCCATCCCCTCATCTTTGACTTCATTGAAAGGTCTGAGATACCTAAACTTGTTACAAAATCACTTGTCTGGATCAATTCCAAAAGGCCTGCAAGAGATTGCTTTGGAGAACCTAAATGTCTCTTTCAACATGCTTGATGGGGAGGTACCAAGCAAAGGTGTCTTTGGCAATGCAAGTGCAATATCACTTATTGGGAATAACAAGCTTTGTGGAGGCATATCCTAGCTGGAGCTGCCACCAAGCCCTATCAAATCTACCGGACCAAGAAAACATCAAAACTTCAAGTTGATCCTATCAATATATTGTGTGATTGCTTTTCTCCTTCTAGCATTTATTGTTGCTATTTATCATGGAAGAAAGAGAAGTAAGAAGTATTCTTCAAGTTCACCAACAATTGACATGATTTCTAGAGTATCATATCAAAGTATGCATAATGCTATAAATGGATTCTTTGTCAATATCTTGATAGGATCTGGAGCTGTAGCTCTGTATATAAGGGAAGTTTTGAGTCTCAAGAAGTTTTTGCTATAAAGGTCATCAAACTTCAAATGAGGGGAGCTCACAAGAGTTTCGTTGCCAAATATAATGCACTCAGGAACATAAGGCACCAAAATTTGATAAAAATTATACCATGTTGTTCTAGCATAGATTACAAGGGCCAAGAGTTCAAAGCTTTAGTTTTTGAGTATATGGTGAATGGAAGCTTGGAAAACTGGTTGAACCCAAGAATAGAAAATCCAGACCATCCAACAATTTTGCTTGATCAAATAATAAATATTCTTGTTGATATTGGATATGCATTAAACTATCTTCACTATGAATATGGGCAGCCACTTGTTCATTGTGATTTGAAGCAAAGCAATGTCTTTCTTGATAGCAACATGGTTGCTCATTTGAGTGATTTTGGATTGGCAAGACTACTCTCAATTTTTAAAATCATCTCTAATGAACAAAGTAGCACAATTGGTATAAAGGGTACCATTGGCTATGTTCCTCCAAGTACGATTTATTTATTTATTTTTGCTACAAAGTCATGCAATTCATTGCTTTCAAACTCTTACCATTATTTATTTTTATGCTTTTTAAATATATAAGAGAACTAACATCTTATAACATTTCAGAATATGGGATGGGTTCTGAAGTGTCAATACAAGGTGACATGTACAGCTTTGGCATTCTTATTTTAGAGATGTTAACAAAGAAAAGACCTAAAGAAGAAATGTTTAAGAATGGTTACAATTTTCATAAATACGTGGAAAGTACTTTCCAAATCATCTTTTGCAAGTTATAAGTGTAACCCCTACCTCAAATTCCGTAATTATAATTTGATAACGCTTCATTAAGTTGAATACATACATATCAAAGTGTAAACAAAATTCTCAGCAACACCCGAGGTTTCATATATCAACTAAAGGGTTTACAGGGCATCTTCGCCCCTTTCAATTTCCCATACAAGGGATTACATAGCACATCCATATTTACATGTCCAAAATTTACAATAATCCCAAAATAAGATAACCAACTACCAAAACTAAAACCCCAAACTAGGAGCTCTAGCCGCCCTTTATCGCTTGCTTTTCTTTCAAACTGCTTGCCCTGGCTGTAGGTAAGTCAATGGAAAGAATGAGATTCAAAAGAATCCCAGTAGCAACGTTTTCACTCATATGCTATATAGTATAAACAAGCATATAAGCAATTATCACAATTCAGCAAACACAATGGCAACCACAGCAACAATCACATAATGCATGACTTTCGTCACATAACGTCAGCTTTCGGTGTTTTCAACAATACCTCATCTTTTTCTGTTTTCACAAGTACCTCAACTTTCACTGTTTTCAATACCTTAGCTTTTACTGTTTTCAACAATACCTCAATTTTCGCTGTTTGCAAAAATACCTCAGCTTTTGCTATTTGCAACAATACTTCAGCTTTCGTTGTTTGCAACCATACTTCAGCTTTTGTTGTCTGCACATTACCTCAGCTTTCGATGTATGCACATCAATTCAACTTTCACATTTATCACGATTCAATGATAAGCACAAAACATGCAACATTATACATGATATAAGAGAAATAGTCACTACCTTGTTCTTTCCATACATGCTCTGGCACTGGATGATCACGTGCAGGGCAAATGTCAACTCCTATAAACTAGAAGCACGGACGATGGGTTATTTCCTATTCCAATACTTAACTCCAAAACATTAAGGTTAGTTATAATTTGAGACCCTTAGGAGGCTATTAGAAGCCTAAATAAATGCCTAAAAAGTTGGGAAAAACTTGACCGAACACCACCTATTTTTCAGGGGTTGGCCATGGTCAAGCTATCCACTAGCCGCGGCCAATGGATGGTCAGAAACATATGGGTCATGGACAACATCCCTGGGCTGCAATCAAGAATTGCTCAGAAAGATTTGGATCACGGTCAGAAACAGGTCAGAGATTTTTGGGCCATGGCCAAGAATTGGTCAGAAGGTTTTAGGTCGCGGCCAGCTAGCATGGGCCACGGCCAACCTTTGGCCTGTTTCCTAGTTGATTTTCAGATGGTCATAACTTCTCACACAAAAGTCAAAACAGCCCAAACTTTATATCAATAGAAAGCTTGCAATGTGAACTACAAAAATGGAAAATTTCACAATATTTCAATACCATTTGCTATTTCAAATCGCCATGCAAAGTTGGTCCGTTGCACAGCATTTTACACTTAACATTTTCTAGGATTTTCCAATTTTGTACCAAATGTTCACAAAGGTTCCAAAATGCACACTGAACACTAATCCCATGCAATTTTCCACAAGGAATCTAATGGCAACATCAAAACACCCAAAATCACATTCTATTGACATGTTCTACTTTGGGACACATTTCAACATAAAACCTAAAGTTGCCAAATTCCACATTCAAGACTCCAAACTAATTTCATTGTTCAAATAACACAACTAAACACCATTTGCATCACAACACATCATGCAATTCTCATAATCCATAATACACAAAAAAACAGGGCAAAAATTCCAAAAATTCACTACTCAACCAACAACTACAATATATATCAAAAGGTAGCTATCACTCACCTCTTTCACTTTCCCAAACTTGTTGCTTGATTCTTCAATCTCCAACTCTTCTCAAACACTAAAACATTTTCTCATGAAATTTTAAAACCATAGAAATGAAGCTCCCAACTCAAGGAACAAGATTAAAGAAGAGAGCTTTGGCATTAGAAGCCATTTTCAAGGTCAAATGGAGCTCACCTTTTCTCTTTCTTCTTCTCTAATGGCTGCCAAAATAAGAACAAGAGAGAGAGAGAGAGATGAGAATGATGATAATTTCCAGCCCCCATGCCTTGACAGCCGAATTGGAGGAAGAGAGGGAAGAGAAAACAATTTAAAAATGCATTATTTGACTTTCCAACAACTCCCTCTTCATCCAATAGTGCCACTTGTCTTAATCTCATGACTTCTCATAAAGTAAGTAACTACATGGTTACTCTAACTACTTCATTAGCTATTTAGTCATACTCCTCACTTCTATCAGTTAGTAATTAATTTCTTTATCAATTACTGACTAATTGACCGGTAAATTTTCCATTCTTTAAATTTTGCCCTTAACTATGGCACATTCACTTAAATTGCCACATAACACACATATTAATTCTTTTTCCCTTCTTCCATGTGCCATTCCCCCTTGTTTAAGTTAAATAAAGATTTTTCCACATAGCTAAACTTAAATATAGGATTTGGGTATTTTCTATTGGGAATTTGGGTCATAAATCAACTTTATTTTCCAAAAGTTGTTTCCTAACATTAATCACATTCTCAATAGAAGTCATTAGCCCTTAATCAAAATTTGGGGTATTACAATACTCCCCTCGTACAATAAATTTTGTCCTCAAAATTTGTTACATAACTTGGGACATAAACCTTGGACGCCTCTTCATGATGGCTTCCGTGTTCTCAAATTGCTTCTTGTTGGTAGAGTCCCTTATAGACTACTTGCACAAATGGTACGCTATAGGTCTGATTCTCATAAGAATCTCAATGGACCAATGCGTCGTGGCTCACCTTCTTTCGCTTGATTGCTCTGCCGATTCCAGTGACCGGAGATACTTTCAAGAACATGTGATCTTTGACTTTAAACTCTAGAAGTCTTGCACAATCACTACTACAGAATATAGATTCTGCTACCCTAAAAGATGTCCCTTTTTAAAATAGGGACGCCTAAAACATAGGCGATGTCATTTTTGTAATTATGTGTGGGAACTGGGTAGCTTTAGATGTCCCAAATTGAATTTAGGACGTCTAAAGTTAAAAAAAATTACTTTTTTTTTACTTTAGACGTCCCAAATTGAATTTGGGATGCCTAAAGTAAAAAAAACTCTTAATTACAGGTAGTCTCAGGGTATCGGTGGTCAAGAGGAAATAGAGCCGGTATCTGGGTTTGTTACGGGTACACGAAAGTTAAGCGTGTTCAACCCATGGAAATCTTAGGATGGGTGACCCCTTGGGAAGTTAAGTTGGCAAGGTCCTGGAGACTTGATGAATAGTAATTGTTTTAAGGTTTCTCCATGACTAATGATCATTTGAGTTAGATGATTTAAGGAGTTCTTAGATGTATGGAGATAATGATGATGTAAGTATTGATTTTAAATTGGGATATTGTTGCGGTAAATACTAACTTGAAAGGTCCAATTGATGGAGTTATGGAAATTTGAGGTATGGTAAATGTTTTGAGGTTTTTCCATGATAAGTGATGATCCTTAGTAATACTGTGGTGTTAAAGGTATGTAGGTATGCTGTACGGTGATGTATAATTAGTGATAAATATGCTGTATATCAATCCTAAAGGATCTAAATTGATGATACTGAAGGTTAGGATAGGCTTGAATCAGATCTAAGCTAAAATAGTGCATAGGTTAAAATTTGAATTGGTTGTACTAGTGTTCTGTTCTATGATGAAAGTTTGAACCTTGTGGATAGTATTGAACCTTCAGTAATATTTGAGGATAACACTTAAATACCTTGAAGTTTAGAATAGGTGCTATTGATCCTGATTCTTAGCAAACCTATTAGGTATAATTGAGGAAAAATGATTTCTGATCTACGTGATGTCAAGGTTCCAGATTTCATGATGAACCTAAAAGTTGGGTTAGAGACCCTAGGCTGTATGTTCTTACACGTCGGATGTGTTGTAGTAGACCTGTGTGTCTAGAGGCCCTGAGACCTAGGGGATCAGTGTCCTTAGGCTGGTAGATATATTCAAAATGGTGTTGGGCTAATGATGATCCATGGAATCAGGGAACAAGGTTCTTACGGATACGAATCCTTGCAGAAAGAAATTTTAAAAATGTGCTAGCTGCTAATCCTAGTATAGGGAAAGATTACGATAATAAAATATAGGAGGTTCCTGTGGGACTCTAATTAAATCATCCTGACATTATTAAAGATCCTATGAGGAGTTAAACATTAGAGTGGGCAGCGGAAGCATAGTAAATTTATGTGTAATGGTTGTGGACAATAGGGGAGGTTGATATTTGCACCAATGTTGATCATCACAAGTCATGATTAGACCCGTGTGGTCTACAGTGATATAGGCTGTATGGCAAACATTCATTTGTCCTATGTAGTTAGACTCGATATGTATTCAGCAAAGATGATAAATTGTATGTGCTTAGGCCAAAAGACCTAATGGACTAGTAAGTCCTTAGGCCAGGTTAATATGATGTGTTTGAGAATTGTGATGAGTAGAGGCTCGAGACGGTAAGACCCGATGTGTAAATTTGCATAGGGTGGTGTCCCTAGGCTGTAAGAGCTATGTGTTTAGCACTGTGGTTGATGCCTAGAGGGATAACATTGGACCAATGTGTCCAAGGTATGTCTTGAGCCTGACAGAACATTTAAATTGTACCAAGTTGTAGCCGAGGAACTAGGACTAGTATGACTAAGTTCGTTGGTGTGGCCTGGGCAATGAGTTCCAATACTTGTTATGATTATTGCTTGGGCGAGTGAGGTACAATGCTTGTTATGATTGTTACCTAATAAACCACCAAGCACCTGTGTGGTAGAGGCCCTTGGTGTAGAGGAGGGGACAATCCCTGCTTGGTGAGACTCCTATGTGGAAGAAGGCCCTCAGACGGTTCACAAGCCAGCCTGTATGGTGCTTCCCTCGGCCGTTACACAAAAAGGCGATTGTATGATCTGGGCGGAGTCCCAAAGAGGCTGTGAGGCCTAAGGAACCAAGCGCTGTAGGAAATGGCCAGTGGGTCATGTGTTTGATTGCACGCTACATACTGTGTACGAAATGAATGATGAATGCTGAATACTATCTGAGATCTTTGATGAGAATATGGTGATTGTGTTGCAAGCTTATCAATAGATAGATTGAATATGATCACTATGTTGCATGGCTTGTGAGCCTGAATATGAAAAAGGGATGGATTGAGTGATAAGAAATTGATCCCCAAGTTGTAGACGTTCAAATTTTGAGGACAAAATTTATTGAACGGGGAGAAATGTAATATCCTGAATTTTGGAATTAGAGGCTTGAGAATAAGCTTGAATCAAGTGGACTGCTAAGCCCCAGTTTAGCAAGAGTCTCAGGAATGAGGATTTGTTGCCATTGAAAATTTCCTGTGAGGTAGTGAGTTAGTCATGTGGTTTTGGATGACCAAATGATGACAAAAAATTATGAAATTTTACAAGATAAAAGTAAATATCCTAAGCTTTAATTTGATAGGTAATGGATAATTTTTGGAGCTACATGTAAAAAGTTATGAATTTTTGAATTTAGTATAGGAAAGCTATCTATTTTCTTGAACAGTGTCCAAAAACTTAAATTATGGGAATTTTGTGCTTCTAATTCACTAAAGGCTATATTTTTTCTTGAAACTAGACTCAATACGGTTTCACAGCCTTTGAAATCACTCTTATTTGATGTCTACAAATAAAGTTATGATTTTTCAAAGTTTAGGCAGAAAATCAGCAAGGATTGCCACAAATCCAAAAATTAAAAGAAAATGTGATGGCAATCTTGTAATTATGAGATAAACTTTTATCAGCCTATTTTAGCACTAACTTGGACCCTTGGGACGTGATTATGGATGACTAAAAGAGGGAAGGATTAGTCAAATTTCAATGGAGCATTAAGTCACAATTTCATGTAGATAAGCTTATGCCTCAAAAGTCAACATTTCTTGGATTTTTGGTAATTAAATAATTAAAAGGAAAAGACAAGACATTTTAAAAGATTATTCCTTCCTCTTTCCATACCAAAACCATCAACCAAGAGAGCTAGAGAGAGAGAGAGAGAGTGCGCTTCAAGCAATTTTAGGGAAGGAAGAGGAAACCTAAGGTAAATGTGATTTTCCTTGGTGTTTTGGCTTCCAAATTGTCTAATCATTCCTTTAAGCTTCCCTTCTCCATGATTTGGTGTGTTTAGCAAGCAAAACTTTAGGATTTAAGGAGGTTGAAGGTTCGGCCAAGGAGAAAAGAAGGAAAGCCAAAGGTAACTTCAAAACCCTCAAATCTTTGTTGTTGTGGTTGTTGTTGTTGAAGTTATCAGTTGATTTGTGGTTCATTTTCTCTCGTTTGTAAATTTGGGAAATGATAACCCTAACGGGTTATACTATCCAAATTTCTCCAAATCTTGTGTAATTAAGTGTTTAAATGGTTAATCAAGTGATTTGGAGTAGAAAGGAACACTGATTTAAAGTTAAAAATCAAAACTTGCAATTTCCCTTTTCTTGATGAAACTTTCGGCTAGGGCTAGAATAGGGGATTAGATCTGAATTTTCAATAATGTGATCATTCCATGGTGTTCAAGGAGGAAAATTATGTAGGGTTGATGTTGAACACCTTTTCGGAAAAGCCCCTGAAAGTGAAATTACAAAAATGCCTATGAAACCCTAATTAGGGCTACCAAGGGCAAAACTGTCATTTGGCAGTGATTTTGCAAAAAATGAGTCCAGAAATGGATTTCTTGGGTGAAAATATGTAAGAATAGTCTATGTCAAAATTTTGAAAAAAGTACGGTCGACTGGGTATAAAGGGGCGGGGTGGGGCGGGGTCCTAGGGGTATTTTGGTCATTTTTCAATATAAACTAATATAACCACCAAAAACACTTTGAAAGTCTCTAAAGTGGTACATGAATGGGTTTAACATAATTCTTGTACATTTGGAATTTTAAGACCCGATTGATAGATCAAGCTACGGCACAAGTTCGAGGAGCCTATTTAAGGATCAAAAAGGGGTTAAGGTAGTAGCTCTATCCTTCATACACTATGTGAATGTTTATATACTTTATATATGCCATCTTCTGTAATATGTATGATATACAGTGCCTACGGGTACACTGATGAGTAGTGCCAACGAATGCACTGATGAATAGTGCCTACGGGTACACTGATATGCCCAGTAAAGGACTGAGATACGGAATGTGTAAGGGTTGCAACAGTGATTGGCTCTAAACAAATTTTTGATTGAATTGAGTTATGTGTTAGTATAATATTGCATTAACTGGTATTTCAGCATATTTATTTATCGCATCTTTTATGAATGATTATCTGTTATTACTGAGATTCATTTGAATCTCACCCCTTTTCAATCAAATAAATACTCTAGCAGGTACCAGTGGCTCCAAGGGCAAAGCAGCAAATACTACCGATTGACGGGTCAAAAAAACAGAGTTATTGGTTATTATTAGTTTATTTTGATATTTTCTGGACAAAATTGTATATATATTATTAAACCCCGAGAGAAAAACTATAGTAATATAATCAAGTACCTTGTATCAATACATCAGTATAATTACGTTATTCCTAGTTGCTCACTGAACTGCGCTCGAGTACTCTGATTAACATCAATGGTAAGTGGTATGTAAGACAGGATCTTACAACCTCAGCATAATTGGGTCAACTAATTGTTGACTATTTGGGCTATTAAGTTGAGGTGACATTGCTCCATGTTGAACACTTTCAAGGCAATATTGCTCTTTTGTGAAAACTTGCTCTTTTGTGAAAACTTCCTAGGAACAAATGGATCTCAACCCTAGTTTCAAATCATGGTTTTTCATCCCTATAATTTCTTCCGTCCAAAATGTTAGTCTCTATATTTTTATAAAGGCTTGGATATGAGTTTAATTAACGGCATTAACTTTGCTAACATCATTAAATATAGGGACCAAAAATAAAACTCATTTTTATTTATACTTTTAATGAGTTATGCTTTTAATCCTATGTTTAAGAATTATCTGGTACTATATCTCCTTTCATTGACAATCTCTCCTTTCTAAGAGTCATCATTTTGGACAACAAAATGTTCCATTGAGAAATCCCACAGGGCTTGGGACGTTTGTTCAAATTGCTGGAGTTCTTTATTTTGACAATAATTCCTTGACAAGAGAATTTCCTATCAAAGTCACAAGGTGCTCTAACCTCAACCGCTTATCATTTGGAGGGAATCAGCTCATTGTCAAAATTCCAATGAGATATATACAAGGTATTGATACAATATTTCAGAACATGGAATGGGCTCTAAGGGGCTGTTTGTTACGAGGGATTTGGAAGGAAGGGGAGCGGAGGGAAAATTTTCATAAATTAGATTTTAAAAAAAATTAGAGATGTGGAATTAAAAGTATTTAATTAATTTTTCTTATTCTTTTATATTACTTCACCTTTCCCTCCATTTTCTCTCACCATGCCAAACAGACCCTAAGGTATTGATAACTCTCTATTTTTAATATATTTGAGAAATATTTTGATATAATTAGGGAGTTGTACGTGATGATTTTCTTGAGATTTTATAAGATATCAAATTGATGCATTATCTTAGGGATTTGATTGTAAATATCTTACATTAAATTAAAATCTAGGTAAAAGAACAAATAAATAATTAAATTTAAAAAAAAAATCAGATAAGTTTTTATTAGTATTATTGTATTAGTAGTTAGTACTACTATTATTACTATATTTTCATTTCCTTTGCTTTTCGATCCTGAGACGCTGCCGTTTTGGTTAAAAGGGCGACCTACAACTAAAATGAAAAGGCCACGATGTTGACTGTGGAGGGAGGATAGCGGCGGATTTTGGATTATTTCATGATCATCATCGCAGAGTGAGCGAGAAGAGGGGGAAAAAAAGAACAGAGGCGGCTGGTCTTGAAGGGGGCTGCTATTTGGAGAGGAGACGAATTGGGACAGCGGATCGAAACAGAGCAGCCGACAATGAATGGATCATCCTCCTGGAGCTTGAACCAGAGAATCACGAGCTAGAGGAGTGAGAGAGGCGTCGAATTCCAGTCTTCCTTGTATGGGAAAATTGCCGACTCCCCCTGTTCCTTCATTGTCATCGGCGATCAGAATCAGAATCTTGTTCTTCCTCTCGGTTCTGAAGCCGTTTGGACCACAGCAAAGGAGGCAGAGTTCTATCATTTATTATTTTCTTTAGGAGAAGACAACACCAGAGGAAATAGCACACTGTTGAAGCCATGATTCTGTCTTTTCTCTCTTCTTCGACATTGAGCTGATCTGAAAGGGAGGAGATAGTACCAATGCTTTAATTGATTTCCATTTCTTTCACTCTAGACTTTGATGGGTTTAGGATTGGTCAGTACTGTAATGGGATTGATTTGGAATATGTGTGGCTGATTTTTTTCTTGGAATCTAGGTAGCTATGAATTAATTTGAGAATTTGAGCATATATAAACTATTTATTTGTGTTTATTGTTATTTTAATTACTTAATCTTGTATTAATTTGACTACTTTGTGCTTGATCATCACTAAATAGGAATTTAGAAAATTTAGATTAGCCTTAGAAGAGGGATCTTAATCAAGGATATTAAATATGGACTGGCCACTGAACTGGTCTAGATAGTGGGTCAGATCGGAGTTAAACTACGACTAAACTAGTGCTAAACCGGTAAAGAAGTGAATTTTAACGATAATATTTTCTGGAATAGTTTTAGAATTTGATAATTTTTTAGTATTAAATGATAATATTATTGAGTGATTCTTCTTTTATTAGAAAGTAGATATCTCAAGATTTCCATAGAGTCCTAATTTATAATTTTTGGAAATATTTAGAATTATATATGAATTTTTGAAATTAGAAACATCAGAATAAATATTGAATCAATCGGACCAAACCAGTTATGTCAACACCTATTAACATTTCGATATGCACAGAATGATAAAGACATAGTTCCACAGTTATACAGAAATAGTATAGATATACTGATACTAAGTACATGTTTACATATAGGAATCATCCCCTCAAAGTTTGACAATATTTACAATTTATCCAAAATTGTCCAAAACAGAGGCCACGTATAACCACTAGCTAAAATATCGGGTTATGCACTCTCATTTTCACGCATCATATGCTTTTCCCTTTGAGCCGCTAGCTCCTGCTGGAATTTTGTTATTATTAAAAAGGGTGAGATTCTAACAAATCTTAGTAGTTACGAACAATCTATGATATAAAATGCAACAAATAATTATGTCAGGTATCACATAAACACTACTACAAAAAACCAAATTTGTGGCGCTTATAATTGCATTAGCTGTGGCGCTTGCGAAATGCCACCTATCTTAACGCTACTAAAAAAAGCTGTGGCGCTTGAAAGCGCCACAGCTATTTAAATTTTTTTTTTTTAAATAGCCTTTTGTGGCGCCTAACCAGCCAGGCGCCACAGGAGGCTACCTTCCTGTGGCGCCTGGTCAGCCAGGCGCCACAGGAGGCATCCCTCCTGTGGCGCCTGGCTGGCCAGGCGCCACAAAAGGCCTTTTTCTTTTTTTTTTTTTTTGCGTTTTCTTTTTCTTTTCTTTCCTGTGGCCCTTTTTTTTGCTTCCTGATTGTGAAGCTTTATTTTATAATGAGTTGCTTTCATGTTTATCATCTCTCAAATTTTCAATCTTTCTATTTTATATATCAACCTATTATATATATATATATATATAATTTTCACATTTAAAATTCAAGTTCCCCAACAATAATTTTCTTACACAACAATATATTTATTGTCATTTCCTCAATAATAATGTTCTTACATTAATACTTTCCAAAGCTAACATAAAAAATATCACAATACAAGAACTTGATATGTGAACACAGTACATCAACAACTGATTAAGTAAATTAAAAGATTACTAAAAAAATTTAAACAAAGCAAGCTAGAATGAAACAATCTTCTTCTTACGTTGGTGACGCTAGCTTGAGTGACGAGGATGAGCAAATGTGAGCTGTGGAGTGGATCAGTAGGGATCAACTGTAGTGAGGTTCAAAAGAGGAAGAGAGACAGAGAGTATGAAGAAAAGGGAACAACTAGGAACAAAAGTGGGGACAGACGAAACAAAATGGAAAAAGGGACAAGAGAATTTAATGTAGAAGACGAGTGTGTGTTTTTGTTGTGCAAGAGAAAGTGATATCTTTTACGGGGGAGAGGTGTCAACATGAGCTATGGAAGAGGGAATAAAAAGGAAAAAGGGAGGGAAAAGATAAAAAGTAAAGTTAAAGGAGGGAAATCTGATTGGCGGGAGAGTTGAAAAAATTCATTATTCAAGCAATTGTGGCACTTCTTTAAAGAAGTGCCACAGCTGCCCTTTTTTTTTTTTTTAATTTTTTTTTTTGGGACCAGCTGTGGACCAGGCGCCACAGCTGGTGGGGCCAATTGTGGCGCCTGGCAAGGCAGGCGCCACCTTTGGGTGTAACCAGCTGTGGCGCCTGGTCCACCAGGCGCCACAACTGGCCAATTGTGGCGCCTGCCTTGCCAGGCGCCACAATTGGCCCCACCAGCTGTGGCGCCTGGTGGACCAGGCGCCACAGCTGGTCCCAAAAAAAAAAAAATTAAAAAAAAAAAAAAGGGCAGCTGTGGCACTTCTTTAAAGAAGTGCCACAAAATATGCACCACCTTTCAATCTTTTTGTAGTAGTGAAAATGCAATAGTATAATTATACTATAAACATGTTTCTCGAAATGTGCACATTTCAGGGCCAACCTTTGTTAAACCCCGAGTCAAGACCAACTACTATCAGAACCCAACTTCCGTACCTTAGTCCCTTGACTGGGCAGTGTACCCTTTCAATACCAAATTCTCCTAACGTGATCCCTTTTTAGGGTCGTTGGGGGTATTGGTGTGTTTCTCCCCCGGACGGTACTTGTGATTTTCCCGCGCGCACCAGTTAGAGAGTGCATTATACATATTACAAAAAATTGCATACACAAGCAAACATAAGTTTACATAGTGTATGAAGAAGAGAGTTCCTACCTTAACTTTTTTACCTCGTAAAACGTGTGCCTCGTAAAGCGTGCCATCAACTAGCTCAACTCAATCCTAAATTGTCAAATGTATAAGAATTAGGTTAAAATATATTCATATACCATTTTAGGCATTTCCATAGTGTTTATAGTGGTTATATTTGCCTATTGTGAAAATTTACCAAAATGCCCCCGAGACCCAGCCCCACCCCACCGTTCTTTGTACGACCATACTTCTCCTAAAATTTTGACCTGAGCTATTCTGACATATTTTATCCCAAGGAATCCATTGCCATAATCAGAATTAGCAAATTCAGTGCCAAAGGAGTTGAATGCCCTTGGCAGCCCCTATTTTCAGGGTTTCAAGGGCGTTTTCATAATTAGGCTTTTGAGGGTTTTTTCTGAAAAAGTGTTCAACTGTAATCCCATCTAATTTTACCTCATAAACACAATGGAATAATTAGTTTCATGAAAATCCAACTCCTAGCCCATTTTTTCCCCTAGCCGAAATTCTCAGGTTCTTCAAAAAAAAGTTGGGGTTTTTGAATTCTGACTCCGCAGACTTGCTCCTTTCTATTCCTAATCACTATATTAACTATTTAATTATGTTATAACTACCATTTGGACTCAATTTTGGTAGCATAACACCTATAACACAATATTTCCCAAATTTACATTCAAAGTAAATTAATCAGAAATCCACGTATTAAACTATTCACAACAGCTAGATCAATCAATATTCAAAGTTTCGGAGGTTACCTTTCGCTTCCTCAGGCTTCTCCTTGGTGTGACCGAACCATAGCCTCTTTAAACACCAAAATTTCTTATTCAAACACCTTCAATAACATAGAAGAGAAGTTTAGGAGACGGATTATACATGTTAGGTACAAATTCACCGAAGAAATTGACCTACCTTGTGAGATTTTGCTCCTTCTCTCTCTAAAATTCCCTCAAGCCTTCTCTCTCTATTTTGCTACCAAAACCGATGGGAAATGGAGGAAAGAAGATGAAGATTTGTTTTATAACATTAGCCTTATGTCATTGTATATCTTCCTTAGTCATATTTAGCAAATCTCCAAAAATACCAAATTCCAACTTTTATGCACATGTAATTTAATGTCCTAAAGCCCAATTGATATGAAACTACTTCTCCCCTCTCTTGCTACATGAGATGGCATCCCAATGGTCCTTCTCTTTGGTCTCAATTGGCTTCAAACTTATTCAAGTTATGTGTACACTTTAAGTCACAATTTTGGTCAAATTTGCACTTTTGCTCAAATTTTTCATAAATTCATATTTATTTGACCAAAATACACCAAATGTATATTTCCTATTTATTTTCCTTAATTAATTGAAATTAACTTCAATTAATTGAAAAATAATTAATTTTGTGCTAAATTGGCAAATTTTCAATTTTGCCATTACCTTTTTAATTTAATTTCTTTTTCTCCTCTTTATTTGGCCAATTTCCATTTATTATTGGACCAAATATTATCCTCTATTTTTCCTCTATTTTTGGATCTCCATATTGGGCTTTTTAAATTACCCAAATTTATCCCATAATTATTTTTCCCAATTTCTCATGAAAAAGAAAATTTTCAAAATTTATAAATTACAAATTCATGAATATTCACCATTTTATTGACTTTCTTAAATAATTACGATATATTTGGTGAATAAAATTTGGGGAGTTACAGGTTATATGGCCAGTTCGACGGTTCCCGTGGTCAAACTGGCTGATCCAGTCCGGTTTTAATAACTATAATCTGAATTGGACCATATGATTAAGTAATGTGGGTTTAGAAACACTACAAAAAAAAGAACTTTTAGTGGCAACATTTGGCAGTGACATTAAAAGTCGCCGCTAAAAGTTAGACTTTCAGCGGCGACTTTTAAAGTCGCCACTAAAAGTTAGACTTTCAGCAGTGACAAAAGTGTCACCACTGAATGTTACACCTTCAGCGGCAACAATACAAAGTTGCCACTGAAAGTTAAACTTTCAGTGACGACATTTTTTTTTGTTAAAACACCTTCAACGGCGACATTGTGTTGTCGCCACCGAAAGGGTGTTTTAGTGGCGACTTTAGTGTGGCTACTGAAACTCTTGTTTGAAAATTTTCAATTTTTTTTAAAACACTTTCAGCGGCGACATTGTGTTGTCGCCACTGAAAGGGTGTTTCAGGGGAGACTTTAGTGTCACCGCTGAAAGTTTTGTTCGAAATTTTTCAAAATCATATTCTTTTTTAAAACATTTTAATTTTCACCATTGAAAGTCAATTTTAGCTTTTGCTTTATTAATTTTTTTAAAAAATAATATTTATAAAATTAAAATAATATTTATTAAATAATTTTATTTAACCTTAATTATTAAAATTATATTATTATTTATTAGGTAATTTTAATTAAAAAATTGTTTAATTCAAATATATAAGAATTTTTTTCATTTATATTAAATTTTTCATTATTTTTAATAATATTATATTTAATTAATAATTAATTATATGTATGTACGTTTATACATATTATAATATTATGCATATAATAATATGTAATAATATGACACAAGTTCATTTCGGTGCAACTGGCAAAAACTAGCACGCAAACGCATCGGCTCCCTTAGGTCGCGGGTTTGAATGGGAGGAGAGTCACTTGGAGGAATTATGAGGTGCAGACACGTGGCAACATGTGGCAGCCAGGGGAGGGGGATACATGGCGCTCTAAGGAGCAACCATGTGACATTTGTAAATTAATATTTTTTAAATTCGAATTTTTTTTAAAAAAAATATTTTTTGAATTTTTTTTTTAAAAAAATTAACACTTTTAGCGGTGACTTTATTGAGTCGCCACTGAAAGCCACATTTAGCGGCAACAAAAAGTCACCACTAAAAGTCACCTTTAGCGGCGACACAAAAGTCGCCATTGAAAGTTACCTTCAACGGCAACAAAAGTTGTAGCTAAAACTATACTTTCAGTGGTGACAAAAATTGTTGCTGCTAAAACTTTCAGCGACAGTCGCAATAGCGACTACTTTTTGTCGCCGCTGAAAAACTTTTAGCGGCGACTTTTAGACTTTCAGAGGCGACTCATTTTTTTTTTTGTAGTGGAATTTATTCTAATTTTTCAATAGGATAGGAATATACCTATTGGACCCATATAATTCTATCAGAGTGAATTTGGACATTTATTACCTCTTGAGTAAATTAGTTAAAAATAACAATTTTAACTTAAGAGAGAGGTATGACTAATTGGAAGATACTTATATCCATTTAAACTCTAGATTAAAAATTTAACATTAAGTGCATTTATTTTGGATAAATACATGCTCTAAAACTTGAAAAGAGGATTAGCCACTCTAGGTTCTTTTTCTCCATTGAAATTTTAAAAACATTAAATTTAGTACTTTTGTTTTTGTTTGAATTGATTTTCAAATTCATTTCCTTCTTTGATTTGCTCAACTTAAATGAAAATTAAATTTAAGGTAATTGATAATTGATAATGCCTAATTATCAATTACCTTGAATCTCTGTGGAACGACCTTGATTTACTATTATATTATTTTCACGGTCTGTATACTTGCAGTGCTTGTTTAAAATTTAGTAGCATCAGGTATAGATAAAAGGTGACATGTACAACTATTCTTGTTTTAAAAATGTTAACTAAGAGAAGACCCACCGAAGATATGCTTAATGATGGTCACAATCTTCAAACATATGTGAAAAATGCATTTCCAAACAAGCTTTTGGAAGTAATTGGAACATATAGCGGAATCATCAGTGATACAAATCCATCCTAATGTTTAAAAATGCTTGTGTTCTTTATTTGAGATCAGACTTTCTTGTTCAATGGAATCACTTCATGAAAGAATGAGTGCAATTGATGTTACAAGGCAGCTCAATTCTATCAAAAGTTTTTCCCCTTTATGATGAGTGCAACGTCACCTACGTACATCAGTTTCATTTGATTTGCGCATATGCATATATATTTTTTGTCAACTTGATTTTTTTTCCGGGCCGGGGGGATATTTCGACATTTTGTTTCTATTCAATGTTTAATTCATCCTGTGGATACTGGTTACTTACTCTTAAAAATTAACCAGAATATGGATTATCCTATTTTGGTAATATAAAAAAAGAATTGAGCTTTCACATTTTATCTTATATTTTTAATGATTGCTACATCTCATTTTTTGATTTATTTGTTGCAAGTAACGAATGGTGTGTGATCAATTTTCCTGAAATGAATGAACTGTGATTGGGATGAGTCTAACGTTATAACCTCAGGCATGCATGTTTATTTTGCGGCCATATGCGATATGTGTGCATGGTTTGTATTATTTAGTCTCCATGTTGATGTTTCTGTCATTATGGTTGAGACTTGAGAGCATAGCTTCCTAGTTGCTGTTAATCATATGTTCAAACATGATTAAAATCAAGTAATTACGTTTATAAGTGTAAAGGTTTTAAAATTAAAATAACGCAAGGCTATGCCGATTAATGTTGTGCATTTGAAAAGTGACACATGGTTGACTTTGCTAAATTTAATTGTGACATTGGAATTCGCTGATGGGATACGTAAATAAACTATGCTTCAGAGTTTATTTTTAATGAATTACATCTTAATATATCTTGGTGCCTTTTCATGTTGACGATGTTTAAAATTACTCAAATCTTTTATGTGTGTTGACATTATAATATTGACATGCTTTTTGGCTGAGTTTATTATAATGTCAATATTGTTTACCAACCTTCCTAAGCCAGTTAAGGCTCCAGTTGATGAGTAAGTGGAAAATGAGATCTTAGAAAAATAGTTATAGACATGAAAATTACAAACTTAGAAATCAACATGAAGTGCTTATATATTTTAATTTTTTTAGGAACAAATTAAAATAAAATAAGATTAAAAAATAATTGAAAAAATATAGTATTTTTAGACTTGATCTTAGCGAATAGGCTGAGATGTTTTCATGTGTGTGTGTGTGTTAAGTTTTTGTGTAATGGTTTCCTCTTGGATTGCAGAGTGCCAAAAAAATAAATGCACTCTTCATTATTTATAATATATAATGGCAAAAATACCTTAACTCATTAATTTATATCTTTTATTCATTTATTGGAATAAAAATAAAATGTGTATGTATTTGTTATGAAGGATTTTAGTATTGTATGCCTCCAATTTTCTTTAAATATTATGTAAATTTACATAACTTATTATCGAATTCTCTTGATCTATAAAACTATTTTACAAATATTAATTATTATGACTACTAAAAACTCAAAATACTGACTATATTATATATAACAATTTCAAAATCTTGACACCTTCTACTTTAAGTTGGCTTCGCCCGCTTTCACGTGTATTCTGCACAAGAGGTCAATAACTTCATATGAAAGGAAATACAAAGTTAATATTGATTTATTTCTATCTATTGAATGTAAACGTGCATTTGTCTTTGAATTTTTCAGAAGGCTGACGAAATTAATATTTTAACCCATATAATAATAATCCTTTGCGCCTCGTTAATCACGTTTAGGCCCTCTTAGTTCATGTTTTGTCTTTTTTAGGAAGACTTTTCTCATAAAAAAAGCAAGAAGACTTATCTTCCTTTCTCCTTAAGAGTAGAGCCCTCTTAATTAATTCATTTTTGTGTATTAAAATTTCTAAAAAAATTTATTAATGCAAAACAAAAGTTATTTGTTAGATACTATTGGAATATGTCTGATCCACCCTTGATGGAGTAGAGCCCAAGCCCAGTTCACTTGGGGCTATTATAAAATTATAGAAAAATATGGGTCTAAATAAGGAGTTTTATCTTTCTAATTTGAAATTCAAATCACAATAACTCCCGTATGTGATATATGGGGTTATATCACTTGGTGGGAGTTAGAAGATATATTCTAAGAAAAACTTTCAAAAACTTCTCTCTTTGTTCCTCTTCATCTGGATGGTGTATCTTCCGTATAATGTGATCGGAGTCCGAATCGGTGCTCCGATCTTGTGTGGGTACTCGTGAGTCAATCGGATTCCAGGTACGCCTGAAATTCCTTCATTGATACCAGAGCACATCTGTCCTGAGGCTATATATTTTTCTGCTATGTTTTCATATATTGTCCTACTTGGATATAATTGGTATAAAACATGATATTTATCTTGAATATCTGTTGCTGTGTGTTCCTTTTGTTATTCAGTGTTCCTTATCAATTATCTAGTATAATAGAATGTATGGATTGTGAATGGAAATGTTAAATCCAAAATCGAAGAGGAAACTGTGAAGAACGTTCCCCTTGAGAATTGTAGGCGATGGTTATAAGTTTTCACAATTGGGTTATGAGAAAAACCCACTTTTAGGCAACAAAATTATCATTAACGTACATAGGATGAGAAAACCAACCCAAAACGACATAGTAATACTGCTGAAAACTTCATGTTCAACAGAAAATTTATCGTTCCAAACTTCCATATTGGGTGCTATGAAAACCTTTGTTATTGCTTCAAAAAATGAAGAAAACGACACCAAAAGTACTTAAAACGGACGCCAGACAGTGAGGATATGGAGGAGAGAAGGAACCGAGCCTGACTGACTCGACCCGGTGGGAGGTTGTAACCTTCAAAACAGTGTTGTTTTGACGTTTTTTTTTAAAAAAGGCAGAGCTAGATTTGGATTGGGCAGGTCAGGTATATCGGTTGACCCGATCCGCAAACAATAAAAGAATCTGGCAAACTTCAGAAAAAAAAAAAAAATACTGAAAAGTGCCATGTGTCACATGGCAATTGTGAAAAGATGCCACGGTCAGGTGGCAGACACGATATGAGAGCTATTGGCGCATGGACTTTGGATTGCCGATGCATGTAACGTTTTGGAAGCTCTATGGCGGCACATGCTGTAGTGGGTTTCATCTGGATTTTTCAATTTTTCTAGAATTTCTTTGTCCTCCTAATTCTAGGGGTGAGTGAAGGTGTGTTTGAGCTCTGATTGAGAGGCGGTATGTTTCTAAAAATTCTTAAATTCAAGATCATTTTGATATATGTTTGAAATTTTTTTGGAGTATATCTGGTTCTATTTTAGAAGCATTTAGTGCTAATTTTAATGATTTTTTATGAGTTTAAAAATCCTAAAATATTTATAATAATTCATAATTATTATATTTATGATAATTATATGAACCTAGAGAGTTCTAAAAGCATTGAACCAAAATATTTTATTCTTTTTGGATGATGACTATATTGAAAAAAACTTTCTTGAATATGAATCACTTTATTGTGGATTATAAAGGAGAAAATTATTTGTTGCTACCTATAAATAATGATCCAAGAGCCTAAATTACTTAAGAGTAATGAGAGCCTCTGAGTGATAGATGAAAGAGGGATTTGCTCATTTAAATTTGAGTCCTGAAACATAGCCTAGAAGGAGAAGATCCTAAAGAGGGTTAAAGGAAAATGATTCCAATCAAGATTTATTAAAACCTGAAATTGAATAAGAGGTGTGACCGGAAAGAAATCTAGAAGACAAATCTAAAAAATCCTAAATCTCTTGAATCTTAAGAAGTAAAAGTCTAGATTCAAATCCAAAGAAAACTCACGAAGGCAAAAGTGAGGGATTAAATACTAAAGGGATAGTATCAAATCAAAGTGTATGGAAATCTCAAATGGAGAAATTCCCACAAGCAAACTCCAGATCATGGTGAGATTTAGGAAAGTAATGCACCTCAGAAGGTATAGACCACTTCATGAGTGAAATAGAGCTTTGAGCCCAACCAACCATCAAGACTAGAAACTATAAAAAACTTGGAAGCAAATATTACTTAATGTTTCCTTGAAGAAACAAGGGAAAATTGCATAAGACTTTTTTGAATATCTCTTCAAGAAAATAGAGAAACTCTGGAAGATGATTAAAACAAAATGGGGCATAAAATTCTTCTAGCCTTAAAAAATAATGGTTATTGTGAACTTTATCAAATTGGGTTTAAGAAGAAAAGAAAATTCTCCCCAAATGAGGAAATGAGATGATTATGAAACCAAAGAAAACTATTGAATTGTCCCAAATTCCCTGATAATAAGAAACATAATAATGCTCTAAAAGACATAAAGAAGTAAATGTCAAACACTGTTTATGAGTGGAAGCTCTTAGAAATGAGTCTTTTAAGAGAATCATATGCTCCATCTAAATGGGAGCTAGTTTCATATTCTCTATCTAAGTGGGAGCTAGCAATATGCTCTATCTAAGTGGGAGCTTTCAAAAATTGAGCATTCTGATAGTCATAATTGAGCATATTATATGAAGTACTTGTATAAAATTTGTGATAGATGATAGTGGCATTGCTAGAATTTGTGTGATGGGAGGTACAAATGTATTCTCCTGATCACAGACCCAATGGTGTTATTACCTTTCTAGTCAAGAATAATACAAATACATGACATTGTATACTTCCATGTGCTACAAAAGGATATTTTTGGTTCAAATCAATTACGAATAACCCTATGAGTGGGATGATTTAAGTGACTAAGCCAAGGAAGGCTACCAAGAACAAGAATCTTAATTGATAAACTAAATGGGGACAATTGTGATATCTAGCATTGAAAGATTTCATATAAATAAAAGATCTTGTAAAGCCATTGACTTGGGTCAAATGGCACAAAAGCTGAGAATTTGCTCAGAAAATAAGAGATTGAGACCTACATAGTTTAACAAGGGAAACTTCATAGCATAAATTACCCTGCCTATGCCATACTTGATAAATACATGTGCAAATGTAAAAGAAATTCAACAGCAAGGCCATGTGAATTACATTCAAAGATAATTTTTTGAGGTACTTCAATCACCTCTTAAGAGAAAATATCTCATGAGATAATCAACTTGACAAGGAAACTGAGAGAAGTTGAACACGTATTGTCTAATGAACAAGTGCAGCTTGTTCATCCAGACACTCCTTTCCAGGTGAAAGCTCATGAAAGTCATCATGATCCATAGTAAAAACATTATTACTTTCAATAATGTATTGAAGTACTTGGAGCTTGAAAATGAATGTTTAGAGGTTTGCGAGTCCTCTATACAAGCTTGTCTCATAGAGGATGCAAGTCCTTCATAATAGAAAAGAGAAAGAAAGATAACCCTAAGTTCAAAGAAGGGTAAAAACTCTTCAAGTAGGAGGTTGACTAAAGCGAGGTTGAATACTTTTTCTGCTAGAGAATTAGCCACTTTGCAAAGGACTTTTGCAAGCAAAGTGAGCACAAAAGGACACAAGGTCCTTAAATTATGATGATAAGGATTGATGATACTTTATAGAATGTTCTCTATCGTCAAATCAAAGCAAGATGCTTAATGTTGGTGGCAACATAAAAATTGAGGTGAAAGGCATTAACGTCTACAAGTTCATTTTATGCAGTGAAACAACCTTACTTTTATGTGATGTGCTTCATACACTGGTTCAAATGAGATTAATTTGTTATCTCATGCCATCTAGATTATGGGTTCAACTAATTTAAACTTCCATGATTTTGTGAAACCTGTATAAATTTCTGATTCAGTTTTCCTTTCATGAGATTTCTTTATATTGAGCATTATTGGTGACACTTTATGCTTAGTTGCTTTACCATTCTCTGTAATTCAAATATTGACTTGATTATGTGTCATGCTAGACAAGGACATAGGAATTACTACCAAAATTAGCATAAAAAGGATTGCTAAGTGTAATTTCTGATGTGGAGATGTCCTTGTGATAGTCTACCAAGTAAAGCAACATGAAAAGATTTATAGTAAAGGAAAAATGACCGAATTTCCATTACAATTATTCCACTATGATAAATTTGGTACTGTGTATGAGGGCAAAGCACAAAGTTAACATTTTATAACTCTTGTTGAAGATTATTTATGATATAATCATACTTGTTTGATTTTGTATAAGTCTGAAGTTTAAGTATTTTGGACTGTGAATGGATAAGTTGTGAAATCAATTGAAACAATTAAATATGAGTTTTGAGATCTTATGTATAAACTAATCAAGGTTGTGAATGATCGAATGAGCTCTGTGACAGAAGAAAGATAGTTAGATAGCTAATTATCCGATGCACTCCACCACCATATAGAGTTATTGAAAGGCATAATGAAACATTACAAGATATGGTTATGTATGTGATCGTTCAAGCTAACCCACCAACTGTGAGTGAGAGAGTATTGAGGTCCACTTTCGGTGGATTAGTACACATATTTGTTTTCATCAAGTGTGTATGGTATTGAACTTAACCATATGCCCTCTAAAGTGGTTACTTCTACACTCTATGAATTATGGTCAAAGTACAAATTAGATTTGACTTTATGCAGACCATAAGGGTGCAAACCATAAGGGTCAGATGCACATTCCCATTGTGATTGTTAGTGGGAGCTCATTAGAGTGACGTCTTCATTTTTCATAAGTGAAAAGATCGAATTATGACTAAAAAACTAAAAGCTACCACACCAATATGCATCAGTTTCCAAACAAGGGCAAAAATGATGACTTTGTGTCTCTTAACGAGACACATAGACAAGGTAGTATAGAACTAGCTAGCGATTCTCAATCGACGTTGTGAGTGGGAGCTTAGAAGGGTCAATAAAGAGACCTAATCAAGAGAAGTAGGAAGCTCAAATAAGGAGTAATTGAGAAACGAGTTCATGGGTGCTCTAGAAGATAAAGTCATGTTCTGTACAAGATTCTTAGTAAGGAAAAATGGAAGAAAGTAATGGAAGTGATGATTCATTGAGAAAGAATAATGTTTGAGAACTAGTTGATCTAATCCAAGATAAGAGGCTATTTTTAAACTAGTCAATTTTGAAGATTAGAGATTAAGAGTGGATAGATCAATTAGCAAATACAAGAATCATTTGATTGCAACGGGATGAGCATAATAGGAAGGCTTTCATCTTACCTATTGTACATTTTAATCAGACTTATTCTGCCAACAATTTGCTGTTTGGATTTAGATATACATCAAGAGGATGAAAAACTGGCACTTTTCAAGTGGTGATATGGATGGCAAAATGTATTTGTAATGATAACTAGATTTCACTAGAAGTGGTATTTGAGGATTCATAGAGGGATAACCTCATATTTGTTTGTAGAGATCCTTTTATGGATTGAAGCAATCTTTCAAGGGAAAATTCCAAAAAACTACACTCAAAATATACAAAAGACAAATCAGTACATCGAAATTCAAAAAAGACAAATCAGGCGGGTGTCAAAAAAAGGAGCAATCTGTCATTTTGAAATTTCGGCCAAATTACCAAAATACCCTTCAGCCCTCAGTCGCAATAACAACATCAGAGTTGTTAATGGCGAATCATGAGTTGTTAATGGCGAGGTGAGTGTTGTTATTGGCCCTGAAACTTGTTAAGTGTTGAAAGAAGAAATTGGAGTTGTTAATAACGAATCCGGAGTTGTTAATGGCGAGTTATGTGTTGTTATTGGTCCTAAAATTTGTTAATTGTCAAAGAAGAATTCCAGTTGTTAATACCGAATCCGAAGGTGTTAATTCCGATGATCATGTTGTTATTCTGAAGTGTGCATGAAGGGTATTTTGGTAATTTGGCTAAAATTTCAAAATGACAGATTGCTCTTTTTTCTGACACCCGCCTGATTTGTCTTTTCTGAATTTCGATGTACTGATTTGTCCTTTGTATATTTTGAGTGTAGTTTTTTGGAATTTTCCCATCTTTCAAATAGTGATACATAAGGTTTCATGAGAGCAATAACCTAATGTAGTTTTCAAATGGTTGACGACAACCATTGTCAAGTAAGTTTTTAATATTATCCTTTTCAATGGATGATATACTATTGGCCAAAAACATTTTGAATCCAGTAGTGCATGTTAAAGAATGTCATTCATAAATTCTGAAAAGAAGCACATGGGTGAATCAATGTACATTCTTGCACTTTAGACCTAATGAAATAGCTCAAGGAGAATCCTCTCTATCACAAGAGAATTATATTAGGAGATCCTTGAGTATTTCTATATTAGTGAATGCAAACCCATGGATAACTTGTGGCTTTAACAATGATTTTTAGTCTTGATATTTGTCCCTGAAGTAAATAAACATAGAAAATGGAAAAATGTTTCCATGCAACACTGTTGGTAGTCTAATGTATGCAGTGATGTGTACAAGACCTAATATATGTTTTGTGGTAAGACTTATATGTTGGTACTAGTCTAACCATTATGAGAGACAGGGAATGCCTCCACAAAAGGTCTTGAAATACTTTTAGGGCATATAATGATTATGTGCATTTTAATGTACTATGACATTACAGGTGGCTACATGGTGGATGATGTTTGGAAAAACATCTATGATTTGAAAGTGTCAATTCAAATATAGTGTTAATGAATTGTGAGAACACTACAACCATTACCTGAGCAAAAGACCTTAAGTATCATATCAAGACTAAACACAAAGATGTGATTCTTGTTAGAAATACTATAGCACATAAAGTTGTTATTGAACAACACATTCCTATGCAAAGTCCCCTAGCTAAGCATATGACCAAGGAAATACAAGAAGATCATGATAAGTCCTTTGGCATGCATAGGAAGTGAAGTATAGATACTTCATTATGGCTTTTACATTTGTATGCGAAAGTATACAATGTCTAGTATGTTGTACAGGTTGATGAGGTCGGCTTTCTCACATGACTGACCACTTTTGACACTCAGGAGGAGTGTGCATAGATGAGACATATGTGTTCACCAGTAAAGTAGCGAGAAAGATGATATGGTAGAGAAGAAATACAAACTAAATGTCGCCTTAACTTAGCAGTGTAGTCAGTCGGGATGAGATCCATGATTATAAATATGGATCAAATCATGGAAACCCACATCCATGATACCTGTAGCCAGACAACAAATTCTTCAAATTGATGTCATGTGAGTAAATATGAAGAATTTTGGTTTAAATACTCTGCATGTCTAAACTTAAGTCTATACGGTGTTAATGGTAAGATCAAATCGACATACACTCTTAAAGTATAAGAGTAGCACCATAGCATGTGATTCATGCATAAATAGGAAGCAATTTAATAGATCCCTACTTCATTGTTGTGTGAGTCCCATAAAGGTTAACCCTTTCAAGATGTCCTCTGAATTTGACAATATCATGGAGATATGTTTCAACATTTGCTACTTTAACGTTTTTCCTATGTTCATGATCAATATGATCTAAAGGCATTATGTTAGGAAAGTGATTGATTCATGTTGAAATGATATATGGGTAAAAGGAAGATTACTTGAAATATACACACTTATGTTTGTGTCTGAGACTGGTCCTTTATGATAATACTTGGGTAATTTCTTAAGTGAGGACACTATGCATACGAGAAAGGTAATTTGAGTTTTATCTTGACTCAAGAGGGATTAGATTGGTCATAAAGAAAGTGTAGGTTAAAATCTATGACATCAGAGACATTATATTAATATGATTGAGCTACACTATAGGGTTGTTTTGTATTGGTCTCTATGAAAGGGATTTCTAGTACAAGATACCCAAATAGAGACATCATGCCCACTTGGTTACAACAGAGCACCTGGTATGAAAGAAGGATGGAAGAAAAAGAGACTTGACCCATAACATCTAATTCATCAAGTGTGAGTGGGAGATGCTGTAATATGCTTGGTCCACTCTTGGTGAATCAGAACCCAAGCCCAGTGCACTTGGGGCTATTATAAAATTATGAAAAAATATGGGCTTATATAAGGAGTTTTTTATCCATGTGATTTGAAATTCAAATCACAATAACTCCCGTCACTACTACAAACTAGACATTTAACGACCCTAAAGGACGTCCCTTTTTAAATTAGGGACTCCCAAAGTTCAATATTTAGCGGGAAACATTGGCGCTGGTTGAATTTTAAAAAAAAAAAATTTTGAACCACTTTAGACGTCCCCAGCTTCACTGGGGACTTCTAAACTACAACTTTAGAAGTCCCCAGTCTAACTGGGGACTTCTAAAGTGCCACTTTAGAAGTCCCCAGTCAAATTGGGGACTTCTAAAGTGACAAAGTTCGTGGGAAACATTGGCGCTGGTTGAATTTAAAAAAAAAAAAAAAATTGAACCACTTTAGACATCCCCAGTTTCACTGGGGACTTTTAAAGTGGCAAAGTTCGCGGGAAACATTGGCGCTGGTTGAATTTAAAAGAAAAAATTTGAACCACTTTAGAAGTCCCCAGTCAAATTGGGGACTTCTAAAGTGGCAAAGTTCGCGGGAAACATTGGCGCTGGTTGAATTTAAAAAAAAAATTTGAACCACTTTAGACGTCCCCAGTTACACTGGGGACGTCTAAACCTCACTTTAGACGTCCCCAGTTTGACCGGGGACGTCTAAAGTGTGCTTTAGACGTCCCCATTTTGACTGGGGACGCGAAAAAGCCTGTCAGACACCCATCCCATCAGCAGCAGGCCAGCAGCTTTATTTTCCTTCCCCAAGCTTCATTTCGTCTTCACTCGTGAGCTTCGTTCCAAACTATCTTCCTCTTTCCCCTTTCCCCTTTCCCTTGCTTCCTTTCCCGTCTTCCTTCCTCTTTCTCAGTTCGTTGCTGCAACTCCCTTTCCTGTGCTTCCTTCCCTATTTGCCTTCCTCTTTCTCATAATCATATTTCTATTTTTCCCTCTCTCTTCTTTGACAAGAGCACCATCATTTGTGTCTCCCTTTCACAACTATCATCTTCCTAGCTGGTGGCACCGTGAGTCATCTCCATTTCTGTCGTCCACAGGTTTGTCTCTCAATCCCACAACTTTGGATACAAATGATTGAACAAATGCTTGTAACTGTTAATTTAAATCAGATTTTGAAACTAGAAAAACAGAGTAACTTGTATATGCATACTTTTAATCTGCTTCTAATTTGCTTGATATGGAAATGGACTGTCATTATTGCATACTTGTTTTTTTCGTCAGCAGACTTCAACACGGTGATGTATATATATAGACATGAGTTAAAAAAATGACAATGATACTTAGGAATGAATTTGGTTTGGCTTAGGTTAGTCTAGTTTAACCAGCGCCAATATGTTTATTAGATTGTTGTGTTGTGTTGTTATATAAAATGACAATGATACTTAGAGTTGTGTTGTTGTACATACTATTAGATTGTTGGATAACATGTTTATTAGATAGTGCTGAACTGATGTTGTTTTCATTCTGGTTTATGCAATATTTCTTCTATCCAATTTCTGCAGTTTAAATTTGCCGGATAGTGATGTATATATAAAAGGCCATAAAAAAGACTTTAGAAGTCCCCAGTGCAAACTGGGGACATCTAAAGTGTTTCTGAACCACTTTAGACGTCCCCAGTTTGCACTGGGGACTTCTAAAGTCTGGACTTTAGAAGTCCCCAGTGCAAACTGAGGGCGTCTAAAGTGGTTTAGAACCACTTTAGACGTCCCCACTTTGCACTGGGGACGTCTAAAGTGGTTCATAAACACTTTAGACGTCCCCAGTAACGACTGGGGACGTCTAAAGTCTGACCAAAAGACGTCCCCTATTTTAGGGACGTTATTGACAGTTTTTTCTACGACGCTCAGATAGACGTCCCTCTGTTTTCAGACGTTAAAAGGCCCAAAAAAGGGACGTTAAAAGCATTTTTTGTAGTAGTGCGTATGTGATATATGGGCATATATCACTTGGTGGGAGTTAGAAGATATATTCCAAGAAAAAATTCCAAAAACTTCTCTCTTTGTTCCTTTTCATCCAGATGGTGAATCTGCTGCATAACATAATTGGAGTCTGAATCGGTGCTTTGATATCTTGTGGGTACTCAGTGAGTCAATCAGATTCTAGGTATGCTTGAAAATCCTTTAGATGCTTAGATACATTAACCAAAAAATAAGAAATATTATAACTTTCTCAACTGATAATAAAAAGATTAAAATTCCGAATCTTGAATCCTTGCAGTATTTTAAATTAAGATAAAATATATCTTTTGTTTTTGAATTTTTTAAATTATTTAGTCTTTGAACTTTAATCTGGGACTAGATAAAAATGATATTTTTGTAAATAAAATTGATCAAAATAAGTTTTTAATGCTGGTATTGTGAGAAACTAATAGTGTATTTTTTTTTCTTTAAAAAAAAGAAGAATTTTCATGCCTGTTTCGGAAGAAACTGATATGAAACTTAAATAAATATATAAGCATAACCTCAAGCAGGAAAAAAAAAAAAGGTTTTTAGTGGTCAGCGTCGTCGTGGAAATCAAAGTCCGAAGAAGCCAAATAATATATTACTATTAATAGCAACAATTGGTGGGTGGTGGGATGTTAAGTCGCTGTCCTTTTGAAAATGTTAAGTCTCACACAATATATTAATATAATGAAGTTTGTTGGGATGCTATGAAGAATCCTAAGTCATGTTTTGTTGGAAAGCTCCCATGTTTGTCCAAAAAATGAAAAAAGAAGCTCCCATGAAATGTAAAAATATTTTACAAATTTTTAATTACATTATAATCAATACTAATAAAAGCTCTAATCATACGATACTATTGTTTAAATGGGCTTGTAACTCTTTACAGGATATGCTTTGGAGATTTCTAAGCATTTAATGCATATTTTTAATTTTTACTCTCAATTAATTATATATATTTCAACTTTTTTTCTCAATAACTCTCTTTGGTCACTTTTTCTACTCATTTTCTCTCCCACCCACCTTCTTTATAAATAAGGGTGTTTTTTGAAAAATACGTTGCATTTTTTACATATTTGTTAGAAAAATCCTAATTAAATCCTGTTGAAATATCAAAATCTAAATTGCCTAAACTTTTAGCAAATTATTAATTAGGCCAAAAAGTTTTATTAGGAATTTCTGGATGTAGTTAAAAGAACCAAAATGTCCTTATATACATAGATTTTTTTTTTCAGTAAATCTGTGACTGATCTGGACAATATATGGCATAACTTTTTTTGAGATGTCGGCCAATGATACATTCGATATTGTGATTAGTTATCCTATACGCTCCAAAGAAATTTAAAATATTGTTTTGTAATGCTTATGTTTTTCTTGTATTTGCCGGTTAATCTTGTGGTTGGTTATATAATCCTCCCCCAATTCTTAATATAAAACATATTTATATAATTTAATTAGATTAGAGAAGTTAGTTGAGTTAATTAATATAGTATGTATTCTCTAAAATACCCAAGTCATCTTCCTTAATTCCCTCTCCTCCTTGGTTATGGTTGAGGGAGCATCAATAAAGGTAAATTAGGAAAATATTATATTGACAAGTATGAAAACTATATCTTATATTAAGGACCAAAATTAACTCCTCAAATAAATCTTATAATAAGGATAGGAGGAAATATTGATTTATAGTTTAACATGCAGAAAAAGGAACTTAACTAATTCCTTCTTTAAACAGGAAAAGTTGCAATTACATACTCTCCCAAGTAAATCAACAGAGTTTTTTCTTTGGGAAGAGCACAATGAGGTACCAAGAACCATAAAAAATTATAAAAAAGTCCCATAGAAAATTCCCATAATAAAATGGTCCCTAGGGACTGCATTGTAATTAATTTTGAATGTGAAATGACTTTGTTGCCCCCATTGAATAATGTGCCTATTTTCACAAGCCTCTGTGCCAATTTTGAAAACTTTGTCTACCTATTTTAACAAGTGCATGTGCCTACTTTGACAATTTCATTTTCCCACTTCGACAAGTTATAAAATGGCAAGTTAATGTGCCTATTTTCACAAGCTTCTATGCCAATTTTGACAACTTCGTCTGCTTGTTTTGATAAGTACGTCTGCCTAATTTGACAAGTTCACTTTTCCATTGTGACAAGTTATGAAATGGCAAGTTAATGGAGCAACAAAGTGATTTCATATTCAATATTAATTACAATATAGTCCCTACGGACCTTTTTGTCAGGAGAATTTGCTATGGGACTTTTTTATAGTCCTTAGGACCTTACTATGAGTTTCCCCTTTTCTTTTCAGATATATGTTACTGCATTAATTTTCTCACTCTAGGTTCTGGGCTTCTGGTTAATATCATTATAATTTGAACCTCATGTAAGGGAACAATCCATCGACCAATTATAAGAAGTAGAGCCTCTTTGAGTTAGCATTTAAAAAGTCGCTTACGCAAGGTAATACAAAACTCCTCTCACATACTTACCTCATATACCATAAATCACGTCGAAAAAACAGCTTCCACCACTAATTCAAACAGGCATATAAATGATAGAATAGCATAATTCATGGGATTGATTGGATCTTCAATCATATCCAATCCTACTGATCCTACCATGCGTATATCATTATTAAATTTTTTTATGAGACTTGTTAACTTTTCCACATATGGTATGGAGTTCAATATAAATTTTAGAGTATTTTTTATAGCTTTTTAATTATGGAGGGATATTATGGTCTTTAACAACATTCAAAAATCCTTAATTAGGCCACCCTGACCTAATTAAGAATTTGTTAAAAGTGTATGTCTAAATTTAGATTTTGACATTTCAGTTGCATTTAATCCAAACTTTCCCTATTTATTGTCTTTAACCTACTTTAATTAACTTGTTAATATATTATTTGTATATTATAAAAAGCAACGAAGAGAGCATAAGCTGGTTCCGCTCCGGTCCGAACACCAATGGAAATGAAAACAATAAATTTTCGTTTTGAAACTTTTGTAAAGACATGTGCTATTTCATCCCATATATAATGGAACTTTTTGTTGTGTTAAACACGCGTGTATTCTCGGTGGCAAAAAAAAAAAAAAACGCGTTTATTCTGTTTATTCGTATTTTATCTTTTTGAGGAGACTTCTCTCAAAAATAAAATAAATGGGAGATCTTTCCTCCCATACTTATCTCCTTTAAGTCCATCATAATTAATTCATTATTTTTATGTACTAAAATTTCCCAAAATTTTTACTAATGCAAAATAAGAGTTGCTGTTAAGTACATTAACCAAAAAGTGAGAAATGTAATTTTATTAACTGGTAATAACAAGGATATAATTACATTTACATATTTTGAATTCCATATAAAAAAATAGATTCTCCTTTCATCTTTTCATACAGTTCCTTGGGGTGTTTTAAAATAAGATAAAATTTAATTTTTATTTTTCTTGTTTTCTTAATTATTGATTTGGTCTTTAATCTTTAATACGAAACTATTCAATTTCTGTAATTTTTTTACTTATATATTAGAATAAATTGGTCGACGCATATTTTTTTAATATGGATTATATTTTTAACTTAGAACAACAGATTTAATAAAATTTTTGATTTGATAAATTACAAGAATTAAGTTGTTCTGATTTAAATTTGAGGAAGTAGGCTGGAATTTGCGGACCCGACTTTCCCTCTTATCCCTTACCCTCCTTTTCCCTCCTTTTCTCAATATGGACCGTTAGATTAAGATCTCAACGGTCCAGATTTAATATTTTATAATAATAATATTATTATTTTTATAATAAAGGAAAAGTTTGAACTGTGAAATCATAATCTAACGGTCCAGATTGAGAAAAGGAGGGAAATGGAGGAAAGTTGGATCCGGAATTCGTGGAAGAGGGGCCTCTCCATTTCCCCTTACCGTCCACTTCCCTCCCCTTCTTTATTCTCACTGTTAAATTAACTTTGAATGGTTGAGATTCAATATCCTATAAAAATATTATTATAATGTTGAAGAACAAAATATGTATATGAATAAATTGAAATCATTAAAATCTGATATAACTAGCTGATAGCTTTATACTTTTATTAAAGTATTTTATATGTGTGTGTGTTCCCACGCGCGTGTGTGTTGTTTTTTACTTTTTATAGGATATTAAATTTCAACCATTCAGAGTTAATCTAACAGTGATAATAAAATAGTGGAGGGAAGTAAACAATAAGGGAAATGGAGAGGCCCCTCTCCCAAAATTCATATGAGAAGATGCCCTCATTTAACATACGATAGGGTCTTGAACAAGTTTCCAAAATAAGGATACCTGTATTTAACCGAAAAAACATTGAAGAAGTGTGTTAAGGATTAAGAAAATTAAATTTAAAGAAATGGCTATCCCTACCTTATAATAACATAGAAATATAATAATAACGTAAAATTTGACTAAATGCGGCATATATGATCTCAATATTTACAGCAAAAAGGTCATCAAAATCTTAGGGTGTGTTTGGTTTGAGGGAAGGGGGTGGGCCGGGGGGCAAAATTTTAACTTTAATTTCCCTCCCTCCCTTTAATTTAAACAAAGAATCCTCTCCCCTCCTCTCCATTTTAACAAATTAAACAAGATGAGACATACCCTCCCCTCCCCTCAAACCAAAACACTCCCTTAGTGTGAGGAAAATAAACAGTTAATAAGTAACTATTTTGATCGAACATGTGAGAAATTTTCAACCTCCAACAACATGACACTTGAAGATGAATAGTTAAGTAGCTATTATATCCTCATAAAAATATATTTTCTTATTGTTTTATTGTGTAACAAACATAACAAATATTATAATGAGAGAATGACAAAGATTTCCAACATACGAGACTTTGGATTCCTCATAGCATCCCAACAAACTTTATTGTCGTGAGGAAAGTTCCCGTGGGCGTGAAAAGTAAATTTTTGTGTGATAAGATTTTCAAAAAGACAGTGACCATAAGAGTTAAGAGTTACAACTAACCACCACCCAATTTTGTAATTATTTTTTAAAACGAAGTATTTCTCAGGCACAAAATGAGATTTTTTTGGCTATTTAAGTCCAACTAATGAATCAGAAAAAGTGTGCTTCAACATACAGAGAACTCGAATTACTAACTAGCCTACTGTTTCTCAACCATGGTCCTTCAATTATTTGTTTCCTTTGTTCTCATATTTCAATACTGGAACCCTGCTTCATCACTGAGCAACGAAACTGATCTTTTGTCTTTAATCAAATTCAAGGAATCAATATCCAGTGATCCATATCGGATCATGGATTCTTGGAATTCATTCACACACTTCTGCGATTGGCATGGAATCTCTTGCAGCCACAAGCATCACAGAGTTACACATTTGGTCTTGAAAGGATATCAGTTATCAGGTACTATATCTCCTTTTATTGGCAATCTTTCCTTCCTGAGGGTTATCGTTCTTGACGACAATAATTTCCAAGGAGAAATTCCAAAAGACATGGGTCGTTTGTTCAGATTGGAAGTACTTCATTTTAGCAATAATACATTGACAGGAGAATTTCCTATCAACGTCACAATGTGCTCTAACCTCAAGAGCTTATCATTTGGAGGGAATCAACTCATTGGCAAAATACCAATGGAGATTGGCTCTCTTCATAAGCTTGAAGGCTTGTATCTATTTCTTAACAATTTTACTGGAGAAATCCCAACTTCCTTGTGGAATCTTAGTTCTCTCAGTGCTCTTTCTTTGGATTCTAATAACTTGGAAGGGAGTATACCTAAAGAAATAGGCCGGTTGAAACTTTTGACAGAATTTGATGTAGGTGTCAACAAGCTTTCAGGAACACTTCCTTTTTCTCTTTACAATTTGTCATCTCTCACTGCTATCAATTTTGATACAAATCATTTCAATGGCCTTCTCCCAGCCAATATGTTCTCCAACTCCCTTATCTCCAATACTTGACACTTGGAATAAATCAATTCTCAGGTCGCATCCCAACATCCATTGTAAACGCGACTATGCTTGTATTGATCTCTATAGGAGGAAATAATTTTGTAGGGCAAATTCCAAATCTAGGAAAGTTGCATGACCTCTCTATACTAGAGTTTAGTGATAATAGTTTGGGAAGTAATTCTTCAAAAGATTGGGAGTTTCTAAATTCTTTAAGCAACTGCAGTAAGTTAGCAGTGCTCTACTTGGAGCAGAATAATTTTGGGGGCCATTTACCAAAAACCATTGGCGATTTGTCTACCCAGCTCACACAACTCGACCTTTCACAAAATCAAATATGTGGTAGAATTCCTGTGGCATTAGGAAACCTCATTAACCTGACGTCGCTAGAGATATACATGAATTTTTTCACTGACATCATCCCAGTCACTTTCAGGAAGTTTCATAACATGCAATACTTGTCTTTGTTGGGAAATAAGCTTTCTGGGGGAATAGGACATTTCATAGACAATCTCACTCAGTTATTTCACCTAGATTTGTCAAATAACACGTTTGAAGGAAGAGTTCCTCCAAGTATTAAGAATTGTCAAAGTTTACAATATCTTGATCTATCACAAAACAATTTTAGTGGAGACATACCAATCCATCTGATCACCTTGTCATCCCTATCAATTTCATTGAACTTGTCACATAACTCATTTAGTGGTGATATCCCTGATGAGTTTGGAAACTTGAAAAATATAGAAAAATTGGATGTCTCTCATAATCAATTCTCTGGAAAAGTTCCTCAAACCATTGGAGATTGCCAAAGCTTAGAATTCCTCTTTTTGCAAAGGAATTTCTTTCAAGAAACCATCCCCATATCTTTGGCTTCATTAAAGGGCCTAAGATATTTAGACTTGTCACAAAATAACTTGTTTGGAATGATTCCAAAAGGCCTACAAGATATTGCTTATTTGGAGTACCTAAATGTTTCCTTCAACATGCTTGAAGGGGAGGTACCAAGCAAAGGTGTCTTTTGCAATGCAAGTGCAATATCACTTGTGGGGAATAACAAGCTTTGTGGAGGCATATCAATGTTGGAGCTGCCACCATGCCCTACCAAATCCAGTGGACAAAGAAAACATCAAAATGTCAAGCTGATTGTATCCATATGTTGTGTGATTTCTTTTCTTCTTTTGTCATCTGTTGTTGCTATTTATCATGGAAGGAAAAGAAGCAAGAAATCTTCTTCAAGTTCACCAACAATTGATATGATTCCTAGGGTATCATATCAAAGCTTGCATGATGTCACAGATGGATTCTCAATCAATAAGTTGATTGGATCAGGGAGTTTTGGCTCTGTTTATAAGGGAAGTTTTGAGACTCAAGAAGTTGTCGCGATAAAGGTCATCAACCTTCAAATAAGGGGAGCTCACAAGAGTTTTGTTGCTGAATGTAATGCACTTAGAAATGCAAAGCATCGGAATCTGGTGAAAATCATAACATGCTGCTCTAGCATAGATTACTAAGGCAATGAGTTTAAGGCTCTAGTTTATGAGTACATGGTGAATGGAAACCTGGAAAATTGGTTGCATCCTACAACAGAAAATCCAGATCATCCAAGAATTTTGCTCCTCGATCAGATAATAAATATTCTTATAGATATTGTGTCTGCATTAAACTATCTTCACTATGAATATGGGCAACCTCTAATTCATTGTGATCTAAAGCCAAGCAATGTCCTTCTTGATGACAACATGGTTGCACAATTGAGTGATTTTGGATTGGCAAGACTACTCTCAACCATTGAAGTCATCTCTAATGAACGAAGTAGCACAATTGGTATAAGGGGTACTATTGGCTATGTTCCCCCAGGTATCATTTTAATATTTGTTTTTACCATGAGGTCCTTAGAATTCATTATACTGTCAAACTCGTTTTTTTTTTCATTTTTTCAATGATCATTTATATAATTAATTAATAAAATTAATTTGCTTACAATATTTCAGAATATGGAATGGGTTCTCCAACATCAATACAAGGAGACATGTATAGCTTTGGCATTCTCATCTTAGAGATGTTAACTAAAAGAAGACCCACTGAAGATATGTTTAAAGATGGTCACAATCTTCAAACATATGTGAAAGTTGCATTTCCAAACAAGCTTTTGGAAGTTGTGAGCTCAACCATTCTTCCACGAGAGTTAGAACATATAGTGGGAGCATCAAGAGACTTATCGATCCATCCAAATGTTGATAAATGCTTATGTTCTTTATTTGAGATTGGACTTACATGTTCAATGGAATCACCTCATGAAAGAATGAGTGCAATTGATGTCCTCAGGGAGCTAAATTCTATCAAAAGTTTTTTCCCTTTGTGGTGAGTACATCATCGCTTAAATACAATACTTTTGGTTTGATTTGATTCGCACATATATATTTTGTCAACTTGATATTTAAGAAACCAAACCATGTTTCAATTCAATGCTTAATGCTTTCTGTACATATATTGGTTACGTTCTCTTAACGTTTAACTAGAGTTAAAAAAAATAATAGAAACCATTTCTACTGTTCTCAAAATTCTTAACACTTTTTTTCCTATCAAAATATATTATTGTAAAAAAAAATTTGGCGCTTGATTGTAATTTTACTAATTCTATATTTTATCTTCTATTTAATGATTGTTGTATCTCACTTTTATATATATTTGTTGCAGGTAACGAAATTGCGTCTGATCGTTTCCCTTGAAATAATGGAATTGTGATTTGGATGAACCTAATGTTGTCACCTTAGACATGTTTATTTTGTGGTCACATGAGATATGTGTGCCTGTTTTTTATTACGTTCTCCATGTTGATGTTCTTGTTGTTTGTGATTGAAACTTTGAAAGCAAATTTTCCTTTTCATTGTCAATCATATGTTTATATTCATGTGTCAAGGTTGAAGATTAAAATAACGCAAATGACTGGGGATCGAGGCTTGGTGCCGACTAAATAACTCAAAGCCATTGCACCCAGAAGAAAAAATAAATAACGCAAGGTTATGCAAATTAATAATGTATATTTGAATTGTGGCAGACGGTTCAATTTGCTAAATTCATTATGAAATTTGAATTCGTTGATGAAAAAAGTAAATTAATATACCTCAGAGTTCATATTTAATGAACTACATTTCAACTCTTTGATTATGGTATGTAAAAGAAAAACAGACACGATTCGTAAATAACAAACTAGAATGTTTAGCCAAACATTGTTCTAAAGAAATAGAACGGATGAAAAAGAAAGCCAGAATCGACAAGTATAAGGCTTGCTTGGATTGGAGTCAAAAGTAAAGACTACAAAATTACCCAAAGAGATCCATTATTGTATACACTATGGCAATTAATTTATGTTGTATATGTTTCCTCAATAACATTTTCATGCCTATGTAACCTCTCTAATCAAAGTCTAGCTAATTTCATGTTGACGATGTTTAAAATCTTTTCTAAAATTACTCAAATTTAATGTTTGTTGGCAATATAATACTTTTGACATACGTCTGGCTGAGTTTATTATAATGTCAATATAATATTGTTTGCCAACTTTCCTAAGCTAGTTAAGGCTCTAGTTGATGAGTAAATAAAAAATGGCAGCTTAGAAAAATAGTCATATACATGAAAATTAAAAATTTATAAATTAAAAGAAATTGTTTCTATATTTTAAATTTTTAATGATCAAATTAAAATAAAATTAGATGAAAAAAGAATTGAATAAATCTAACATTTCAGATTTGATCTTGGCCAATGGAGTGTAGGGAGCCTAAAACCTAAATGGTATTCTTCATTATTTATAATTATAATTTATATTATTATTTTATTGAGAGTGCCCGATGGACTTATATAAATATTGGTATATGATACTGCTCTGCTTCTTAATGTGACATATTCATCTAATTTGAAAAGATTAAAAAAGTTAAATAAATTATTCAATTTACATTAGATTATATATAAGTTTATTAATTAGACAAATTACCTTAGAAAAAAATGATAAATACCAAAGATAAAAATTGATAAAATTCTTACTTTACAATGAAAATCTATCTTAAAAAATTAACTCCTATAACTGATAACTGGATGAGTATTGAACATAAATGAATAAATGATTACCAAAAAAATAACCAAATGAGATTAGTAATGCGAAATGACTATAACACACATACTATATAAAGCCGATCACCGTGAACAAAAAACCGTGCAAGCTGTGAACCTGTTCAAAACTCTCTTCCTCAAGTATCGGACCCTTTGGTCTTTTTCTCTACCTCTATCCTTAATCACCGGTAAACATGAATGATCACGCACTTCTAAATCCATGATTCCGATACCATCAACAATGGTGAACCTCTTAGGGACCCATGCTTGTGCGCCTTCCACCGAACGTGGTCGGGCAATCCTCATTTTCGGTGACCTAAAAAGTAACAACATGCTGTACTGCACCAGCTGATCTGTCATAATCCATAACCTAGATAACCTTCTTTAGGTTCTGTTTATGGCAAGCATGGCCACCTTGTCATGGTGGCTCGGTAATCTTCCAATGGGGAATGGATTACTTCAGCGGATGTTTCCGACGTCCTTCGGATATGAGGAACCCATAAAAATTTTGTTCTTAAGAATGAATTTCGGGTCCTGTCGGGTTGGATAGATGACCTTCAGTGGTACGCCGACTATTTGAGGATCATCTCTTGTGGAGATAGCAAAGGGAAGTCATTTGTTCGCGCTTTTATGTAAGTGCTTATCATTATTTTTGTTCTTCGTGCTTTCAATTATTCTGTTGATACTTTGATTACTGTTTGTTAAGCCATGCCTTTTGATTTACTAATTAGATTCTTATCCATAAAGGCCTATGGCTCTCGGAGCTAAGATCAATTCTTAGTTGTAAATTTTGACATTTGAGCCAATCCAAGAATTACCTTCAAAGATATTAGATCAACGAAGAGAGTTTCATTTTTTTAACGTCTTCAAATCAAATCAAATGAGACTATCTAAGCGGAAATAACTGAGAATACTTTGTTGGTGTCCATATGTAATGTATATATAATATAAACAAAATCTTATTTTCCCTTATATATGATCAAGATACTAATGTCTGTATCTAATCATATTGTACAACTGTTCATAAAAGGTCATTATGAATTAAGTACTCAAATTTCCTTTCGCCCCTAGGCATTCTTCGTGCAAAATTTGTAACACCAATATTGGTCAATATCAATATAGAATACAAAAGTCAAGGGAACTGTGAAAGCTCAGGGTGTAATGTTGTGGACAAGCATCAAAGTTTGCATGAATGCATCTCATCATTTCTAACTTGAGCTAAGGTCTTGGCCATGGTAAAAAGAATGCCATTTTAAAGTTTTGAAGCCTTATTTCCTGTCAACCTACATTGTCCCTGACTTTGATTTGTAATATATATATATATATATATTTGTTTAATTGTATGGTTTGGAGACCATTTAGTTCCCTCTTTTGTTGTCCAGTTTCATACCTAAACAAGGTCTGCTTTTTTTTTTTGTTACAAGGGCAAGCAAAGCTTGTAGGTGACAGAATCTATAGGCTAGTTCCTACAGAATGATCCTGTGGTAACAAACCACAATCCAAAGCAAAAAGATGAATACATTCCATAGGGGAAAGCCCTAATTCCAGGTAGTCATGTGGAGTCCTATGCGCCATTCCTGCCAGGTAGTCTGCACAACGAATACTTTCCCTATGAGTGTGGGAAATTTCCAGCTCCCAGTCACTGTAAACAAGAGATCTGGTATCTAAAATAACGTCATACAAAGGATGATCAGGATCACAATGAGTGGATAATAGATGGACTGCCTGTAGAGAGTCTGTGAACGACTTGATTTTCTTAAGCCCCATCTTTTTACATAGTAGAAGGCCTCGACGGATTGCATGGATTTCCGCAGCAGTTGGGAAGGTATGACCTAACTTCTGTTGAAATCCACGAATCCAGTTACCTTGGTGATCTCGGATAACACCCCCACAAGCAGCTTGACCTTCCCTAATCACCAAACCGTCTACATCAAGGCGATGAAATCCCAGGTCTGGGGGTTGCCAATGAAGAAGACCTTGATCAGGAACTTGGAATATCTGATGTCGAAACCTGCCATTCTCCACACCTTCCGAGAGATGGTATAAACATCTGTGGACTATCCCTTTTGGGTTGTCGGATGACCCTTCAAAGGCTTGACTACATCGATTCTTCCAAAGGAGCAAGCATGTGTAACTGAAGACTTTATGCCATGGCCATCTCGCTATCTTGTTGTTTCCGGGTGAGTGATGTAAATTCAAATTGAGCCAATCCTGCAGATTACCAGAAAAAATATACTATAATATAGAGGTTTAGTTAAAGCTGACCACACTCTTTGCGCTTGCTCATAATCTCTCAACATATGAAGGATACTCTCCACACTATCACACTGAAAAGGACAGGTGTTTAAGACGCTCGGATTGTGTCTCACTCTTAATTTGTTAGTTGGAAGCCTGTCATGGAAAACTTGCCACAAGAAAATTTTGACTCTTTCAGGAATTCCCCAGTGCCATAGAGACTGCCAGTGATGTTGGAGCCTAAGGCTGTGCTGATGATAGATAGCGTCATATGCTGATCTTACGCTGAAATTCCCATCAGTAGCATTCCTCCAGCAAACAATATCATCTTCGCTGCCCATAGGAGGAGAAATTAACATTATTTTATCAACTACCCAGTTAGGAAGAAAATAAGCCTATTTAGCTCTATCCCAATGACCCGATGGAGTCGTAAAGGATCGCACAGTGGCGCTCTTATCAACTAAGTGCATGTTTTTATCTATAAGGAACTCAAGCGGCTTGTCAACAGGAGTCCAGAATTCTTTCCAAGCTAACATATTCCGGTCGCTTCTCAGACATTTGCCAAGGCCACTCTTGAAGTCATCCCAGACAGCCACAATTCCACTCCAAACAGCCGACTGCTTACGTTGCCTCTGAATGAGGAGATCAACAGTTGATCCACATGAGTATTTTGCTCGTAAACATTTCACCCAAAAGGTATCCGGTTTTTTGATTAAGCACCAGCACAACTTCATGAGGAAAGCTTTATTTTGGTAATGTAAGTCTTTTATTCCCAATCCACCCTCATATTTTCTTCATTTTAGAACGTCCCAAGAAAGCAGATGCAATTTTTTGGAGTCCTCATGTTGGTTCTAAAAGAAGTCATAGCTGAGCTTTTCAATGGCTGATAGCACCCCTTTCGGAACAAGAGTTTATTGCACCTGGTATTGCGGAATTGCCGAAAGGACCGACTTGATAAGATTCGTATGGCCCGCCATACTTAGGAATTTACCTTTCCAGTTTGCCAATTTCAATCTCACCTTCTGGAGTAGCAGAGCAAAAGTCCTCTTAACCATCCTTTAGTGCAGTATGGGAACACCCAAATATTTCCCAAGGTCCGCAGTCAATCCAACTCCTACAATCTGGCTCATCTCGTAAGCTCTGTTACAATGGACATTTCTAGAAACGAACATTTTAGACTTGTTCAGATTAATCCTATGACCAGAGACACGGCAGAAAAGAGCCATGACATTGCGAATCTCTACTATCTGCTCATTAGAAGCTTCCCTGAAAAGAACAAGATCGTCTACGAAGAAGAAATGGGAGATATTTGGACTAGAAGAGCTCAATTTTAAAGGATGCCAGTTCCCCATTTCAACTTCTTAGTGAATTAGTTGACCGAGCAGCTCCATACAAAGGACGAACAGAAACAGACTCAGCGGGTCACCCTATCTCACCCCTCTAAAGGGGTGAAAGCGTTCGGAAGCAATACCATTCCAGATAATGTGCATGGAAGGGGATGAAACGCAAGTCATAATTAGTTTAACAAAGTCCACTCCCAATCCTAAGCTGTGAAGAGTGAATTCAAGAAAGCGCCAGTCCAACCTGTCGAAAGCCTTTTCCATATCTACTTTCACTGCAATGTATCCCTTATTACCGCTCTTGATCCGCATGGAATGGATTGCCTCCTAGGCAATAATGATACTGTCTATACCCTGTCTTCCTGCTATAAAGCTACATTGGTTTTCAGCAACCAAATGATTCATGACACTTTTAAAACGGTTGGCAATAACTTTGCTAATGATTTTGTAGCTCATATTGCAAAAAGAGATAGGCCTGAAGTCCTTCAAAGATGTAGGATGATCAATCTTGGGAATTAGGGTGAAGTTCGTATGATTAATGTCTTGGATGACCTCTGGGTGCTCAAAGATCCTAATCACCAGGTCACATATCTTTTGCCCAATAAGATTCCACTGGGTATAGAAGAAATGGGGATTCAAACTGTCTGGGCCTGGAGAAACAAATCTTTGCAGCTGATCCAATTGTAGACCATCCAGAGGTGGGAATCTTGCCGGCCAAGGAGAAAAAGGAGAAGATGAGTTCTCAGCCGAGTAGAGATTCTGGAAATAATCGAAAGCCATGCCTCTTAACAGAGACTCATCTGACACCCAATTACTGGTATCATCTTACAGAGCCTCGATCCTGTTCCTTTTCCTTTTTGAAGCTATACTTACATGAAAGAATTTCATATTTCTATCTCTACCACCAATCCACTTACATCTTGATTTCTGGAACCAAATCAGTTCCTCCTGTAAAGCGATTTTGTGATACATATCCCAGAGCTGCTTTTCAATCCTGAAGAGACCATTAGGCCCACCTCCTCTACTCCTGACATGATCAATCCCTTCCAGCCTACGAATGATTTCTCTCTTCTTTTTGGCCACATTCCCCACCACTCTAGAGTTCCACGCCGAGGCTTCTTTTGAGAACTGCTCCTGACCTTGGGCCCAATTTTTCCCCTGCCAAGCATCTTTGACCACATCGCTAAAACCATCTTCAATACTCCACGCTGCTTGGTAAAGGAAATGTCCAGCCAGCACTATTATTACCGTCTGCAACAACAATCACCCGATGGTCATACTTGAACCTAAAATTGTGGTAAGCTTTGGCTTGAGGATTAAGAATATCCCAATCGAAGTTGCAAAACACCCAGTCTAGCCTTTCCTTGACTCCGGTTTTTTCCTAAGTGAATTTGTCTCCAACAACCAGAACCTCAAAAAGATTACAACGATCGATACAATTTTGGAAATCCTTCATGGAGCTGAGAGCAGGAATCGCTCCACCATCTTTATTATTAGGATTAAGGAAGGTATTAAAATCACCCATAACCAGCCATGAAGAGTTAACCGATTGCTTAATAGCAAGCAACGACTCCCACAGATTCCTCCTCTTTGAAGTACTAGTATCCCCATATACAAAAGTCAACAACGTGGGGTTAAGATTATTCTTAGGAGAGATCTTGCAATGGAGAAGTTGAGTATTTGAAGAAATGTAATCAAGTTGAAATTCCCAATGGTTCCATAGAACCCAAATACCCCCAGCATACCCAGTGGCTTCTATTCTCGACTAATCATTGAATCCCAATTTCCTAACAACCTTGTCTGCTCTGCTTCCACTAATCCTGGGTTATACTAAACACATCACATTTATACCATATTTCTGAACCACATCTTGCAACACACGCAGGAACGTGCGACCACCCGCCCCACGACAATTCCAGGAAGAGACAATCATAAAATTAATATATACAAGCAGAAGAGAGGACAGTGAACTTATCCGGAGGCTTGTCTTCCATCATGACCACAACTTCCAGGTGGAACACTGAATGCATCCTTGAGCCAGGGTCATCAATCTCTTCATTTGTGGCTGCTTCATTAAGTTGAATCAGTGGCAAGCTCGACGGCCCTAAAGAAAAATTAGCGTCCTGCGTCACCGGATCACTTATAGGCAGATTCTCCTCTTGAGCACTTTGTTTATCACAGACCGAGCACTCCTTTGAGGATTGGGAGCCTCGGCAGAAGTAAGAGGCCCATGCGCAGCATTATCACCATGCGATGGCCCAATATCTTGTATGTAGCCTTGAGTTATGATGTGGGACCTTTTCATTGTGCATTGTGTGGGATTCAATGTCTTGTGGCCATCTAGACCAAGGGTGCTTTCCTGATCTGTTCTAATTCCCTTAGCTTTCTCCTTCAGCCCATACGAAGTGACATCATAACTTTCTTTAGGCTTTTTCACCTAGGCCCAACGTTTGGAGCCCACATGGAACCCTTTCATCACCTTCTTTTGACCATTGCTTGCCATCTTCTGCACAGCTCGATCCATTCTCACACCATCGGTCCGAATTTACCCAGCATCTTCAGTCAAGGCTTTGCTCAAACTAAGCTCCGGATTCAAATCACACTCGGGATCTACACCTTTGATTAAGATAGCATCTGCCAAGGCGGCGAACTTGGACTGCGATGTTCTTCCCAAGCCCCTATTCTCTGTAGGAACGGTATGGGGTAAGTCACCAACTCTGGTCCTGCTTTCAGTTCCTCTTGGTTTTCGCGCTTTAGGAGCTTTTCGAACGAGCATCTATGGCCCGAAGTAGTCATCCTTGATCGTTGAGTTTTCAGGTGGTGGCACTGTCTCTCGGTTCAGATTTTCCAATGGGGCTTGGCAGGCTAATCCTCCAGAATGTCCAGAAACCTCAAACTTCTTTGACTGGCATTGCTCTTTCTTGTGCCCATATTTGCCACAGGAAAAATAAATCAAACCCAGACCTTCATACTCTGTTAAAAATCGATAAAGCTGATATGACCTTGGGAACCAGTTTTTTCTGTAAGTCTTCCTCCACTCAAAGTCTAGCAAAGTGACCTCTGTGTACTATAGCTTCCTCCTCATCTGGATTTTTAATTGTGTTCATGTCAACTTTAAGGGTTTTCCCTACCATGTCCCCTAGTCTCTACAAGCATTCTTTGTTGTAGCAAAATAATGGGATTTGAGGGATTCTGATCCAGGTAGTTACTCTACCAAGAGGATTATGGAGAGGATCAAAATAGGGAGTCCATCTCTGAACTAGTATGCAGTGCTGAGCTATTGTCCAAGGACCGCCCAGAGGTATTTTTTTGTAATGATTCTCCCACATGTCTTGCATTCTGAATTTAATGACATAGTAGTTGTTGGGAATGTCAATTAAATAGAAGTTGCTAATCTGCCAGATTTTAGCTAGGTGATCCTTCAACCTTTGATAGTTGAATTTAACACCTAGGATAGTGATAACGAGAGACCTATTCCAAGGTCTAGCCCAACGGTTAAACTCCTCTTTTGACAATTCCATGGTTGGGTAAACCTCTATAAGCTGTTTGATCTCATCTAAGGGCACAGGCAGATCCCAGGATTGCTCAAAAAATTTAGAAAAATTAGCTTCCTCCATTGAGCTGGGATTCCCATGAGAGATCCCATTAAATTCTGATCCCTTGAAACCCGAAAGCATATCTTTGTATGAGATAGCATTCACGGAGTTGCTAGGAGGGCTAACCAAGCTTGATCCAACCAGCTCAGCTTTTAAACTAGCAGGGTCAGGGAAGCTTGGGGGATATGTCAGGGTATCATTCACAGACTTCGTAATAAATGCTATCAGTTCAACAGGTTCCTTAGAGACCAACATTCTCCCCGGCGATGAAACTAGGACGCTGGGGTCAACCATCGGGAGGCAATCTTCACGTGCACGAATTCCAATACACAGCTTCTCTCACTAACTTCTCTCACTAGCATAATATTTTAAACAAGGTCTGCTTTTAAAATTTATGTTAAACACTATCTTGTAAATAAGCTTCATGCCCTTCCAGAATTGAATCCATGTTCCACTACACATTCATTTTTCCCCATTGTATGTTATTTCATTTTTGTATCTTGTATTTTGTGCTTAGGTGGGATTCAAGTAGCACTGTTGGAGATTTTGAAAGTCATTCACGGCGAGTTTTAAGTTGTGAATTTTCATATTTCACATGTGGAGAAGACTTTTTGGTAAATTTTCATGATGGTCCTCCATTCAAGTTCAACATGTCCACCAGGTAATTATTATTGTTATATATGATTGGATTTTTGTCTAATAATGAATTGCCAGATGCAATGTGAGATTAAAATTTTCTTTTGAAACATACTTCCATATCCAATAGGTGTTAGATATTATAATATAGGTAATGAACCTTCATGTAATAGCTTAATCTTTTAAATGAAAATAGTTCTAAAAGAACTGGCAATGAATTAAGTTTTTAGTTGAAGTAAGTGGAGAGGATTGATAAGACCCTGAATTTCTGTTTGATAAATCTTTCTTTCTCATTGTTTGTCCCCAATTCTAGTTGTTACATTTCTATTAGGAACAGAGACAGTGTAACCTTCATCTTGGGATGATTCAAGAAAAGCTGTTGTTTTGATTATGTTGAACAAATGATATGGTTCTTGTACCTAGAGTTTGCATTTAACTATCCATCTATCCTTTTGTTCACACAATACATAGTGAATTGTGTTAGAGTTTCCCCTAATGGAACCAAATTCATAACTGTGAGTTCAGATAGAAAGAGTATCATATATGATGGGAAGAGTGGGGACAAACTTGGCGAGTTGTTTGCAAAGGGTAGCCACAAGGGCAGCATACATGCTATTAGTTGGAGTCTTGAGAGCAAATAGGTAATAGCCTGCATGTATCTTAAATAAATTGAAAGCAAAATGAATAGAAATTTACAAGAGCTTATATATGATTTACAAATGAGTTCATTAAAATAATTTTCATGTATGATCAAAACTTAAGCAGGCTTGCCAAGCATTTTTAAGAGCTTCGCCACATCCGCTATACTGAGTTAATTACAACCATCACAAAAGAATTAATTTATTTCAATTGTAATTTTGTGTGGAGAAAGTACTCATTTTCTTTGCTTGGTAGAATATGTTTTGATCCTTTCTTCACAAGAGTTGTTTATCATATAGCCTGCATGTATCTTAAAATAAATTGTGCAACTGCAGTACCAAATACCATAGGCAATTTGTCCCAATTATTTTTGGGAACTTTCAAAAGATCCAAGAGTTATGCCTGGCAGGAAATCAATTGTCTGGAGATGTAGTTCATTTCTTAGGGAAATTCACTCATTTATTTCACCTATAATTGTCAGATAACATGTTAGAAGGAAAAGTTCCTCCAAGTATTGGGAATTGTGTAAGTTAACAGTATCTTGATCTGTCCCAAACCAATTTTGGTGGAGCCATACTAGTCAAGCTGATTACTCTTTCATCTCTATCAATATTATTGCATTTGTCACATAACTCTCTTGATGGTGATATCCCTAAAGAGGTTGGAAACTTAAAATATATTGGTTGATTAGATGTCTCTCTCAATCATTTGTCTGGAAGGATTCCTCAAATTAACCATTGGAGAGTGCCAAAGCTTAGAGTATCTCATTTTGAAAGGGTACATCTTTCAAGAAACCATTCCCTTATCTTTGACTTCATTGAAAGGTCTAAGATATCTAGACTTGTCACAGAATAACTTGTCTGGATCAATTCTTAAAGGTCTACAGGATATTCCTTTATTGGAATACCTAAATGTTGCGTTCAACAAGCTTGATGGGGAGGTACCAAGAAAAAGTGTCTTTGGCAATGCAAGTGCAATTTCACTTATGGAGAATAACAAGCTTTGTGGAGGCATATTGATTGAACCATATTTTGATAAGCTTTTCATGATTAATTTAGGCAATTTAATGTATTTCTTAGGCCATTATTGCATGATTAACTACTAATTTAAGAAAGGGACATTTGCATTAAATTAAGTCTAATTAGGGGCAAAATCATCATAATTTGTTACTTATTCATACAAATAATTTCTTAGACTTTTGATGCTATCTTATGCTTAATCTTGCATTGTAGATATTTTAGAAGAAAATTGGAGAATTGGGAAAATGTCAATTTGGGCCAAAATTAATATATTTTTAAGGACTAGGAAAAGTTACAGAAAAGGCCCAAACTTTTGAAAAATGCAAATTAATGTTAATAAGGCCCATAATTTTTTGAAAATTACAGTTTTGTCCCATAAACGTTTTGACATATGCAATTTAGTCCTTTCACAAACTTTTGAATGTTTACAATTTAATCCTTGGTCGAAACAAAGGTAGAAGCTTGACATTACAGAAGGTGTGAAGTGATCGCAAGTTTTGGAGAGCTGAGAATCAAACCTGGACCAGACCTTCACTCTATGTACCATTGGCCGATGACCTTCTTCCCTTAACCACCATCACCTTCGTCCTCTTGATTTTCACCAGAAAGGAGTAAATTACATCCATCACACATACTAGTAATCACATAAAAATGTATAACTTCATTATTCCAAAAGTAAATAAGTTCAATAAAATCCAAGTGCACCAATATCAAATTCAACAAAAAAGCAATCCATCATAGACAAATAATCACCCATCTAAGTCTCAAAAATACACATATACCCTACAAAAAAACGTGATTTAGTAGCGGTTAAAAATGGTTATTAGTAGCAGTTTTAACTACTACAAACAATATGAGTAGCTGTTCATAAAACCGCTACTAAATCGTATGTTGCAAGCGGTTTTGTAGCGGTTATAAAAAACCGCTACTCAAGCAAAATAATCGCTACTTTATTTGTAGTGGTTCAATCTCACCGCTACAACATTGCCATAAGCAAAAATCATTCTCTGTGATATTTGTAGCGGTTATATAACCGCTACAAATATCATAAATAGAAATTTAAATGCATGAAAAGAAACTTTGAAATTTTTTTAACTATTTTGTAGCGGTTCATAAACCGCTACTAATATGAGAAAGTTTAATTAGTAGCGGTTATATAACCCCTACTAATTTCATTGAAATTCTAAATTCGAGCAAAAAAATTAATTTTCAGTTTGAAAAAGGCACGTTAATTTGTAGCGGTTTAGTAACCGCTACAAAAATTAAGAAAATTAAAACAAAAATACAATCATTTGTTTTAGTTTTTTTTATATTAAATTAAATAGTTTATTTTTTTTAGTAGTTTAGCTAATTTAATTAGCTTATTATTCAATAGTTTAGCTCATTTATAAATTAAAAGGAATAATTAAATTTAATTGGATAAGTATAAAGATTGTATTGATAATATTATTAAGGATACGCAGGTTTAAAAACTGCTACAAATATTATTTTATTTTTTAAAATATTTTTTTCCAGTTTTTTTAAAGACAAAAACATAATTTAAATTTGACCACTCATCCTCGCCATCCCTACATAAATTATGTAGAAAAATTATTGTTAGTGATGTATTATTAAATTTTAAAAATTTAATTTAAATGATGTAGACTTGAAAAAATGCACTGCAGTAGAGGTAAATTGTCATCGCCTTCAGGGAAGTAGTTTTCAAAATTGGCTGGCTAAAATGGCTTACTATCGTAGGTGATGTTATCGCCTTCACCCATGTCATAAAGGTCTCGTGGCTTTAAATGAATGACCATGTGCCAATCCCTGTGCCTCTTGTCCTCGACATAATATACCTCATGTGCCTCTGAAGCAAGAATATACGGCTCATCATCTTGAGAAATATCAATATGAATTGGTCGTGAGAAATTAACTGATGTGACCCTAAGTTGTCAGTTGTCAATCCCCGAGAAGTAGTGGTATTTGCCCACAAACACTTAAACAGTGACACAGTGAAGCAGCCTTGATAATTAAGTTTGACTACAGCAAGAAGCTTTCCATAGTAAGGGACGCCTCCGAACTGCATGTTGGTGTCACTGCTACTCGCATAACTCCTTGTCCTAAATGTGCCATAAACACCCGAATTTTGAGTTTGCAATCCTTGATCTCGTGAAACCGTGCAAAACTTAAAACTATTGACATTGTATGCTGTAAACCTTTTTGCATGATCAAGAGGGTCGACAGTGAGAGCTCTGAAATCTGGTTAGTGTGGGTTGTGGTCATTTAGTATTCTACATGCAAACCAGCTCGAGAATTCTTTGTAGACCTTTTTGTCAACTTCTGAGGATGTTTGTGTACGGATCCTGAGTTGACGCTTTACATGAATTCTAAATTCCCTCCAATTAATAATGGAAAGGTGATAGTGAAATGAAAGTGAAAAATGTTACGAAAGATATAGAATAACATGTGAGTGTACAATTCTTACTGTATGAAAGGTTCAACTTGAGCACAATTAATCAAAATATGTCTATGTGCTTGCAACTTCTCAGTTGCCATTAGTTTGAAGTTCTCAATTGCTCCAACTGGTTTACAAACACGAGGGATAAATTCTCCTGATATTGGCGTAGGTTCAGGACCATCGTCAACACGAGGTGGGCGGTTGAAAGCCATCTCAAGGTCATCAAAGTACCTTGAACAAAAATACAGCACCTCATCCCCTATATAGCCTTCAGCTATAGAACCTTCTGGCCACGTCTTATTCCTTACGTAAGATTTTAATTTCCCAAGGAACCTACAAAGTAAAGAAGAGAAAATTGATACTAAATGCTGTGAAGGATGACTAGTAAACATAAGAACTAACAATGAAGCACATATTTAAAATGAGTACCTCTTAATCGGATACATCTATCGATATTGTATTGGGCCAGTGAGCTTTGTTACATGAACGAGGTGGACTGTAAGGTGAACCATCACAGTAAAAAAGGACGGAGGAAAGATCATCTCCAAATGACAAAGCGTAAGAATGATTTTAGACTGTAGTTGATTGAGCTCGTCAATGATCAAAACCTTAGAACACAACTTCCGAAAGAAAGAACAAAGTTCCACTAAAACGATGGAAACATCGGGAGGAAGTACATTCTTTATAGCCAGAGGGAGTAACTGTTGCATAAGAACATGTGAGTCATGACTCTTCAGGCCAGCAACCTTTCAAGCCTGCAAGTCAGCACATTGAGAAATGTTGCTTGAATACCGATCAAGAAATTTTAATTTCTTCAACGTCGCGGGAAGACTTCCTTGTTAGCTTTTGTGAGGGTAAACTCTACCGGCTGAAATTTGTCATGCTTATCTAGCCAAGCATCTTCATGAACTCCCATGGCATGTAAATCTTTCCTCGCTTGAAGGTGGTGATCTTTTGTCTTGTCGAGTTCGTTAAGCAGCGTATATAGCACATTATCGCAAACATTCTTTTCAATGTGCATGACATCAAGACTGTGGCGAAGTAAATTAGATCTCCAATATGAAAGAGTGAATAAAATACCTATCTTCTTCCACTACTGAGGCACCGAAGTCCTGCACGTCTTTTGGTGAGTTTGTGCTAAATCATCACTTTTTCCAAACTCAAAGTCAACATGCTCAAGCTGCTGTAAGATATCTGTACTAGACAAAGTCTGAGGTAGTCCTCTTTTTTCTGGTTTCGCATTAAAACGATTCTGTTGCAATCTGAACTTAAGCCTTCCATCGAGAAACCTCTGATGCCCCATAAAGCACCACTTTCAGTTGTGGGGAAGGCACATTGCGTCAGAGTCAAAATTGCAAGCTGGACACGTTGACCCAATATGCACATTCCAACCAGATAATGTGCCAAGGCCAAGAAAGTCACTAATCATCCATATCAAGGCTGCACGCAAGTTGAGCAAAGTCTTCCCATAAGCGTCGTACGTCTCCATGCCAACATTCCACAGGTTAAGCAATTCCACAATAAGCGGTTGGAGATATACATCAATGTCATTACCCGGTGCCTTTTTGCCAGGAATGATCATAAACATAATGAAGGAGATTTATTTCATACATATCCAGGGGGTAAGTTGTAGGGAACTAAGACTACCAGCCAAATACTGTAACTTGTGCTAAGATTCCCGAAAGGATTGAAACCGTCAGTCGCCAAAAGAAAGCCGAACATTTCTGGGGTCAGTCGCGAAATCTAGAACGTCGTTGTCAAACATTTTCCAAGCGTCTGCATCCCGAGGATATCTTAATTTATCGTCTTCATTCTTATAAATGGCATGCCACCTCATATGCTCAGCAGTTTTAGACGACATAAATAATCTTTGTGGGCGAGGTTTCAAAGGGAAGTACCTGAGAATCTTTGTAGGTTTCTTCTTCTACTTTTTCCCCTTCTGAGTTGTCTTATACCTCGATGTCTGGTATCTCTTACATGTCTCCCTATTGGAATCGTTTCCCTAATACAGCATACAATCGTTAGGGCATGCATCAATCTATTGATAGTTCAACCCCAACCTGTTGATAATCTTCTTGGCCTCGTAGAATGTTGTGGGAATCTTAGCATCGGGGAATGCATCTTGTAATAAATCGAGCAATATTGATATTCCCTTATCTATGATTCCACACAAGGACTTGCTATGATACAATTTGATCAAGAAAGATAATTTAGAATATTTTCAACAACCTTGATATAAAGGACGATCTGCTTCAACCAACAAGCTAAAAAAATCCCGAGCTACTTCATTCCTCATGAACACCGGCTCAGAACCATGCACTTCTTCGTTGAAGTTGTCGCCTTGAAATCCAAATGCATCACGCACAGCATCATTCACAGGATCATCTTCATCTAGTTGAACTCCTACTTAAGAACTTCGAGGAAGAGTATCATCATATCTAATGCCAGCCTTCTCACCATGAACTGCCTAGAACGTATAGTCCTCCGGGAAAGATTTCAGAAGTAAATGTTCCTTAACAATATTTCGTGCATGCCACTTCTTGAACTTGCATCTACAACACAAACAAATGATCTTGTCATTACAGTTGGCATGAGTGAATGCGAACTCCAAGAAATTGTTTAATCCGTACAAATATTCTGGAGAATTGCGTGGCAATCTGATCCATGATTTATCCATAGCTACTAGTAAGAGAGAAGAAAGTATAGTGAAGAAGATAAGTGAATAGAGAATGACGAATGCTTGGAACCTTATATTCTGAAATTCCAACGTTTAAAATTTTGTAGCGGTTATAAAACCGTTACATTAACCGCTACGGTACTACACATTTGTAGCGGTTATATATATGAAACCACTACTAATTTTCAAGCTATTGGAAATCAAATTGAAGATGTAGTTTTAAACTTGTAGCGGTTATAAGAAAAACCACTACTAATATTCATTTGTAGTGGTTATACATAAGTAACCATTACAACTTTGCACAAAAGGGGGGGAAATTCAAAATTCAAAAGTTGAGTATTTGTGGCGGTTATTTATATAACCGCCACAAATAGTCAACATTTCAATTGTGAATTTCCTGTGCATATATCTTTACCTTTGTAGCGGTTCTTGTATTAACCGCTACAAAAATGGACCTAAATCTAAAAAAAATAAATTATATATATTTGTAGCAGTTTTATAATAAAACCACTACAAATATAATAAAATTTTATTTGTAACGGTTATTGTATTAACCGCTACTAATATAATTATATTTGTAGCGGTTTTTCATATTAACTGCTACAAATATAATTATATTTGTAGTGGTGATGATGGAGTGGTGGTGCTCTAGGAAATTTTGGTGGTGACTACCAACTGTGAAGAGACAGTAACAGAGGTAACAGTGGTGGTGCGTGGTCTCCGACAGCGGTGGTTGAGGTAGAACAACTAGATGGTGATGCGTAGAAAGGGAGACTAAGAATGCCAGTGCTGTAGAACAAAAAAGTGTCAATGGTGGTGAAGTGGAAGGTGAGAGTGGTGACGGTGGTTCCGGCATGCGGTGGTAAAGTGCAATGGAATGGTGGTAGTAGTTGTACTCTTCCCGATCTCTAGATCTCAACTCTCTCATTCAAGCTTGCCTTGCACGGCACTCCTTAACTCTTAGCTATGATATCTCCTTAGTATGTGTGCCTTCAACTCTTGTGTAAGTGGGTCACCGGCGGCTATGGTGAGGAAGAGGAACACCACCAGCGACAAGAGAAGAAGAAGGAAGATGAATGTGATGGGATGATTCTTGGTATGGCACCTTAACTCTTTATTCCCATCTCTCAGCTTACGTCTTTTAATCTGTCGGGTCAGATTTGTCTGATGAAGAAAGGGGAAAAGTGACCTAGTCAAAATTCAAGTTTTGACCAGGGACTTAGTTGAAAGATTTAAAAGTTCTATAGAGGGACTGAATTGAAAAGTTTTAAAAATATTTTTATGCTGAACCGAAATTTCTAAATATTTTGGGTCATATCTTGTAATTTTGTTGGTCTCTTTGCTTCATTACTTTGCAATTTTCACAAAATATGGGACCCCTTTCTGCAGTTTTCCCAAATCCTCAAAATATTAATTTTGACCCTTCTAAATTTCCAATTTTCTTCTTAAACACCTACAATACAAGATTAAGCAAAATGTAGCATCAAAAGTAAAATAAACAATTGTATGAATAATTAACAAATTTGTGACAATTTTGCCCCTAATTACAATTAATTCAATACAATTGTCCCTAATTAAAATTAGTGCTTAATCATGCAATATTGCCCTAAAAAATGCATTAAAAATCCCAATTTAATTATTTGAAATCATATATAAAATATGGTTCAATCAATTGGCCACCAATGAGATTGTTAGGTTCACTTGATTGATGCCTGAAATGGCTAGATTGAGTGTAGAATTTGAGTTTAATCGTGTAAGAACTTGAAATTTGTGTGTTGAATGGATAGTTTTGTTAATGAGGTAGAGATCTACTCATTGACCTCACATAACCATATAGGATTTGCAATGAAAAATAGGTTTAATTAATTAATTAAGAGATTAATGAATTAATTAAAGTAAACACCTATTTGGAGACTCAAGAGAGCACTTATAGGTAATTTAGTATCCTTGGCTAGCATAATATTTCATTAAGAAGCACATATTGTGGGGATTCGATTGAGTACTTTTGAAATACAAGGGGGGAAAATAATCCTAATTCCCATTTTATCCTTAAAGTCCATGAATCACTTCTTTTTATTTTCTTTTTAATTTCAAAATTTGCTTCTCTCCGCCATTGATAATTGTGTAACCTAAATTAGGCAAAAGTGCGATAATTGATACTTGATCGGGTTTTGGAAACAAATCCTCGTGGGAACGATACTTTACTTATCACTTTATTGCTTGGCGTAACCTGTGCACTTGTGGTGGCGAACATCTCCCTAAGATAAGGTGGATTTACTAGACTCTTGAGACATGTCTAGCATATAGAAGTTAGCGAGAAAAACCAAATCCTTAACCTTGACAAGCAAATCTGAATAATACCTTATGGTTCCCTAATGCTCCTATCAGCTAATTGGAGAACCACACTAGTCCTCTTAAGCTCTTGACACAAAGATACTTAAAAATGGCAGTAGACATGACATCAATGGCTGCACCTAAGTCTAACAAGGCTTAAGCTACATGCACACTACCTATGGTACAAGGTATAGTGAATGAGCTAGGATCCTTGCACTTAATAGGGATTTGGTGTTTGAATAGGGCAGACACATTAGAGCTAACTTGAACTCTCTCATTAGGCCTAAACTTCCTCTTGTTAGTACAAAGCTCTTTCAAGAATTTGTAATAGCTAGGCATAGACTTGACCAATTGGAAGAAAGGAATATTGATATGTAACTTACTAAACAAGTCAAACATTTTTTTTAGTTTATTCCTCATATATTTTCTTGTCATGAAAGTAAGCTTTAGGGAAAGGGAGTTAAAAAATGTTTACCTCCTTACCATTAGCATTGGATAAGGTACCTTACTCGCTTGACTCGCTTTTTTCAAAAGTGCTTCTTTCCTTAAAGCCAACCTTTCTTAGAAGTGGTTATTGTTCCACTTGAGGTTGCTTAACTGCTTTGTCCTTCTTCTTGTCAAGAATAACTTTATTAGGCTCAAGGGTAGACTTTCAACTTCTATTTCCTCATCCACCTCATTGTCAACATCTTCAGGGAAGTGCACCTTGTTAGATATGATTAGTTTTGATGATGTCAAATATAGATATGAAGTGATAAGAGCAAAAAGTTTATATAATGTATTTCTTTGACTAACTACTATATTTAATGTTACATATTTTGTAGATTAGTCAAGCAAAGAATGAAGAAGATTGAATTAATGAAAATGAACAAGAGGAAGAAGAAGAAAGAAATTGAAGATAATCAAGGAGATGCTTACTTGGGTTATGGAGCATGATTGTCAAGAGAAAAATCAAAAAGAAAGATATTGAAGAATGAAGAACTTGGAAGATCTATCAAGAATATCAAGATTCAAGTTGTTAGATGTGATATTGGAGGTTTCTATAATGATACCGGAGGTTTCTATGATCAAATAATGGTTGGAATAGGTTAATATGAAGCTAAAATGACTTATATATGAGTTTTGGCACTTCTAGGGGAGTTATGCTCGAGCACAAGGTGTTTCACTCGAGCACAGGAAGAACACACTCGAGCACAGACCAATTCACTCGAGCACGGGGTGACTACTCTGTTCTACTCTGTTTTACGTTCAGCCTGAGCGAGGTCTGGTATTTTGATCATATCTCTCAAACCACATGTCGGATTGACCCGAAACCAGTGGCATATGAAAGAAGACTCCCAACACGTAAACTGGGCACCAGGATCACATTGAAAGAAGATCAAATGAAGGAGATATGAATCGTGGAAAATGAAACTGAAATCACCGTCACTTTTTGACACAGGTTCGGTATTTTGAGCATAACTCACAAACCACACATCGGATTGAGACAAGACCAGTGCCAAATGAAAGTAGACTCAAAGAGCTTTCCATGGATAGGTAATTTGCCTAATTTGAACGTATATTCTAGGAGCTATGCCTTCTGGAAGTTGATGCTTGTGCAGACTAGCGAAATATACACTCTTTCGATCATAACTTGCAGAATACAAGGAGTTTGGAGCTGATTCTTGTTGCATTGGAATGCATGTGGCAAGAGCATTCTTATGATACATCATTTGAATCAAATGATCAAATTTTTTTCTAAAGTGGTCCCACATCACCCGCGAGTGCAAAAACTTTCTCTCTGAAAATGTCGTGCGAGTGATGTCCAGAAGCAGCTGAAACGTGAAGAAAGTTGCAACACTCGAGCACTAGGATTCATGCTCGAGCATTGGATCATTTCTCACTCGAGCACATGGAAGTTTTGACATGGAAGTGATAACCCGAGAAGAAGCATGTACGTGAAAACTTAAGGCGCACTCGAGCAGGACGTTTTGTGCTCGAGTGATGTCGAGAATTCACTCGAGCAGATGCGAGTGAGGAGCTGCGAGTGCTGTCCAGAGAAGAGTCTCCCAGTGCAAAATTCAAGATCACTCGAGCAGAAGGAGTTGTGCTCGAGTGAGGGATCATATCACTCGCGAGTACAAAATCTCAGTCTTGTTAAAATGATGTGCGAGTGATGACCCGAGAAGACACTCCCAGTGGAAAATGCAACATCACTCGAGCAGGAGGATTTGTGCTCGAGTGAGACCCCACATCACTCGCGAGTGAGAATTGTGTCTCTCTGAAATTCTATGCAAGCACAACCCGTGAACTGAAGCATATGAAGGAAAATAAGGAGATCACTCGAAGTGAGCCATTCATGCTCGAGTGATACTTTGCAGAAGACCAAAAACTCCAAGTCTCACAGCGAACAATCCGAATATGGTTACATGTTATTGAATCAGTGTGTTTTCACTTGTTATTGATTCTAAATGTTAGCTGACATATATTTCAAGTGTGAAACAGGATATTAAACATTTGGATTGCAGATTCAAATAAAAGTCAAATACGGAGAACTTCATCATTACACACCGAATGGCGGCTACCAACCACAACAAGCAAATGACCCACCATGAAAAATTGTCTGAAACACAAAACGCTCCACAACATGATGTACAGCTCAAAATGAATCTTCCTGCTGTTCAACTAGACGCTCCACTTTGCTCCATAATGGACAGGAGCTTGTTTTTCAAATATGCTCAAACGTTCAAATGAAGCAATGGGACTCCAACGGACGAATGCTCACAACGGTCATCATCTTCATCAACTATAAATGAGAAAGCATTCAACTTTGATGGGTAGCGGAAAAAGACAGAAAAAAAAAACAGAGCAACGACACCAACATGCGAATAACATGATTCCTCTGCTTCTACCCAAACACTCTCTGTTTTCCAGTTTCTGTATTACTTATCATTGAGAGAGTAATTATTTGTATTGTACTTCAGTGAGTATTATACCCACTCTGTGAGAGAGTTTGTAAACACCTTCAACTATATTTCTGAGTTGATCTCAAGGTAGAGGGACCTTGAGAGGGTTGATTTTCTTACGGGGAAGCAGTAGAGAGAATTGCCGTAAGACATTCTGCTCGTAAGACTTACAAGGTGCAAGCAGTAGAGAACGTTGCTGCTCATAAGACTTACAGGGGTGTAAGCAGGAGAGAACGTTGCTGCTCGTAAGACTTGCATGAGTAAGCAGGAGAGGAAGATTTTCGGGATTGCTCTGCTCGTAAAACTTGTCGTAAGGGGGAGTATTTCTGTAAGAGATTTGTAAAAGGTTTCACAAGTACCCAGCTAAACTTGTGGGATTGTAAAGGCTTTTCTTGTGCCCGGGTTAAACAAGAAGATAGTGGATTTGAAAATCTCAGGAGGAGCCTGGGGACTGGACGTAGGCCATCACAGATTGGACCGAACCAGGATAAATCATAGTTTGCATATTCTCTTCCCTAAACTCTTATATTTTCAGCATATATTATTTAACATAACTGTTGATTTATAAACCTTTATACTTACCACTTTCGTTAAGATACGAAAAGATTTCTAAAGTTCTTAAGTTTTTATTATACACCCAATTCACCCCCCCTCTTGGGTGATAGCCGGTTCTAACACACCTTCTAGCTACTCCTCAATTCAATAGTATTTAGGGATTTAGGATTGATAACTATGTGTTGAAGGAATGGAACCACTAGTCTTAGCATGTACATAACTTAAGGAATTGAAGAGTTGGGTTAAGTGGGATTGTACAGTGTTATTCTTCAACTCCAACTCTTCCAACTTCTTGAATACATGAGCCATTTGAGTACTATTACTTGCCCTATCACTTTCTAGCCTTTATATAATTGAAGCAATAGAAGAGAATTGGCTCTCATTCAAAGCTTTATCTTCCATCATTTAGTTGTCAATACTAGTAAGTTGAGCGACTATACTCTTCAACAATTGATTAGTCTCATCACCTTTAGACTCTTAAAGTGGCACCATTTGCCCATGGTTTAACCCATATGATTGGACTTCTTGATTCCTCCAACCAAAAGTAGGTTAGGTTTTCTATTTTCATTATAGGTGGTTGTGTTAGAGTCCCATCTTTGTTATTGATTAGGTCTTCCTTGATACATAGCATTGACTTCCTTATGGCGATTAGAGCATAAGCTTCTAATATGCATTACTGAACCTCAACCATCACAACTAGGTGTAACAAGAGCTTTTGAAGTAGGAGAATGAGGTGTTTGGTGGATACTCAAATGATGAAGCTCAAATATGATAACAGAAAGTTCTGAGGTGATTGTATCCATTTTAGACTCAAGTGAGAGCATCCTTTAGTTGGATCCGATATCACAGACTCCTCTAATTTCTCTCACATTGTATTGTTAAGTGTTTCAAACTCTTCTTTTTATTTGAGCCCACGCTTTCTCAGCAATGCAATCTTCCAAAAACCCCCCAGCTAAATCATCAAGAATGCCATTCTCATTAGGTAGAAGGCCATCATGAAAGTATTGAATCAACTGCTCATCATTGATTTGATGGTGTAGACAGTTAGCTAAAAGCTCCTAAAAACGGCTCCAATACTCATAGGAGGACTCTAAAGGGTCTTGTTTGATAAAGTAAATCTCCTTCTTAAGCTCAGTAATCCTTGCATCGGGAAAGTACTTGTCCAAGAAGGCTTTCTTCAAGTTAGCCTATGAATGATGGGCATTATTGACATACGTAGGAAGCATCATATACCACTCTTTTGCCTTCCCCTCCAAAGTGAAATATAACACTTTCAATTGCACATCTTCTAGGAGAGCACCAACAAGCTTCATATTTGAGTAAGCCAAGTGTAATGCATTGAGATGCTTGTACGGGTCTTCCTTTTCAAGTCCATGGAAATGAGGTAGTTCAGCAAGCAAAGGACCCTTAAGCTCAAAATTAACCTCAAAGTTAGGGCATGCGATGTTGAAAGGATCACAAGTGATATCCGATCTTGTCATATCCCTTATAGTTCTCCTTGGTGGACCATCATCATTCCCTTACGTTGTTGTACCTTGAAAACACAAACACGCAAGTCAATGAAAAATTCAAGATTAGGGGAATGATCAAATGCCCTCTCAAGTTAGTCGGACATACAAAGCTGCAAGCAAGCAATGGATCCATGAACTATCAAAATTATCTTGCACAAATGTTCAAGCAAAAAGGTATGAAGTGGGAAGAGTGCAAGTGTATGTGAGTATGTGTGATGTGTATGAACAAGTATAATGCTCACAATCCAAATGGGAAAGGTATATCACCAAAATTGTGACTTGGAGATTGGAATCATGCACCCAAATAGCATCAAAAGTAAGTTATCCACAGGTAATCCAAATGCAATGAAACCACTATGCATCAACCAAGCACAAAGCAAGTGAATTCAAATGAGAAATATAATGCAAGATTGAAAATTCAAAAGCAAAGAAAAATCAAGATATTTGGTTGTTTTTCTCAAAAAATTTGATGCAAGACACTCTATAAACCTAAACTAACTATGAAAAAGTGTTAAAAACTATGAAAAAAAATGAAAGAAAACCTAATAGGCTCACAAGGGCAAACCCTGGTCAATCTAAACCAATTGACACTTAGTAAACCAAAGGAGTCAAAATTGACTCCCCGGTAATGACACCATTGATTTAACCTTGTCTTTGTGTCTTGGGGTCAAATGCAAAATATTTGTATCAAACAATTGCAGTACAATACAATACTTGAGTCATCTCACTCGAGGAGCCTTTTATTTTGACTTCCCTAGGAAAAACTAAGTGCTATAAACATGGCTAGAAAAAGGGATTTTTGAAATTGGTTTTCTCTAAATTAAAAACTTATGAAAATAAAGCTAACTCTAATTTCTTTGGTATGTTTGGAAAATAATAAAGAAATGATTTGGATTAAAAAGGGATTACATGATCAAATGAACCTTGGTGGCAAATTTGGTAGCTTTCCTAGCTTCTTAAAATATTTTGGGAGTTACTTTTGCATCAAGTCAAATTAAAAATCCTAAGTAATTGCATTAGGTCCAATCAATCTAATAATGACTAATCCTACAATCGTATTTATAATCACCTCTTAGACATATTGTTAAAACCCACTTGATGTATGTTGAAAATTTCTTAATGCACTTGCTTCCTCTTAATTGAAAGCACAATCACGACATTCAAATTAAATTAAATCCATTACACACACTAGTAATCACATAGAATGTATAAGTTCATTAATCTAAAAGGAAAAAAGCTTAATAAAATCCAAGTGCACCAATACCAAATTCAACATAAAAGCAATCCATCATAGACAAACAATCACTCATCTAAGTCTCAAAAATACACATATACCATCATAAAATTAATCCATACAGCACATAATGTATAAATTGAGCTAATGGAAAATAATTAACTCCCCTTGTTGGGCCTTGAAGCCTAGCCACTTCTTTTGCCACCAAGACCAAGCAATTTAGCATCTCATACTTGCAACAGTCCCGAAAACTTGTTTAAAGCATTGAAAATCCATAAGACTAATGCAGGAGCTAATCTGGAAGGAGGAAAAAGAATTAGGTTTGTTGGGTTTGGTGAGGAAAGAGAGCAAGGAATCTGAACAACTTCTTGGATAGAAAGTGACGCTGGTATTCTACCTCTTAGCTCTACCGATGGTGGATTGGTTGTGTTATGATTAAGCTTAGTGTAGTTAGTGAGAGACGATAAAGGTAATGGTATGGTGAAAAAGGAGGCATAAAGTGAAAGAGAGAGAAGGCCAACGGTGCTTCCAGTGGTGAAAAACAGAGCTCCCCGGAATTTGGAATTAAAATAAAGGTCGCCGGTAATCTCAGAGAAGGCTGACGAAGGAGGGAGGAAGAGATGAACTGACGGTGGTGGTGATGATTGACTTTAATCTCTAAAACTCACGGTGCTACTTCTATGTGTCTAGAACCTCTCTTCCTCTATGGTGGTCTTCTCTCTTCCAAGTTCTGAGCTTCGTCGATGATGGAGTTGTTGAAATATGATAGAGAGGGAGGAATGGTGATGATAAGTGGAGAACAATCAAAACCTAAATCTCAGCTCTCTTTTCTCTCTTGCGCCGTACTCCCTTCTCCATTTCCCTTATCTCCCCACTCCTTAAATCCTCTCAGCTCTCAGGTCTTTCTTCAATCGGGTCTCCAAATCTCCATAAGGTAGTGAATACTGCGTTTTGACCAGGGACCTATTTAAAACTTTTAAAAGTTTTGCAGAGGGATTGAAGTGTAAATTTTTGAAATATTTGTAGGGCAGAAACTAATTTCTCAAATTTTTGGGTAATTATTGGTAATTTTTCCCTGTCCCTTTTTTTCATTCACTTGTAATTTTCAGAAATTTTAGAGACTTTTCTGTAATGTTTCCCATACCTCCAAATATTAATTCTAACCCTACAAAATCTCCAACTTTCTTCTTAAGACCTATAATGCAAGATTAAGCAAAATGTAGCATCAAAAGTCCAAGAAACAATTGCACACAATGTTTAACAAATTATGACCATTTTGCCCCTAATTGCAATTAATTCAATACAATTATCCCTAACTAAATTTTGTGCTTAATCATGCAATAATGTCCTAGAAAATGCATCAAAATCCCAATTTAATTGTGAAAAATCATATAAAAATATGGTTCAAATAGGGATAGCCTGATCTTTAGTTGCAGAAGACGCCGCAACTGAGATTTGAAATAGAGAGAGCTTGGAGGTCGGATGAAAGTCAAAACCAGCTGGGACCTTTGTAATGCCCCAAATTTTGATTAAGGGTTAATGACTATTATTGAGAATGTAATTAACATGGGAAAATCCTTTTGTGAAATAAAGTTGAATTGTGGCCCGAATTAATTATTGGAAATGCCCAACACTCTATATTTTAGCATAGTGATGTGACAAAGTAATTTTGGGCTAAAATAAGAGGGCAATGGCGCATGGAGAAAGGAAAAAGAATTAAAATATGTGTTATGTGGCAATTCAAGTGAATTTTCCATAATCTGGGAAAAATTTGAAGAATGAAAAATTTACCGGTCAATTAATTAGTAATTGATGAAGAAATTAGTTACTAACTAAAGAGCTAGTGAGGTAACTAAATGTTTAATGGAGCTAGTTAGAGTAACCAAGTGGTTACTTACTTTATGAGAAACAAGGAGATTTTGACAAGTGGCATGTTGAGATGAAGAGAAAGTAGTAGAAAAGTGAAAGTGCATATTTTATTGGTTTTCTCTTTCCTCTCTTCCTACCAATTTCGGCTGACATAGGTAAGGGGAGGGAAACACCATCATTTCATCTTCTTCACTCTCATTTCTCTTATTTCTCTCTCAAGTTTGATAGCCATAGTGTAACCCCCTTCACGATTAAGGCCGAGATTTAGTTCATAAACACGTAATTGATGTAGAATTAGAGACCTTAGATGATTTTGGGACTTAAACAAAATCAAACTTCCCAAAATCATGGCTTACAAAAACTCTTACAAAATTTATTCATGACAGTCTCATATTCACATTTTAATACTAAATGGCCTGTACAAGTTGATTTCATTCACAAATATCAGAGTATAAAGCAAATTCTCGACACACTCGGGTTCTATTCATTAAATAAGGGATTTACAAAGGCACAAAGCCCACAATTCATTACCCTTAACTTGGGGATTAAACAAAACTATACTACCAATCCCAATATACATAATTGTTTCCCAAAAATATCCAAAAGATATACATGATAACCAATAACCCAAAATATACATCTAAATCAGAGTTTTATCCGCTCTTCGTCGCCCGCTTTCCCTTTGATCCTTCTGCCCTGTCTAAAACATGGTTTTTGGGACAGTGAGATTCTAAGGAATCCCCGTAGTAACAAATCAATCATATAATGTACAATAATAATGCATGTAAGCAAATCATTAACCACAACAAGCAACTACAACGGCAGTTACAACGGCAATGGTTAGTATGACACATGTCATCCCTTACGATTGCTCACGCTGAATTGCTCACGTTGCATTGCATCATAGCAATCCACACAATACATTTCACCACAGCTGGGATTCATATAATGCATTTCATACACAAGCCATACAGGCAAGATACACACAGCCCACGGCTAGATTCTCAAACACCGCCCCACGGGTCGGATTCACAATATCCATGTCGATTACGATGGCAGTTCAACGGCCGACCTAGAGATGACCACCGTCAATCCCTACACGGCTCACGCTGACCTGCTCACGCTGTAATGGACCATGGCACACATTTCACAAATTCAACGATAAGTTATGCATGCCAAAACATCATTCATAATATGAGAGAAGAGTCACTACCTTGATCCTTCCGTGCGTGTCCTAACGCCGGTCTCTCCCGAGGAAGGCAAATGTCAAATCCTAGTATCATGATTAGGGACGAAGAGTTATATTCTATTCTAAGACTTATTTAACTTGAAACACTTAGATTTGGTTATCATAATTGACCCTTAAGAGGCCACAAATGCCTCTAATAAATACCCTAAAAGATTGGGAAACAATAGGTTAGAGATCTCCTTTAGAAAACTTAAAGCGCTGGAACACAGGGGTGGGCCGCGGCCAGCCCTTCCTTGGGCCGTGGCCAAAATATGGTCAGAAGGCCGTGGGCCGCGGCCAGCCACCCATGGGCCGTGGTGAAAACAGGACAGAAAGTCTTGGGCCGTGGCCAAGAAATTTCCTGACTCTTGGCTGAACTTCAAAAACCCTTAACTAATTGTAGAAAAATCGAAACGAGGTGATTCCAAAGCCAAATGAAAGGTATATAAGTCCTCTTTCAAGTAAAAATATAGCCCATCACTGGAAATCACTACACAAATACAGAATCACCAAAAACTAAACACTACTCCAAAACAGAGTTCTGTTTCAATCCCAAACTTTGGACAACCATATCTCACAGAATACTAAACGAAATGACACAAAATATATGTCCATTTTGAAGCTTGGGATGTGAACTTTAAGACTGGAAATTTCATAATTTTCCAAAACCATTTGGTCATTCAAAACGCTCATGCAAACGGACTGCACAAAACAGAGCTCAAACAAGACAACTTTCCAACTTTTCCCAAGTGATTCAAATGAACCCAAAATCAATAACCAAGCTCATTCCCACACAAAATCACTCAAGGAATCCAATGGGAATGTCAAAATAACCAAAATCCTATTCCATTATCATGCTTTGGTTTTGGGTAACATTAAACACTAAAATCTCAAATTCTCCAAACTTAACAATTTCCAACCCAAACAATTCTATCTATCCAAAATGCATTACAAACATACAAATTCCATACCAAACATATACCAAACTCTCAATGGCCCTCATTTTCGAAAATGGCCCAAGAATTCCAGAAAATCCAAGTTAACCCATTTGGCATAAAACATAGATAGATAGATAGGTCTCACTCACCTTATCAACTTTCTCAAAGGGAGTTCTTGATTCACCACCTCCCAAAATTTCGTGTGGCCATAAACCACAACCAATGGACAAACTACAACCATAGAAATGTTGCTCTTAACTCAAGGATCAACTTTAATGAAGGGAGTTTGAGCAATAGGGATCATTTTCCTTACCTTTTTCAAGCTTTCTTCCCTTCCCTTTCCCCTTTCATGGCTAACGAGAGAGATAGAGCAAGAATGAGAGAGAGATGGTGAGATGGAGAGAGAGGACGTGAGAGATGTTAGGATCGGTAAGCACAGCGGAAGAATTTAAAAAATTTTCACCGATCCTAATCGAGGATCTATCAACGGCGTTTAAACCAAGTTGGAAGGATTCATACCTTTTTGATGATTCAGAGTTTTCACGATCTCTAGGAGCCAACACGTCAGGTCCACTCCCTCTACCGGTATCCACACGAATGCTCTCCAACCGAGACTACGTGCTAGCGCCTCTAATGTGTCCAAGGGTTTAACTTGCAGCTCTCAATTCTGATGTACCCTGAGTCTATCATCTCTATCAAGTTTATAACCCATGAGGGTTATTTTCAAATTTCAAAATTAATCATCATTAATTTTGAAATTAATTAACAATTAATTATCTTGATGAGCTAATTAAATAAATTCAGTTTAAATTAAATATGTCCAACAGTTTTAATTTAACCTATTTATTTAATCTAAATAAAGAGCCATTAGATTTAATTTATCTTCATAAATTAAATCTGAGATATTATATCTCTATCATGTTAGTTATTAAATTTAATATATCTTAATAAATTAAATTTAAAACCAACACAATATAATAATATCATATAATATATATACATATGTATATATATATATAATATATTTCGAAACTATATATATCTATATAATATTATTAAATATAATAATATAATATAATATATATATATAAGATATATATTTCAAAAATATATATATCTATATAATATTATTAATGAATTTTATATTATATATATATAAATATAAAATTCATCCACCCTAAATCAAACATTATCTCGTGTTGGGTCATTCTTGTGTGCGACCCTGTAGGCCCATATGAAGTTGGCAGTGGGCCAATAACTACACTAACCCAAAAGTTGCAAGCGGCCTCTAGCAAGACATTACGACTACCCAATTCATATGAGGATCGTTATCACGATGCAACCTGTCATACAACCATGTCACGTCCCTTTTGTCACACGATATATCGATCAAGGATAAGGCATGGAAAATGTCATCCTCTTGTTCCTGACCATTACTTTCTCGATTCCTGAGTAGCCTGATAACAGAGACAGAAACTCCTTTCATCATAGTATGGCCATACATTTCTCAGACTCACTCATCGAGGGGCCCAGTAATATCTCTCTACTAATGTGAGGGACAAATTCCATCTTGATCATTCATATTCCTCTACATGAAAAACCACCAAGCCTGATCGTAGCCTTTATCATCACCCGGTCAAAAGTGACTTTTGACTAGTTCAAAGCTTAGCAACTCTCATGTAGGAATCCATGACGACCTCAGGTCTAAGGGCATTGTGATGTGGTTATACATGAGAAAAGCTTATGACTTGATCCATGTAGCTTTCTCATAGTGGGTCGGTCCAGCACCTTGTACTCTTACAACTGCCTAAGACTTTGATTCGTATCTCCATATCTTATCAAAGTCATACTGGTCTTGTTTCATCTCTGCTCCCGTATAGATGACCGACCAGGGACATTTTAGGACAATCTTTATGAATTATCCAAGGATACAATTATCACAGTTAACATGCAAATAATATGATAACAGAATGGAGAAATTTCATTAAAATAATAATGTTTAAAGTACAATGATTGGCCCTTAGGGCACAATTTCCAACATCCTCCCACTTGCCCTAGGTGCAATCATTAATTTGCCTAATTCCCATTGCCCTAACATGACGCTCATGCTTTGCCTATGCAAGTGGCTTAGTAAGAGGATCAGCAACATTATCTTCTCCTGCTACTTTGCATATCTTTATATCACCTCTATCATTGATTTCTATAATAAGATGAAATCACCTAAGTATGTGTTTGGTCCTTTGATGCGACCTAGGCTCCTTGGCCTGTGCAATAGCACCGCTATTGTCACAGAACAAATCTATTGGATTTGAGATGATAGGCACCACCCCTAGTTCAGTAATGAACTTTCTGATCCAAATGGCTTCTTTAGCTGCATCTGATGCTGCTATATACTCAGCTTCTATTGCAGAATCGGCTATAGTGCTTTGCTTGGAGCTCTTCCAGCTTACTGCTCCACCATTCAGGAGGAATACATATCCAGATTGCGATTTAAGGTCGTCTTGGTCAGTTTGGAAACTTGCATCTGTGTAACCGGTTACACAGAGCTCATCATCCAATCCACCATAGACCAAAAATAAGTCCTTAGTCCTTCTTAAGTACTTTAGGATATTCTTAACGGCAGTCCAATGACCCGCACCAGGATCTTGTTGGTATCTGATGGTCATACTTAAGGCAAACGAGACATCCGGTCGAGTACATAACATGGCATACATGATGGATCCAATGGCCGAGGCATATGGAACCTTACTCATGCGATCTCGCTGATCAGGTGTACTAGGACACAGATCCTTGCTAAGATGGATGCCATGAGACATAGGCATGTAACCCCTTTTTGAATCATGCATATTGAACCTATGCAGTATCTTATCTATGTATGTGCTCTGACTTAGGCCTATTAGTCTTTTGGATCTATCCCTATATATCCTAATCCCTAGAATATAGGTGGCTTCACCTAAGTCTTTCATTGAAAAGGACTTTCCTAACCAAGACTTGACACTCTACAAGGTAGGAATATCATTCCCAATGAGTAGGATGTCATCTACATAAAGCACTAGAAATACAACTATGCTCCCACTAACCTTCTTGTAAACACAAGGTTCATCGATGTTTTGAATGAATCCAAACTCTTTGACTACTTCATCAAAACGATGATTCCAGCTCCGAGATGCTTGCTTCAATCCATAAATGGATCTTTGAAGCTTGCAAATTTTACCAGAGTCCTCTGGACGCATAAAACCTTCAGGTTGTGTCATGTACACATCCTCAAGCAGCTTTCCATTAAGGAAGGCTGTTTTGACATCTGTCTGCCATATTTCATAGTCATAATATGTTACAATGGCAAGAAGGATTCTGATTGATTTGGCTATTGTAACTTGGGAAAAGGTTTCATCATAGTCTACACCATGAGTTTGAGTGAATCCTTTTGCAACCAGTCGTGCCTTGAAGACATTTACATTGCCATCCATGTCAGTTTTCTCCTTGAAAACCCATTTGCACCCAATGGTTTTTACACCTTCAGGTGGATCGACTAAGGTCCATACCTGATTGTCGTACATGGATTGCATTTCAGACTTCATGGCATTTAGCCATTTCTCAGAGTTTGGTCCCACTGTGGCTTCTCTATAGGTGGTGGGCTCATTTTGCTCAATGAGCAACACATCACGGCCTTCAGTAATCAGAAATCCATATCTCTGAGGCTGATGCCGTGTCCTATCAGATCTTCGTAGACCTTGTGTTACTTGAGGAGGCTCAGCAACTTGTTGTGAGTCTTCTCTAATTTCCATCTGTGGTTCTGTACCATCTTGTGGATCTCGAATTTCTTCGAGATGTACGTCGCTCCCACTGGTTGTTTTAGAGACAAACTCTCTTTCTAGAAACTTGCCATTTTGAATAACAAACACTTTGTTATCGGTGGAATTGTAGACATAGTATCCTTTCGTTTCTTTAGGATACCCTACGAAAAGGCACTTTATGGATCTGGGCACTAATTTATCAGAGGCTTGTCACTTAACATATACCTCACATCCCCAGATCTTAAGAAAAGATAAACTTGGTTTCTTTCCAGTCCATATCTCATATGGTGTCTTTTCAATTGCCTTAGATGAAACACGATTTAGTGTGAACGCAGCTGTCTCTAGGGCATGTCCCCAAAAGGACGGTGGAAGATCTGTTTGACTCATCATAGATCGAACCATATCTAATAGTGTTCGATTCCTCCGTTCAGAAACGCTATTCCATTGTGGTGTTCCTGGAGGAGTCAATTGTGAGATTATCCCACAACTCCTAAGATGGTCAGTGAATTCTTGGCTCAAATATTCACCACCTCGATCAGATCTAAGTGCTTTAATTGTTTTACCAAGTTGGTTTTGTACTTCATTTTGGAATATTTTGAACATTTCAAAAGATTCAGATTTATGTTTCATTAGATAGATATAGCCATATCTACTAAAGTCATCTATAAATGTAATGAAGTAGACATAACCTCCTCTGGTAGCTATATTTAATGGTCCACATACATCTGTATGTATGAGGCCCAATAATTCAGTAGCCCTCTCACTGTGCCCAGTGAAAGGTGCCTTAGTCATCTTTCCTAATAAGCAAGATTTGCATGTATCATATGATTCAAAATCAAATGAGTTCATAAATCCATCTTGATGGAGTTTAGAAATGCGTTTCTCATTTATGTGGCCTAGACAATAATGCCATAGGTAGGTCAAATTCAAATCGTTTGATTTTATCCTCTTAGTAGTTACGTTATAGATATTCCCATTATTAGGATGTTCCAAATTTAATATATAATGACCAACATGCAAATCACCATCAGCATAGAAAATGTCATTACGATAAATAGAACATTTACCATTCCTAGTAATGGAAGTATAACCTTCCTTATTCAAATAAGAAAGAGAAACAATGTTACTACTTAAAGCAGGAACATAATAGCAATTGTTCAAAACTAACAAAAGCCCACTGGGCAGAACTAATTCATAAGTGCCTACAGCTAAAGCAGCAACTCTTGCTCTGTTTCCAACTCGTAGGTCCACCTCACCCTTCTTCAGCTTTCTAATGTCCTTTAGACCCTGCACATTTGTACAAATGTGAGAACCACATGCAGTATCTAATACCCATGTAGAGGAAGTAGAAAAATGAACGTCTATAACATAAATACCTGAAGCGATAGCCCCGCTATCCTTCTTGTCCTTTTTCAGATCTTCCAGGAAGAGTTTGCAATTCCTCTTCCAATGACTGGGTTCATTGCAGAAGTAGCAGACTCCTTCCTTTGGAGGCTTTGCCTTCCTAGGTGCAGGCTTGGTTTCGGGCTTGTTTGACTCTTTGGTCTTACCACTTGAGCCATTACCCTTCCATTTGCCCTTCCCTTTCTTTTTCATACCCTTTCCTTTCTGAACCATTAAAACTGTGCTAGGCTTTTTCTTAATGCTTTGCTCAGCAGTTTTGAGCATCCCATGCAGCTCAGAAATTGATTTCTCCATGTTGTTCATGTTGTAGTTCATAACAAACTGGTCATAACTCTCCGGGAGTGAGTTGAGGATCAAGTCCGTAGCTAACTCCTGGCTCATGGGAAATCCAAGCCTCTCAAGGTGATCAATATAGCCTTTCATCTTTAACACATGAGTACTAACTGATGCACCTTCAGCCATTTTGCAGGAATGTAAGGCCTTTGTGGTCTCATACCTTTCTTGCCTTGCCTGTTGCTGGAACATTTCCTTGAGATGTACTATCATCTCATGAGCCTCCATGAGTTCCAAATCTTTTTGGAGCTCTGGAACCATAGTGGCAAGCATCAGGCAGCCTACATCCACAGAGTCATCCTTATGCTTTGTGTAAGCATATCTCTGACCTCTTGGAGCATTAGCTGCAGGCTCCTCAGGAATGGGTTGATCTAGGACATTAGCCTTTCTTTCCTGCTTAAGAACAATTCTCAAGTTCCTGAACCAGTCCAGAAAGTTTGTACCATTGATTTGTCCTTCTCAAGGACCGATCGCAATGATAGTGTAGCAGTATTACTAGTCAACATGATTCTACAATTAAAATATGCAAAGTTAGTTAGTAATCTCCCACTAAATTAACAACCCTCAATATAATAATTAGTGGGCTAAGATCCATATTTGGCTTAAACTTAAGTCCGCTTTGGCAAGACGCTTAAATTCAAGTTATTTAGGTAGGTAACCTATTTACCAATTACATCATATGTAACTCTTAGATCTTTATGGGATTTAATCATCATATGATCTGGCATGTTTAACCCCATCTAATGCCTTGAGATTCAAAACCGTTTTGTTAATCTCAGTTAAGTCAAAACAATAATGAATATTATGAGTAGCACAATTACTCAAGCTTGTCTCATCAAGATAACTCAAGTGCATCCACTTTGGTGGTTTCCACAATTGTGCGATCTAGGTTTTGACAAGTATTCATTAATTGACGGCATTATGACTTAAGATTTAATTTAGAGGGCTTAATTAATTAGTTTTGTTTATATGGATGCAATCGTGGTCATATCTCATACATATAAACGTAAAAGTAATCATGCAATGAACTTATCAAAAGCATAATTTAAACGTGACACAACATGGCTTACGAAACCTAAAATCCTCCCAAGCCAATGAGAGGACTTCTCTAAAAAAAAGAGAAATACATTGAGAGAAACCTCGTTTAAACATTTGAGGGGAGTGAGATGAGAAGAGAATGTACATCGAGAGTATTTAGAGAAAGGCACGGCACGCAGGACGTATTTAAATATTACAACCTTTGTAAAATTCTAAAGCCATGTTGTTCATCATACCCAAACAAGGATAAATAATAAACCACAACAAGAATTCATACAATATGAAAAGCAATAAATGTCATGATCAGATTATATTGGCTACGCAGAGGTGGTCACGGCGGTCCCACTAGTTCGGTACATTGAAAAAGGCACATTCCTTTTAAAAGAAATATTTGAAAATTTTAAATCTTTTTGAATTTCAGACCCAATTTTTCAAAACAAAAAAAACAACAATGGCCCAGAACGCTTATGATCCAATTTGTCTTCCCCATAGTTTGGATCCCTATTACCCGAATAGATATCCGAACCTAGACCCAATTTGATTGCCGCCAACTACGATCTCAGGTACCCTACCCAATTTCATGCTTGTTCAAAACGAAAATCACATACATGTTTCAAGATATACATGTTCGGAATCGATTTCATGCTTGTTCCAAAACGAGAATCACATACATATTCGAGTGTTTCTTATAAACATACGTACACATCCCATATATATCACATGTATAAGAATCATAAACTCAATTTAAACGCACAATTGATCTGGCTCTGATACCACTGTTAGGATCGGTAAGCACAGCGGAAGAATTTAAAAAAAATTTCACCGATCCCAATCGAGGATCTATCAATGGCGTTTAAACCAAGTTGGATGGATTCATACCTTTTTGATGATTCAGAGTTTTCACGATCTCTAGGAGCCAACATGTCAGGTCCGCTCCCTCTACCGGTATCCACACGAATGCTCTCCAACCGAGACTGCATGCTAGCGCCTCTAATGTCTCCAAGGGTTTAACTTGCGGCTCTCAATTCTGATGTACCCTGAGTCTATCAGCTCTATCAAGTTTATAACCCATGAGGGTTATTTTCAAATTTCAAAATTAATCATCATTAATTTTGAAATTAATTAACAATTAATTATCTTGATGAGCTAATTAAATAAATTCAGTTTAAATTAAATCTGTCCAACAGTTTTAATTTAACCTATTTATTTAATCTAAATAAAGAGCCATTAGATTTAATTTATCTTCATAAATTAAATCTAAGATACTATATCTCTATCATGTTAGTTATTAAATTTAATATATCTTAATAAATTAAATTTAAAACCAACACAATATAATAATATCATATAATATATATACATATGTATATATATATATATAATATATTTCGAAACTATATATATCTATATAATATTATTAAATATAATAATATAATATAATATATATATAAGATATATATTTCGAAAATATATATATCTATATAATATTATTAATGAATTTTATATTATATATATATATATAAATATAAAATTCATCCACCCTATATCAAACATTATCTCGTGTTGGGCCATTCTTGTGTGCGACCCTGTAGGCCCATATGAAGTTGGCAGTGGGCCAATAACTACACTAACCCAAAAGTCGCAAGCGGCCTCTAGCAAGACATTACGACTACCCAATTCATATGAGGATCGTTATCACGATGCAACCTGTCATACAACCATGTCACGTCCCTTTTGTCACACGATATATCGATCAAGGATAAGGCATGGAAAATGTCATCCTCTTGTTCCTGACCATTACTTTCTCGATTCCTGAGTAGCCTGATAACAGAGACAGAAACTCCTTTCATCATAGTATGGCCATACATTTCTCAGACTCACTCATCGAGGGGCCCAGTAATATCTCTCTACTAATGTGAGGGATAAATTCCATCTTGATCATTCATATTCCTCTACATGAAAAACCACCAAGCCCGATCGTAGCCTTTATCATCACCCGGTCAAAAGTGACTTTTGACTAGTTCAAAGCTTAGCAACTCTCATGTAGGAATCCATGACGACCTCAGGTCTAAGGGCATTGTGACGTGGTTATACATGAGAAAAGCTTATGACTTGATCCATGTAGCTTTCTCATAGTGGGTCGGTCCAGCACCTTGTACTCTTACAAGTGCCTAAAACTTTGATTCGTATCTCCATATCTTATCAAAGTCATACTGGTCTTGTTTCATCTCTACTCCCGCATAGATGACCGACCAGGGACATTTTAGGACAATCTTTATGAATTATCCAAGGATACAATTATCACAGTTAACATGCAAATAATATGATAACAGAATGGAGAAATTTCATTAAAATAATAATGTTTAAAGTACAATGATTGGCCCTTAGGGCACAATTTCCAACAAGAGATGAGAGGGAGGAGGAGTGAAGAAAGAGAGAAAATGATTATAATACTCTCCATTTGACTTTTCTCCTCATCACTCACCATTCACACTTTTGCCACATGTCAACTTGCTATTGGCTTACACCAATTAAGTCACCAATTAGCTACTTTAATCTCTCCATTAGCCATTTAATCACACATCCCATTTTCTCTTAGTTAGTAATTAATTTCTCCATTAATTACCACTTATGGCCAATATTTCCATTATTCCAATTTTTCAGTAATTATGACATATTAATTTAATATTGCCATAAAACACATAATAATTCCAATTAAATTCATAATTATCCATAATAATCATGATTAACCCATAATCAAAAATGGGATATTACACATAGAAGGGAAGGAAAGAGAAAGAACTCAAGGTAAGTTTCTTGCCATTTGATCCTTTAGATGAATTCCTATGCCAAAACTCTCTTCTTTAATCGTGTTCCTTGGGTTGAGGGCTTCATTTCTATTGTTTTAGATTTTCCATTGGTGGTGGTTTGTGCCCTCAAGAAAATCTAGAGGTTGGAGAAGCAAGGAACAAGCTAAGGAAAGTTGTTGAGGTGAGTAAGATGAACATTTCTATATAGGTTTTGTGGCATTTGGTTGAGCCTTGAATTTCTGAAATTTTTTACCTATTTTTTGAAAATTAGGGTCTTAGTAAGTTTGGCAAGATGTGGTGATGGAAATGGTGCCTTGTATTGTGTTTTGGAAAGATAGAATTGAATTGAACTTGAAATGTGACGTTTGAAGTTTTAGGGTTTTGTGTTAATTGTAGCCCTAAAATAGAACACATAGATGGAGTGAGAATTTAGTTGTTTTGATATTTTCATTGGATTTCTTGTGAACAATTGTGTGGGAGCAGTATTAGATGAGAATTTTGGAACATTTGGAAACATTTGTGAAAACTGAAAAATGCTGTTGGTGAGAACTCTATACAGGGCAGTCAGATTGTACAGCAGTTTTGAATAATTAAATGGTATCAAAAAATTCTGAAACTTTTCAGTAAAATAGTAGACATGCCAAGCTTTAAATTGATAAATTATGGTAGTCATTTTGATGTGTATGTTGGGAGTGATGAATTTCCATAATTTGATGTCGAAACTGGGATCAATTCTGGAGTAGCAAGGAGAATTGTTGAATTTGGTATTTTTTTGGGTATAGATAGTAGTGATTCCTATTTTTCATGTGTAGAGAACTTAAATAGCCTCCCATAGGACTTGGGATCATCTCATTTTGATTTTTTCTAGACTTAGTTATAATTTTTGGAGCAAAAATTTTATTGGCCGCAGCCCAAAAGTTTTTGACCTGCTTTTGGCCGTAGCCAGAAGATTCTTGGCTACAACCAAAAACTTTTGAACCTCTTTCCAGCCGTAGCCAGAAGTTTTCTTAGCCGCGGCCAACCCCCAAAAATCAATATTTTCACTTCTAAGAGATGGTCTTTGGTATAGTTCTTTCCAATCCTTTAGGCATCTACTTGGGCTTCCAGTAGTCACCTAAAAGTCTTAAATAATAACCAACTTTAAGTGTTTGGAATTGAGTATTGGATTAGAGAATAACTCTTCGTCCTTAATTATGGTTCTAGGATTTGATATTTTTCCTACCTGTGATAGACTAGTGCCAGAGCAAGCGCGGAAAGAACAAGATAGTGACATTTCTCTTATGTTGTGTATGGTACATTGTATGAATGACTTATCATTGAATTGCTGTGTGAAATATGTGGTGTGAACCCTTCGTTGAGATGCATGTCATTGTGTAATATGCCGGTGTGAATATGTCGTTGGGTATTACAAGGTGAGCATTACAACATGAGCAGTCGTAGGGGTGATATAAGTCATACCTACCCCTGCTGTTGTAATTGGCGTTGCAAATGTCGTTGTTGTGTGATTTGCCCACCGTTGAGAAACATGCCGGTGTGGCTATGCCGTTGTGAAATATGTCGTATGAAACATTGCCATTGTGAAACATGTTGATGAAAAATAAGCCGTGTGTATTGCAGCGTGAACATTACATCGCGAGCAGTCGTGGATGTGACGCAAATTACTCCTACCCCTGCCATTGTAAATGCCGTTGTTGTGCTGATGTGTTGTGATTTGCTTACATAATTTATGGTTGTGCTTACTATAAGTGAATTGTTACTACTGGGATTCTTTAGAATCTCATTCTTTCCATTTACAAACCTACAGACAGGGAAAGCAGTTCGAAAGAAAAACAAGTGATGAAGGGTGGTTAAGCTCCTAGATAGGGGTTTTACATTTTGGATAGTTGGTTATCATGCTATTAATTATTGGATATTTTGTTGGGGATTTGATGTACATGATGTATATATATAGATTAGTTTCATGTAATCCCCTGTTTGGGAACTATAAATGGGCGTATATACCTTATAAACCCTTAGATGAATTAATAAAACCCGAGTGTGTTGGGAATTTACATTTCACTCTGATATGTATGAATAAAATCAAACTATGTAGGCTAGTTATATATTAAAATGTGAATGTGAGACCATGTTAAACAGGTTTTAAAAATTTTTTGTAAATTTTAATTTTGGAGATGAAAATTTTTAACAAGTTTTGAATTATCTTTTGATCTCTAATTCGGCATAATTAAGTATTTGTGAACTTAATCTCCACCTTTTAAAGAAGGGGGTTACAACCTTGGGGTGATTTTAAATAGTAAAAGGGAGGAGGAAGAAGATGACCATAAACTCCATTGTCGAACCACCATTATCACCCCCAACCACCTCCTTTGCACTTCACCACCACTGAAACACTACTATCACCATTGACTATCTCCTCTATTCTTTGTTAGAACCTACAACCATTATCACCTATCACCGTCACCTTCACAATTTAATTACCTAGATTTTTCTTCCTCTGATCTCTATTTTCACCATCACAGCTACATTGATCTTTTTCCTCAATTAGACCCAACAGACCCTTTCTTAATTTTCTTCTCATGGATTTTTGGAGTTTTTAGCAAGTTGTGGGTGCAATTATAAGATCATGAGTGGCTGATTTTGTTTGAGTATTGGTGGTAGAGAAAGTGGCTAGAGCTTCAATGTGCTACAAAGGGGAGTTCATTAGTTTTTCATTAGCTTATTTCATGTATTATGCTCTGTTTGGTTTGATTTTTTAATTCGTACATGTTTGTGGGACTTAGATAAATGTTTATTTGTCTATGATGGATTACTCTTGTGTTTGATTTTTGAATTGATGCACTTGGATTTTGTGTTGAACTTATTTCTTTTTGAATTAATGAAGTTATGAGTTTTATATGATTACTAGTGTGTGTGATGGATTTATTTCAAATTAAGTATCACAATTGTGCTCTCATTTAAGAGGAAGCAAGTGCATTAAACTAATTTTTAAACAAGTGGTTTTTAACAATATATTTAAGAAATGACTAGAATGTGATTGTAGGATTAGTCATTAATTAGGTATATTGGACCTAATGCAATTACTTAGGGTTTTCAATTTGACTTGATGCAAAATTAAATCCCAAATTATTTCAAGAAAGTTTGGAAAGCCACCAACTTTGTTACCAAGACCCATTTCATCATATAATCCTTTTTAATCCAAAACATCCTTCATTGTTTTCCAAAAATCTGAAAAGATTGAAATAGCTTTATTTTCATGCATTTTAAATTAGAGAAAACCAATTTCAAAACCGCCTTTCTAACCATGTTTTTAGCACTTAGTCTAGCCTAGGGAATTCAAAATAAAAGGCTCCTTGATAAGAGAATGATCCCCAATTGTTTACACTATATTGCATTTTAATTCATGGTAAAAATGTGTGATTTGAGCCTGAGGTGGCTAAGGGTTTGTCAAATCACATACCAAAGTTGGAGCTACTACCATGCCTTATCAAATTTTGCTGGACAAAGAAAACAACAAAAATTCATGATGATTGTGTTGATATGTTATGTGATTGCTTTTCTTCTTCTGTCATCTATTGTTGCACTATTAATCATGTGAGGAGAAGAAGCATGATGGCATCTTTAAGTTCACCAACAATTGACATTATTTCCCGTCATATCAAAGTTTGAACAATGTTACAAAAGGTATCATCATCAACATCATCATTATTCTACAAAAGGTCATACAATTCATTGCATTCAAACTCTTACAATTTTTTTATTTTTATGTTTTTGAAATTATATATGAGAACTAACAAGCTTGCAACATTTCAATATGGAATGGGTTGTGAGGTGACAATACAAGGTGACATGTATAGCTTTGGCATTCTTATTTTAGAGATATTAACTAAAAGAACACCTACTGAAGACATGTTTATAGATGACCACAATCTTCATAAATTTATAAATTTCTTTTCCAAATAATCTTTTGCAAGTTACGAACCCAACTATTCTTCCTATAGAATCAGAACATGTGGCAGCATCAAGAGACTTACAAGAGAACATGGCAAGGATCCATCCTGATCTGGAGAAATGCTTATGTTGTTTGTTTAGAATTGGACTTGCTTGCTCTATGGAATCACCACATGAAAGAATGAATTATTTGACCTTTCTGTACATTAGCCTTGGGATCTACAATACAAAATTAATCAAGGATTGTGTATAGGCAAACCTAGGATCGCTCTCTCTTCTCGAAGTGTGATTGAACCATATTTTTATATAATATTTCATGATTAATTTGGGATTTTTAATGTATTTTCTAGAACATTATTGTATGATTAAGCACAAATTTTAATTAGGGACATTTGTTTTAAATTAATTGTAATTAGGGGTAAAATGTTCACAATTTATTAATTATTTTTATACAATTTTCCCTTAAACTTTTGATGCTACCTTGTGCTTAATTTTGCATTGTAGGCGTTAAAGAAGAAATTAAATTTTGGAGGTTCAAATTATTGGACCAAGAAGAAAAAAGAAGAAGAAGAAGAAAAAGAAAGAACAGGCCTAAGGAGCTGAAGCCTAGACCCAATATCAGCTGACAAAAAGAAAGGGCCCAACCGATGGCAGGTGGCTCAAGTGGTTCGGCACTTGAGTCCCTTCCACAAGGTCTCGGGTTCGAGACCGGTGGATGGAGTCTCTGCTGGAGGGAGAGCTTTACACCCAAAGGGTCCGACCCGGCTCGAATCCGGAGTAGTCGGTTGCTCGGGTTTACCTGTCCCAAAGAAGGCCAGGACCCAGAAAAAGTGCCGGATACCGGATGCTTTAAGCAAAAAAAAAAGAAAGGGCCCAAAACCAAAAAAAAAGAAAAAAAAAGAAACAGAAATGGTGGGGCCCCGAGAGTGAAAACATAAACAGAAACGGAGGACCCATGGACATGGAATATGGATATAGGGGACCCGAAAAGCTGAGAGTGAAGATCATATACAGAGGGAGTTGCGCCGCACGAGAGAGTCGAGCTCGCTGTCATCTCCACCTTCATGGGTCGCCGGTGACTTCCCCTCCTTCATCCACCGTTGCCGGCGACCCTCTTGCATCAACCACCATCATCTTCTTCATCAACAGCGACATCGCCGCTGCTTCCATTTCCGGCGACCAACTCATACCAGAAGGAAGAACACAGATCCGAAAGGCAGAATCAGAGTGTGCGCTGCAAGGTCATTGAGGAGAGGGAGACCGAGCAACTGAGCTTCACCATCACCATAACACAACCATTCCATCGTCTTCCTCTAACCTCCGCTGTTCACCTTCGCCGGAGTTCAGCCATACTCATTTCTTCCTCCACGCCATCTCCAATAACAACATTCTGACCACCAGCATCATTCCATTCTTCCTTACCTTTATTCCTTCCATTCTTTCCTCACAGAACCTGACACACCACTCTCTTCCTTCCCATTAATTCAATATTGTCATTAGTTTCATTGAACATTTTAGTTGGGCAATTGATTCTGTAGATGGCAGTGGCTATGTGTGGCTGATTTTCATTGCTTCTTGGGGCCGAAGAGTTGCTTGAGCTCAATGGCATACATAGGGGAGTTTTCTATCATTCCATTAGTCTAGAACTATATATTTAAATTGTCTAGTTTTAGGAATTATTGTATATGATTCTGGAATTGAGATTGACGTTAATTGTTTCTGTTAGTTTGATATTTGTAATTGGATTGAATTTTTATAGCTTGTTGAATTTATATATATATATATATATATTTCCTTATTGATTCAATGAAATTGTGCTTTCTACGTGTTATTGTTTGATTGTATAATTGAATTGGATCAATTGAGTGTCATGTTATCGTATTCATATTAAGAGGAAATAAGTTATAGTTATCCATTTTAATTGCACTCTAAGTGGTTCCAAATAGTGTCTTAAGAGATAGTTACTAGCTGCGTTCGCAGGAGTAACTATTAATTAAGAACACTAGACCCGAACGATCGTTTGGAGTTTTGCTTTCAAGACTTAGAGAAAATTAACTCTCATAATCTTTTTGAGCAAGGATTGTCACTTCTTCATTACCAAGAGCATTTTTTTTTATTGATATTTTCCACTCCATACCATTCCATTCAATCTTATCAATTCCATTTTCTTTAGTTTATTAATAAGAAAAATACCAAAAATAATAGCTTAGCATTTAATTAATTTTCATTTTCGTTTAGTTATTAATTTGAAAAATCCAAAAAACCATTTTCCCCTTGTTTTAATTGCATTGCATGATAATTAGTTTACTTAGATAGTTCAAATAAAAGCTCATCAAGTGAGACGACCTGAGTGTTATATTGTACTGCAATTCTTGGATTAAAAATATTTTACATTTGACCCCAAGACGTAAAAACATGGTCAAATCAAAGTGCCTTTTATTAATTCCTGAATAATCTAAATGACATGCAAATGCAATAAAAACAAGGGGAAAATTTGTTTTGGTTTTTCAAATTAATAATTAAAAGAAGAATGCAATTTAATTAAAAGCTAAACTATTGTTTTGGTATTTTTGATAAAAATGGAGAATGAGTGAATGGAATGGAGTTTGAAAGTTTGAATGATGAAATGAGTGTTGATAGCAAAGTTAATGGCTTCTTAAAATGATTTGGAAGTTAGTTTTCATCAAGTCAAAGTGAAAACCTCAAGCAATACCTAATTAATTATTAATCCTACGATCACATTCATAGTCATATCTTAAATAAATATTAAAAATCACTTAATATGTGTTTGAAAATCATTTTAATGCACTTGTTTTATCTTTAATAAAAGCACTGTCGCAACACTCAATTTGAAATAAATCCATCATACATACTAGTAATCACATAGAATACATAACTTCATTAATTGAAAAGGAAAATAAGTTCAATATATAATCCAAATGCATCATTATAAATTTCAATACAAGAGCAATCCCTTAGGGGAAAATGAACACCCATCCAAGTCTCATAAACATGTACCAATTATAAAAATTAAACCAAACAAATCACAAGACATATAATGAGTTAATAGAAAACTAATAAACTCCTTTTTATAGCACATTGAAGCTCTAGCTAGTCTCTTCATCACCAAAACGCAAGAGAATCTAGCCACACATAAGCTCAATTGCAACCTTAGCTTCTTTAAAACACTTGCCAGAAAATACTCACCAGAATCTGAAAAAGTTCGCCGAAAAGTTGCAACACTTGCCAGAATAACTCAGAATTTGCAGGAGAAAATGGAAGGTCGACTGTGCTCTACTCTTCCCCTTCTTCCAATTGATCTTCAGGTCTGGGGTTTGAGAACGGAGGTGGCAGTGTGAAGTAGACGAAGATCTAAGGTGCTCTGGTTCTTTGCTACTCACACTCGCGGCACTCACTGTAGTATCAGGCTGGTCTTCTTCGCCAGAAAGGAAGAAGAAGGTGGTGGTGCTCTCTCTCACTCCAGCCCACGACGCCCTCTGTTTCAAGCTCTCTCTCTTTCGCTGTCTCTCTCTCTCGATCTAGTCTCTTTCTTTGTTCCAAGCTCTTCCTCTCTCTCTCTCTCTCTCTCTCTCACCTCAGTCTCCCTCGCGTTGAAATCACGGCGTTGTTGGTGGTTATGGCAGAAGAAGCTCTCTGCTTCGCGGCAGTGAGATGTTTTGAACGGAGAGAGATGACGGTGGAGGTTGGATGAAGCTCGGTGGAGAACGAAAGAGCAGTGGTTGAAGCTCGCCGTAGATGTGAAGAGGGAGGTTGTTGCTCGCGAGGAAGAGAGCTAAAGGTGGGGGACGGTGTCTCTAGTTCCACGGCGTAACTATGATCTCTCAGGTCTCAGGCCTGTCAGCAGCAGAAGGTCGACCATGGATCAATTTGAAAATTTCAAAAGTTCTGGGAGAGGGATTATAGTACAACTGTTTGAAACATATATAAGGAAACTGTAATTTCCAAAGAGTATGGGTACTTTTCTGTAATTATACTTGATCCTTTTCTGCCTTCACTTATAATTTCCATAAATTCTAGGGGCCTTTCCTATAATTTTCCCTACTCCTCGAAATAATTAATTCTGACCTTTCAAAATCTTTAATTTTTTTCTTAAACACTTACAATACAAGATTAAATACAATGTAACATCAAAAGTATAAAAAATCATTTGCATAAATAATAAATCAGGACAATTTTGCCTTTCATTACACCTAATTCAATAAAAATGTATCTAACTCAAATTAGTTCTTAATCATGCAATAATGTCCTAGGAAATATATTAAAAATTCTAATTTAATTACAAAAAATCATATAAAAATATGGTTTAATCAATGGGTACAAAGCTAAACCCTATCAAAAAGTTTTTTCCTTTATGGTTGGTGAGTGTACAATGTAGTCTTGATACATCTCTCGTGCTTTTGTCCAGTGATTTATTTTCACTGCACGTATAACGCTCATATTTAAATTTAATTAGAAATTTAACCTAGGCCTTTAAATTCTACGAGTATGTTAATTATTCCCGTTTTCTTTTGGGTTTTGAAGTAATTCTAAAATATTTTCAAGTTGAGAGCCCAGCCATTCTTCCACGAGAATCAGAACATATAGTGGGAGGGAGCATCAGGAAGTTTTTTCATGCAAATTCATCCCAATGTATAGAAATGCTTGCCTTCTTTATTTAAGATCGGACTGACATGTTCAATGGAATCATCTCATGAAAGAATGAGGGCAGTGGATGTCCTCAGGGAGATAAATTCTTTTTTTTTTTTCCAACAGACAGGGAGATAAATTCCATCAAAAGATTTTTCCCTTTATGGTGAGTACAACATTGCCTAAATACAATGTTTTTTTGCCTGGTTTAAGTTGATTTGCACATCGTCAACCTGCTATGTGGAAAACAAACCACATTTTGACATTCTGTTTCTATTCAAGTTTGAGAAGTGACTTTTTCCTCTTTCCACCATACACCAAACACACCTAGGCAATATTTATTTTTGCGGCCATGTGTGATACTTCCTCTTGCCCTTTTTAAAAGCAACAATTATTGAAATCACACAGTTCAAAATATTGGTTAATAGCAATAAATGTGTCAAATATGTACTACTCTTTCCAGGTATACCCTTATTTATGAAAAGAGTATATGAAAGATGAGTAAAAATTTATTGTAGAGAGATAATAAGGATATATATTTAATAGGGGCAAAAATAAAAACATTAATTTAAAATTTCAGACAAAAGAGATATGTTTCTTACATTAAGAACCATCCCTATGAAAGAGAATGTTCCTTATAAAAAAGACTGGAGGGAGTACGTGTGCTTGATTTGTATTGCTTAGTCTCCTTGCATGTTGATGTTTTTATTTATGGTTGAGAGACTTGAGAGCATAGCTTCCTTTTCGTTGTTAATCATATGTTGAAAAATGATTAGAATCAAGTTTATACTTATATGTGTGAAGGAAATTTTAAGACTAAAATAAAGATTAAGATGCATCCAACACTAACACTCAACTTTCTTAATTAAACTAATTTGTGGTTTATCCAACACCAGCACCCAAAAATATTTTTTCAAGCAGCATCAAGTATCCTAAATTAAAGTATTTTTTGGGGCAATTCTGTCTTTAAAGTATCTTTTAGCAGCATTGATTACTCTCAACACTAATGATACTGAATGCTATTGGAAAAATATTTTAGGGATACTGGATGTACAAAAAAATTACTGAAAAATAATTTAGAGAATATTGAAAAATTATTTTAAGATACTGGATAAACAACAAATTAAATTAGTTAAGGATACTAAGAGCTATTTAGAAACTACTTCAGGGTGAATGATGTATCTTAACCCTTAAAATAACACAAACTCATGCATATTAAATAATGGATCATCTGCTCATTGTTGAAGCATCCCTTGTTGAGGGGCTCGCTCTTTTTGTTTTTTTTTCTTTTTTTTGTTTTGTTTTGTTTTCGGAATCTTTGGATTGCCCTACCACGAGCTGATTAACTAAAGATGAAATCTTTGGTGATGCAGATGATTTTATGTTTATGAACAACGAAAGGAGATTTGTAAAGAATTAATGGTGAAAATTATGGTAATCACTTGATGCTCAAGATCTCCCATTTTTCAGACTTTTTATAATTAATATTCTATATAGTTGTTCAAGGCCTTCTAATTATAGATGCATGTGTGACTCAGAAATAGTATAATTATGAGATAAACAATATCATGAGCTCTCTAGAAATTATGAAGAGTACTTGTAACTAATGTGATTAATTTGATTTATCTTGAGTTTTAAATTGTCCAGTATTATCTGCATTTAATATTCTTTTACAAAGAAACTAATTTATCTTTTAAAAATATCAAATTTTCTTTACAAAAAGCTTTCGTTTTGAATGAATTGGCCAATTGATTAAGTATATGAGCATTGACATGTAAAAATGATTTAACTTTTTTCATTATCCTATCCTAACTCTTTCTTATAGAGATGGGTGACCCACCCATCAGGCATCAGCCCCCAAATACGTCCCACACAACATGATGTAAGAACCTAAAACTATTCCTTTTGAATTAAGGGTGTGGAAGCCATTGTAATGTATTTAAATAGGTTAAAACATATATATATATATATATATATATATAAAAACAGAGAATAACGTAAATGTCCATAGAGCCTCTGCACACATGGGACTTCATATAAATTAAGTATATTCGTAAAAATATAATAATTTAGGATTAAATGATATTCTTGTTCTTAAATTATTCTCGGAGGGATTATACTAAATATCTTAAATTATCAAGTGGTGCAATGTTAGCTTCAAAGGGTTTGTTAAAAAAATGAGAGATTTCATTTCTGCTTCTAAAATCTTACATATGTTTGCTCCTTTGTGAGTTCGAACGGCAAGGACCACATTGCACGTGTATGAAGGGGAATATGACCTCTTATGCCATTATTGTTTTATTTCCATCAATATAATTGAATGTAAACGAGCATTTTTCTTCTATGAAATTTTTTAAAAGCCTGAGCTGATATTTTGTTCCGTATAATAAATACTTTGTGTCGTACATTGATATATGTGAAACACGCATAGACTCTCTTTATTGAATTTTAGGCCCCACCCCCACCACCAATTATTGCTGTTAATTTATGTGGCGTCCTCTAAAACTTTCCATGACGACACTGACGACTAAATCTGTGTTTTTCCTGCCATGCTTTTCTAATTGCTTTCGTTTATAACTTTACATAAATCAACAAAGTTAGTTAAAATTGATTATTTCTTGTAAAATATTAAAAATTAACCTCAATAAAAGCAATTAGTTAAATAAGTTTGAAAATTTTATAATTATTTAGCTGTATTAGTGAGAAAATTAACATTTTAGATTAAAAAAAGATATTATATTATGGAACATGTTGGAGGCGTGCTTGTAATAAATATCAGACAGAGTATTTAATTTCCATGTTGGTTTCTCTCTCACAAAACTGTCATGGAAATTCACTTTTACAAAAAATATTTAAATTTTCAGTTTTTCAAATAAGACCAGCATAAAAAAAACTTAATTTCAAACAATTTTCAAAGATATCATTCTTAACAGTGTTTCTGAGTTGCTTTCACTTATAACCAACGTGAAAATTGGGATGTAAAAGATGTTTATTAAGTGAAATAATAGAAACTAGTAACTCTATATATAAATTGTTCATATTCTTCTCTCAATTGATGGTCAAGAAGTTGTTGGTGTGAAATTCCACAAACTTGAAATTATTAATTAAGAGAGACCACAAGAGATTTGTTGCCAAATATTTTGCAGTTAGAAACATAAGACACCAATTTATTTTTTTAAAAAAAAACTTATAATAATGTTACCCTAGCACAACTGAGGCCTTCACACAGAACCAGAGACCAAAATATTCCTTTACTTGCCAACATTGTATTAATAAGGGTAAAGGGATAAAATTACCCATCTTAATATCTCAAAAGAGTTGTTGGCATCATATTAAAGCTTTAGGTGCACAAATGCTCATAAGGACTTAAAAAGCATTCAAAAATGCACCTGCGGTTAAAACGACCAGACGTCCATTAAATAGCTAGTGTGGGACCAATTTTTTTCGTCCAGCTGTAAACTCCTACTTTTGTTGACCTTGTACGAGGTACGCTAGCAACAATCTGATCCAACCCCCATTTCTCGCTAGCATCTTCATCATCCCAAACACAACTTCATGATAAATAACTTTTATTGTATTGCAGATAATTTTAATATTTTATTTTACATATATATATGTGTGTGTGAGAATTATTTTACAACTTCGTACCCACTCCTCTTTGAAATTCTGAATATCCTATCCTAAACTCAACAAGAACATATATGTGTTCCAAATTTTGTCAAGTATGAGATATTTTAACTCAAATATTATACATTCAAACTCAAAATATTAAAACCCACTATAAATGTTATAAAAATTGTTTGGTTAAAAAATTTGATTATTTTATACTAAAACCCAACTCCAACAAATTAAATTAAACCATAATTTTGTTAGTTTTCTTTATTTCCAAGGGTAAGTTTTGACAAAAAGAAAAAAAAAATCCAATGGTAAGTTACTTTTACACACGCACATATATATAAGTAACTAACCAATTTTAGTTGTATTTATAAAAATAATTTAATTAGATTAAATAATAATTTCTAAAGTCAAAATACAACAATTAAAGATAGAAAGATGACCCGCCCACCCACCACCACAATTCTCACATGCAATAAGTGTGTCTAAATATAAATAAAAGGGTTAATATCATCGTTGGCTATTATAGTTTGATCGAATTTTTATTTTTAGTTTTTATAGTTTTAAATTATAGTTTTTTGTCCCTGTAATTTCTTCCATCCAAGACATCGGTCCCTATATTTGAGATCAGACTTTCTTGTTCAAAGGAATCACCTCGAAAGAATGAGTGTAACGGATGTTATCAGGCAGCTTAATTCTATCAAAAGTTTTTCACCTTTATGATGAGTACAACGTCACCTACATACATCAGTTTCATTTGATTTGCGCGCGCGCGCGCACACACATATATATATATTGTCTACCATGTTTTGACATTTTGTTTCTATTCATTGTTTAATTCATCCCGTGGATACTTTCCACCTATGCTTATCTCCTTATGTCTATTATAATTAATTCATTTTTATCTATTAAAATTTACAAAAAAAAAATATTAATGCAAAATAAAAGTTATTTGTTAGATACTTAGATTCATTATTAACCAAAAAATAAGAAATATTATAATTTTATGAACTGATAATAAAAAGAATAAAATGCCAAATCTTGAATCCTAGCAGTATTTTAAATTAAGATAAAATATATATTTTGTTTTTGAATTTTTAAATTATTTAGTCTTTGAATTTTAACTTAAAATTATATAAGAACGACATTTTTTCTAAACAAAATTGATCAAATAAGTTTTTTATGCTGGTCTTTTGAGAAACTAAAAGTGTATTTTTTTTCCTTTAAGAAAAAGGAGTTTTCATGCCCGATTAGCAAGAAACAAACGTGAAGGTTAAATAAATATATAAGCATGACCTCAAGCAGAAAAAAGGTTTTTAGTGGTCAGCGTCATCGTCGAAAGTCTGAAGAAGCAAATAATATATTACTATTAATAGCAACAATTGGTGGGTGGTGGGATCTTAAGTCACTGTCTTTTTGAAAATGTTAATTCTCACACAATATATTAATATAATGAAGTTTGTTGGGATGCTACGAAGAATCCTAAGTATTGTTTTGTTGAAAAGCTCCCATGTTTGTCAAAAATAAAAAATAAAAACTCCCATGAAATGTTGAAATATTTTACAAATTTTTAATTACATTATAATCAATACTAAAAGCTCTAATTATATGATACTATTGTTTGAATGGGTATGTTGCTTTTTACTTGATATTCTTTGAAGATGTTTAAACATTTAATGCATTTTTTTTTCATTTTTACTCTCAACTAATTATACATATATCTCCTCACCTTTTTTTCAATTATTCTCTCTTGTCACTTTTTCCACTCATTCTCTCACACACCCACATTCTTTATAAATAAGGGTGTTTTAAAAAAGTGGGCTGCATTTTTTACATATTTGTTGGGAAAATCGTAATTAAATCTTGTTGCAATATTAAAATCTAAATTCAGGCCTGCACTTTTAACAAAGTCTTAATTAGGCCAAGAAGCTTTCTTAGGAATTTCTGAATGTAGTTAAAAGACCAAAATGCCCTTATATACATAGGTTGTTTTTTTTTTCCAGTAAATCTGTAATTGATCCAGACAATATATGATATAACTTTTTTTTGGAGATGTCAGCAAATGATATATTGGGTATTGTGATTAGTTATCCTCTACGCTCCAAAGAAATTTAAAATATCACTTTGTAATGCTCATGTTTTTCTTGTTTTTGCCGGTTAGTCTTGAGGTTGGTTATATAGTACTTCCCCATTCTTAATACAAAATATATTTATCTAATTTAATTAGATTAAGGAAATTAGTTGAGTTAGTTAATATAATATGTATTTTTCAAAATACCCTAGTCATTTTTCTTAATTCATTCATTCCCTCTCCTCCCTGATTATGGTTGAAGGAGCATCAATGTGGGTAAATTAGGGAAAGATTGACACATATAAAAACTATATCTTATATTTAGGATAAAGATCAACTCTTCAAATAAGTCTTATAATAAAGACCGAATGAAGCATTGATTTATAGTTTAATATGTAAAAAAAGAAACTTAATTAATTCCTTCTTCAAACAGGTAAATCAACAGTGAGTTTTTCTTTTCAGATCTATGTTACTGCATTCATTTTCTCACTTTTCTTCTAGGCTTCTGGCTAATATCATTCTAATTTGAACCTCATGTAATGGAACAATCCATTGACCACTTGTAAGAAGTAAATGGCAGAATAGCATTATTCATGGGATTGATTGGATCTTCAATCCTATCGAATCCTGCTGATCTTACCATGTTGATATCCTTAATAAATTAACTTTTTATGAGAATTGTTAACTTTTCCTCATGATATGGAGTTCAATATAAATTGTAGAGTATTATTTATAGCTTTTTAATTATGGAGGGATATTATGGTCTTTTAATAACATTAAGAAATCCTTAAATAGACGTCCTAGCTTAATGAAGAATTTCTTAAAAGTGTAGGCCTAAATTTAAATTTTGACATTTCAGTCGGATTTAATCCAGATTTTCCCTATTTACTGTCTTTAACTAATTTTAATTAACTTTTTAATCTACTATTTGTATATTATAAAAAGCAACGAAGAGAGTATAAGCGGATACCGCTCCGGTTTGAACGCCAATGGAAATGAAAACAATAAATTTTCTTTTGGGAGTCGTCTGTCGTCGTCAACAAGGAAACCTTTAACTATTTATTTCCATTAATTAAATGAAAACAATCAAAACATACATTTGGCTTTTCAACCCATATAATGGTTCTCTTTATTCAATTTTTATCCTTTTGAGGAGACTTCTCTCAAAAATAAAATGAAATAAAATAAATGGGAGACCTTTCCTCCCATGCTTATCTCCTTTAAGTCCATCATAATTAATTCATCATTTTTATGTACCAAAATTTCTCAAAACGTTTACTAATGCGAAATAAGAGTTGTTGTTAAGTACATTAACCAAAAAGTGAGAAATGTAATTTTATTAACTGATAATAACAAGGATATAATTACATTTACATATTTTGAATTCCATATAAAAAATAAATTTTTCCTTTCATCTTTTCATACAGCTCCTTGGGGTGTTTTAAAATAAGATAAAATTTAATTTTTAGTTTTTCTTGTTTCTTAATTATTGATTTGGATTTTTAACTTTAATAAGAAACTATCCAATTTCTGTAATTTTTTTATTTTATATTAAAATAAATTGATCCACGTATATTTTTTTAATATGGATTATATTTTTAACTTAGAAAAAATGAATTAATAAAATTTTTAATTAGATAAATTATAAGAATTAAGTTGTTCTGATTTAAAATTGAGGAAGTAGGTTGGAATTCGCACGAGAAGATGCCCTCATTTAACATATGATAGAGTTTTGAACAAGTTTCCAAAATAAGGATACCTATATTTAACAACAACAAAAAATTGAAGAAGTGTTTGAGGATTGAAAACATTAAATTTAAAGAAGTGCCAATCCCTACCTTATAATAAAATAGAAATATAATAAGAACAATACTTAGATCAAGTTCCTTACATCCATTTTGTCAAGTTCTCCAATTACATGTGACCATATGTCATGTTTTTGAATTATTATCATTTAATTATAAACTCACATGAAAAAAACAGGACATATGGTTTTATGTGATTGGTGAACTTGATGTAATGGATATAAGGAACTTGATATAAGTATGATCCATATAATAATAACGTAGAATTTGAATAAATGTGACATAGATGATCTCAATATTTACAGCAAAAAGGTCATCAAAATCATAGTGTGAGTTAAAAAACAGTTAATAAGTAACTATTTTGGTAAAACATGTGAGAAATTTTCAACCTCCACCAACATGACACTATAACATTAACATGTAAGTAACTATTATATCCTTATAAAAATATATTTTTTATTTTTTAACAAACATAAAATATATTATAATGAGAGAATGACAAGGATTTCCAACAAAAGACTTTGGACTCTTCATAGCATCTCAACAAACTTTATTGTCGTGAGGAAAGTTCCCGTGGGCGTCAAAATTAAGTTTATGTGCGATAAGATTTTCAAAAAGACAGTGAGCTTAAGAGTTAAGAGTTAACATCCCACCACCCACAAATTGCTGCTATTAATAATATATTTGGTTTCTTCGGACTTTCCGCGACGACACTGACAACTCGGGAAGTTTTTGTAATAAATTTTTGTGCGATATGATTTTCAAAAAGACAGAGACCTTAAAGAGTTAAGAGTTAACAAAATTTTTGGCTCTGTTTATAAGGGAAGTTTTGAGTCTCAAGAAGTTGTTGTGATAAAGGTCATCAATCTTTAAATAAGGGGAGCTCACAAGAGTTTTGTTGCTGAATGTAATGCACTTAAAAATGCAAAGCATCGGAATCTAGTAAAACTTATAACATGCTGCTCTAGCATAGATTACATGGGCAATGAGTTTAAGGCTCCAGCTTATGAGTGTATGGTGAATGGAAACTTGAAAAATAGGTTGTATCCTATAATTCAGTTCATCTTGCATGTTTATATTTATATTTATATATGATTTTTTTTATTGTATCTTTCTCAGAGCAGTGTAGAATTACTGCACTCTCAAGTGTCCCAAAATCAACCTCACTGATCGCAGCTACATATACGCCTTCTAATGACTGTGCCCAAAGGTATATATATCATTCACCAAGAGAAAGAAAAATTAACCACATCATTAAGCAGATAGGGGGCCTTAATCCAATTTAATAAAAAAAATTAACAAAAGTCACAATATATATCTAACAAGATGAAATAAAAAATATATTTTAATTACATATGACTTTTTATGAATAAAATTTAAATACCAAAAATACATTTTGAATTATATTAGTTGACACTATTGAAATTAACTAAAATTAAAATTGTTAAAATTATAATTACATTATGACATATGTAATATAAAAAATGAGTGTTGGAAAAAATATAATAAATGAGTACTATTAAAATATTTTGAACTATTTCAAAACATTTGGTGGGAGATTAACTTATTTATAATAAAATTATAAGGGTGAAAATTGAGTCAAAAAACACAGCTAAAATATTTTATACATATTTTTTTTGTGTTTTTTTAATTTTCTCATCATTTTATGTTGGCTCATCGGTTTTAATAAAATCGTTCCGAGTCCCGGCTCAATAGCAGTTTCCTGCTCAATGACAAGTAAATAATGGCCCAAAGAGATCTAACTACTGAAACGGCCTAAAAGAAAAATTCGAGCCACTATTGTGACCAGGTGATTGTCCGACCATTAGGACCGTCCGGTCTAGTCTGGCTCTAAAAGCCTTGATATATACATTTAGTCAGCTATATATTATAATATCTAACTTCTATTTATTGTTTCCTTTTGCGCACAATATTTTAATGCTTCCTGAATGATGTTTAGCAACTTACAAATGGAAGAAGTGGCTGAAGAGTTGGCAACATCTGTGCAATATCAGTGGGAGAATAAATACATAAAATGACTGTAAATTTCAAGATACTGATGATTTGTTGGTTTTAAAGCTTTGGTTTTAATAGTGTGTACATGTACATAAATTATTGTAAATATATTCTGATTTGTTGTATTATCTTTTATATTAATGAATGTAAATATATATTGTGATTTATTCTGTAAATGTCTATGTAGGGGATATCGAAAACAGAAACCCCCTTCCCAATTTTTTTTTTTAAATTTTGCTTTGATAAATCACGGTTGTTACCTAACAACCATTATTTATATCAACTTTATATAAAGATTATTTAAATAAATCTATTATCATTACTACCACTATATAATGGTTGTTTTGAAAGAACCTTTATATATGTTAATACCTATATAACGGTATATATGTTAATACATATATATCGGTTGTTAGAGTGGAACGGTTATATATTATGCAATCATTACCATATATTATGACATTTGTTTAGATATGACCATTAATTATTATCACAACAATATGCATATCATGGTCTCACCGAGCTTCAATACATAACGGGTGTTATATGATAACTGTTATAATATGTCTAAAATAAATTATGGTTTGTAACCATTATTTATGTAACCCCCTCAGTAATTATATCCGAAATACGCGATTAAAATGAAATAGAGACAAATAATAATCAAATAACATTTACTAACCCATCACATGACGGGGTTTTCACGAATACTTTTTGAAATCATTTATAAGCTTGGTCTCATATTCACATTTCGAATACAATTACTACGTGAAGATAAATCACATTCATATAAATATCAGAGTGCACAACATAATCAACCCGGAAATCTCGGGTACATACCTTCGCTAAAGATATACAGGGCACGATTGCCCATTACAATTCTTCAAATGGGGATTACATAATCTCATCTCGAATGAGTCCTGCCGCTCCCTCCACGAGCCACTTGCCCTGTCTAAATTGTTGGTAAGGGAGGGTGAGATTCGAGAGAATCTCAGTAGGGAAACATTATCAATGTGCAGGCAAGATAAGTGTTTAATGCATGACATGCTTGCATCACATAACTCATGCACACATACAATGACAAATCTGTAAGCTCAATGCTTCGAACGATACACTTATGGCCATAGTATATATTGAAACATAACTTTAAATCATTCATACATGTTCCACATAATCAAGCAAAGCAATAACATGCATCAACACATTAATACAGTTATCAGAGCATGCAGGAGAGATAAGTTCCCTACCTCCAGTCTTTTCTCCTCGATTTGCGTGCCAGCAACTCGGGGCTTCACATTCGATCCTACAATGTCAAATGTACTATTTAGACACTTCCATAGTGTTTCTGGGGGTTATATGAGGCTATATTGAAAATTTACTAAAATACCCCTGGGGACCCGGCCCGGCCCGGCCCCGCCGTACCCGGTCCGGCTGTACTTTTTCCGAAATTTTGACATGGGCTATTCTGACATATTTTCGCCCAAGGAATCCATTTCCGGACTCGGAATTATCAAATTCAATGTCAAATTATGAAATTTCCCTTGGCAGCCCTACTTTTAGGGTTTTAGGGGCGTTTCCGTAATTATGCTTTCTCGGCCTTTTCCGAAAAAGTGCCCAACTGTAACCCCACCTAATTTTCGCTCCTGAACTCAATGGAACCATCAAATAATTGAAAATCCAACTCTAAGACCCATTTATAGTGCTGGTCAAAATATATGGGTTTTCAGGGGAAAATTGGGGTTTTTCGGTTTCGGCTCCGTAAACGTGTTTCTTTCAACTCCTAACCGCTTTATTAACCATTACATTAGGTTACAACTAATATCAAGATCCAATTTGGGCAGCATAACAGCCCCACACACATATTTTCCATTTTTGAAACCAATGACAATCCGGCGAAATTTCACCGATTAGATTGTCCACAGCAGCCAGAATAAGCAATATACCAAAGTTTGGAAGTTACCTCAAGCTCCCACTAGCTTTTCCCAAATTTGGCTGAACCCTAGCCTCTTTGAACCATCAAAATTCTTTGCTTCAAAACCTTAATTCACATAGAGGAATAGCTTAGGAGAAGGATTATACACGTTAGGTACGAATTCACCGAAGAAATCGACCTACCTTGTGAGATTTCTCCTTCCTTCTCCCTCTTTTCTCCAAGCTCTCTCTCACGTCTTTTTTTCTGCAATGGGGTCGTGAAATGGCTGATGAAGATGGTGGAAATGCTTTTAATTCCATGCTGATGTCATCTTGTATTGAGATGATGTCATAATTCCCATAATTGGCATTTTCGGATTTTCTGGCAGATTTTCTGCCCAATCTTTGAAAAATCATAACTAATTCTAGAAAAATCGAAATGAGGTGATTCCAAAGCCAAATGAAATTTATTTAAGTCCTCTTCATAGGAAAAATATTGGCCATTACTAAAAATCACCACACAATTCCAGAATTACATAAAACTCATCACTGCCCCAAAACAGAGTTTAGTTTCCATCCCAAACTTTGGACAGTCATATCTCCTAGTTCCCAACATGAAATGGCATAAATTATATGTCCATTTTGAAGCTTTGGATGTGAAATTTAAGACTGGAAATTTTCATAATTTTATAACATCATTTGCCTATGAAAAACGTCCACACGAGAAGACTGCCCAGACAGAATTCACACTGGACAACATTTCTAGTTTTGCAACCAATGTGTCCAATCTAATTTAAATCAATCCCAATGATTAAATACCACAACATGACACCATTTCCATCACAATAACCCATTCAATTATTCCCTCTATTCTAAGTCAATTTGGATGTTAATCCACAATTGAACTCAAATATAGGGTTTTGGCGTTGCTCATAACACAAGCGACTACAATCCACTTTATATTCTCTAAAAAGGTTCATTAATTACTAAACACGTCCACTTTTGTAGTCATTAACTCCTAATCACAATTTGGGATCTTGCTAAACCGGGGCTTAGCAATCCACTAATCTCAGGCTTATTCTCTAGCCTCGAGTCTCAAAATTTGGGGTGTTACAATTTATCTACACGGAGCATATATAATACCCACATATATGATAGTTCAAAACCGTAATGTAATGTAAATAATAACCTTCATAAAAGGTACTTTTTGTAGTAGTACTCTTGGTCAAGAGGGTAAATTCATAGAGCCTGGGGGACTTCATGTAAATTACTTTACTATTTTATATTTAGAAAGCAATTTAGGGTTAAATGACATTTTTGTCCTAAATTGTCGCAAGAGCATTGGGTACGTTAATGTTCACTTCAATTTAAGAAAATAAAAAAAAATATTACAATGTTCCACTTGCCCTTAAAAGTTAGCAAACGTGGTTAATGAATTGTATGGGTTGTTCAAGTATTGGTCCAGTGGTCCTTATAGTCAAAATTTGTTAATTTGCAAGAGAAACCGCGTGAATAGCTAATGACGTGGCACTCACTCAACATAATTAATCATGATTCAATTTGTCATATGGATCCAAATTAAATCTAAATCAGCCAGATTACAAGTTATATATAAATTTAAGGAGACAATTATAAGTACAATATTTTGTTTTTGTGTTGATATTAAATAAATATTTAAAAATCCCTTTCGTATTTTGGGGCAATTTATATGTTGCTTAGTCAGCATCAATATTGGCTTTGATTAACATATAATGAGCATATGGGCCAATTCCTACAATTGAAAAAACTGTAATGACAATGAAAAAAAGAACCCGATTAAATATTAAGTAAAATTATAGGACCAAGGAATTTACTTTTCCTTTCAAATTACACAAGGAGTTGTATGAAAAAGATAACAGAGAAAAATTACTTTTATTTTACATTAATTAAGAAATTGAGAAATCTTAGAGCCCGTTTGGTTCAACTGCATCGCATGCCTGTAATAGTAATCATAATTGTATTATCAAGATAAAAGTGTTTGGTTGCTCTTTAACATGGTAATAGCAGGGTTTACAATGGTAATGATGATTACCAAATAATTGGTAATCCTCATTCATACCTCTCCCCTATTCAATACTCATTACCACCCCATTGTATGGTTGAAAAAGTCCAATTTACCTTTTAGTTTCATTTGTCTTTGTTTCACTTATCACACCATGCCACAACTATTGCTACTACCTCCTCCACCACCACCGTGGCGGACACCCCCTGCCGTCACCTCCACCATTGTGGGCGAACACCCCCTGCCATCACCTCCACCATTGTGGCCGCCACCATTACCTGCTCCTCCTCCACCCTTGCCCTCACCACCCTCACGGCCTCCACCTCCACTATTACCTCCGTCGCCCCCACTATCTCCTCCTCCTTCATTGCCATTACCCCACCATCGCCGTCGTTGCCACTACCTCCTCTTCCTCTACCGCCATCATCGCCACCCCCACCGCTACCACTACCTCTTTCTCCACCTCCACCACCTCCACTCGTTGCCGCCGTCGCCACCACTAACTTTTCCTCCTCCTCTGTGGCCATCACCACACAATTGCCGTCACTACCACTGCCGCCTCCTCCTCTTCAATTGCCGTCGTCGCGCACCCTCACTGCCGCCACCTTTACTCCACTATTGCCTCCACCGTCCTCACTACCTCCTCCACCATGGTGGCCGCCACCCACAGCCGCCGTCGCCTCCACCGTTGTTGTCGTCACCACCACTACCTCCTCCTCCACCACCATATTACTGTCGCCTCTACCACTGCCTCCTCCTCAACATCGAACGATCCTCAGTGAGATAGCATGACAGTTGGCATGAGGCAATACAATGGCTCTTAACTATTTTTTCTACAAATATTATATTAGGCGTAAAATAGACTTTTTGTGATATATTAATATTAAATCATTATTAAAAAAAAACTCATTGCACCTTGTTTAAAAATCAAACCAAACACTAGCCTTGTAATTAATATTAAATTGCATTACCATTAAATCGCACTGCACTGCACTGCAGGGTGTAATTATGAGATAGAACCAAATGGACCCTTAGTACATAAAAATGAATTAATTAAAATGGAATTAAGGGGATAAGCATGAGATGGGAGGAAAAGTCACCCGTTTTCTTTTGGGGGGAAATCTTCATCAAGAAGACCAAACTTTAATAAAGATAATTTACTCGTATTTAATACTATATGAGTTAAAGTATCAGCTCAGTGTCAGTCTTTCAAAAAATTAAAAGAAGAAAAGTGTACGTTTTCATTTAATTGATGGAAATCAATAAATGGCTTCCTTGTGCTATATATAGTCAATGAATATGTGCAGAGATGGACGGAACCAACTTATAAAGTATAAGCCATAATGAGTCAAGATTTTGAAATTATTATATATAGTCAATAATTTTAATTTTTAGTATTGATCATAATTAATATAAGTAAAATAATTCTATAAATTAAGAATGTTTCAAGAGTTATATATATGTTAATTATATATAAGTAATATATGTAAAATTATATAATATATTTTAAAAAAATTAAAAGCATGCAATACAAAAATGTTTCATAAATGGATACATTTTATGTTTTGTTTTTATCCCCAAACATATGAATGAAATATGTAAATAAATGGGTTAAAAGTTTTTTTGTCTTTAAACGCACTATTCTCACAAAAATGCTAGATAGGTATAATAAATTATCAAATAATGGAATGTGATTCTCCAAATTCGAAAAACGTTCTTTTGTAATAAGAAAATAATATTATTTTCCATCTGAAAAATAATATTAGATGGAAAATAATATTATTTGATAGTACAAAAATATAACATATATTATAGGACTGGGAGAATGGATAGGATTTGCAACCAAACAAGACTTGGCGTAAGGAAAGCTCCCATTATTGTATATCAACACTCGTGGCGCTGTTGGCCATTATTGCTTTATTTCCAACAATAATTGAATGAAAACGCACATTTGGCTTCTTTGATTTTTTCAAAAGATTGACACTGAGCTGATATTTCGTTTCATATAATAATATCTTTAATCTCTCGGTCAAGTCTATCGACATTTTCTCCCATGCCTGCTTGGATACGTTTTTCTTAATTCTTGTTTATGAACTATTAATAATATTGTTAAATAAATAAGAAAAAATTAATTAAAAATACAACCAACCCCTTGCGGTATTCTGTTTGCTTCAAAAGGGTCATACAAATCATAATTAATTCATTGCTTCAAAAGGAGATTTTTCTCATGAAAAAAGAAGACTTTTCCTCCTATGCTTATCTCCTTAAGTCTATTATAATTAATTCATTTTTATGTATTAAAATTTATAAAAAAAATTTTAATGCAAAATAAAAGTTATTTGTTAGATACTTATATACATTAACCAAAAAAAAAAAGAAATTTTATAATTTTATCAACTGATAATAACAAGAATAAAATAACTAATCTTGAATCCTTGCAGCATTTTCTAAGTAACACTCAGCTTTCTAAATTAAACTAATTTGTGGTTTATCCAGCACCAACCCCCTAAAATATTTTTTTATGTAGCATCAAGTATCATAAAGTATTTTTGGTGCAATTTTGTCTTTAAGGTATCTTTTAGCAGCATTGAGAAGTCTTTGCACTTAGGATACTGAATGCTTTTGAAAAAATATTTTAGGGATACTGGATGCACAAAAAGTTACTGAAAAATAATTTAGAGCATATTGATAAGTATTATCGAAAAATTATTTTAGGATATTGGATGAACAATAAATTAGTTAAGGATACTAAGTGCTATTTAGAAAATACTTCAGCGTGTATGATGTATCTTAACCCTTAAAATAGCACAAAGTCATGCATAGTAAATAATGGATAATCAGCTCATTGTTGAAGCATCCCTTGCTGAGGGGCTCGCTCTTCTCTTTTTCTTTTTTTTCTTTTTGCTTTTTTTCTTTTGGAATCTTTGGATTGCCCTACCACTAGCTGATTAACAAAAGATGCAATCTTTGGTAATGCAGATGATTTTATGTTTATGAACAACGAATCTATGAATACTAACCAGTGTTCCCGGACCCGGACCGGACCGGCCGGTCCGGACCGGAAACCGCCGAACCGGTCACTAGACCGGTCCGGTTCATGGTCCGGTCCGGGTCCCAAATTAAAAAAAAAGAAAAAAATTTAACTTTTTCCTTTAGAATTTCATACTATAAGCCTAAAATTTTCAATTACTCACCGGTTTGGTCCCGGTTTAGCTCCGGTTTGACCCACTGACCCTTAACCCATTACCCCGACCGGTTCAATACCCGGTCCGGTCTTTAATACCTTGATACTAACGCTGAGGAGATTTGTAAAGAATTAATGGTGAAAATTTGATGCTCAAGATCTCCCATTTTTCAGACTTTTTATAATTAATATTCTATATAGTTGTTCAAGGCCTTCTAATTTTAGTACTCAGAAATAGTATAATTATGAGATAAACAATATCATTAGCTCTCTAGAAATTATGAAGAGTAATTGTAACTAATGTGATTAATTTGATTTATCTTAAGTTTTTGTTTTTTGAAAATTCTCCATTATCATCTGTATTTTAATATTCTGGTACAGAACAAATAATTTATTTTTTAAAAATATCAAATTTTATTTAAGAAAAACTTTTGTTTTGAATGAATTGGCTAAGTGATTAAGTATATGAACCTTGGCATGTAAAAATGATTTTAACTTTTTTTATTATCCCATCCTAACTCATTTCTTATAGAGATGGGTGACCCACCCATCACCACCCAAATACCTCTCACACAACATGATGTTAGAACCTAAAACCACCCCTTTTTAAGGGTGTGGATGCCATTGTAATGTATTTAAATAGACGAAAACATATATATATATATATATATATATAAAGAGAATAACGTAAATGTCCATAGAGCCCCTGCACACAGTGGACTTCATATAAATTAAGTATGTTGATAAAAATATAATAATTTAGATTAAATGATATTCTTGTTCTTAAATTATTCTTCGGAGGAATTATACTAGATATCTTAAATTATCAAGTGTTGCAATGTTAGCTTCAATTTTTTTAAGGAAAAAAAAATGAGACATTTCATTTGTGCTTCTAAAATCTAACATATGTTTGCTCCTTTTTGAGTTCAAACTGTAAGGACAACATTGCACGTGTATGAAGGGAAATATGACCTCTTATGCTGTTATTGTTTTATTTCCATCAACATAATTGAATGTAAACGAGCATTTGTCTTCTTTGAAATTTTTTTGAAAGACTGAGCTGATATTTTGTTCCGTATAATAAATACTTTGTGTCGTGCATTGATATATGTTAAATACGCATATACTCTATTGAATTTTGGTCTTCATGGTTGTATGGAAAGCCTCCATATATGAAATGTAGAATTTTGTGTGATAAGATTCTCATAAACACGGTGATGACTAATTAAGGCCCCACCACCCAGCACCAATTGTTGCTGTTAATTTATGTGGCGTCTTCTAGAACTTTCCATGATCACTAATTTTCATGCCATGTTTTTCTAGTTGCTTTCGTTATAACTTTACATAAATCAATAAAGTTAGTTAAAATTGATTATTTCTTGTAAAATGTTAAAAATTAACCTAAGTAAAAGCAATTAGTTAAATAAGTTTGAAAATTTTATAATTATTTAGCGATATTAGTGAAAAAATAACATTTTAGATAAAAAAAAAAACGTATTATATTATGGAACATGTTGGAGGCGTGCTTGTAATAAATATCATACAGAGTATTTAATTTCCATGTTGGTTTCTCTTCATCACACAACTGGCATGGAAATTCATTTTTACAAAAAATATTTAAAATTTCAGTTTTTCAAATAAGACCAGCATAAAAAAAACTTATAATATTTTATGTTTGTTGACATTATAATATTGACTGAGTTTATCATAATGTCAATATTGTTCTTATGGTTACAGCCCAGCAGAACGTAATCAATAGAAAAGAGAGAAATAATCATATCCTAAAGTATTCATATTCCTCAATCATCATAGGATTGAATGCAAAATGGGATACATAAAAAATGAGGAATGAAAGGTACGGTTCTGACACAACAGAAATACAGAGCATAAGAAATAACAGACAAGAAAGACAAGAATCTAATAGAGAGAGAAAATCCACAATGTTCCATTCCCTCTCCTTATGCTTTCTTCTTATTATATAACCGATGCATCACTCAAGTCACACAATCTCCTGATTGGGCATTAACATCTTCTGTGTTTGGACTTTCCTTGATAATATTGGACCTCCCAGCTATAGTGTCCATAATAATTGTTTACCAACCTCCTAAGCCAGTTAAGGCTCCAGTTGATGAGTAAGTGGAAAATGAGATCTTAGAAAAATAGTTATAGACATCAAAATTAAAATCTTAGAAATCAAAATCAATTGCTTATTTATATTTTAATTTTTTAGGATTAAATTAAAATAAAATAAGATTAAAAAAGAAATGAAAAAATGTATTATTTTTAGACTTGATCTTAGCTAATAGGCTGAAATGTTTTCTCTCACACACGCGCGCGCGTATAAAAATGTTAAGTTTTTGTGTAATGGTTCCCTCTTGGATTGCAGAGTGCCTAAAAAATAAATGGCTCTCTTCATTATTTATAATATATTTTAATGGAAAAAAGACCTTAACTCACAAATTTATAACTTTTATTTATTTATTGGACTGAAAATAAAATGTATATGTATTTGTTATGAAGTATATATTTTAGTATTGTATGCTTCCAATTTTCTTTAAATATTATGTAAATTTACATAACTTATTATCGAACTCTCTTGATCTATAGCATTAATTTACAAATATTAATTATTATCTACTAAAAACTCAAATTACTGACTATATTATATATAACAATTTCTAAACCTTTACCCCTTCTAATTTAAGTTGGCTTCGACCGTCTTCACGTGTATTCTGCACAAGAGGTCAGTAACTTTATATGAAAGGAAATAACTTTGATTTATTTCTATCAATCGAATGTAAACGTACATTTGTCTTCTTTGAATTTTTAAGAAGGCTGACAAAGTTAATGTTTTAACCCATATAATGATAATCCTTTGTGCCTCGTTAATCACGTTCAGGCTCTCTTAATTCATTTTTTGTCCTTTTTAGGAAGAATTTTATCAGAAAAAAGGCAAGAAGACTTTCCTCCTATGTATGTCATTAAATCTATTATAATTAATTCATTTTTATGCATTAAAATTTCTTTTAAAAAATTTATTAATGCAAAATAAAAGTTATTTGTTAGATACTTAGATACATTAACCAACAAATAAGAAATATTATAATTTTATCAACTGATAATAACAAGAATAAAATGCCAAATCTTGAATCCTTTCAGTATTTTAAATTAAGATTAAATATATATTTTTTTTTGAATTTTTTTAAGTTATTTAGTCTTTGAACTTTAATTTGGAACTGTATAAGAATGATATTTTTGTGAATAAAATTGATAAAATAAGTTTTTTATGCCGGTCTTTTGAGAAACTAAAAGTGTTTTTTTTTTCTTTAAAAAGAAAAAAGAATTTTCATGCCCGTTTCGCAAGAAACTGACATGAAAGTTAAATAAATATATAAGCATGACCTCAAGCAGAAGAAAGGTTTTTAGTGGTCAGCGTCGTCGTGGAAAATCCGAAGAAGCCAAATAATATATTACTATTAATTCTCACACAATATATTAATATAATGAAGTTTGTTGGGATGCTAGGAAGAATCCTAAGTCTTGTTTTGTTGGAAAGCTCCCATGTTTGTCCCCCGTCCCCAAATAAATAATAAAAAAAAACTCCCATGAAATGTAGAAATATTTCACAAATTTTAATTACATAATAATCAATACTAAAAGCTCTAATCATATGATATTATTGTTTGAATGGGCATATTGCTTTTTACAGAATAAGTTCAAGCATTTAATGCATTCTTTTTATATTTACTCTCAATTAATTATATATATATCTCTTCACTTTTTTCTCAATTATTCTCTCTCGTCACTTTTTCACTCATACTCTCTCCTCTCCCACCCACATTCTTTATAAATAAGGGTGTTTTTGAAAAATGGATTGCATATTTACATATTTGTTGGGAAAATTCTAATTAAATCTTGTTAAAATATCAAAATCTAAATTTAGGCCTACACTTTTAACAAATTTTTAATTAGGATAAAAAACTTTATTAAGAATTTCTGAATGTAATTAAAAGATCAAAAATACATTTATATGCATAGCTTCTTCTTCTTCTTCTTCTTTTCCAGTAAATCTGCGATTGATCCAGACAGTATATGACATGACTTTTTTTAGATGTCCGCCAATGATACGTGTGATATTGTGATCAGTTATCCTCTACGCTCCAAAGAAGTTTAAAATATCTTTTGTAATGCTTTGTTTTTCTTATATTTGCCGGTTAGTCTTGTGGTTGGTTATATAATACTCTCTCTTGTTTTTAATATAAAATATATTTATCTAATTTAATTAGATTAAGGAAGTTAGTTGAATTAGTTAATATAACATGTATTCTCTAAAACATTATAGTCATTTTCCTTAATTCTATCATTCCCTCTCCTCCCTGTTATGGTTGAGGGAGTATCAATAGGGGTAAATTAGAAAAATATTGATATATATGAAAATGATATCTTATATTTAAGACTAAGATCAACACCACAATTAAGTCTTATAATAAAAACACGAGGAAGTATTGATTTACAGTTTGAGCATTGTGAGAAAGGAACTTAACTAATTCCTTCTTTAAACACGAAAAAGATGCGATCACGTACACTCTCAGAGTCTCAGGTAAATCAACATTGAGTTTTTCTTTTCAGATCTATGTTACTGCATTAACTTTCTCACTCTAGGATCTAGGCTTCTGGCTAGTATCATTCTAATTTGAACCTTATGTATGGGAACAATGCATTGACCACTTATAAGAAATAAACGGTAGAACAGCGTAATTCATGGGATTGATGATCTTCAATCATATCGAATCCTATTGATCCTACCATGATGATATCCTTATTAAATTATTTTTTGATGAGACTTGTTAACTTTTCCACATATGGTATGGTATTATTTATAGGTTTTTAATTATGGAGGGATATTATGGTCTTTGAACAATATCAGAAATAATTAATTAGGCCTCCTATTCTAATTAAGAATTTGTTAAAAGTGTAGGCCTAAATTTATATTTTGGCATTTCAGTTGGATTTAATCCGAATTTTTTCTATTTATTGTCTTTCATCAATTTTAATTAATTTTTTATCTACTATTTGTATATTATAAAAAGCAACGAAGAGAGTATAAGCGGGTTCCGCTCGTGTCTGAACACCAATGGAAATGAAACCAATAAATTTTCTTTTTGGAGTCGTCTGTCGTCGTCAACAAGGAAACCTTTATCTATTTATTTCCATTAATTAAATGAAAACAATCAAAACATACATTTGGCTTCGTCTTGGAACTTTTGGAAAGACAAATGCTACTTCAACCCATATAATGGTACTTTTTGTTTTGTTAAACACGCGTATATTCTCTTTATTCAACTTTTATCTTTTTGAGGATGGGGACTTCTCTCAAAAGTAAAATAAAATAAAATAAAATAAATGGGAGACCTTTCCTCCCACTCTCCTTTAAGTCCACCATAATTAATTCATTGTTTTTATGCACTAAAATTTCTCAAAATTTTTACTAATGCAAAATAAGAGTTGTTGACTTGTTGTTAAGTACATTAACCAAAAAGTGAGAAATGCAATTTTATTAACTGGTAATAACAAGGATATAATTACATTTACATATTTTGAATTCCATATTAAAAATAAATTTTCCTTTCATCTTTTCATACAGCTCCTTAGGGTGTTTTAAAATAAGATAAAATTTAATTTTTATTTTTCTTGTTTTCTTAATTATTGATTTGGTCTTTAAACTTTAATACCAAACTTATCCAATTTCTGTAATTTTTTTACTTATATATTAGAATAAATTGGTCCACGTATATTTTTGTTTAATATGGATTATATTTTTAACTTAGTAAAAATGAATTAATAAAATTTTTAATTTGATAAATTATAAAAATTAAGTTGTTCTGATTTAAAATTGAGGAAGTAGGTTGGAATCCGCACGAGAAGATGCCCTCATTTAACATACGATAGGGTCTTGAACAAGTTTCCAAAATAAGGATATCCCTGTTTAACCAAAAAAAATTGAAGAAGTGTGTTGAGGATTGAAAAAATTAAATTTAAAGAAGTGGCTATCCCTACCTTATAATAAAATAGAAATATAATAATAACGTAAAATTTGACTAAATGTGGCATATATGATCTCAATATTTACAGCAAAAAGGTCATCAAAATCATATTGTGAGTGAAAAAAACAACAGTTAATAAGTAACTATTTTGATAGAACATGTGAGAAATTTTCAACCTCCACCAACATGACACCTGTACATTAATAGTTAACTATTATATCCTCATAAAAATATATTTTTCTTATTTTTTATTTTGTAACAAACATAACAAATATTATAATGAGAGAATGACAAGGATTTCCTACATACGAGACTTTGGATTCTTCATAGCATCCCAACAAACTTTATTGTCGTGAGGAAAGTTCCCGTGGGCGTGAAAAGTAAATTTTTGTGCGATAAGATTTTCAAAAAGACAGTGATCTTAAGAGTTAAGAGTTAACAAAATTGTTGGCTCTGTGTATAAGAGAAGTTTTGAGTCTCAAGAAGTAGTTGATAAAGGACATCAACCTTTAATAAGGGGGAGCTCACAAGAGTTTTGTGGCTGAATGTAATGCTCTTAGAAATACAAAGCATCAAAATATGGTAAAAATTATAACATGCTGCTCTAACATAGATTACAAGGGCAGTGAATTTAAGGCTCCAGCTTATGAGTATATGGTGAATGGAAACTTCGAAAATTGGTTGCATCCTATAATTCAGTTCATCTTGCATGTTTCTATATGTATACTTTTTTTTGTATCTTTCTCAGAGCGGTGTAGAATTACTGCACTCAAAATGGTCTCAAGTGACCCAAAATAACCTCACTGATCGTAGTTACAAATACGCCTTCTAATTTTTAGTGCAAGCAATTCACCCAAGAGGAGGGTGAATTGGGTGATACCAAAAAATTTGTTTTGTATATAAAAATTGACTAGAAATTTAAAGCAATTAAAAGTAAGGAGAAATATCACCGAAGTGTACACCGGGAGTTATACTAGTTCGGCCACAACCACTTTGACCTACGTCCAGTCCTTAAAGCGTCCTTGAGAGTTTCACTATATCATCCAAGATTCAGTGGGTACTTGGCACCTCAGTACGCAGCAAGTTCCTTCACTTGGACACTCGCTTCCCCTTACACGTTGTAAACCAATCCCTAACTCAAGGTTCCACAACCTTAAGTTGCCTCAATAACAGATATTAAGTTTGTAAAGAAAATCTCTCTCAGAGTAAATATATAATCACTGAAGTATAAAGTGAATATAAGAAACAAAGCACAAAGAATATGTTGATTGGTGTATGTTCATATGTTCTCAGTCGTGTATGTTCCATATTGAATGTTCCCATATTTATAGATGAGTTGTGATAGCCATTGGAACAATTTCAACTTGTCCATTACAGTGGCGCAGCTACGTTTGACTATTCTTCGAATTTGAAAATTGTTCGTTTGCGGTAGGTGAGCGTTCGGACATTTTGTTTGACTTTTCTCTCAACACATGATCTCTTTATTGTTTCTCTGCAGATATACTCAGAATACTAATACGATGAAAGATTAATTATATAGATAACGAATCAATGAAGAACAGATTAAAAAAGAAATTCTGGATATGATTACTCGAGTGGTTACTCGGGTAATCTAGCACCATTACTCGAGTAACTCCTGAGTAATCCCATTTAAAATAAGCCAGAAAGTAAGTCAATGTTTTTTGACCAGATCACTCGGGTAAACCATCGAGTAATTCATTTTACAAAACTTAGCTGACTTTATTACTCGAGTAAGTCTTTCTTTTTCTTCTCTGATTACTCGAGTGATCCCTCGAGTAATGTATATAATTCTTTACTGATTACTCGAGTGATCCCTTGAGTAATGCAATCTTTTTATGTCCAATTACTCGAGTGATCCCTCAAGTAATGTCACTCATTTCTTGGCTGAGAGCTACTGCATTATTTCTTCTCTAATTACTCGAGTGATCCCTCAAGTAATGCTTCAATATCTTTTCATATGACTCAAGTGATCCCTTGAGTAATGCTATTGAATTTTTGACAAAGAGCTTTTGGAACAATTTCTCACACATTACTCGAGTGATCCCTCGCGTAATGATAGATCATTACCTGAGGGCTTACTTGAGCAATGCCATAAAAAATCTACTAGTGCTTTCTCATGTCCTCTATCTTTCAGTTCTTCTTCGTTACTTGAGTAATTACTCAAGTAATGCTTTTGCCTGCGACCAAAAGCTTAGTTACTTTGTTCAAACCCTTTGTTTACTATCAAAACCTTTTGTAACATTAATCCAATCTTTGTTATCATCAAAACATATGGGATCTAACATTCGCCCCATTTATGATGATGACAAAACTTGGTGATTTTGAACAAAGTTGTTGAAATTGAGTTTTCAATCATATGCTTCTTGATAGATTTCCATATGGACAATTAAACTTGAAAACTCTTTTAAAATGACTTGGGAAAGATCATTTTGAATCCAAATCTAATGATTTTAAGAAATTTAGTATTTGAAATCTTTTTGAATCCAATTTTAGTAAAAAACTTATAACTTTGAAGGTATGTTCTAATTTTTCATTTGTTCACCTTGCATACACAATCAAAAAACTCATTAGTCCATAACTTAGTATATCTTCAAATTAAACTGCAGAATGAGTTCAAACTTCAGATAGAAACTAGTAAAGCTCCCTTAAACCCTATACACCCATATCCCCATGCATTCTTTCAAAAATCATTCTTTACAAAATCACAACCATTTCTTCTCCCCTTTTTTGTCTTCATCACAAAAATGGGAATCAATCGAGAGAAGGACTAGGGCTAAATGGTTTGACTACAGAAATAGGAGTGATAGGAAGAGGTGTAAATCCAGAGCCATGTAAGTCACTCGTATTGAAAGACTTTAAAGATGATGGTTCAGGTTCAGGGAGTACCAAATGAGGAATTAGAATAAGATCCTTTGAAGGACTTGGTGGTACTGGGACCTGAGAAGAAATCTCCACCTCCACTGTTCTAGTAGGTGATTGATGATCACTAGAGGAGACAACCAACTCCTCAGTGCCTGTAGGTGATGCAATAGGTGTAAATACAGGCTAGGTTGGCTGGATAGGATCATCTACTATGATATGTATATGCTCAAAGGTGGATGATGGGTCAGGCATAGTGAATAAAAGATTGCTGGGAATAGAGATAGGTATGGTAGGGAAAGGGATGGATGAGGATCCAGGAGCAGAAGATGGTATATTAGTTGGTGTAGTAGAAGGCATAGTATCAAAAGTAGGAGCTGGGGAGGCCAAGGTATTCAATCTTGCATGTAATGATCTTAGAAGGTCTCCTTGGGCCTTTTGTTCTACCATTATCTCCTCATACTTCTTGTTCATCTCCACATATTGCTTGTTTATACCCACAACCAATTCTTCCATCTTCATTTGCATATGGGTTATCAATTCAGCATGGTGTTAGAAATGTCCACATGAAAACCCTTCAGTACATTCTCCATAATTGTTTGCAATGTGGCACCAATGAATGAAGGAGGAGATGTAGATGTAGGGGCAGAAGACTGTGTACAATCCAATCGACTTGCCTTAGTCTCAGTCTTCTTTTTCTTTTTAGGACTTGACTCAAGTGGGTTCTTCAGGGGTAGTTCAATATGTAACTTCCTAATTTGATTTCTTCCCACTGGAACTAGCCTCTCAATAGGCTCATCCTTCTCCAAGTACCAAACCTTGTTCTTCTTCAAAAATAAGGATATAAATTGAGGATAACGCATGGGAGTGGTTTTGATTGCAGAAAATATGTACCTCTTAATTTCAGAGAAAATATAGTCTCCCAAGTCCTTTTTTTCTTTGAGAAGCAATGAGGCAAATTTTTGTAATCCCTCTCTATAAAATGAGTGTAGTTGTTCTCTTTGTTCACTATGGCTCTAAAATAGATATACCATTGGACTCTGTAAAGATCACTTATATCACTTGAATTGAAACTGAGGGGTCACACTATCTCACCAGGCCTTAGAATAGAAAACAACTATTTGAATCAGGGTTAGGATAATTATCTTCAGGAGGGTCCTCTATCCGTAACCAGGTGTTGATTTTGAAGAGTGAGATTAGGATTTCTTGTACTCTAACTTTAGATATCATCTCCTCTTCCAGTGAATTTCTAATGGGATCATTGATAGGATCCAAATTACAGTAGAAGAGTTTTACTATCTTAGAGCAATAAGGAAGCCTAGATGACAGTCAGGGCATGTATGATTTCAAATGAGGAGAGAGGCCAAATTTCAATACCTCTTTGAGTAGGTTGAGATCTATGGAGTGCATTTGCACACTCTCTTTCTTGATAAATGTTCCTTGTATTTTTAAGAATCCTCTAGCTTCTTTACATTAAATCATTTTCGAGGAAAAGTAATTTCCTCTTCCTCTTCTTCTAGCCTTTTTGAAGATTGACCCCCTTTTACGCCTTTTGATTGAAGAGCCTCCTCTAGCATGTTTTCCATTGCTCTTGCCATTTCAGTGAGTACTATGTTCATTTGTTCCATGACTCCATTTTGTTGAGGTGTCCTTGGAGCAGAGAAATTATGATCAATGCCATTAGTGTCATACTTGATAAGTAAAATATTTGCATATTTATTTTCCTTTATATGATGATTTTATGGATGATATTTGAGCTTAATATAATAAATTTGGATGTAATTAATAAATAAATAACGTTTTTGGAATAAATAGTATTTAAAAATAAAAAAAATTGGGAAAAAATGTAGCAATGTTAGGACTGTAGTAGTTCACTGCAGCAGCCGTCGGATACTATAGTTGTTGCCGACATTCACTGTAGCAGACGTTAGATCACTGTAGCATCCGCGAGATCACTGTAGCTGCCGCCAAATCATTGTAGCATTAACTGTAACCCATGGTTTTTCCCCTATAAATAAATATCAAGGCCAAGCTCAAGGGAGGAGGAAGAGAATTAGAGGTCCTTCTCTGACAAGGAGAGATCTTTTGTCTGATAGTTTGGAATAAAGTGTGTTATTTTCTATATTTAATTTCATACATTGTATCAATTCTTGCATGCCTCCATCTTGGAAGGCTTAGGATTGTATTACTTTTTGTATGCCTCCATCTTGGAAGGCTTAGGATTGTATTACTTTCTGCTTGCCTCCATCTTGGAAGACTTAGGATTGTATCACATTTCGCATGCCGCCTGCATGGAAGGTTTTACCTCCTAAATGGACGGCTAGATTTCTCCATTTTTCATGCTTCTTTTGGTTGTATATTTATGTTTCAAAATTTAATATTCAAGTTTATGCAGTATTTTTGAGGTTTTCATTCAAGCTTTATGCAATTTTACTTTATTTTGTTTTTAATTTTATCATGAGCTAAATTTCCATTTTCCTAGGGTAATGACGTAGCTTACTAATGATGGATTGAATCTTAAGTTTTTAAATCTAGTTTGAATTTCTCCTACATGATTGAGTTTTAATTATTATTCTTAATGCTTTTGATTGACTGGCCATCTTTTGAATTATTCCAATATGCATGTTGAGACCGAAAGAAAATGCATGTGTATAGATCCTATAATTAAAACCATGACTTACATATGAAATAGGAATATATTCATATGAGTTGTGTAGTCTTATTGAGTTCCATGAATCTTAATGCATAATCAATTGCTTAAATTCATATAAGAATATATTGGATTAGAAATTAATTATAGAATTGCTTGACCTTAGAAGAGGCTAGTAATTAAATGAGGGAAACTCCACTATTAATCATATGGAGTAAATTAGGCTAGAATAGATAAGAGATTCAATCCGGAATTTGTTAAGTGAAATCTCATCCCTAGGACTTTTTCTCATAATTATTTCATATCAGTTGCATTCATATTTAATCATCTTTTATTTTGTACTCTCAATCACCAACTAATTGATCACTAAATAGAGTTAAAATTACTCATTTTGGTACTTAGTGATCAATCCTCTAGGGAACGATACTCTACTCACTTCTATATTACTTGATTACGACAGTGTACACTTGTACTATTTAATTGATCATTTACACTCCTAACAACAGTAATCTCCAAAGGCTTGATTCTCAAATTCTCCACTGTGATCTGTCTTGATACTTGCAATGGATATACCTTTCTTAGTTTGCACTTTCTTAGCAAAAATAATAAATTCACTAAAGGTTTCATCCTTCAATGATAAGAAAATAGTCCATGTAAATCTAGAGAAATCATCAACAATGACCAATGAACAAAAATTGCCACCAAGACTTTTAACTCTTACTGGTCCAACTAAATCCATAAGTAGTAATTGAAGTGATCTGTTGGTTGTGATCTCATTTTTTGATTTGAAAGATAATTTAGTTTGTTTACCCTTTTGACATGCATCACAAATCAAATCATTTTTGAAACTTACTTTAGGTAAACCAAGTACTAAATCCTTTTTGAGTAATTTGCCTAGTTGGTGCATGTTGATATGAGATAGTCTTTTATGCTATAACTAACTTTTATCGGCATTACTTAGAAAACAATTCTTAGAAACATTTCTACTAATATCAAGAGTATAATAGTTACCTTCCCTTTTTGCTTTGAGCTTTGTTTTGATATTCTTCTTATCTAATTGTAAATTTTTCTTGTTTACAATTAGACATTCTTCTGAGTCAAAGATTACTGATAAATCACAATTTTAGTATATTTTATCCCACCTTATTCATTTATTTTGGAGATTATTTTAGGCTAATTTGGATTTATTAGATAATATTTGGATAATTAGCCAATTTTGGGAAATAATATAAATCTGAATTGATTATGATATTATTGGGCTTAAAAAGTTAATATCTAAATTTTTATATTGCGATTGAAAAATATTTTTAATTATATGATAAATCACGATTTTATTTGATTCTTGCAGGATAAGGAAAAGGAGATTAAAAGATCCTACGGTGCAGAACTTTTCTTAGAAACTCAAAAAGAATCCAATGGTGGAATTTTATTGGGCTTTTGGAATTTTAATAGGTTCAAATTAGTACCCAAAACTCTCCCCTCCTTAAAAATAACCTAGCCGCCACAGAAGAAAGGGGGGCTACAGGCGAAGACATACGCAGGGACTGAGACGCTGAGACGGACGGACGCTGCTGGAGAGGGAGGCACGGACAGACACACCCTGGCAGCAATTATCTCCATTCCAATTCTTCCTCTGAACCGCAGACGCGCGCACACAACAAAGTGGTTGTGCGATTCATTATCTCCAATCACCGCGGGTCCCACGTCCATTCTCCTATTCTCATGGCTGTGGTGACGTGTTTGGGAATTGGAAGGAGGACAAATATCATGGAGGCTTAAGCTATTTTAGGAGACAATTTGGGAGGAGCATGGAGGAAGCTAGAGCCTAGGAGCTTACACTTAAAGACTATAAGGGAGTGTCTTTCTTTTATCTTTTTGATTCAAGACTTGAGATTATTTAGTTTTAAATGATTTTGGGTTGTAATAATTGAGAACAATCTAGTTTTAGATTGTAGACTTATTTTTTATTTGGATTAAATTGATATTTTGGAATTGCTTTGTTCTTAAATGATTATTGGGATTTTTGTTTACAAACCTTTGATTGTCAATTAGATTATTAATCAAGTTTTCATTATTAATTTAATTGTCAGTTTGGGTTTAATCTCTTGATTGTTTAATTAGGTGATTAATTGTCGAATTGTTTAATTAGGTAATTGTAAACATAATTTCCAAAATATCTTAAGCAATTGTGATTGGTCTTTAATGGATTTAATTAACCACCACCTTTTCCATTATGAGTTTTCTAGTGGATTAGGTGTTATTGAGCTTGAGGGTTTCCCATGTCTTGATTAGGTGATTAAGTTTATTAATTCCAATTTTTGATGAATCTCCCTTTGGTCTAATAAATTGAATGGCTAAGAAAGCTAAATCCATGTGAATCCTGAGTTGTCCCCTTTACCATCATAACTGAACTAACCTTTGTTGATTTTCTTAGATATTAGTTTATTTCTTTTCCTTAGGATTTTAATTTCCCTCTCATAAGAAAAACCCCAAAAATTGCATGTTCATTATTTAGGCTAGTTTCATTCTCATATAGGTTTTAGAGTCTTTTATATTTTGCATTTAGGTAGTGGATTCTTGCATTTTAGTTTAAGTTCATTCCATTGCATTTTTTATCACCTGAATTCCATTCTAGAGAAAACCCACATATTGCTTCTTGGGAGAATGACCTAGGTTGTCACTATATTGCATTAGTAGATTGTCCTAGTTATTAATTGATTGCTTTAGCGACAGAAGCACGCATCAATTACCCAATTCTCTTTATCTGTGCTTTGACCAATGCTCAGTAAGTTATGACACAAGCCTTCAACATAGTATACATCCTTGACTTGTATACCCTTAACATTTTTTATTTCACCAATTCCTGCTACCTTTCCGGATAGATTTCCTCTGAATTTTACCTTTCCACCTTCTTTAGGTTGTAATGTGGTAAAACTTTCAAAATCACTGGTCATATGTCTAGAGCATCCACTGTCTATGTACCATTTGTTGTTTTTGGATGCTTTAAGACATATCTGCAATCAAATACGATTAAGTCTTATAGGTACCCACATCTTTTTGGGTCCTTTTGGGTTAGTGCAAATTATTTTCTGAACATATGAACCTTTAGGTACCCATTTGTAGGTTCCTACATTTCTTTTCTTCTTATGAATGCATGATAAATTATAATGACCTTTTCTATTATAATAATTACAGTATGAAAAAGCATTTGATGTATGTACATAATGCTGAAAATAATTCAAGTATGTCATACCTCATGCTTTCTTTCTTCCTTTCCTTTTATCTGATTTTGGATCATATCCAATACCAGAACGATCATTTACAAATTGTTGAGCTTTCAAGATTACATTTAGCATCTCACTCCCTTTAGTGAATTTTTCAAGAATTTTCGTGATATCAGTGTTTTCTTTTTCAAAGACAAACAATTTTCACAATTCTTTTCTAAATCATGAGTTTTTCTTCATGATTTTTGTTTTCTTTTTGAAAACAACTAACTCCTTAATGACTTTGATGAATTCAGAAAGTAAAGCATCATATTCAGAGAGTAATTCATCATATGTAGGATTAGAATCAATTGCCTCTTCTTCTTTTGTTTCTTCTTGAGCAACCAAGCAAATATTAGCTACTTCTTCATCATCGTTCTCTTCATCTGATAAACTGTCTCCCCATATGGCAGGTACAAAGGCTTTCTTCTTGTTATAAAACTTACCTTTTCTCTTTTCTTTATTTTTCTGAGCTAGTTCTTGACATTCTGATTTGATATGTCTTGGTCTTCCATTCATAACAGATGATGTGTTCTTTATTGCTTATTCCTCCTTTCTGAAAGTTTTTGAATCCTTGGCCTTTCTTGTAAAACCTTCTGAATCATTTTATCATTAGGCCCATTTCATCATCGTCGAACTCTTCATCCTCATCTTGGTTTTCTTCTTTTACTTTTAGTGCTAGGCCTCTCCTCTTCTTGTCACCAATATCTTCTAGCTCTTGTTTGAACTTTAATTTACTTTCATATTCAGAAACACTTCATAATTGAGAAGCAACTGATCGCATTGATTTGTCTTTTACTTCCTCAATAATGGTGAATTTGGCCTCCCAGTCTTTAGAAAGAATATTCAGAATCTTCTGTACTTGGATATGTTGATCATAGACTTTTCCGAGTGCTACAAGTGGATTAACAAGATGAGTATATCCAAGTTCAAATTCATCTATTGACTCACCTGATTTCATTCAAAGTAAATCAAATTCAGTAACTAGAGTGTTGATCCAGTTTTCCTTTATTCCTAAAGTTCCTTCATGAGCTATTTCCAAAGCTTCCCATATTCCTTAGTTGTTGAAAGTGTAAAGATCCTGAAATACTCATTTTGACTCAAGGCACTTTTAATCATTAGAATTTCCTTGCTGTTAAGAGTAATGAGTTTCTTGTCATTCTCATCATATTCTGCTGGCGTCTTAGGAACCTTCTATGAATCTACAATTTTCATAGGTTGATGTTCCTACTCTCAATCACATCCCATAGTCCATATTCTATAGCCATTATAAATACTCTATACTGGACTTTCCAGAAAGAGAAGTGTTCACCACTGAAACCCAGTGGTCTGGTGATAGAAGCTCCGTCGAGAAGAATTCCTTCACCCATGCTTGCCATTGGATCCTTCTTAGGTTGTTATACCTTAACAAGAAGACCTACGCACTGATACCAAATGTTAGTGTAGGTGTTTCACCCAAAAGGGGGGGTGAATTAGATTATACTAGAAAATTCGTTTCGTATATAAAAATTAACTATAAATTTAAAGAAGTTAAAAGCAAGGAGAAATATCACCGAAGTGTACACTGGGGGTTATACTAGTTCGGCCTCAACCACATTGATCTACGTCCAGTCCTCAGAGTGTCTCTAAGAGTTTCACTATATCTTCCAAGATTCAGTAGGTTCTTGGCACTTTAGTACATAGGAAGTTCCTTCACTTGGACACTTGCTCTCCCTTACATGTTGTAAACCAATCCCCAACTCAAGGTTCCACAAACTTAAGTTGTCTCAATAATAGATATTGAGTTTGTAAAGAAAATCTCTCTCACAAAGTAAATATATAATCACTGAAGTATAAATAGTGAATATAAGAAACATAGCACAAATAATATGGTGATCGGGGTATGTTCGTATGTTCTCAGTCGTGTCTATTCCATATTGAATGTTCCTATATTTATCGATGAGTTGTGATAGCCGTTGGAACAATTTCAACTTGTTCGTTACAGTCGTGCAGCTACGTTTAACCATTCTTCGAATTTGAAAACTATATGTTTGTGGTAGGTGAGCGTTTGAACATTTTGTTTGACTTTTCTCTCAACACATGATCTCTTTATTGTTTCTCTGCAAATATACTCAGAATACTAATACAATGAAAGATTAATTATATAGATAAAAAATCAATGAAGAACATATTAAAAAAGAAATTCTGGATATGATTACTCAAGTAGTTACTCAGATAATCCAGCTATCAACACTCATTTTCATTTCGATAATCGAAGAGTAATAAAGACGGAATTCCATGGGCATACAGAAAGTACAATTATATTGATAAAAGTGTTTATTTACAATCTCAAGTCATTCGTAGACAGAATACAAAATATATCAAAAATTTCAATAATTACAGGATTCCCCAAAATATCTTAAGAATAGACTAATTATAACCACCATTTTTAACCATGCCTCGAAACACATCCCAATCACTTCTCGATATCTGCGCCTTTACCTTTTGATCCACTGGTACACACTGAGAGTTTGATTTTTAAAAAAAGGGTGAAATTTTGAAGAATCTCTTTAGAGACATACCATTGACATATAAATTGTGAAAATTAAATATGCAATGCACCATATTAGGAAAAAATGAAAGTTCTATTCGATTCACATGTAATTACCTCGGCTGAGTCACTGAATACAGCTAGGATTTTCATTATACCTTGGCTGGGTACTGAACCATAGCTAGGATTTTTTGATATACCTATATTGGGTGCCGAACCACAACTAGGTTTTTCCAATATACCTTTGTTGGGCACCGAACAACAACTAGGTACTGTGTCTTTAGCACACAATCATATCACAAAATATAGTAACACATACATACAATTATTCACATAGTGTATGAAGGATGGTAGTCCCTACCTAAAAGTCTTATTAATCCCTTTTTAATTTGCTTTGTAAAATGTGTCACTTCCAGCTTCCGACACGATCCTAAATTGTTAAATGTACAAGAAATAGGTCATAACATATCCAAGTATCATTTTAGACTCTTCCATAGTGTTTCTTGTGGTTATATTAGTCTATGGTGAAAATTTACCAAATTGCCCCCAGGACCCTGGCCCGGCCCCGCTGTACCCTGATGGCACGTTCTCCTAAAATTTTGACTAGGGCTATCCTAACGTATTTTCACCTAAGAAATCCATTTCCGGGCTCAAAATTACCAAATTCACTATCAAATTATGAAAATACCTTTGACAGCCCCGATTTAGGGATTTTAGGGGCCTTTTCATAATATGCTTTTTCGGCCTTTTCTGAAAAAAGTGACCAGCTGTAACCTCATCTATTTTTATCTCTTGAATCCAATGGAATCATAAAGTCACTAAAAATCTCACTCCTTCCTCCAAATCTGACCTTGACCGAAACATAGGTCAAGAAAAAGGAAAAATTAAACTTTTGTGTTTTATCTTCTAAAGCTTATACCTTTTCACTTCTAATCCCTTATTAACTCATTTAAATACTTTCTAGTCATGATTTAAAGAAATTTGGCCAGCATAACCCCTTAGTGTTAAGAATATTTTAAATTTACAAACTTGACAAAATCACCAAATCCAATAACAACCATCAACAACAACCTTATGAGATCTTGAGCTCTCTCTCTCTAGGCATCCTCTCCTCTCTCTCCTTGAGCTCAAAATGTGTCTTTAAAACCATGGATTCCATGAAGAAAAAATATTTAGAGAAGGTTTTCATGGAAGATCACAAGAAAACTCTTAAGAAATCACACTTACCTTAAACTTCTTCTTCTTCCTTCTCTCTAGAACTTGAGAGCTTTCTCTCTCTCTCTCTTCTCTTCTTGTGTTGGACAAAAATGAGGAAGGGAAGAGGAAGGAAGAGTGCTTCATAAAATATCTCCCTTCACCCTACACCACATGATTTCATCAAGGCATATGATGGTGACACTTTTCATGATCTACACCTCCTTCATATTTGTGTCATAATTGCTCCATTAGGCTTCCATTAGCATTGAACTAATTTCCTCCCCCTATTGGTTAGCATAAAACCATCCCCCTTAATGATCTCCCTAACCAAATGGGTTTCCTCCAACTAATCCAACCATGCACTCAAGTAGTGTACCATTATCATCATTAATCATGAATACTATGTCCATGTAGCATTATTTTAAGGCATTTAGACATGTGCTCATCTTCATAAATCATAAATTAATCCCTTTACCATATGATAATGACACTTGGCGTGTTTATGAGCCAAATTATTATTTCTCCCTCCTATTTCTTTTTTTCACAATTTTAAAAAACACCATTACATCTTTCTTTTTCAAATTCGCAACAATTAGTAATTTTGGCAGATTTTCTAACCAAACTTTGAAAAATCATAACTAAATTTGTAGACATCATTTCAGAGCAATTCTAAAGGCTATGAAACCCTTATTGAGTCTAGTTTCAAGGAAAAATATGGAAATTAGCCAGTTGAAAGCACATCATTCCTAGATTTCATTTCTTTGACTGCTTCTCTAGAGACTTTCCATATTTTCTGGGCTAACTTCAAAAATCCATAATTCTTTGTACATAGCTTCAATTGATTCATATATCTATCCAATTAAAGCTTAGGATGTCTACTTTCATCACTACTACAAGAACATGATTCCACGACACCCAATAACGACCGTTTTGAGAAACCAGTAGTAAAAAAGCAACTCCAGGAACCGGTGGCACTGAACTGAAGTTTCAACGACTGTTTTCAAGGAAAACAGTCGTTGAAGCTTTATTTTCAACGACTGGTTTAAAAACCAGTCGTTGAAAGCTTGGTTTCAACGACTGGTTTAAAAACCAGTCGTTGAAAGCTTGGTTTCAACGACTGGTTTAAAAACCAGTCGTTGAAAGCTTGGTTTCAACGACTGGTTTTTAAACCAGTCGTCGAAAGGTGGCTTTCAACGACTGGTTTTATAAACCAGTCGTTGAAACCAATTAACTTTTCCCCAGCGCGCGTTTCTGTCATTCTTCCCCGCGCTAATTGAACCCTCATTTTCGTGTCTCCCGCGAGCTGCATTCCCCAAATTTCTTGGCCTATCTCTTTCTCCTGCATTCTGTCCGCTGACCCTCTCCGATGTCCACCGTCTTCACAGTCCCTCCATTCCCTCTCGGTCGCATGCAGCTGGTCTGAGCTTCGCTTTCCCTCTTCGCACATCAGCAGCAAGCAACGCAAGTAAGTTGCCCTGTTTCGTTGCTCTGGTTTTTTTGCTTTTGCTTTTCTCTTATTAGCCTCTATTATTCGGTCCTGTAGTTCATACTTGGTGTTCGCATTAAGAAGACAACGTTGGTGGTTCTGATCTGTGAATATTCCGTTGTGTGTATAAGTTTCCCTTTTCTGTTTCTAGTTGTTTTGTTCATTTGGATGTCAATTTGTGCTGTTCTGGAAAAAAAGTTGGCATCTTGAACTTCGATTGTGACTGAATCTAGGCATCTTGAACTTCGGTTGTGCTGTTCTGGAAAAAATCTATGTGATGGTTGTGGTTGTTAAATGATGAAAAAGAATAACTTAAATTATGTTGGTTCTATTTAAATGGAATATTGTTAAGAAATTGAACTAAGGAAATTTTGTTGTTTAGATTTTGAAAATTATATGGTTAATAATTGAATATTTTGTTGGATGTTTTACTACAAGCAATTCGGAGATTAAAGAGCATTTTCAATTGTTTTATTATTGATGTGCACAAGCCGGTGTTTGTTAAAAGGTTGGGGAGAAACTATAACTCAAACGAGTACGTAGTTACTGGTGGCTAAAGAAAAATGGAGTGTATTATATTGTATAAACTTGTTTGATTGTCAAGTTGCATCATAAGTTGTTTCCTTATAAAGTGAGGGAATAATGGATTAAGAGTGAAAATTAAAGGGAGCTCGGAGTAGGTATTAGCTAGGTAATTCCTTACCATTGTAAAATGATTATTTGCATCACCCAATTGATTCAACCCAATTGAATTTCATATCACTAATTAAGTTAGCACAACTTGCCATTAGCTAAACAACACGTTTGTTTGGACTAATAACTTTCTTTTGGTCACATTATTGAATCTCTTATTATCATGAATAATGATATATATATTTAGACACTATACATTATATATAAATTAAGCTAGTGACACAAAATATGGAGGGTCATTATAAATTAAGGAAATTATATGATAATTTTTTTTATATATAAGAAACACTGAATCAAGGTCATTTGACCTGAAATGTTCTAAATATTACCCCTTCATGTCTAAATAACTCTCATAAACCTGCAGGTATCACTACTGCCATCGTTTTTCCTTGGGTTGCCGGCCTACTACATCCTTGCCTCTGTAGAATCTTCTTCCAAATCCTCAATCACAAACATAGTGTCCTTGGAAGCTAAGGATTAGCTGGTAAGTTATGTTATTGCTTGTTGATGAAAGTTTTTGAAACCTGAGGATATCATGGTGCTACTATTTGTTGTAAGCGTGATAAATTTGAACTGTTAGTTTTTACAGTGTGTCATGAGTGTTTCATATAGCTGTTCTAAACTTGAGTGTCTGTGAAAATGGATTAGGTGGTAATAAAATGGATCACCGTTGGATGAATGCTTCGAGAATTAGTGAAGAATATGAGAATGGGGTAGAAAACTTTATTGAATTTGCTAAAATGAATGCGCCTAGTAAAAATGGGAAGTATTTTTGTCCATGTATCAACTGTTTAAATGAGAGTCTACGGGATGTTGATGATATAAGGGATCACTTACTTTGTGATGGAATAAATCTTCGGTACACAAGGTGGATATGGCATGGTGAGGAAGGAACCGCTTGGGCGTCACGCGAGAAGGAAGTTTTGGAGGTTGGAGATGACAATAGAATGGAGAACATGATTCACGATGTTGAGGTAGAATGTTTTGCACAAACGCCTGTATATGATAGCATACGGAGTGATGCAGAGACACCTTTGTACCCTGGGTGTACAAAGTATACACGTTTGTCAGGCATTTTGCACTTGGTCAACCTAAAGGCAACTTGTGGGTGGACCGACAGTAGTTTCACATTGTTACTAGAATTGTTGTGTGATATGTTTCCAGAGAATAATGTACTTCCAAATCGTATGTATGAGGCCAAGAAAATATTATCTACAATGGGTATGGAGTATAAAAAGATACATGCTTGCCCTAATGATTGCGTATTGTACAGAAATGAGTATGAAGGCTTAAGTGAGTGTCCGAAATGTAAAACTTCTAGATACAAAGTGAAGAAAGGTAATAGGTGTGGTGATGAGACAAATAAAAAGCAACCTTTAAAGGTTTTGTGGTATCTTCCAATCATACCGCGGTTCAAACGAATGTTTGCTAATGTGAAAGAAGCAAAGAAGTTGAGATGGCATTATGATGACAGAGTTTGTGATGGAAAATTCCTTCGACACCCGGCTGACTCTCCACAATGGAAGAAAGTAGATGAAATGTATCCCGGATTTGGCAGCGAGCCAAGAAACCTTCGGCTAGGGCTTTGCACAGACGGGATCAATCCCTATGGTACTTTTAGCAGTACACATAGTGCATGGCCCGTTCTGCTGGTAATTTACAACTTACCTCCCTGGTTGTGTATGAAACGCAAGTATATGATGCTTTCTATGATGATTTCGGGACCAAAACAGCCAGGGAACGATATCGATGTCTACTTGGCACCTTTGATAGAGGACTTAAAGAAGTTGTGGGAGGATGGTGTAGATGTGTTTGATGCATATAAGCAACAGTCATTTAAGCTACGTGCAATGATTTTCACCACAATTAACGACTTCCCTGCATATGGTAACTTGTCAGGTTATAGTGTCAGGGGTCATAAAGCATGTCCGATATGTGAATCGAGCACACAGTTCCATCAACTCAAGCACGGTAGAAAAACGGTATACCTTGGTCATAGACGATTTCTTCCTCGATTCCACCCATACCGTAGGCTAAAGAAGGCTTTTAACGGTTTGCCGGAGAATGAAATGGCTCCGGAGCCATTAACTGGAGACGAAGTTTATAGTCGGGTGGAAAGAATCAATGTCACTTTTGGAAAAAATCAAAAGACTACGGGTGAGAAGAACATATGGAAGAAGAGGTCAATTTTCTTTGATCTTCCATATTGGCGTAGTCTTGATGTGAGACATAGTATTGATGTGATGCATGTGGAAAAAAATGTATGTGATAGCCTTGTTGGTACGCTTTTGCACATACCAGGGAAAACAAAAGATGGGATTAGTGCAAGACTAGACTTGGTTGAAATGGGAATAAGAGAACGACTGCATCCACAACTAAGAGATGATGGTAAGAGAGCGTATATGGAGCCAGCAGCGCATACATTGTCAAAAGCGGAGAGAAGAAGTTTGTGTGGGTGTTTGCACGGCATTAAGGTGCCACAAGGGTATTCTTCTAATGTGAGCCGACTTGTGTCTATGGAAGATTTGAAGTTAGTTGGGATGAAGTCTCACGATTGTCATGTCTTGATGCAACAACTATTACCAGTAGCTGTTAGAGGCATTATGAAAGATGATGTGCGAAGGACGATAACAAGGTTGTGCTGTTTCTTCAATGCTATTTGTAGCAAGGTTGTTGACATTGCAAGGTTAGACGAATTAGAAAATGAGGGTTATACTATTCTATCCCAACTAGAGATGCATTTTCCTCCCGCATTCTTTGATATAATGGTGCATTTAATAGTTCATCTGGTCAGGGAGGTAAGACTGTGCGGCCCAGTTTATCTAAGGTGGATGTACCCTTTCGAGCGATACATGAAGAACTTAAAAGGGTATTCTAAAAATCCTTATCGACCTGAAGCCTCAATTGTCGAAAGATATGTCGTTGAAGAGGCTATGGACTTTTGCAAAGAATATCTATCAAGGTCAAAGGCCCAATCACGTCATGAAAAGGGTACAAGTAAGGGAACACGAGGGCTCAAAGTGAAGAGTATGCGTCGTGAAGAGGTGTTGCAAGCACACCTCTATATCTTGAATAATACGGAAGAAGTTCAGCCGTACTTAACCGAACACAGAAAGAGTTTAAAGGAGATCTATCCAAGGAAAAATGACATGCAGATAGCTAATGAGCAAAACAAGACTTTCATAGAGTGGTTCAAGGATAAGGTAGCGCACGAGACCAATGTGTCTGAGACAATCAAATGGTTAGCTTGGGGGCCTTCGTTTGAGGTCGTAACTTGGAGTGGCTTCGATATAAACGGGTATTGTTTCTATACAAATGGCCAGGATAATAGAAGTACTATGCAAAACAGTGGGGTGATGGTGGTAGCCGAATCAATGCACTTTTCTAGTTCAAAAGACAAAAATCCCATTTTGGCATCCATGGTCTATTATGGAGTTATTGAAGACATATGGGAGATAAGCTACACTAAGTTGAGAGTTCCTTTATTCAAATGTAAGTGGGTTAACAATAATGCTGTTGAAATAGATCAATTTGGATTCACCTTAGTTGATCTTGAAAGAGTTGGTTATAAAGATGAGCCATTCATTCTAGCAAGTCAGGCAAAACAAGTGTTTTATGTCATTGATCCAGCAAATAAAAAATTGTCTATTGTACTCCAAAGTAAAAAACAGAAGGATGGTGATCCGAGTTTGAATCTTGACGACATGCCGCCTTTCACTACAAATCCGCCTATGCCATCTGAAGTGGAATTGGTAGATGATGATGAATATGCAGCTAGAGTTGATCATTGTGAAGGAATTTGGGAAAACACTTAACGTAAGATTTTTAATTGTTTAAAGTATACATGTAATTTCGATTTACTTATCATATGTCACATTTATTTCTTAGTAAGATTTTGAATTGTTAAAAGTGTGCATGTAATTTCACTTTACTTATCATGTCACATTTATTTCTTAGCAGGATCATGTCAGACTCAAATTCGGGCGACTCTGTTGGCTCACCGGTTAAGAAAAAGGTTAGAGGAAGCACGAAGTTGCGATCGTTGGTGGCACGTCATGAGGAACAACAGGGGAGCAGGATTCACGTGGAATTTGATGCTAATTTGAAGCCACTTGGGCCAGACGGAGACACGTTCATTAGCTACCTTGGCTTTTTGGGTCGGAGCAAAGTTAGCGTTTTAATTCCTACCTGGTGGGAAGTTTCAAAGGACACGAAGCGTATGATTTGGGAACAAATTTTGGTATGTAAAGTTGTATTTGTTCTAATTTTTATTTCTATTTGTTCATATATAACGACTACTATATATTTTGTTTTGTAGCAAACCTACGATGTTCCCAATACGAAGGAGATGTACAAGCATTGGATTGGGGAAGTTCGTGAGCGGTGGAAAGATTTCAAGTCCACGCTCACAACCAAGTACGTTCAAGGGCCGAGGAGTCATTTAGATCCTTGTAAAGAGTATCCGTTTCTTTCTCCAAATGACTGGAGGTTGTTTGTCGCATCGCGGCAGGATCCCGAGTTCCTGGTACATTGTGTTCATCTTAGTGTTAAACATTTTAGTTGAACTTACTTGACTTCGCTAACTCAGTTATCATTATTCTTTGTTTATATAGAAATTGAGTCAATCAAATAAAGAGAGGCGAGCGAAAAACAATTATCCTCATTACATGTCGCGTGGGGGTTATCGAAAGCTCGAAAAGAAGATGATGCAGGCTGAATTGCAAAAATTGGAGGAAGCAGCCCGAGCAGATCCTAGTATAGTCGTGCAGGAGCCACCTCCTCCCCCGCGTCACAAAAAATGGAAAGCAGGGAGGATAAAGGGAGATAAATATATAAATCCAGTCGTTGCTGATGTCGCTAAAAGGATTGTGAGTATTTAATAACAAGTATATTTAAATGTGTTTCATTTTTCTAACGTTGGTGGCATGTAATTACTTTCTATTTATCCATTATATGCCACAGGATGAACTTGAACAGCAGAGCAGCCAGGGTTCCTTCAGTCAAACTGGAAGGATGGACATCTTAGCCACGGCGCTTGGTAATCTAGATCACCCTGGTCAAGTTAGAGGGGAGTCAAGGGGAGTTGGTCTCTCTAAATACTTTGGACGAGGTTCACAAGCTTATGGACGAGGTGAAATGAGTCAGGAGTTTGTGGCCAGGGTTCGAGAGGAAATCAAATCAGAGCTACGTCACTCACTTCGAGACGAGCTAAAAGAAGAGTTGTTGAGTGAGCTACGTGGTGAGATGAGTACGATGGTGTTGTCTCACATGCAAGGCGGGATGTGTAATGTGGCGTCTAGATCTGAGGTTTGTAACTAATTTCATTTAACATTATATTGAGTTTTTCCTTACGTTATTTTAATTAATTCTTTCATTTCTCTTACTCAGGAATCCCCGGCCTTTCCCAGCACTAAAGGCAGTTACAATCCGCCAGAGGTTGGACATGGCGACCCTGGTCCTTCACTAGAGCCTGGAGAACCCTGCACTTTGTATTTAGAAGTCCCGTACCTGCGTGCTGTTGCTGATGCTGTTGTATACAGTCGTGCCACCACCCACCATAATAACCAAATCCGGGACGATCAACTTAAGGTCAATGTGACAAGTGTTCGACTGGGGGAGGAAGGTGCAGATGTCCCATTCCCTGATGGTGAGGTTGCCAATCTAGGTCACGCAACAGGATCTTTCATCTTATGGCCTAGACATCTTGTTCAGACTGTGCCAGTCCCTCAAATGGTAGGAAACAACTTACTGTTACTTAATCATTAACATTCTACTTATAATCTTTTTGTGTGTTACTAGGAACAAGATGATGCGACAAAATTCCCGTTTTTAGCACGACTGCAAAATATTCATCAAGGCATAAATAAGGTCGACTTGAAGATGCCTTGTGATATTGTGGGTCGCAGAATCTCGTATGATTATGGGCTTGATAACAAAGATATTAGAGAGTTCCTATCTTTGGAGGAGATTGACGTAGGATGGGTCACATTTGCAATCATGTGAGTTTAGTTATAAGTTTTAATTGTAATTAATGCACTGATATTTAGGGGTTTTAGGTTTCTACATTTACTGTGTCATTTCTCATTTCATTTATGTGGTAGCTGCTTCCACAAACTGTGTGCCGAACGAGGGCTTGGCAGTACATATGGCTTCTTATGTCCTGGCAATATGTCACGGCGTAATAGCCAGACTTTGGAAGAACGGATGAGCTATGTAGGCTATACAATAGGCCAGACTCAGCTGCCTTGTTATCTGGCACCAATTGTTGAAGGGCAAGTAACTTTCTTTGCTATATTTATACACTTTCACTTTGCTAAACAGTATCATGTTATCTAACCTCATTTTAATCTATATATGCATGTGATTATAGTTATCATTGGAGTCTCTGTGTTCCTTGTCCCTCGATCAACGTCATCTTTTGGTTTGACTCATTGGGTCGCAAGCCAAACGCAGATATCAAAAACATTTTTGACACGTAAGTAAATTTATTTGTCCGTCATTGATTTTTGATTTTACTCAATTGTTTTAATGTCTTTTGTTTATCATTTTAATTATTACAGTGCATTGAAGACATATTATATAATGGGTGGGAAGCGTGAAGGTAAAGCTGGTCATACAAAGTGGTTCAAGCCAAACGTAAGTTCTATACATTCAAGTTCTTCGAATGACGATTGCTTTACATAGGCCTTTAATTATTCTTTTTTACCGTTTGCTTTTGCTGTATAGTGTCCACGGCAAGCAGGGAAAACTGAGTGCGGCTTCTATGTTATACTATATATGTATAACATCATTTTCTCTGGCCTTACTACAAATTTTGAACAGGTGATCATTTATTGATTCTCAATTGAATTTCAGTTCTTTTCATGTGATTCAATTGTTATTTATTTCATTCAATTTATTTATTTATGTTAACATATTCTCCATTTTGCGCTCAGATTTTTGGTGATCAGGACCCCTACACAATCGAAGACATTAATTTGATCCGAGACCTGTTGTCGGGACATCTTCTACAACACATAGAGGGGCCGGGTGATGATGTGTAGAGGTTTTTTTACGTAGTGCAGTGCTTTTGTACAGTGCTATTTCAAGTTTGCATATTCGAATACTTTTCCTAGTTTCTTATTTATGAGTACTTTGAATTTGTTAAGGCATTATGCTTTCAGAGAACACTATGGAAAATGATGATGAAAAATAGGGATTTTCATGGAAGCATGTCATCATCTCTTTGCCCATATGCATGTCATGATTTACATTGAAAGTTTGAAAGTTGAAGTCTGCACATTGAAATGATGTTATGATGATATATGAGCTATATGTCATGATAGAAAAACTAATATGTGATTTCACTTCCATGAGTATTAGGGGAAGCTAGAGAGTTAATCATGAGAGAATGGGAGGACGTGGGGACTTGTAGACACATATGGTGGAGGGAGTACAGGGAGTTGATGTAGGGATTTTTTTTAAAAAAAAAAAAAAAAGGATACAACGACTGGTTTTAATAAACCAGTCGTTGTATCTGTTGGATACAACGACTGTTTTTAAGAAAACAGTCGTTGTATCCAACAGATACAACGACTGGTTTTAAGAAAACAGTCGTTGTATCTTCTGGATACAACGACTGTTTTCTTAAAAACAGTCGTTGTATCCAACAGATACAACGACTGGTTCATTAAAACCAGTCGTTGTATCCAAAAGATACAACGACTGTTTTTTAACGGTCGTCTTTTCTCGAACTTTCAACGACACTGAGATAGACGACCCCCTGAAAACAGTCGTCTAAAGGCCCAAAAACCGGTCGTTAAAAGTCCCTTCCGTAGTAGTGCATCCTGTAAAGTTTCATTATATTTTCTCATCATTTGGTCTTCCAAAACCACATGACAAACTCACCGTATCGCAGGTGATTTAACTGAAAACACTGTTCACCTTTCAATTTTCAATATTTAATTTCTTTGGCCTTAAATATTCACCATTTTATTGAATATATAAAATATTCACAATATATTCTTGGTGAATAAAATTTGGGGTGTTACACCAGCACCATTACTTAAGTAATCCCTTTTAAAATAAGCTAAAGAGTAAGTCAATGTTTTCTGACCAAATTACTCGGGTAAACCATCAAGTAATTCATTTACAAAACTTGGCAGACTTGATTACTCAAGTAATCCCTCAAGTAAGTCTTTCTTTTTCTTCTCTGATTACTCAAGTAATCCCTCGAGTAATGTTTATAATTCTTTACTAATTACTCGAGTGAACCCTCAAGTAATATCATCCAAAATTTGGCCAAGAATAACTGCTTCTTTGCTTACCTAATTACTCAAGTGATCCCTCAAGTAATGCAATCTTTTTATGTCAAATTACTCGAGTGATCCCTCAAGTAATGTCACTCATTTCTTGGTCAAGAGCTACTGCATTATTTCTTCTCTAATTACTCGAGTGATCCCACGAGTAATGCTTCAATATCTTTTCAGATTACTCAAGTGATCCCTCAAGCAATGCCATTGAATTTTTGATAGAGAGCTTTTGGAACAATTTCTCACACATTCTTGAGTGATCCATCGAGTAATGAAGGATCATTACCTATGGGCTTACTCAAGTAATGCCTTAAAAAATCTGCCAGTGCTTTCTCTTCTTCTCTGTCTTTCAGTTCTTCTTCATTACTTGAGTAATTACTCGAGTAATGCTTTTGCTTGCCACCAAAAGCTTAGTTACTTTGTTCAAACCCTTTTGTTTATTATCAAAACCTTTTGTAACATGAATCCAATCTTTGTTATCATTAAAACATATAGGATCCAACACCAATGGCTGCGTCCGAAGATATGTATATTATTCATCAATGAATATAATATTAAATTGAAAAACACATTTTTTTTTGTTTTTTTTCTAATCCTTTTATGTTGGCCCTTCTGTTTTAAAAAAATCATTCCAGGTCCCAACTCAATAGCAGCTTCCTATACAATGATGAGTAAATCGTAGCCCAAAGCGGTCTAACTATTGAAATAGCCCAAAGGAAAAATCCAAGCTGTTGTTGTGTCCAAGTGACGGTCTAACCGTTTGGATCTTCCGGTCCTATCCAGCTTTGAAAACCTTGATATATACATTTGGTCAGCTATATATTATAATATCTAACTTCCATCTATTGTTTCCTTTTGAGCGCAATATTTTAATGCCTCCTATAAGATGTATTGTTTGTTATATGAATGAATGTAAATATATATTGTGATTCATTCTATAAATGTATATGTAGGGGGATATCGAAAGCAGCACCCCTCCCCCAACCCCCATTTTTTTTAAAAAAAATTTCACTTCAATAAATCACGGTTGTTATCTAACAACCATTATTTATATCAACTGTATATAAATGTTGTTTAAATAAATCCATTCTTATTACTACCAATATAAAATGGTTGTTTTGACAGAACCTTTATATATGCTAATACATAGATAACGGTTGTTAAAGTGGAACAATTATGTATTATGCAATTATTACCATATATTGTGACAGTTGTTTATATATGACCATTAATTATTATCACAACAATACACATATCATGGTCTCACAGAGCTTCAATATATAATGGGTGTTATATTATAATTGTTATAATAGGTCTAAAATAAATTATGGTTTGGAACCGTTATTTATCTACGCGGAGCATATATAGCGCCCACATATATAGCAGTTCGAAACCGTGATGTATGGTAAATAATAACCATCATAAAAGGCACTTTTTGTAGTAGTGCTCCTGGTCAAAAGGGTAAATTCATAGACACAAGGGACTCATGTAAATTACTTTACTATTTTATATTTAAAAGATAATTTAGATTTTAGGGTTAAGTGACATTTTTGTCCTAAATTATCGGAAGAGCATTAGGTACTTTAAATGTAATGTTCCCTTCAATTTAAAAATGTAAAAAAAAAATTACAATGTCCCACTTGCCCTTAAAAGTGAGAAAACGTGGTTAATTAATTAAAATTAAGTAAAATTAGAGGGACCAAGGAATTAACTCTTCCTTTCAAATTCCACAATGAGTTGTATGAAAAAGAGAATAGAGAAAAAAAATTACATTTATTTTACATTGATTAAAAAATTGAGAAATCTTAGTACAAAAAATGAATTAATTATAATGGAATTAAGGGGATAAACATGGGATGGGAGGAAAAGTCTCCCGTTTTCTGTTGGGGATAAGTCTTCTTCAAGAAGACCAAACTTTAATACAGATAATTTACTCGTATTAAATGTTATATGAGTTAAAATATCAGCTCAGTGTCAGTCTTGTAAAACATTCAAAGAGAAAAAATGAACATTTTCATTTAATTGATGGAAATAAATCAATAAATTTCTTCCTTCTGTTAAATATAGTCAAGGAACATGTGCAGAGAGGGACGGAACCAACTTATAAAGTATGAGCCATAATGAGTCAAGATTTTGAAATTATTTTTAGTTTTTAGTATTGATCATAATTAATATAAGTAAGATAATTCTATAAATTAAGAATGTTTCATAAGTTATATATATGTTAATCATATATAAGTTATATATGTAAAATTATATAATATTATTAAAAAATTAAAAACATGCAATACAAAAATGTTTCATAAATAGATATATTATATGTTTTGTATTTATCCCCAAACATATGAATGAAATATGTCAATTAATAGGTTAAAAGTCTTTTTTTTCTCTTTAAACACACTATTCTTAAAAAAAAAAATGCTAGATAGGTATAATAAATTATCAAATAATGAAATGTTATTCTCCAAATTCGAAAAACGTTCTTTTGTAATAAAAAATAATATTATTTTCCATCAGAAAAATATATTATTTGATAGTAAAAACTATAACAAATATTATAGGACTAGGAGAATGGCTAGGATTTGCAACCAAACTAGACTTGGCGTAAGGATAGCTCCCATTAATGTATATCGAAACGTACATTTGGCTTCGTTGAGTTTTTCAAAAGATTGACACTGAGCTGATGATAGTTCGTTTCATATAATAATATCTTTTATCTCTCGGTCAAGTCCGTCGACATTTTCTCCCATGCCTGCTTGGATACGTTATTCTTAATTCTTGTTTATGTACTATTAATAATATTGCTAAATAAATTAAAAAATAATTAAAAATACAACCAACCCCTTGCGGTATTTTGTTTACAGCAAAAGGATCAAAAATGTCACGCCCTTACCTTGTTTTAACCTTTTTCCGAGTATTTACGGAAAATGATATGCGGTTCGGTGGGCAACACAGGAATAGCATAACTATACTGATAATATGTGTATGATTACATAAATTCCTCATAGGGGTTTATACAAAATACTTATGATTAAGGTAGCCGCACAAGGCTACTAGGGTGTCTAAACTCATTCAAGTGAAATGGAGACTTCTTCCCGTCTTCGTTCCACTACTGTAATCCCCTCGTACAGTTCTCTGCATTATTGTTTGCATAACTTCTGTCGTCTCCTGTCTAAATTGTTGGTAGGGGAGGCTGAGATTTGAGAGAATCTCAATAGGAAATAGATACCATGATGCATGCATGATTGATGCTATGTGTATGACATGTTAGCTTTACCTAGATGTATGCCCCATAATGACATTTCTGCATGCTCAATGTTTCATACAACAAGACTATAGCCACAGCGAAAAGAGAAACAGAGCTTCATTTATTCAAATATGCTCTACACAATCAAGTAAAGCAATCACATACATCATTACACAAGCAAAGATATCAAATACATGCAAATAAGGTAAGTCCCCTACCTTAACCCTTTTCCGCCTCGAAATGTGTGCCTCGATCTACGTGCAAATAGATCAGGGCTCCATATTCAATCCTACTATGTCAAATGTACTGTTTAGACACTTCCATAGTATTTCTGGGGGTTATATGAGTCTATCTTGAAAAATTACTAAAATACCTCCGGGGACCCGGCCCCATCGTACCCAGTCCGGCTGTACTTTTCTCGAAATTCTAACCTGGGCTATCCTCACATATTTTTGCCCAAGGAATCCATTTCCGGACTCAGAATTATCAAATGCAATGTCAAATTACAAAATTGCCCTTGGCAGCCCTACTTTTAGGGTTTTAGGGGTGTTTCCGTAATTATGCTTTCTAGGCCTTTTCTGAAAAAGTGCCCAACTGTAACCCCACCTAATTTTCCCTCCTGAATCCAATAGAACCATCAAATCATTGAAAATCCAACTCTAAGACCCATTTAGAGCCCTGACCGAAATATATGAGTTTTCCAGGGAAAATCGGGGTTTTTCGGTTTCGGCTCCGTAAACACGTTCTTTTCTACTCCTAACCACTTTATTGACTATTCCATTAGGTTACAACTACCATTTAGTATCAATTTGGGCAGCATAACAGCCCCTACAACCCATTTCCATTAATTAAAACCAACGGCAATCCGGCGAAATTTCACCGATTAAATTGCCCACAGCAGCTAAAATAGTCAATATACGAAGATTTGGAAGTTACCTCAAGCTCCCACTTGATTTTCCTTGACTTGGCTGAAAACCCTAGGTGTTTTAACACCAAAAGAGGAGCTTCTAAACCTTAAAGAACATAAAGGAGTAGCTTAGGATCTGAGTTATATGCGTTAGGAGTTAGATCGTCGGAGAAATCGGCTTACCTTGCGAGTTCTCTTCTCCTTTTCTCCCAAAACCCTCTCAACTCTTTTTCTTTATTTTGGTTGCAGAATGGCATCGAAATGCTGTAGGAGGAAGATGATGTTTCTTTAATAATCTTATGCCTATGTCATTGCTTATGTCATCAACAATTTTCCATTTTCGGGTTTTTAAGAAATTCTGGCAGATTTCTGCCCAAACTTTGAAAACTCATAACTAATTCTAGAAAAATCGAATTGAAGTGATTCCAAAGCCTATAGAACCATTATTGAGTCTAGTTTCAAGGAAAAATATAGAATTTTGCTTAATGGAATCAAAACATTCCCAGAATTTCAATCTTTGCATACTGTTCCAGAAATTTCACAGTTTTTCTGTGCTGACTTCAAAAATTCACATCTTTTTGTATATAGCTCTAATTGATGCATATGACCTATCAAATTAAAGCTTAGGATGTCTACTTTCATCCTGTAAAATATCATAATTTTTACTCATTATTTGATCATTCAAAATCACATGACCAGCTCACTACCTCATAGGCGATTTCACCGAAAACATAATTATATTCTCCAAAGTTCACCATTTTACTTTCTTAATACCTCAAAGATATAAGAATCACTAGGGGATAAATTTGGGCTTCTACTAAATTGGGGCTTAATAGTCCACTTAATTTAGGCTTACTCCTAAGCCTCCAATCTTAAAATTTGGGGTATTACATTTCTCCATCCGTTGAATAAATTTCGTCCTCAAAATTTGAACGTCTACAATTTAGGGATTATTCCTATCTCATTATATTATCACATGCAGGCTCAAAAGCCATGTAACACCGTAGTCATACTTCCATTACTAATCTCAGATAGTACTCAGCATTCATCATCCATTTGTACACAGTAGGTAGCTTGCAATCAAACACAGGTTCCCACAGCGCTTGGTTCCATAGGCCTTACAGCCTCTTTGGGACTTCACCCGAATTCACACAATCACTTTTTTTTTAATGGCCCAATCCTGAACCCCCTTAACGAGGCCTATTGGATGTCCCTCACCCCCTTAACGAGGTCTGTTGGGTTAGTAAGCCGGCCATGGTTCACTTCATTAGGTTCCTCCCATGGTAGAATACCACGCCTCGTGTGAGACATGGTACCATTGGACACCAAAACGCTTGGTCACACTGGTCTTACCGCCTCCGCTACAACTTGGTACAATTTGGATGTTCTGCCAACCTCAAAACATTATCTTAGACACATTGGTCTAATGTCATCGCACTAGGCATCAACCACAGTACTAGACACATAGGTCTTACAGCCCAGAGACACTGCCCTATGCAACCTTGCACATCGAGTCTTACCGCCTTGTACAACCCTGTACATTTTCTGTAATTTATTCCTACCTATTCGGTGTTTAGGATCAAATGACTATTTGACCCTTACTGGCCGTACTGTGTGCATTATTCACTAGCCATACAATGTGCACTATTCACTTGTCGTACCATGTGCACTGGTCACAGTATGCACCATCCACTGTGTGCACTATATCACAAGTGGATGATTCATTCTGTGAGGCTACAGCTATGGAGATGCTCATGCCTCTACTAGACCTTGTTGCATCAAAACACATCCCAATCTATGCCTACTTGCATTTGTGTAGACCATAAAGCTCGACTGTGGATCTGGGATTGTTATCACTGGTGCTGTTGAGAGGTATTCGCCACCATTCTGCCTTACTACACTAGGGTTCATCCCAATTCCAGTTCACATGTGTCACCACAAACTACAAAGGTTGTGTGACTATTGACCATACAGGTCATCATACTGTACACCATGCAGGGTTTAATACTGTACACCACACAGGATGTAATATTATACACCACCCAGGGTGTAATACTATTCATCACATATACTGTAACACTGTTGACCATCAAGGCCATATTATGTTTTGGGATGATCAATAATGGTGCGAACATCAACCCCTCCTGTAAGTTTTGAAATTTCACCTAGATTCATCACACTTCCGCTGCCCACTCTGAGGTTCATCTCCTCATATGAGCTTTAATAATGTTAGGATGATTTAATAGGAGTCCTACAGGAACCTCCCATGACACCTGACGGCACCCACAATCTATATTCCTCTGTGCTTACTCTTTGCCTGATTCAACTTGAATCATTCTGATCCATATAAACTCTTATCTCAAGAAAACCCATTCAATGTGGAATTCATTACAATACCCATCGTTGAGGACCAACGTTTTCGTAGCTCTACTCTACAATTCAACTTCATGGCGGCTGCACTCTAGGGTTTGTCATCACGGTGGCTGCACTCTAGGGTTCTGTACTCGGTGCTTCACACAGGCGCCCATACACCTGGTCAGCCCCCTTCTGGTCAAAACTTTCCTTAGGTAGCCCTCTCCGATCAAAACTTTCAATCTTTGTGGTCGCAGTACAACTCTACAATTATGCCATAAAGGCAATGTTTCCCGATTCAATACAAATATTCTTATCATCAACTCAAGATTATAGATGAGATAGTTTAATTCCTGAAGCTTCAGCTGACATGATACATATGCCCTTACTCGGCTTGCATCAATTCTCATCTCAATCTCTGCCTACTCGCATCTGGGGATTAAATTCCCTTCCCAATCCATGCCATCTAGCATTAGTGAATATAACAAAGGCCCTCTATGGATCGGAGATTATCAATGTTCGTACTTTAATAAATTTTCATCATCAGCTCTCTAAAGCTCCTCTCACAATCATCATCCCATGCATAATGTTGAGTTCTGGAAAATTTCGATATAAACATTTCATCCCTTTTTGTTATTATTGTCACACCCGTAGGCCTTCTTGGCCTCGTACCTGAGTCCCTTAGGACGTGGCTAGCAACCTCGTCGGGTAGGGTGCCTTTTTTATTCACACCACATGGCCCTCCATAGTAACTCACAATTATTCATAGAAAATGTGATAGATAAATATGTCATGCACCATATAGTATAGAATGAAAATCACATCAATCCATGTGTGTACACAAAGTTCAGGGCCAAACACCCAGTTAAAACAACAATCCGTGTGTGTGCACAAAGTTCAGGGCCAACCATCCAGTTGAAACTATTACGTGTACCTCAGCCAAGTCACCGACTACAGCTAGGTAAATTGTGTATCATAGCTGGGTCCTTACTAGGCCGAATGGTACATATACACTTCCCATCGGACGGTACATATATATTTCCCGCACCACAGCTAGATAATATTCATGTACCTCAGCTGAGTCCCAGACTACAACTAGGTAATGTGCCTTAGGCACGTGTTCATATCACATAATACATAACATACAACATATTAACCATCACGTAGTGTACGAGAGATTATAGTTACTACATTAGCCTTTCTTAGATAACCTTCCTGATAATCATTGATCATTATATACCACTTGTTATCGATCTGAATCAGAATAACAATATGTAGTTTAGTATACCTGTAGGTACCATGCTCAGTCATACTCAGTGTACCCATAGGCACTATTCATCAATTTCAGCTTTTTATTTTCACAGTCGCACCAGACCGCACCCTTCCGGGGTAAATTGGGTAACTGGGTACCTGGACTCAATCGAATATCCTTACTTGCCTTTTTATTGTCACATCCCTATTCTTTCTTACTGGACCCTAATTTGATGATTGGATGACCTAGTCGTCGGGGCTAGGGATGGACTCACAAAGATATCGACATTCCCCCTTCTAAAGCCTTTCTTTCGGCTTTTGCAGGATTCGAACACTCACCCTAGGGGTTAAGATGAGCGCCGTGGCAAACCCTGCTACCATTGAGCTAATGTCACACCCTCACACTACAAAAAAAAGGTATTTTGTAGCGGTGCAATTGTAGCGGTTATATTAAACCGCTACAAATTATAGTATTTGTAGCGGTTATTACCTAAACCGCTACAAATTTGTAGCGGCAAGGTTTTTTGTGGCGGTTTAGTTCAAAAAACTGCTACAAATTTGGCGCGAAATTCCCGCCAAAACTTGTAGCGGTGATTTTGTAGCAGTTAATGCATAGAAACCGCTACAATATTCCTGCCAGTTGGCGCACCAACAGTGTAGCGGTTATTTGTAGTGGTTACAACCACAGAACCGCTACAAAATACCAAAGGTCAGAATTTTGTAGCGGTTCTGCCCCTATAACCGCTACAGAATTTCAAGAGTCTCGCCATTTGTAGCGGTTCTGAGCAATAACCGCTACAGAATTTCAAACGTTGGGAACTTTTGTAGCGGTTATTGTAGAACCGCTACAAATTTAATTATTTGTAGCGGTTAGAGTAGCGGTTATTTGAATAACCGCTACTAAAATCTGGCCTATTTAAACCCCCCTCGTCCTTCATTTCTCCTTTTGCTCATTTTGTTTCCTGAGGTTTCTTTGAGTGATTTCTTCGAGATTTGAGCGTTCAGATGTCCGTATAGGAGTTTTTGCTCAGTATTTCTCAGTATTTGCATTTGAGGTACGTATATAACACGTATTTTATTTATATTTATATTTTTATTATATTTTTTTATAATAATGTGACTAATTTTTTTTGTAATTTGTACAATGGATATGGCTTCAGGACAGGATAAGGGGAAGGCCCCTGAGGTCCCCAGACCAATTTTATGGGGTGGCAGCAGCCGGGTAGGGGGAAGAGGGAGGGGGTAGCGCGCAGGCAGGGGTACCGCGGCATCTCAGCCCATCCCCCCACAGGCACCGCAGACGATTCCACAGGCGACGACCGTACCAGAGGTGCCTGAGGTGGAGAGGCCAGATATTAGCGTTGAGGACTTCCTCAACAAGGAGGAGTTTGAGATCCTGATAGGGTTCAGGGAGATGGAGCAGTTCCTCGATGAGGAGGACGCTCGGGACCAGAATAACCCACGAGGATCGTCTTCGCGGTCCACTGGGTTTGAGGTGCAGGTCGAAGGTAAATTAATTTTTTAATTTAGTAAATAATTTATTTAAATTAGAAATGTTAACTTTGAATTACAATTTATCTAATGTGCGGTAAACTGTGCAGACGAGCAGGGGAACGTTTCGACGAGGAGGCTAGACGTGGCCTGTTTGAACCAGATGGATCGGAGCCTCCGAGTTATAGTGCCGTGGAATGAGGGTACTGACCAGCCGATCCACAATGGGGGTCACCTGCTCAACCGCTTCCTGAACGACCTGGGCTCGAATTGGATGCGGTTTCCCCTTCACTTCCAGACGTAGAGGCACGTTCCGAAGGGGCCGAAGGACCTGGCTTGGGAGGAGGTGGTTCAGGTAATTAAAATTATTTAATTAATATTTTTTGTAATTAATTCTATTTAATTAATATTTTATTTATTATGTTTTTTGTAATTATTAATATTTAAATAATCTTTTTTCAGCTGCGGTTTGCCGTCCGGGCCAACCGGAAGAGGTGCGCCCTCATGAAGATGGGTGACACCTGGAGGAATAGGAGGAACCGTCTCTTCCACAAGGTGGATAAGGACGGGACGATGCCTCTGGAGCAGCTGACCGAGAGCGTCCCGGACAGCGTGCCGCCGAACGACTGGGCGCGTTTCGTCCAGTGGAGGAGGAGTGCTGAGGCGCAGGTAATGTATTTATTAGATTTTTTATATATAATTCTGTAATTGTTAAATATTAAATTATAATTTCAATTTAATTTGTATTTAATTTTAAATTATAATACATTTAATATTTTCTTTCCAGGAGCTTTCTCAGAGGAACACCTAGATTCGGGCGCAGCAGACGATCCACCACACAGCAGGATCGAAGACCTTTGCTGTGACCTACAGCGAGCTGGTAAATTTTCAAACAATCACTTACTTTTAGCTGATTATTTCATAATACTAATTATTGTTTTGTATTTGTTTCAGGAGGCGAAGGCACAGCAGGAGAACCGTCAGACAGACTATGGGGAGTTGTACGCCATCACACATAGACACCGTGACGGGACTGCGAGCTCTCAGCAGGCAGAGGCGGCCATTGTAAGCCATTATATTTTTTATAAAACCAAGTTAATAATGAAAAATGCTAATTAGTAATTGTTTCATAAAATGGCAGGAACGGATGCAGCAGTCGCAGGCTGAGCTGCGACAGACACAGCCTGAGGAGTCACAGGGGTCAGTAGACCTGACGGCTCCTTTGAAGTCGGGTCTGCCTCAGGCTGAGCACCCCGGACGCGTGCGGGGGATAGGGATAGGCGCCAGACCCAACATGGTCTATGGCAGGAGCGCCGCCTCTGAGGCTGGCAGCTCTAGAGGGGTCAGACGTCGGAGGGACGAGTCTATTGACCAGCTGCGGTCAGATTTGGAGCAGCAGTAGCATCACCTGCAGATGCACGCTGATATGATGTACGCTCAGCAGACGCAGTGGCGTGAGATCGCGAACAACATGCTCGAGGGAGCATGGAGTCGCCTGTTCCCGGACGAGCAGCATCCAGCGGTTCCCCCTGTCCCTCGCTACGTCGTCCCGAGTACGACTCCTCCTCCTCCTCCTCCTCCTCCTCCTCCTCCCCCTGCTGATGATGATGGTGCGGTTCACTCTGCGCAGCGGCCCGATCCAGCGGTCCCTGAGGGAGCACCAGATGATCAGCCCCCAGCTACTTAGTTTAGGACTTTTTTTTTGTTAAAACATTTGTAAATATATATATATATATATATGATTTTTTTATTGAGTAATTGTTTCTTATTGTGTTTTATATAATTATATTTCTTATTGTGTTTAATTTATGAATTATTTATATATAAATTTAAAAAAAACAAAGTATATATATTTGTAGCGGTTTTAACTTAAAACCGCTACAAATATATATATTTGTAGCCGTTTATCTTAAGAAACGGCTACAATCATATATGTTAGTAGCGGTTTTAACATATTAACCGCTACAAATATATATATATATATATCGTTGTAGCGGTTTATCTTAAGAAACCGCTACAACCATATACGTTAGTAGTGGTTTTAAAATAATAACCGCTACAAAATGCTCATCATTTGAATTTTGAAATTTGCCGTCTTTCTGCACATTTGTAGCGGTTATGTTATGTATAACCGCTACAAATTAAAAATTATTTTTAAATCTTCAATATTAGTAGCGGTTTTATATATATAACCGCTACAAATACTCAACAAGTAAATTTTGAATTTCCCACGTGTAACGGCTTGAATATTAGTAGCGGTTTTATATATATAACCGCTACAAATACTCAACAAATAAATTTTGAATTTCCCACCAACTTGTAACGGCTTGAATATTAGTAGCGGTTTTATATATATAACCGCTACAAATACTGAACAAATAAATTTTGAATTTCCCCAAGGTGTAACGGCTTGAATATTAGTAGCGGTTTTATATATATATAACCGCTACTAATATTTTACTACTGTAGCAGTTGGTGTAGCGGTTTAAGAACCGCTACAAAATTATAAACGTTGGAATTTCAAAATATAAGGTTCTAGGCATTCGTCATTCTCTTCTCACTCATCTTCTTCTCTATACTTTCTTCTCTCTCACTTGTAGCTATGGATAAATCATGAATGAGGTTGCCGCGCAATTCTCCTGAATATTTGTACGGATTATACAGTTTCTTGGATTTCTCATTCACTCACGCCAGCTGTAACGACAAGATCATCTGTCCGTGTCGGAAATGCAAGTTCAAGAAGTGGCATGCACGAAATGTTGTGAAGGAACATTTGCTTGTGAAGCCTTTCCCTGAGGACTATACGTTCTGGGCAGTTCATGGTGAGAAGGCCGGCATTAGATATGACGATGCTCTTCCTCGAAGTTCTCAAGTAGGCGTTCAAGTAGATGAAGATGATCCTGTGAATGATGCTGTGCATGATGCATTTGAATTTCAAGGTGACAACTTCAACGAAGAAGTGCACGGCTCTGAGCTGGCTTTTATGGGGAATGAAGCAGCTCGGGATTTTTTCAACTTGATGGATGAAGCAGATCGTCCTTTATATCAAGGTTGTCGCAAATATTCTAAATTATCTTTCTTGATCAAATTGTATCATATCAAGTGCTTGTGTGGGATCACAGATAAGGGAATGTCAATGTTGCTCGACTTATTACTAGATACATTCCCCGACGCTGAGATTCCGACAACATTCTACGAGGCCAAGAAGATTATCAACAGGTTGGGGTTGAATTATCAAAAGATTGATGCGTGCCCAAATGATTGTATGCTGTATTGGGGAGACCATTCCACCAGGGAGACGTGTAAGAGATGTCACACATCGAGGTACAAGACAATTCGGAAGGGGAAAAAGCAGAAGAAGAAACCTGCAAAGATTCTCAAGTACTTCCCTTTGAAACCTTGTCTACAAAGATTATTTATGTCGTCTAAAACTGCTGAGCACATGAGGTGGCATGCCGTTGATAAAAACGAAGACGGTAAATTAAGACATCCGTGGGATGCAGCTGATTGGAAAACGTTTGACAACGACTTTCTAGTTTTTGCGTCTGACCCCAGAAATGTTCGGCTTGCGTTGGCGACCGACGGTTTCAATCCTTTCGGGAATCTTAGCACAAGTTACAGTATTTGGCCGGTAGTCTTAGTTCCCTACAACTTACCCCCTGGATGTGTATGAAACAAAGCTCTTTCATTATGTCTATGATCATTCCAGGCAAAAAGGCACCGGGCAATGACATCGATGTGTATCTCCAACCGCTTATTGCGGAATTACTTAACCTGTGGAATGTCGGCTTGGAGACGTACGACGCTTACAGCAAGACTTTATTCAACATGCGTGCAGTCTTGATGTGGATGATTAGTGACTTTCCTGGCCTTGGCACATTATCTGGTTGGAATGTACATACTGGGTCGACGTGTCCAGCTTGCAATTTTGACTCTGACGCATTGCGCCTTCCCCACAGCCGAAAGTGGTGCTTCATGGGGCATCGGAGGTTTCTCGATGGAACGCATAAGTTTAGATTGCAACGGAATCGCTTCAATGGGAAACCAGAGAAAAGAGGACCACCTCAGACTTTGTCCGGTACAGATATCTTACAGCAGCTTGAGCATGTTGACTTCGAGTTTGGAAAAAGCAACGATTCAGCACAAACTCGCCAAAAGACGCGCAGGACTTCGGCGCCTCAGCAATGGAAGAAGATAAGTATTTTCTTCACGCTTCCATATTGGAGATCTAATTTACTTCGCCACAGTCTTGATGTAATGCACATTGAAAAGAATGTTTGCGACAATGTGCTGTATACGTTGCTTAACGAACCCGGCAAGACAAAAGATCACTTTCAAGCGAGGAAAGATTTACGCGACATGGGAGTTCGTGAAGACGCTTGGCCAGATGACCATGACAGATTTACACCGGCAAAGTTTACCCTCACAAAACCGAACAAGGATGTGTTCCTCGCGACGTTGAAGAAATTAGAAGTTCCTGATGGGTATTCAAGCAATATTTCTCGATGTGTCGACTTGCAGGCTCGAAAGGTTGCTGGCCTGAAGAGTCACGACTCACATGTTCTTATGCAGCAGTTACTCCCTCTGGCTATAAAGAATACACTTCCTCCCGATGTTTCCATCGTTTTGGTGGAACTTTGTTCTTTCTTTCGGAAGTTGTGTTCTAAGGTTTTGATCGTTGAGGAGCTCGATCAGCTGCAGTCGAAAATCATTCTTACGCTTTGTCATTTGGAGATGATCTTTCCTCCGTCCTTTTTTACTGTGTGGTTCACCTCACAGTCCACCTCGTTCATGAAACAAAGCTCGCTGGACCAGTACAATATCGTTGGATGTATCCGATTGAGAGGTACTCATTTTAAACATGTGCTTTAATTTATTGTCCGTATTTAATGTTTGCTAGTCGTCCTTTTCATCATTTTATATCAATTTTCTCTTATGTACTTCGTAGGTTCCTTGGGAAATTAAAATCTTACGTGAGGAATAAGGCGTGGCCAGAAGGTTCTATAGCTGAAGGCTATATAGGGGATGAGGTGCTATATTTTTGCTCAAGGTATTTTGATGATCTTGAGACGGCTTTCAACCGCCCGCCTCGTGTTGACGATTGTCCTGAACCTGCACCGACATCAGGAGAATTTATCCCTTGTGTTGGTAAACCAATTGGAGCAACTGAGAACTTCAAACTAACGGCAACTGAGAAGTTCCAAGCACATAGACATGTCTTGATTAATTGCACTCAATTGAACCTTTCATACGGTAAGAATTGTACACTCACATGTTATTCGATCTATATCTTTCGTAACATTTCTCACTTTCATTTCACTAACGCCTTTCCATTATTAATTGCAGGGAATTCAGAAGTCATGTTAAGCGTCAGTTCAGGATCCATACACAGACATCCTCGGAAGTTGATAGGAGGGTCCACAGAGAATTCCCGAGCTGGTTTGCACGCAGAATACTAAATGACCACAACCCACACTCACCAGATTTCAGAGCTCTCGCAATCGGCCCTCTTGATCATGCAAAACGGTTTACAGCATACAATGTCAATGGTTTTAAGTTTTGCACGGTTTCATGGGATCAAGGATTGCAAACACATAATTCAGGTGTTTATGGCACATTTAGGACAAGGAGTTATGCGAGCTGCAGTGACGCCAACATGCAGTTCGGAGGCGTCCCTTACTATGGCAAGCTTCTTGATGTGGTCGAGCTTAATTATCAAGGCCGTTTCACCGTGACGCTGTTCAAGTGTTTGTAGGCAAATACCACTACTTCTCGGGGACTGACAACTGACGACCTAGGGATCACATCAGTCAATTTCTCACAACCGATTCATACCGGTATTTCTCAAGATGATGAGCCGTATATTCTAGCTTCAGAGGCACATTAGGTTTATTATGTCGAGGACGAGAGGCATAGAGATTGGCACATGGTCGTTCATTTAAAGCCAAGAGACCTTTACGACATGGGTGAAGGCGATAACATCGTCTACGAGAGTGAGCCATTTCAACCAGCTGATTTTGAAAACTATTTCCCTGAAGGCAATGACAATTTACCTCTACTGCGGTGAGTTTTTTTAAGTCCACGTCATTTGAATTAAAATTTTTAAATTTAATAATACATCAATAACAATAATTTTTCTATGTAGGGATGACGACGATGAGTGATCAAATTCAAATTATGCTTTTATCTTTACAAAAAATGCAAAAAATTTGTTAAAATAAAATGTAAAAAAAAAATTTTAAAAAAAATTAAAATAATATTTGTAGTGGTTATTAAAGCGCTACAAAAATATAAATAACTGCTACTAACTAATAACCGCTACATTAACCGCTATAAATAGCACTGAATATTAAACCGCTACAAAAATATAAATAACCGCTATTAATTATAACCACTACATTAACCGCTACAAATAGTACATGGATCCCTATAAATACCCTTACCACAACTCATTTCAAACACTCCCCAATTTCTTTTCACCTTACCTTTCTTTCATTTTCTCTCATTTACAACTTCTTTCGTATGAGTAGAGGAGCTGAATAATACGATCAAATATGGTAAAAAGATTTTTAATTTCTTTTAGAATACTTCTTTCCTTTCTATAAAACTTATTCTAATCATTTTTTTTAGATATATCATAACTGTATCTCATTTTCATACACAATTACATTATATTAGATAACATAATAATTCCTTATTACCTACCTATCCTTAATATTACTATAAATATAAATTTTACACTACTCCTATTCAATTACATATTTCCTTTTTATTTATTAATAAGTTAAACTATTGAATAATAAAGTAATTGAAAAAGATAAAATAATAACAAAATAAACTATTTAATTTAATATTGAAACCACTACTAAATAACGCGCTTTTTTCCGGCTCAATTTAAATTTTTTGGTGCCAATTTTGAATTTCATGAAATTAGTAGCGGTTTTTGAAAACCGCTACTAATTTCAAGAAATTCAAATTTAGTAGCGGTTTTTAAGAACCGCTACTAATTTCATGAGATTCAAAATTAGTAGCGGTTCATTAACCGCTACAAAATAAAAAAATGTCATTTTTTTTCGCGACAACAAATTTTCAATTTTTTATATTTGTAGCGGTTTCGTAACCGCTACAAAGTTAAAAATTCTTTTTTTAGCTCTTAATATAATTTTTTATATTTGTAGCGGTGATATAACCACTACAAATATCTCTGGATGTTGTAGCGGTTATGCTTAACCGCTACAAACTATGTAGCGGTTATTTTGATTGAGTAACGGTTTTATAGAACTGCTACAAAACTGCTTGCAACGCACGATTTAGTAGCGGTTTTATTAACCGCTACTAACATAGTTTGTAGCGGTTAGAACTGCTACTAATACCCATTTTTAACCACTACTAAATCACGTTTTTTTGTAGTGTCAATCTCTGAATGGACCCCACTTACTGATACCAGATCACCTGGCCTGGAGGCACCTGCCTCGGGGTCGAGGGCGGACTCACAAAGATATCCCCACTCCCCTGTCACACCTTTTAAATCATCTAACATAAATGATCATTAGTCATGGAGAAAACTTAAGGCAATCACTATGTCTCAAGTTTTGATGACCCTATCAAATCACTTCCCAAGGGGTCACCCATCCTAGGATTCCCTGGGGTTAAGCACGCTTAACTTTCACGTACCCATGCTCAAACGTAGATACCAGCTTCTACTACTTTCGTCCACGGGTACTCTGTGAGTACCCTTGTCTCAAAAGACATGCCGGCTATCTCCGGTCACCAAAATATTGAGTGAGGACCGCACATTAGCCTTGGTCGTACCCATATCCTTGGGTTCCGTAATATCTTTGGACCATTCTTGTCTAGTATTGCACCACTAGCTGCCCTTCGTTACTCGCCATTTCTCAGGGATGATTTACAAATCGGGAAGATACCCTCCTTTTGTACCTCCTATCTGTGCATATTTCCTAACACTATGTAATCAAGACCATATCAGTATACCATCCTGTTGCCAGAACCGCCCCACTGCCAGAACCGCTTTCAGCTCTTCCAGAACCGCTTGGTCTCTGATACCAAAATGTCACGCCTTTACCTTGTTTTAACCTTTTTTCGAGTATTTACAGAAAATGATATGCGGTTCGGTGGGCAACACAGGAATAGCATAACTATACTGATAATATGTGTATGATTACATAAATTCCTCATAGGGGTTTGTACATAATACTTACGATTAAGGTAGCCGCACAAGGCTACTAGGGTGTCTAAACTCATCCCAGTGAAACGGAGACTTCTTCCCGTCTTCGTTCCACTACTGTAATCCCCTCGTACGGTTCTCTGCATTATTGTTTGCATAACTTCTGTCGTCTCCTGTCTAAATTGTTGGTAGGGGAGGGTGAGATTTGAGAGAATCTCAATAGGAAATAGATACCATAATGCATGCATGATTGATGCTATGTGTATGACATGTTAGCTTTATCTAGATGTATGCCACATAATGACATTTCTGCATGCTCAATGTTTCATACAACAAGACTATGGCCACAGCGAAAAGAGAAACAGAGCTTCATTTATTCAAATATGCTCTACACAATCAAGTAAAGCAATCACATACATCATTACACAAGCAAAGATATCAAATACATGCAAGTAAGGTAAGTCCCCTACCTTAACCCTTTTCCGCCTTGAAATGAGTGCCTCGATCTACGTGCAAACAGCTCAAGGCTCCATATTCGATCCTACAATGTCAAATGTACTGTTTAGAAACTTCCATAGTGTTTCTGGGGTTATATGAGTCTATCTTGAAAAATTACTAAAATACCCCCGGGGACCCGACCCCATCGTACCGGATCCGGCTGTACTTTTCTCGAAATTCTAACCTGGGCTATCCTCACATATTTTTGCCCAAGGAATCCATTTCCGGACTCAGAATTATCAAAAGCAATGTCAAATTACGAAATTGCCCTTGGCAGCCTTACTTTTAGGGTTTTAAGGGCGTTTCCGTAATTATGCTTTCTAGGCCTTTTCCGAAAAAGTGCCCAACTGTAACCCCCCCTAATTTTCCCTCCTGAATCCAATAGAACCATCAAATCATTGAAAATCCAACTCTAAGACCCATTTAGAGCTCTGACCGAAATATATGGGTTTTCCAGGGAAAATCGGGGTTTTTCGGTTTCGGCTCCGTAAACACGTTCCTTTCTACTCCTAACCACTTTATTGACTATTCCATTAGGTTACAACTACCATTTAGTATCAATTTGGGCAGCATAACAGCCCCTACAACCCATTTCCATTAATTAAAACCAACGGCAATCCGGCAAAATTTCACTGATTAAATTGCCCATAGCAGCTAGAATAGTCAATATACGAAGATTTGGAAGTTACCTCAAGCTCCCACTTGATTTTCCTTGACTTGGCTGAAAACCCTAGGTGTTTTAACACCAAAAGAGGAGCTTCTAAACCTTAAAGAACATAAAGGAGTAGCTTAGGATCTGAGTTATACGCGTTAGGAGTTAGATCGTCGGAGAAATCGGCTTACCTTGCGAGTTCTCTTCTCCTTTTCTCCCAAAACCCTCTCAACTCTTTTTCTTTATTTTGGTTGCAGAATGGCATCGAAATGCTGTAGGAGGAAGATGATGTTTCTTTAATAATCTTATGCCTATGTCATTGCTTATGTCATCAACAATTTTCCATTTTCGGGTTTTTCAGAAATTCTGGCAGATTTCTGCCCAAACTTTGAAAATTCATAACTAATTCTAGAAAAATTGAATTGAAGTGATTCCAAAGCCTATAGAACCCTTATTGAGTCTAGTTTCAAGGAAAAATATAGAATTTTGCTTAATGGAATCAAAACATTCCCAGAATTTCAATCTTTGCATACTGTTTAAGAAATTTCACAGTTTTTCTGTGCTGACTTCAAAAATTTACATCTTTTTGTATATAGCTCTAATTGATTCATATGACCTATTAAATTAAAGCTTAGGATGTCTACTTTCATCCTGTAAAATATCATAATTTTTACTCATTATTTGATCTTTCAAAATCACATGACAAGCTCACTACCTTATAGGCGATTTCACCGAAAACATAATTATATTCTCCAAAGTTCACCATTTTACTTTCTTAATACCTCAAAGATATAAGAATCATTAGGGGATAAATTTGGGCTTCTACTAAATTAGGGCTTAATAGTCCACTTAATTTAGGCTTATTCCTGAGCCTCCAATCTCAAAATTCGGGGTATTACAAAAAAAATCATAATTATTTTAAATAATATTAATTAGCTACCATATATATCCTCATAAAAGTACATTTTCCTTCTTTTTCTTTTGCAGTAGGAAATTATATTATTTTGTATGACTAAGAAAAATATCACAAAATGTTATGCTAATTAAAGAATGACCGCGGTTTCCAACCAAACAAGACTTTGTCTTCGATCATAGAAAAACTTCAAAAAGGCAGTGACAAACACGTTAACACCCCACCACCGGCCATTTATGTGTCTGTCGTCAATATATTTGGCTTCTTCGAATTTTCCTCGACCCCAATGATTGGGGTAATATTCCGTTACATATAATAATTTGGAATTATAGTCTATATATATGCAGAGACTTTAATTAATAGATAAAATTAATCATGAAAATTAACATAAGCCTCATTTTTTATAATTTATTATTAGTGCGGCTACATATAAATTTAGTATTATAGATGCAAAAAAATTATATAGATTTATTTTCATGTTCCAAAATTTCTTGAGCGTAATTTGAATATTTTAACCGTTCAGAATATCATAAATAAATAATTCTTTAAAAATAATTATAATTTTATAATTCCTTGTTGATTAGCTTGAAATATCGTCTACTTTTCATGCATGGACATATCCAGGGTTTTCAGATTAATTGGGATAGATTTAAGATAAAATACATAAAAAATGAATTTGGACAAAATATTAAAGGCTCAATCAACCCCATACATAATGTTAAAATAAAAAAAAATGCATTTCATATATATATATATATTATTTTAAACGGTTAAGGAGCAAATTTACCAACAAAGTTTTAAGGAAAAAATGCCTTGCACAATTATGCTTAAAAGGGGGAAAAATAAACATAAGGTTTTCAAAATGGAGCATCTAGCACAAAACCGTTAAATTTGACCTAACGGCGTTAAATTATAAGAGAAGGAATAATGCAGTAGCTCTCAACCAAGAAATGAGTGACATTAATGTGTGTTTGCCACATATTCTAGTGTACCTCTAGAACTTGTGTAAATTCCTTTCCAAAATCACATTTACATTTAGATTAATGAACATGATACGGGCATTCATTTTATCACCCTTTATCCCACATACAAACCCTATACACTAATCCATTGTTAACCCCCTTTGAGACCTTCACATTCCAAAATCCATCATCTATTAACAAGCACTATGTATGTATCTGAAAAAATCCTATTTTATAATATATTTTTATTTGACGATTTTGTCATAATAATTTATCTAAAATGCGTTTATTGTGATTAATTGAGATTAAGAGTAAATACATTAAATTAGGATTAAAAAGGGCAAAATTGTCAAAATAATTGTAATTACTCTTAATCATTAATTCTTGAGAAGAATTGATATTGGTGTATTTGTTTTCAATTGTAGGTACTTGGAAAATGGGATTAAAACTGAAAATGACAGTTTTGGAGCTCGAATTTAAGAGAGAGTCGAGAGTAAAAGGAGAAGGGGAGACTACTGCAACTTTCGGTGTCATTTTCCAGATTCCGCATTATTTTCAAATTTCCGGTGACACTGCCCAGATTCCCACAAAACCTTTCTTCCATTAAGTCCAGCGACCCTCTTCTTCTCCAACAACACCATTATTATTGTTCTTTCCTCTTCCACCATCATTTTCATTGTTCTCTTTTATTCTCTCTATTTGCCACTCTGTACCGATACATTGGCAATTCCATCATTTTCCATGGATCCTGGGTTTTTTGAGCTGCTTGCAACTACTGCTCATATCATGAGAGGCTAAATTGTTTGAGTCTTGGGGATGATTTGGAGATGGCTTGAGTTCACGTGTGCTTCAAAGAGGAGTTTAAATTACCCATAGCTCATTATATTTGTAATTTCTTAGGTTTAAGAATTTATTTATATATTGAGACTATGATTTTAGTTATATTTTATTCTATGAATTGAGTTCTTGTGATCTAGGATTTGTAATGAGGATTGTACTCATCAATATATATGGTTATATATTTGTTTCCTATTATTCTTTTGATTTCTATCTATTTAACATGGTATTGTTGGATGGTTTGATTGAAATAGAATTGTAGTTGAACTTAAATGCATTACTTATTTCATAGTCACTCTCTAAGGGGTTTTAATAATGCTTAAATTAATGGGTTCTTGAGTTTAAGAATTAGACTCATCGGTTGATGGGGTTTGGTATATTAGAAAGCATAGAGAAACTTATTACACTAAGAGGGCTTAATAGCATTTCAAGAGTAGGGGTTCCTCTCTTATGATGCTAGACTCATTGGTTAATGAGGTTTGGAATATTAGAAGCTTAGTGTATTAATTCCCCAAATATCTTAATTGAGCAAGGATAGCCATTGAAAACTATTTCAAGAGCATTTTCATCACTTGCATTTTTAACTCATTTCCATTCCTCCTTATTTGAAAATCCCAAAAATATATATTTTAATTGCATTCAATTCATAGCTTTGAAAATCAATCAATCATGTTTTACCCTTATCAATTTTGCATTATAATTACTTAGTTTACTAGGAATTAGTTTCATAATCAAACCCTCAAAGTGAAACGACCCGAGTTGTGCACTATATTGCATTAATTCAGTTTTATTTTTGATAACCCTGAAGCCACTAAAGGGAGTTATTTCAAGTGACGCCGTTGCCGATGAGCCAAGAATTGGTTTTCTAGTAACTAAGTGTCAAGTACTTTTGACCGGGGTGAGCCTTTAGGATTTGTACTTTCCAGTATTTTCATACTTAGCCATAGTTTAGGTAGTTTTGCATGTTTTTCAAAGCATATTGCATCTTACCATAAAAACTGTTTCAAAAATACCAACAAATATCTTGATTTTCCTTTGTTTTTGCACTTGATTCTTGCATACACTTGATTTCTTTCAATTTTTAGAATTTATTTGTATATCTAGGACTTTTTAGGACTTAGAATTCATTAGGTTTTAATTGATTGCAATTTGAATGGCTTGGTCTAATAAAGATCATGAAATTCAATTTTACACTAATCCTCCTATGCATTCCTTTTTTGGAAATGAAAGAACCTCAAGTTTTCAATTCCTAGATAAACTTACAGCACTTGGAGACATTAAGCATTTTCTGATCTTACATATTCTCAAAAGTTTGATTTGCTTCAACAAGAAGTGAATTCCCTCTTAGCACGAATAAATTATCAAGGAGGAGCTTCTAATTCTCAACCATCTCAATATCTCCATCAACATTGTGCACCATCTTGTCAACAAACCCCTTATTTGACCATGAACCCACCTTCCAACCACCTCAATCCCATTTCAACCATACTTCTTCACCCTACCCATTCCATCAAGAATTATCTACTCCACTTTACCAAGAACCATCATCTCCATTTCATCTTCCCTCATTCCCCTACTTCCATGCCATGTACAACTCTCTATGAACCACATTCTCCATCATTTTATGAACCTCCACTACAATCCCTTACACCTCAACCTAGTGGACTTGATGCTTTCCTAACCTTACCAAACATGGATGATAGAACTTGTGCAATGAGAAGAATGTATGATGCGCTCAAGGTTGAATACTTTAAGTTGTTCATTTTAATGAGACAAATGTAATTTCCAAGTAGCAGAAAGAGCGAATATAGGAGATCGAAGGCTTTATCAAAGCGTTTGTTGACCGAAGGAGAAGAAGGAGCTCTATGGACTTATGACTTCAATAATGAGGGAACCAAAGAGCAAAAGCTAAATGCCACTTCAAAAGTGGATGATTTCATACCTCTAGTTCCTACTCCAACAAAAGATGTAAAGAACAAGCAAGTACGTTTTCAACTACCAGAGGAGCCACTTCCAAATAATGGTACTATTCCTCCTCTTCTTAAAGAGGTTGACCCTCCTCTTACTACTATTTCTGATATTTTGAGTGAAGATAAGGAGGATGAAGAAATTGTAGCCCAATCCCCTCATATGTTTTATGTTGAAAATGCTCACTGTGATATCTCTAATAATAGTTGAGTAGTTGATGAGGTTGCTTGCACTGTCAATGCTTCTATGCGTGATGAGCATGTTCTTTTCCCTAGTTCTAGGAGTGATGAATATATTAAGCATGACACCATAGATAATGATGAATTATGCTTGGATGCTCAAAATGTTGTGAAGTGTGAACTTGAAAATAGCTCAAATGATTGTCTGAGTGATGCTTTCTTACATGATTCTTCCTCTCTTTCAAGTGTTGACAAGCATGATTTGGAATTTCATAATGCTCTTGAACAAGACGAAGAAATCATTTTTTCCTCTTACTTACATTCTTCTCTTGTTTGTTCATGTGAGGGTGAAATGTCATGTGCTATTTGTGCTGAAATTGATAATTGGCTTTTTACTTCGCATGAACTTGATTCTTCATCTAGCTCAATTGATTACATCAAAGTGCACGCTACACTTGCTACTAGTTCAATGGAGTTTGGTATTTTAGAAAACTTAGCGATTTCATAATTTGCATACAAAGTGGTTTCTAATAGTGTTTTAAGAAGTGATTATTTTCTAGGTCTAGGAATAATCATTGTTTAATGCACTAGACTTAATGGTGTTTGAGGTTTGGTATTTTGAGGGACTTTGATTGCAATTGCTAGTGTTTTGTATTGAGTTTCGGTTAAAGGGATTAAGTCTTGCCCGGTGTGAAAGATTTAATTCACTTAATTTAAGCAAGTTCAAAGGGTCTTTTGGGCATTTTTTGTCAAATTAGCACACTCCCAAAAATATTTTGAACCAAATGATAGATGAAATCCATTGTTCAAAGAGGCTTTATCATACTTTTCAAAACCAATTTCAATTCCTTTCCACTTTTGTTCCAAAACATCCAAAAATATAAGTTTTTAAAGCATTTTAGTTTAATTGCAATTTAGTTGTTAAATAAAAAGCTTAAAATCATTTTTAACTTATTTTATGTCAATCATCACACTTAATTTCGAGATAATTAATAAAAGGCTCTTTGAGAGACGATCCGGGATTACACCCTATTTTGCAATCCTTGGTTAAATTTTGAGGAGGTTACCAAGGCACAAAGCCGACAACAGCTTTCTTCAATATACAATATTTAGAATATCAAAAAAATATTACAGATAACCAACATTATAGTTTGTATAGGACCGAAAGTCTCAGTGTCCATAACAATTATTCACCAACCTTCCTAAGCCAGTTAAGGCTCCAGTTGATTAGTAAGTGGAAAATGACATCTTAGAAAAATAATTATTGACATCAAAACTAAAAACTTAGAAATCAAAATAAATTGCTTGTATATTTTAATTCTTTTAGGATCAAATTAAAATAAATAAAGATTAAAAAAGAAATGAAAAAAAAGTAGCATATTTAGACTTGATCTTAGCTAATAGGCTCAGATGTTTTCTCTCCCTCTCACACGCGTGTGTGTAAAAGTGTCAAGTTTTGTGTAATGGTTCCCTCTTGGATTGCAGAGTGCCTAAAAAATAAATGGCACTCTTCATTAGTTATAATCATTGTTGTCAAACTCGCGAGTTGACTCTCCGAGTTTACCGTTTTTACGCTTCTAACTGAAAAAATCGAGTCGAGTCATTGGTAAACCCGTGACCTTTGTAAACTCGGTTAAATTCACAAGTTTATACACCGAGTTTACCGTTTTTACGTTTCTAGTTTACAAAACTATGTTAACGCACCCTTAAACTCATATTAACTTTTTTAATTTGATTATACTCAATGGCTTTATATATGAATTTTATAGAAATTTCTTTGTTAAATATGATAAATTATGAATGTTGTTAGATTTAATTTCAATGATTTGGATTTAAAATATATTTAAATTAAATTGTTGTCAACTTTTTATATTTTAATTATTTAATTATATACTAATAATATTCATTTAATGGTAAAGTTAAACTCTTATGAGTTTACGATTCGATTTCACGATACGAATTTACATCATTATCACGAGTTTGCTTAAATTCACGAGTTTGACAACCTTGGTTATAATATATTTTAATGGAAAAAATACCTTAACTCATTAATTTATAACTTTTATTCACTTATTAGACTAAAAATAAAATGTATATGCATTTGTTATGGAATATTTTAGTATTGTATGCTTCCAGTTTTCTTTAAATATTATGTAAATTTACATGACTTATTATCGAATTCTCTTGATCTATAGAATTATTTTAAAAATATTAATTATTATCGTTGGCAAAAAAATATTAATTATTATCAATACTAAAAACTCAAATTACTGACTATATTATAGATAACAATTTCAAAATCTTGATCCCTCTACGTGTATTCTGCACAAGAGGTCAGTAACTTTATATAAAAGGAAATACAAATTTAATATTGATTTATTTCTATCAATTCAATCTAAACGTACATTTGTCTTCTTTGACTTATTAAGAAGGCTGACAAAGTTAATATTTTAACCCATATAATGATAACCCTTTGTGCCTCGTTAATCACGTTTAGGCTCTTTTAATTCATGTGTTGTCCTTTTTAGGAAGACTTTTCCTCCTATGCTTATCTCCTTAAATCTATTATAATTAATTCATTTTTATGTATTAAAATTTCTTTAAAAAATTTATTAATGCAAAATAAAATTTATTTGTTAGATACTTAGATACATTAACCAAAAAATAAGAAATATTATAATTTTATGAACTGATAATAACAAGAATAAAATGATAAATCTTGAATCCTTGCAGTATATATTTTAAACTAAGATAAAATATATCTTCTGTTTTTGAATTTTTTTTAAGTTATTTAGTCTTCGAACTTTAATTTGGAACTATATAAGAATGATATTTTGTAAATAAAATTGATCAAAATAAGTTCTTTAATTTTGCCGGTCTTTTGAGAAACTAAAAGTGTATTTTTTTTTTCTTAAAAAAAAAAATAATTTTCACGCCCGTTTGGCAAGAAACTGACATGAAAGTTAAATAAATATATAAATATATAAGCATGACCTCAAGCAGGAAAAAGGTTTTTAGTGGTCAGCGTCGTCGTGGAACGTCCGAAGAAGCCGAATAATATATTACTGTTAAGAGCAACAATTGGGGGGCGATGGGATATAAAGTCATTGTCTTTTTGGAAATTGTTAATCCTCACACAATATATTAATATAATGAAGTTTGTTGGGATGCTAGGAAGAATCCTAAGTCTTGTTTTGTTGGAAAGCTCCCATGTCCACCCCCAAGAAAAAAAAATAAAAAAGCCCATGAAATTTAGAAAGATTTTACAAATTTTTAATTACATTATAATCAATGCTAAAAGCTCTAATCATATGATACTGTTGTTTGAATGGGTATATTGCTTTTTATAGAATATGTCTAAGCATTAAATACATTTTTTTTTATTTTTAATCTCAATTAATTATATATGTCTCTCCTCACTTTTTTTCTCAATCATTCTTTCTCATCATTTTTTTTCCACCCATTCTGTCACCCACCTTATTTATAAATAAGGGTGTTTTTGAAAAATGGGTTGCATATTTAATAAATTCTTAATTAGGACAAGAAATTTTATTAGGAATTTCTGAACGTAGTTAAAAGATCAAAATGCCCTTATATACATAACTTTGTTTTTTCCCCCCAGTAAATCTGTGATTGATCCGGACAATATATGACTTGACTTTTTTTGAGACGTCCGCCAATGATACATGTGATATTGTGATTAGTTATCCTCTTCGCTCCAAAGAAATTTAAAATATCGTTTTGTAATGCTTATGTTTTTCTTTTATTTTCCGGTTAGTCTTGTGGTTGGTTATATAATATTCCTTCCTATTTTTAATATAAAATATATTTATCTAATTTAATTTGATTAAGAAAGTTAGTTAAGTTAATTAATACAACATGTATTATCTAAAAGACCCTAGTCATCTTTCTTAATTCCTTCATTCTCTCTCCTCCCTGATTATGGTTGAGTGAGCATCAATAGGGGTAAATTAAGAAAAGATTAACACATATGAAAGCTATATCTTATATTTAAAACTAAGATCAACTCCACAAATAAATTTTATAATAAGGATAGGAGGAAGTATTGATTCACAGTTTAAGCATGCAGAAAAAGGAACTTGACTAATTCCTTCTTTAAACTGAAAAAGTTGCTTTGATAAAAAAAAAAAAAAAACTGGAATAGTTGCGATTGCGTACACTCCCAGGTAAATCAACAGTGTTTTTCTTTTCAGATCTATGCTACTGCATTAATTTTCTCACTCTCGGTTCTTCTAGGCTTCTGGCTAATATGATTCTAATTTGAACCTCATGTAAGGGAACAATCCATTGACCACTTATAAGAAGTAAATGGTAGAATAGCATAATTCATGATGGGATTGTTTGGATCTTCAATCATATCGAATCCTACTGATCCTATCATGTTGATATCCTTATTAAATTATTTTTTGATGAGACTTATTAAGTTTTCCACATATGGTATGTGTAACCCCCTTCACGTTATAGGCCGAGATTAAGTTCATAAATACGTAATTATGTAGAATTAGAGACCGTAAGAAGATTTGGGACTTATTAAAATTTTCTTTTCCCAAAACATGGTTCTCAAAACTTTTCTAAATCCTGTTCAACAACAGTGTCATATTCACATTTCAATTACACAAATGGCATGTACAATACGATTTCATTCATAAATATCAGAGTGCAATGTAAATTCCCGACACACTCGAACTTTATTAATCAATAAAGGGTTTACAGGGCACAAATGCCCATAATTAGTTTCCCTTTCAAGGGGATTACACAAATACTATCCAATATCTACAAAATATACATGTAATTCCCAACAAAATATCCAAATGGTTTACAAATTGATAACCAGTTAACCAAAAATGTAACTCCTAGCTTGGAGATCTAACCACCCTTCATCACCTACTTCTCTATAGATCCACTAGCCCTGTCTGAAATTTATTATGGGAGAGTGAGATTCTAAGGAATCCCCATAGTGTCAAATCACTCATAGTATGCACAACCACAAAGCATGAAAGCAAATCATCACACAACACACAACAACTACAATGGCAGTTACAGCGGCAGGGGCAGGTGTGACCTACGTCATTTTTACGTCTGTTCACGCTGAAGTGCTCACGCTGAATTGCACAATCACATGTTCATATCACATATATCACCACAGTTGGGATCCATATAAAATATTTTACAACACACAGCCACACTGGTTGAATACTCAAACAAAAATTCACAATTCCCCAATGGAGCCTTAGCAATTACAACGGCAAATACAACGACAGGGGTAGGTGTGATAACCATCACCCCCTACAACTGCTCACGTTGAACTACTCACGCTGTGATGCCTTACGGCCGGTAACACATACAACACAATGATAAGGCATGCATACCAAGCATCATATACAACATGCGAGAAAAGTCACTACCTAGGTCCTTCCCGGCGTTCTTTGGCACCGACCTCTCCTGAGTAGGGCAAATATCGTATCCTATAATTCATAATTAGGGACAAAGTGTTATTCTCTATTCCAATACTCAATTGACTTCTCAACGCTTAGATTTGGTTATCACTATGACCCTTAAGAAGCTACAATGCCTCTAATAAAAGGCTTGAAGGGTTGGGAAACCTTGGGTTAAAAACCACTTTTTGAAACAACAAGTGCTAAAAAACAAGGGTTGGCTGCGGCTAGCCCACCCTTGGGCCACGGCCAATATATGGTTAGAAAGTCATGGGTTGCGGCCAACCATCTTGGGTTGCGGCCAGGAATTGGACAGAAACATTTGGGTTGCGGCCAAGAATTGTCCTGATTCTTGGCTGTTTCCAACCGACCATAACTCTCAGCACAGAACTCAGAATTGGCCAAACTTTATATTATCAACAAAACTAGAAAGTTTCACCTCATTCTAAAACCATTTGTTGTTTCAAATTACTATGCAAAGTTAACCACTTGCACAGCAATTTACACTTAGCATTTTCTAGAATTTTCCAATTTTGCATACTTTGTCTCCAATGGTTCCAAAATTCAACCCAAAGTTCATTCCCACACAAAATTTCCTAAGGAAGCCAATGGAGACATCAAAATGACCACATTCACATTGCTTTCACAAGATATAACCAATCAACAACAACACAATGCCATTTACCAAAATTCCTCAACTTTACAATTCAACTACAAATCCAATCTATCTATTCAAAACACATACTCAAGACACTGAACCCATGACAACACCATCTCAATAACACCATAACCCCCATTTTCGAAATTAAGGCCAAAATCCCAAAAATTCCAAACTCAATCAATGGTTACAAAACCTATATAGAAAGATTTGTCTTACTCACCTTAACAACTTTCTCAAAGAGATTTCTTGATTCTCTAATCTTTAGATTTCCTTGAGGACTCAAATCACCACCAATGGCAAACCTAAAACCATGAAATCAAAGCTCTCAACACAAGGACTCAAATCACCACCAATGGCAAACCTAAAACCATGAAATCAAAGCTCTCAACACAAGGAACAAGATTGTAGAAGAGAGTTTTTGCATTAGAGGTCATTAGAAGGGTCAAATGGCTTACCTAGATCAAGAGCTTCTTCTTCTTTTCTTCCTTTAATGGCTGCACGAGTTTGAGAGAGAGAAGAGAGAGATGAGAGCTTGAAGAAGAAAGTGAAATGATGAGCTCCCATGCCTATGCCTCTCATCAGCCAAAAATGGGGGGAAGAAGGAGAGAGAAAATGATTTTTAAATTCCCCATTTGAGTTTTCCCACACTCTCTCTTCATCTCATATTGACACATGTTCAAATCTCATTGGTTCTTATAAAGTAAGTAACCAGTTAGTAACTCTAACCTCTCCATTAGCCATTTATTTACATTTCTCATTTCTTCTTAGTTACTCCCTCCGGTCCTAATTATAAGACAAAGTTGACTTTTTTGGAGAAATTAAGAAAGCCAATTAAATTACTTTAGAGTGTTTATATTTTTAGTATCCTTAGATTATATATTAGTTTATTAGTCAAATTAATTAGTTTGGAGAAAAAAATAAAAATATAAATACTCTAAAGTAATTTAATTGGTTTCCTTAATTTCTCCAAAAAGTCAACTTTATCTTATAATTAGGACCGGTGGGAATAGTAATTAATTCTTCCATTAATCACTGACTAATAGCCATTCTTTCAATTTTTCCCCTGATCATGGAAATTTTTACTAAATTGCCACATAATACATTTTTTTACATATTTCTCCTTCATCCATGTGCCACTCCCTCATATTTTAGCCCTTACATTACTTTGTCAGATAATCATGCTAAAATATAGAGTATTGGGCATTTTCATCACTAATTCATGTCTCAAATCAACTTTAATTCATAAAACATTCTCAATAATTAACATTAGCCCTTAATCAAAATTTGAGGCATTACAGTATGATTTCAATATACATTGTAGGGTATTATTTATAGTTTTTTAATTATAGATAGATATTATGGTCTTTTAACAACATTCAGAAATCCTTAATAAGGTAATTAAAAATTTGTTAAAAATATAAGCCTAAATTTAGATTTTGACATTTAAGGTGGATTTAATCCGGATTTTTCCTATTTATTGTCTTTAAGCAATTTTAATTAATTTTTTAATCTACTATTTGTATATTATAAAAGCAACGAAGAGAGTCTTTGCGGATTGCGCTCCGGTCTGGACGCCAATGGAAATGAAAACAATAAATTTTCTTTTTGGAGTCCACTTATTTCCATTAATTAAATGAAAACAATCAAAACATACATTTGGCCTCGTCTTGGAACTTTTGGAAAGACAGATGCTATTTCAACCCATGTAATGGTACTTTTTGTTGTGTTAAACACGCGTATAATCTCTTTATTCAACTTTTATCTTTTTGAGGAGACTTCGCTCAAAAATAAAATAAAATAAATGGGAGACCTTTCCTCCCATGCTTATCTCCTTTCAGTCCATCATAATTAATTCATTATTTTTATGTACTAAAATTTCTCAATTTTTACTAGTGCAAGATAAGAGTTGTTGTAAAGTACATTAACCAAAAAGTGAGAAATGTAATTTTATTAACTGGTAATAACAAGGATATAATTACATTTACAACTTTTGAATCCCATATAAAAAATAAATTCTCCTTTCATCTTTTCATACAGCTCCTTGGGGTGTTTTAAAATAAGATAAAATTTAATTTTTATTTTTCTTGTTTTCTTAATTATTGATTTGGTCTTTAATCTCTAATACGAAACTATCCAATTTCTGTAATTTTGTTACTTATATATTAGAATAAATTGGTCCACGTATATTTTTTTTAATATGGATTATATTTTTAACTTAAAACAGCTGAATTAATAAAATTTTTAATTTGATAAATTACAAGAATTAAGTTGTTGTGATTTAAAATTGAGGAAGTAGGTTGGAATTCGCATAAGAAGATTCCCTCGCTCATTTAATTACATACGATAGGGTCTTGAACAAGTTTCCAAAATATGGATACCTGTATTTAACCAAAAAAAAAAAAATTGAAGAAGTGTGCTGAGGATTGAAAAAGTTAAATTTAAAGAAGTGGTTATCCCTACCTTATAATAAAATAGAAATATAATAATAAAGTAAAATTTGACTAAATGTGGCATATATGATCAGATGATCTCAATATTTACAGCAAAAAGGTCATCAGAATCATAGACGAGCAAGAAAAAAAAAACAGTTAATAAGGAACTATTTTGATAGAACATGTGATAAATTTTCATCCTTCACCAACATGACACTTGAACATTAACAGTTAAGTGACAATTATATCCTCATAAAAATATATTTTTCTTATTTTTTATTTTGTAACAAAATAACAAATATATATAATGAGAGAATGATGTTATCTTAGAAATGTACAACTTTGGCATCCTTATTTTAGAAATGTTAACTAAAAGAAGACCCACCGAAGATATGTTTAATGATGGTCACAATCTTCAAACATATGTTAAAAATGCATTTCCAAACAAGCTTTTGGAAGTAATGAGGCCAACTATTCTTACACGAGAATCGGAACATATACTGGAAGCATCAGTGATACAAATGCATCCTAATGTTAAAACATGCTTGTGTTCTTTATTTGAGATCGAACTTTCTTGTTCAATGGGATCACCTCGAAAGAATGACTGCAATTGATGTTATCAGAAAGCTTAATTCTATCAAAAGTTTTTCCCCTTTATGATGAGTACAACATCATTTTCATTTGATTTTCGCCCCCGCTCGCGAGCACGCACGCACATACATACATACATACATATTGTCAACTTGAACTTAGGGGGCAACAAACCAGGTTTTGACATTTTGTTTCTATTCAATGTTTAATTCATCCTGTGGATACTGGTTACTTTCTCTTAAAAATTAACTAGAATATGGATTAACCTATTTTAAAAGTTTTAAGATTAAAATAACGTAAGGCTATGCCGATTGAAGTTGTGCATTTGGAAAGTGGCACATGGTTGACTTTGCTAAATTTAATTATGACATTTGAATTCGCTGAAGAAAAACGAAAATAAATTATGCTTCAGAGTTTATATTTAATGAATTACATCTTAATATATCTTGGTGCCTAGCTATTTTCATGTTGACGATGTTTAAAATTACTCAAATCTTTTATGTTTGCTGACATTATAATATTGACATGTTTTTTGGCTGAGTTTATTATAATGTCAATATTGTTTACCAACCTTCCTAAGCCAGTTAAGGCTCCAGTTGATGAGTAAGTGGAAAATAGAAAAATAGTTATAGACATGACAATTAAAAACTTAGAAATCAAAATAAAGTGCTTATATATTTTATATTAAAAAAGAATTGAAAAAATATAGTATTTTTAGACTTGATCTTAGCAAATAGGCTTAGATGTTTTCACCCACACACACACACACTCATATGTTAAGTTTTTGTTTAATGGTTCCCTCTTGGATTTCAGAGTGCCAAACAAAAAAAATAATGGCACTCTTCATTATTTATAATATATTTTAATGGGAAAAATACCTTAAATCATTAATATATATCTTTTATTCATTTATTGGAATAAAAATAAAATCTATATGTATTTGTTATGAAGTATTTTAGTATTGTATGCTTCCCATTTTCTTCAAATATTATGTAAATTTACATAACTTATTATCGAATTCTCTTGATCTACAGAATTAATTTACAAATATTAATTATTATCAATACTAAAAACTCAAAATACTGACTATATTATATATAACAAATTCAAAATCTTGACCCTTCTACTTTAAGTTGGCTTCGCCCGTCTTCACGTGTATTCTGCACAAGAGGTCAGTAACTTTATATGAAAGGAAATACAAAGTTAACATTGATTTATTTCTATCAATTGAATGTAAACGTACATTGGTGTTCTTTGAATTTTTTAGAAGGCTGACAAAGTTAATATTTTAACCCATATAATAATAATCCATTGTGCCTTGTTAATCACGTTTAGTCTATCTTAATTCATATTTTGTCTTTTTTAGGAAGACTTTTCCCACAAAAAAAAAGGCAAGAAGACTTTTCCACCTATGCTTATCTCCTTAGGTCTAGTATAATTAATTCATTTTTATGTATTAAAATTTATAAAAAAATTTATTAATGCAAAATAAAAGTTATTTGTTAGATACTTAGATACATTAACCAAAAAATAAGAGATATTATAATTTTATGAACTCATAATAAAAAGAATAAAATACCAAATCTTGAATCCTTGCAGTATTTTTTTTTTTTTTGGGCTCAAGATCCTTGCAGTATTTTAAATTAAGATAAAATATATCTTTAGTTTTAAATATTTTTTTAAAGTTATTTAGTCTTAATTTTAATTTAGAACTATATAAGAATGATATTTTTCTAAACAAAATTGATCAAAATAAGTTTTGTATGCTGGTCTTTTGAGAAACTAAAAGTTTATTTTTTTTTCTTTTTAAAAAAAACGGAAATCTCATGCCCGATTCGGAAGAAACTGACGTGAAAGTTAAATAAATATGTAAGCATGACCTCAAGCAGGAAAAAGGCTTTTAGTGGTCAGCGTCGTCGTGGAAAGTCCGAAGAAGCAAATAATATATTACTATTCATAGCAACAATTGGCGCGTGGTGGGATCTAAAGTCACTGTCTTTTTGAAAATGTTAATTCTCACACAATATATTAATATAATGAAGTTTGTTGGGATGCTACCAAGAATCCTAAGAGCCCGTTTGGTTCAACCTCATTGCATGCCTGTAATGGTAATCATGATTGCATTACCAAGAGAAGAGTGTTTGGTAACTCTTTAGCATGGTAATAGGGTTTACCATGGTAATGAAGATTACCAAAAAATTGGTAATCCTCATTCATACCTCCCCCCTATGAATCCTCATTACCATCCCATTGCATGGTCTAAAAAGTCCAATTTACCCTTTAGTTTCCTTTGTCTTTGTTTCACTTATCTCATTTCACTTGCCGCATTACGTCACAACCGCCACTGCCACAACCTCTTCCTCTTCTACCGCCGTCACCTCCACTCTCTGCCGCCACCACTATCTTCTCCACCGCTGTCACCTCCACTTGCCACCACCCCCGGCCCCTCCACCGGCCTGCCGCCCGCCGGCGGCGGCCCACCACCCACCACCACCTCTTCCACCCCTTGCCACCCACCGCCACCTCCTTCTCTATCGCCGCCACCACTACCACCTCCTTCTCTATCGCCACCACCACTACCACCTCCTCTTCCACCGCCACCCTCACCCCCGCCGCCCCCACCACCCACCGCCTGCCGCCTACCACCACCTCCTCCACCCCCACCGCCCATTGCCACCACCACCACCTCCTCCTCCTCCGCCGCCACCCTTACCCTTGCCGCCCCCACCGACCCACCGCCTATCGCCCACCACCACCGCCCACCACCACCACCTCCTCCTTCGCCGCCACCCTCCCCTACCGCCACCACCTCCTCCTCCACCCCCCATTGCCCATTGCCGCCGCCGCCACCACCACCTCCTCCTCCTCCTCCGCCACCACCCCTACCGCCCCCACCAACCCATCGCCCATCACCCACCACCACCTCCTCCACCCCCACCGCCCACCACCACTACCACCACCTCCTCCTCTGCCGCCACCCTTGCCTACCGCCACCACCTCCTCCTCCACCCTCCACCGCCGCCGCCGCCACCACCTCCACTACTGCCACCCCCGGCCCACCGCCCACCGCCACCACCTCCTCCTCCACCCCCGCTGCCCACCGCCACCCCTATCATTGCCACCACCACTACCTCCTCCTCCTCCATCCTCGCCGTCGCTGTCTTATAACTATTTTTTCTACAAAGATTATATTAAGGGGTAAAATAGACTTTGTGTAATATATTAATTTTAAATAATTGTTAAAATATTAACTCATTGCACATAGCTTAAAAATCAAACCAAACACTACCCTTGTAATTAATATCGCATTGCATTACCATTGCATCGTATTGCACTGCACCGCAGGGTGTAATGTAATCGAACCAAACGGGCCCTAAGTCTTGTTTTGTTGGAAAGCTCCCATGTTTGTCAAAAAAAAAAAAAACTCCCATGAAATGTAGAAATATTTTACAAATTTTTAATTACATTATAATCAATACTAAAACCTCTAATCATATGATACTATTGTTTGAATGGGTATATTGCTTTCTACAGGATATTCTTTGGAGATGTCTAAGTATTTAATACATTTTTATTTATTTTTACTCTCAATTAATTATGTATATAAATCTTCTCACTTTTTTCTCAATCATTCTCTCTCATCACTTGTTCCACTCACTCACTCTCTCTCACCCACCTTCTTTATAAATAAGGGCTTTTTTAAAAAAATGAGTTGCATTTTCTACATATTTGTTGGGAAAATCCTAATCAAATCCTGTTAAAATATCAAAATCTAAATTTAGGCATATACTTTTAACAAATTCTTAATTAGGCCAAGAAGCTTTATTAGAAAATTCTAAATGTAGTTAAAAGACCAAAATGCCCTTATATACATAAGTTTTTTTTTGCAGTAAATTTGTAATTAATCCAAACAATATATTATATAACTTTTTTTTTTGAGATGTCTGCAAATGATGCATGTGATATTGTGATTAGTTATCTTCTACGCTCCAGAGAAATTTAAAATACCATTTTGTAGGGATTGGCTTATATCCGCTGCGGGTTATATCCGCTGCCATCCTTTGCTTCCCAACGATGTCGTTTTATGTGCAGAGTGGCTTTAGGAGCTTGCTTATGTGTCCCCATGGTCTTAACTAAAATATATTTTTCTTAACTACATGAATTTATATCAATTCCACAGTAAAATACTGTTTCTCAAAAAACCAAGTGAACCTCTATCAGTTTTTATTAGTCATATATATAAATAATGGAAAATTTAGCTAAAAGGGATAAAGGACAAAAGCAAATAAAAATAGATAAACAATATTTATTTATTTTATCCTATTAATATTTCATATGTTCTTATAATTATTATTTCGTTGAAAAATATATGTTCTTATAGTTATTATTATTAGTTTGATTTTTCAATTTTTCTTGAATTGCAGAATTGTTTTTTTTAAAAAAGAAAAATTATACATATTTTTTGGGTTAAGGTGCATCTAGCATCTTGAAGTATTTTTTGAGGTGTAGCTATTGCTTTAAAGTATTTTGTAGTGTACCCAATATCTTCAAGTATTTTTTTTGATGCACCGAGTACCCTGGAGTATTTTTTCAATTGTATCCAATATCATAAACTATTTTTTTCGTTTATCTAATACCCTAAAGTATTTTTTTTAGGTGTATCTATAACCCTAAACTACATAAATTATTAAGTGCAAAATTGCACCAAAAAGTATTTCAAGGTGATGGACACTCATGAGAAGATACTTCCTGGTGATGAGTCAACTACAAATTACTTTATGGCGCTGGATGCACCTGAAAAAATACTTCACGATGCTTGTTTCACCTTAACCCTTTATTTTGTTTTCTCAATTTACACTAAATTACAATTTAATAATTTATTTTATTAAATTATTGTTAGTTTTTAATTTTTAAAATAAAATACAAATTTTCCTCCTTTAATATATTGTCAATTTACTTAAAAGAAAATGCTTACATGATTTCATAAAGCTAAATTGATTTACTTATTAAAAATAATATTTTTTTTTAAATTTCAGTTTAAAAATATTTATTTGTTTTCCAGAGATTTTTCTAAAAAAATATTATATCTAATTTTATTTTTTTAAGTAAATTAGTATGTAAATTCATTAAAGAATCATAAAAATTGAAAATTTTATAAGAAGATGAAATGTTTTACTCTATTGAAAAATAAAAACATAAATTCGAAACATACAATCATTACTATTAACTATTAAAACATCACCATGAATATTGGTCAAGATTGTGGGGACACGAAGGCAAATTCCAAAAGCCACTTTGCACATAAAAGATAAAATGACGTCATTGGAAAGGATAGGATGGCAGCGGATATAACCCGCAGCGGAGAGAAGCCAATCCCCATTTTGTAATGCTCATGTTTTACTTGTTTTTGCCGGTTTGTCTTGTGGCTAGTATCATTCTAATTTGAACCTTATGTATGGGAACAATCCATATTGACTACTTATAAGAAATAAACGGTAGAACAGCGTAATTCATGGGATTGATGATCTTCAATCATATCAAATCCTATTGATCCTACGATGATGATATCCTTATTAAATTATTTTTTGATGAGACTTGTTAACTTTTCCACATATGGTATGAAGTTCAACATAAATTGTAGAGTATTATTTATAGTTTTTTAATTATGGAGGGATATTATGGTATTTGAACAATATCAGAAATAATTAATTAGACCTCCTATTTTAATTAAGAGTTTGTTAAAAGTGTAGGCCTAAATTTATATTTTGGAATTTCAGTTGGATTTAATCCAAATTTTTTCTATTTATTATCTTTCATCAATTTTAATTAATTTTTTATCTACTATTTGTATATTATAAAAAGCAACGAAGAGAGTATAAGCGGGTTCCGCTCGTGTCTGAACACCAATGGAAATGAAACCAATAAATTTTCTTTTTGGAGTCGTCTATCATCGTCAACAAAGAAACCCTTATCTATTTATTTCCATTAATTAAATGAAAACAATCAAAACATACAATCAAAACCTTTTTATGTACTAATATTTCTCAAATTGTTTACTAATGCAAAATAAGAGTTGTTGTTAAGTACATTAACCAAAAAGTGAGAAAAGTAATTTTATTAACTGGCAATAACAAAAATATAATTACATTTACATATTTTGAATCCCATAAAAAAAATAAATTTTCCTTTCATCTTTTCATACAGCTCCTTGGGGTGTTTACGAAACTATCCAATTTCTGTAATTTTTTTACTTATATATTAGAATAAATTGGTCCACGTATATTCTTTTAATATGGGTTATATTTTAAACTTAGAACAACTGAATTAACAAAATTTTTAATTTGATAAATCATAAGAATTAAGTTGTTCTGATTTAAGATTGAGGAAGTAGGTTGGAATTCCCATGGGAACATGCCCTCATTTAACATAGGATAGGGTCTTGAACAAGTTTCCAAAATAAGGATATCTGTATTTAACCAAAAAAAAAAAAAGAAGTGTGTTGAGGATTTAAAAAATAAAATTTAAAGAAGTGGCTATCCCTCCCTTATAATAAAATAGAGATATAATGATAACGCAAAATTTGACTAAATGTGCCATATATGATCTCAATATGTACAGCAAAAAGGTCATCAAGATCATAGTGTGAGTAACAAAAGAAATATCATTTAATAAGTAACTATTTTGATAGAATATGGGAGAAATTTTCAACCTCCACCAACATGACACTTGAACATTAACAGTTAAGTAACTATTTTATACTCATAAAAATATATTTTCTTATTTTTTATTTTGTAACAAACATAACAAATATTATAATGAGAGAATGACAAGGATTTCCAACATACGAGACATTGGATTCTTCATAGCATCCCAACAAACTTTATTGTCATGAGGAAAGTTCCCGTGGGCGTGAAAAGTCAATTTTTGTGCGATAAGATTTTCAAACAGACAGTGGCCTTAAGAGTTACGAGTTACTAACTAACCACCACCCAATTTTGTAATTATTTTTTAAAATGAAGTATCTCAGACACAATATGAGATTTTTTCTAGCTATTTAAGTCCGACTAATGACAGAGCAAAAGTGTGCTTCTACATACAGAGAACTCTCGAATTACTAACTAGCCTACTGTTTCGCAACCATGTTCCTTCACTTATTTGTTTTCTTTATTCTCATATTTCAATACTGGAAACCTGCTTCATCACTGAGCAACGAAACTGATCGTTTCTCTTTAATCAGATTCAAGGAATCAGTATACAATGATCCATATCGGATCATGGATTCTTGGAATTCATCCACACACTTCTGCCATTGGCATGGAATCTCTTGCAGCCACAAGCATCAGAGAGTTACACATTTGGTCTTGAAAGGACATCAGTTATCAGGTACTAAATCTCCTTTTATTGGCAATCTTTCCTTCCTAAGGGTTATTGTTCTTGACGACAATAATTTCCAAGGGGAAATTCCAAAAGACATGGGTCGTTTGTTCAGATTGGAAATACTTCATTTTACCAATAATACATTGACAGGGGAATTCCCTATCAACGTCACAATGTGCTCTAACCTCAAGCGCTTATCATTTGGAGGGAATCAACTCATTGGCAAAATACCAATGGAGATTGGCTCTCTCCATAAGCTTGAAGGTTTGTTTCTACTTTGGAACAATTTCACTGGAGAAATCCCAACTTCCACGTGGAATCTTACTTCTCTCAGCATTCTTTCTTTGAGTGCTAATAACTTGGAAGGGAGTATACCTAAAGAAATAGACCGGTTGAAAAATTTGACAGCATTTGCAGTAGGTGTCAACAAGCTTTCAGGAGCAGTTCCTTCTGCTCTTTACAATGTGTCATCTCTCACTACCATCCAACTTTTAGCAAATAATTTCAATGGCCCTCTCCCCGCCAATATGTTCTCCAACCTCCCTAATCTCCAATTCTTGGAACTTGCAGAAAATCAATTCTCAGGTCGCATCCCAACATCCATTGTAAACGCGACTATGCTTGTATTGATCTCTATAGGAGGAAATAATTTTGTAGGGCAAATTCCAAATCTTGGAAAGTTGCATGGCCTCTCACTTCTAGAGTTCCATGGTAATAGTCTAGGAAGTAATTCTTCAAAAGACTGGGAGTTTCTAAATTCTTTGAGTAACTGTAGTAAGTTAAAAGGGCTATACATGGGACAAAATAAGTTTGGGGGCCATTTACCAAATACTATAGGCAATTTGTCAAGCCAGCTGACACAACTTGACCTTTCAGAAACTCAAACATGTGGTAGAATTCCTGTGGCATTAGGAAACCTTATTAACCTGACGTTGCTACACATGGAGATGAATTATTTCACTGACATGATCCCAATTACTTTGGGGACGCTTCATAGCATGCAATACTTGTCTTTGTGGGGAAATAAACTTTATGGAGAAATAGGACATTTCATAGGCAATCTCACTCGATTGTTTCACCTAGATTTGTCAGATAACATGTTAGAAGGAAAACTTCCTGCAAGCATTGGGAATTGTGGAAGTTTACAATATCTTGATCTGTCACAAAATAATTTTAGTAGAGCCATACCAATCCAGCTGCTCACTCTTTCATCTCTATCAATTTCATTGAACTTGTCACATAACTCTTTTGGTGGTGATATCCCTCATGAGTTTGGAAATTTGAAAAATATTGCAAAATTGGATGTCTCTCATAATCAATTCTTTGGAAAAATTCCTCAAACCATTGGAGATTGCCAAAGCTTAGAGTTGCTCTTTTTGCAAGGGAATTTCTTTCAAGAAACCATCCCCATATCTTTGGCTTCTTTGAAGGGTCTAAGATATTTAGACTTGTCACAAAATAACTTGTCTGGAACAATTCCAAAAGCCCTACAAGATGTTGCTTTGGAGTACCTGAATGTTTCCTTCAACATGCTTGAAGGGGAGGTACCAAGAAAAGGTGTCTTTCGCAATGCAAGTACAATATCACTTGTGGGGAATAACAAGCTTTGTGGAGGCATATCAATGTTGGAGTTGCCACCATGCCCTACCAAATCAAGTGGACAAAGAAAACATCAAAACTTCAAGTTGATTGTATCCATATGTTGCATGATTTCTTTTCTTCTTTTGTCATCTATTGTTGCTATATATCATGGAAGGAAAAGAAGCAAGAAATATTCTTCAAGTTCACCAACAATTGACATGATTTCTAGAGTATCATATCAATGCTTGCATGATGCCACAAATGGATTCTCAATCAATAAGTTGATTGGATTAGGGAGTTTTGCCTCTGTTTATAAGGGAAGTTTTGAGTCTCAAGAAGTTGTTGCGATAAAGGTCATCAACCTTCAAATAAGGGGAGCTCACAAGAGTTTTGTTGCTGAATGTAATGCACTTAGAAATGCAAAGCATCGGAATCTGGTAAAAATTATAACATGCTGCTCTAGCATAGATTACCAAGGCAATGAGTTTAAGGCTCTAGTTTATGAGTATATGGTGAATGGAAACCTGGAAAATTGGTTGCATCCTGCAACAGAAAATCCAGGTCATCCAAGAATTTTGCTCCTCGAACAAATAATAAATATTCTTATGGATATTGCGTCTGCATTAAACTATCTTCACTATGAATATGGGCAGCCTCTAATTCATTGTGATCTGAAGCCAAGCAATGTCCTTCTTGATGATGACATGGTTGCTCATTTGAGTGATTTTGGATTGGCAAGACTACTCTCAACCATTGAAGTCATCTCTAATAAACGAAGCAGCTCAATTGGTATAAAGGGCACTGTTGGCTATGTTCCCCCAGGTATCATTTTAATAGTTGTTTTTACCACAAGGAACTTATAATTCATTATGCTGTCAAACTCACAATTTTTTTTCCTTTTTTCAGTGATTATTTATATAATTAATTAAGAAAATTAATGTGCTTACAATATTTCAGAATATGGAATGGGTTCTCCAACATCAATACAAGGTGACATGTATAGCTTTGGTATTGTCGTCTTAGAGATGTTGACTAGAAGAAGACCCACTGAATATATGTTTAAAGATGGTCACAATCTTCAAACATATGTGAAAGTTGCATTTCCAAACAAGCTTTTGGAAGTTGTGAGCCCTACCCTTCTTCCACAGGCAATAGAACATATAGAGGGAGCATCAAGAGACTTATCGATCCATCCAAATGTTGAGAAATGCTTATGGTCTTTATTTGAGATTGGACTTACATGTTCAATGGAATCACCTCATGAAAGAATGAGTGCAATTGATGTCCTCAGGAAGCTAAATTCTATCAAAAGTTTGTTCCCTTTATGGTGAGTACATCATCGCTTAAATACAATACTTTTGGTTTGATTTGATTTGTACATATATATTTTGTCAACTTGATATTTAAGAAAACAACCCAGGTTTCAATTCAATGCTTAATGCTTTCTGTACATTTATTGGTTACGTTCTCTTAACGTTTAACTAGAATATAGTAATTAACCGACTTGTTTTTTTAAAAACAAAATAGTAAAAACCATTTCTACTGTTCTCAAATTTCTTAGCTCCTTTTTTCCTATCAAAATATATTATTGTAAAAAAAAGTTGGTGCTTGAATGTAATTTTACTAATTATATATTTTATATTATATTTAATGATTGTTGTATCTCACTTTTAGATTTATTTTTTGCAGGTAAGGAAATCGTGTCTGACCATTTCCCCTGAAATAATGGAATTGTGATTGGAATGAACCTAACGTTGTCACCTTAGACATGTTTATTTTGTGGTCTTATGTGATATGTGTGCTTGTTTTGTATTACATTCTCCATGTTGATGTTCTTGTTATTTGTGATTGAAACTTTGAAAGCAAAGCTTCCTTTTTATTGTCAATCATATGTTTATATTTATATGTGTAAAGGTTGAAGATTAAAATAACGCAAATGACTAGGGATCGAGAGTTGGTGGCTACTAAATAACTCAAAGGCATTTCACCCAGGGAAAAAAATAACGCAAGGTTATGCAGATTAATATTGAATATTTGAGTTGTGGCACACGGTTAGATTTGCTAAATTCATTATTGTCAATCATATGTTTATATTTCTCGGGTTTGTCTAAAGAAGAAGAAGGTCTTGGTCAAAACCTATTTTGACCAGGGACCTATCTGAAATCAAAAGTTCTAGGGTAGGGATTAAAGTGCAATTGTTTGAAACGTATGTGAGGCAGAACTGTGATTTCCGAAATTTCTGGGTCATTTCTGTAATTTTCATCGGTCCTTTTCTACATTCACTTATAATTTCCATAAATTCTAGGGTTCTTTTCTGTAATTGCCCCCACAACTCAAAATATTAATTCTAACACTTCAAAATGTCCTATTTTTTTCTTAAACACCAACAATGCAAGATTAAGCACAAGGTAATAGCATCAAAAGTCCAACAAAATCATTTGTATGAATAAGTTACAAATTATGACAATTTTGCCTTTCATTACACCTATTTCAATACAAATGTATTTAACTCAAATTAGTGCTTAATCATGCAATAATGTCCCAGAAAATGCATTAAAAATCCTAACTTAATTATAAAAAATCATATAAAAATATGGTTTCATCAATGAGTGCATAGCTAAACTCTGTCAAAAGGTTTTTTCCTTTATGGCTAGTGAGTGTACAATGTAGTCTTGATACATCTCTCATGCTCATGCTTTTATTCAGAGATTTATTTTCACTGCACGTATAATGCTTATATTTAAATTTAATTAAAAATTTAACCTAGGCCTTTAAATTCTACGAGTACGTTAATTATTCCGGTTTTCTTTTGGGTTTGGAAGTAATTCAAAAATATTTTCAAGTTGAGAGCCCAACCATTCTTCCACGAGAATCAGAACATATAGCGGGAGCATCAGGAGACTTATCGATGCAAATCCATCCCAATGTTGAGAAATGCTTGCATTCTTTATTTAAGATGGGACTTACATGTTCAATGGAATCACCTCATGAAAGAATGAGGGCAGTGGTTGTCCTCAGGGAGATAAATTCTATCAAAAGCTTTTTCCCTATATGGTGAGTACAACATTGCCTAAATACAATGTTTTTTTGCCTGGTTTAAGTTGATTTGTACATCGTCAACCTGATATGTGAAAAACAAACCATATTTTGACATTTTGTTTCTATTCAAGTTTGAGAAGTGACTTTTTCCCCTTTCTACCGTACACCAAAACACCTAGCAATATTTATTTTTGCGGCCATGTGTAATACTCCCTCCGATCCTCATTATAAGGAACAACTATTAAAATCACACAGTTCAAAATATTGGTTAACAGCAATAAATGTGTCAAATATGTACTACTCTTTCCAATTATACCCTTATTTATGAAGAGAGTACATGAAAGATGAGTAAAAATTTATTGTAGAGAGATAATTAGGACATAAATTTAATAGGGGGCAAAATGAAAAGAATAGTTTAAAATTTCAGACAAAAGAGATATGTTCCTTATATTAAGAATCATCCCTATGAGAGATAAAGTTCCTTATAAAAAAGATTGGAGGGAGTAAGTGTGCTTGATTTTTATTGCTTAGTCCCCTTGCATGTTGATGTTTTTATTTATGGTTGAGAGACTTGAGGGCATAGCTTCCTTTTCGTTGTTAATCATATGTTCAAAATGTAAAATTAAGTATCCTAAATTATTTTTGGTGCAATTTTGTCTTTAAAGTATCTTTTAGCAGCATTGAGTACTCTCTACACTTAGGATACTGAATGCTATTGAAAAAATATTTTAGGGATACTGGATGCACAAAAAAATTACTGAAAAGTAATTTAGAGAATATTGATAAGTATTGTTGAAAAATTATTTTAGAATACTGGATGAACCACAAATTAGTTAAGGATATTAAGTGCTATTTAGAAAATACTTCAGGGTGTATGATGTATCTTAACCCTTAAAATAACACAAAGTCATGCATATTAAATAATGGATCATTAGCTCATCGTTGAAGCATTCCTTGTTGAGGGGCTCGTCTTTTTGTTTTTTTGCTTATTATTATTATTATTATTATTATTGGAATCTTTGGATTGCCCTACCACGAGCTGATTAACTAAAGATGCAATCTTTGGTAATGCAGATGACTTTATGTTTATGAACAACAAATCTATGAATACTAATGCTGAGGAGATTTGTAAAGAATTAATGGCGAAAATTATGGGAGAGGGGTCTCTTCATTTCCCTTACCATCCACTTCTCTCCACTTCTTTATTCTCACCATTAAATTGACTCTGAACGGTTGAGATTTAATATCCTATAAAAAGTAATGTGTGTGTGTGTGCTCGCGTTCGCACGCACATACACTACTACAAAAAAGTAAAGTTGTGGTGCTTATAATTGCATTAACTGTGGCGTTTGAGAAGTGCCACATATCTGGACGCCACTAAAAAAAGCTGTGGCGCTTGGAAGAGCCACAACATTTCAAATTTGTTTTTTAAAAAAAATACCCTCCTGTGGCGCTTATTTGAGGAAATGCCACAGGAGGGGGGTGATTGAACCATATTTTTATATGATTTTTCATGATTTATTTGGGATTTAAATGCATTTTATGAAGCATTATTGCATGATTAAGCATAAACTTTAGTTAGGAACAATTGTTTTGAATTAATGGTAATTAGGGGCAAAATGATCAAAATTATTAATTATTTTGTACAATTATTTATTGGACTTTTAATGCTACTTATGCTTAAATTTTGTTTTGTAGGTATTAAAGAAGAAATTGAAGATTTTGGGGATCCAAATTAATTATTTTGAGGGAATTGGGCTAATGTTGAAATTGGAAAGCCTGAAATAGAGAGAACCCAAAAGACAAGGAAAAGAGACAGAAACGCAGCTGGGCCGAAAGAAAAAAGAAAGAAAGAAAGAGAGAACAGGCCCATGGAGAAAGCGCAGAATAGATATTAGGAAAAAAAAGAAATCAGAGGATCCGATTCCCATGGACCCAACCGATGGATATGCCAAATGGATATGGCAGACCCGATCCGAGAGAATGGCAAGCTGAGTTTATATCAGAGAGGGCGCCGCACAGGGATGAGGGACCTGGAATCATCGGATCGGAATCATCACCATCATCGCACATCTTCTTCTTCTTCCTTCCTCTTCCTAGTGTGGCCGGCGGCACTCCTGCTTCTCCACCATCGCCGCCGGCGACCCCACTTCACCCTCACCGTGGAGAAATCACCTTTGAGAGCTTGAGAGACACAGAGCAGTGTCGGCCATCAGAGTTGCAGACTGAGACTCGAGTTTGGACGGCTGAGGCTGCAGCTTGAAGGGAGAGAAGAGGGAACCGGAGAAGGGAAACCAAAAACCACCACCTTCCCGTCGAGTCCATCAGTTCCGGTGACCTTCATCATTTTCCAGATTCCGGCAGTGTAAACTCAGTTTCCGGCGAACTCCTTTACTCATCCTTTCCTTCATTTCCTAACCACCACCGACACCACTACCTTTCGTTTATCCATTCCAGATTCGTCCTTCCTCTGTTCTCAGTCCGTAGCTTCTGTCCATCATCACCACAGTGCCTCTTCCATACCACATCCTTGTTCGTCCTATATCCTCCTCGTCACCATTTCATCTTCATTCCTGCTCTCACCAAACCTGACAGACCCAATTTTAGCTCTCACCAGTTTCGATCCTTCAATTTCCACAGGTTCTTGGTGCTTGGATCACGCTATGGTTGCAGTGGCTATGAGTAGCTGATTGTTCATTGATTCTTGGTGGTAGAGGAGATGGCTAGAGCTTCAAGAACTACATAGGGGAGTTAACTAGTTCAATTCCTTTTCTCATTTGTATATTTTGATTACCTAAATTATAGGATTATCTTTTTATGCTATTGAGACTTGATTGCCATTTGGATTATCTTATGTATTGAATTTATGTGATTGGATTGGATTTTTGTGGCTTGTTGAATTTGTATATAAATTTCCTTATTGATTCAATGAAATTGTGCTTTCTACGTGTTATTGTTAGATTGTATAATTGAATTGGATTAATTGAGTGTCGTGTTATCGCATTCATATTAAGAGGAAACAAGTCATAATTATCTATTTTAATTGCACTCTAAGTGGTTCATAATAGTGCCTTAAGAAATAATTACTAACTGCGTTCGCAGGAGTAATTATTAATTAAGAACACTAGACCCGAGCGATCGTTTGGGGTTTTGCTTTCAAGACTTAGAGAGAATTAACTCCCATAATCTTTTTGAGCAAGGATTGTTATTTCTTCATTACCAAGAGCATTCATCATTCATATTTTCCACTCCATACCATTCCATTCACTTTTACTCATTCTACATTTTTATAAGAAAAATACCAAAAATATTATATTAGCTTTTAATTAAAAATTGCACTTTCTTTTAATTATTAATTTCAAAAACCAAACTCATTTCCCCTTGTTTTAATTGCATTTGCATGATAATTAGTTTACTTAGGTAGTTCAATAAAAAGCTCCTCAATTGAGACGACCCGAGTGTTGCATTGTACTGCAATTCTTAGGTTAAAAATATTTTGTATTTGACCCCAAGGCGTAAAAACACGACCAAATCAGGGGGCCTTCTGTGGTGCTTGCGTCAGCAAGCGCCACAGGAGGGGCTTCCTACTGTGGCGCTTACGTCAGCAAGCGCCATAGGAGATCCCCTCCTGTGTCACTTCCTCAAACAAGTGCCACAGGAGGGTCCCTTTTTTCTTTTTTTCTTTTTTTTTCTTCTTCTTCTTTTCTTTCCTGTGGCCATTTTTTATGCTTCCTGATTGTGAAGCTTTATATAAAATGAGTGACTTTCATGTTTATCATCTCCACAAATTGTCAATCTTTCTATTTTATATTTCAACCTATTATATATATATATATATATAATTTTCACATTTAAAATTCAAGTTCCCCAACAATAATGTTCTTACATTAATACTCTCCAAAGCTAACATAAAAAGTATCACAATACAAGAACTTGATATGTGAATACAGTACATCAACAACTAATTAAATAAATTAAAAGATTACTAAAAAACGCAAGCTTGTGGGCAAAAAAATTTAAACAAAGCAAAAATGCAAACGAAACAAGCTAGGTTTTCACTCTTTCCTATTAAATTAGGAACAAAAAGGCAAACGTTATATTACGGTTTATCTTGACTAAAAAAAAATTTAAACAAAGCAAGCTAGAATGAAACGGTTTTCTTCTTACAAATCTATTAATTGACCAGCGCAAGGAGTGGGGGACCATGTTGGTGGCGCTAGCTTGAGTGACGAGTGAGCATGTGGGTGTATTTTTTAGTGTGAAGATGATAGGAAATGGAGGGAGGGGGCCGACGGATCCACTAAGAAGATGAGAAAGGGAAAGTAATTTAATGAAGGAGAGAGTAGTTGAATAATTAAAGTGGAGTAGTAGTCAAAAAGAGAAGGAATGGGGGGCGGACGCGAGACCACTACGCGGGAAGTGAAATAATTAAGAGATAAGGGATTACACTGTCCATTTGAATTTTTTTTTTTTAGAAATGGGCAAGTGTGGCGCTTGCCAAAATGCAGGCACCACACTTGCCTCATCAGCTGTGGCGCCTGGGATGCATAGGTGCCACGACTGATATTTAATGGATCATGTGTGGCGCCTAACTATTTAGACGCCACACATGATCTTATGTGCAACTGTGGCGCCTGGTGGGCCAAGCGCCGCAGCTGCTTGCGTGGCGCCAAGTGTGGCACCTGCCTACCAATTGTGGTACCTAACATATTAGGCACCATAGTTGGTACCCAAAATAAAAAAAAAAATTGTAGAGGTAAAAAAAAAAAAAAAAAAAGGGAAGCTGTGGCATTTGTTTAAAGAAGGGCCACAAAATGTGCGCCACCTTTTATCCATTTTGTAGTAGTGATATAATATAGAATACTTTAATAAATGTATAAAGATATGAACTAGTTATATCAAATTTTAATGATTTAAATTGATTTATATACATTTTTTATCATTTAATATTATAATAATATTTTTATAGGATATTGAATCTCAACCCTTAAGAGAATCTAATAGTAAGAATAAAGAAGTGGAAAAGTGGACGATAAGGGAAATAGAGAGGCTCCTCTCCTGAAAATTATGGTCATCACTTGATGCTCAAGATCTCCCATTTTTCAGACTTTTTATAATTAATATTCTATATAGTTGTTCAAGGCCTTCTAATTGTAGTTGCATGTGTGACTCATAAATAGTATAATTATGAGATAAACAATATCATGAGCTCTGTAGAAATTATGAAGAGTACTTGTAACTAATGCGATTAATTTGATTTTTCTTGAGTTTTCTGTTTTTTTAAAAAAAATATTTTCCATTATTATCTGCATTTAATATTCTGATACAAAGAAACTAATTTACTTTTAAAAAATATCAAATTTCTTTACGAAAAGCTTTTGTTTTGGATGAATTGGCTAAGTGATTAAGTATATGAACCTTGGCATGTAAAAATGATTTAACTTTTTTTATTATCCTATCCTAACTCTTTGTTTTAGAGATGGGTGACCCACCCATCAGCCCCCAAATACCTCTGACACAACATGATGTAAGAACCTAAAACTACCCCTTTTGTAATTAAGGGTGAGGATGCCGTTGTAATGTATTTAAATAGATTAAAACATATATATATATATATATATAAACAGAGAATAACGTAAATGTCCATAGAGCCTCTGCACACAGGGGACTTCATATAAATTAAGTATATTCGTAAAAATATAATAATTTAGGATTAAATGATATTCTTGTTAATTTATTCTCGGAGGGATTATACTAGATATCTTAAATTATCAAGTGGCGCGATGTTAGCTTCAATTTTTTTTTTTTTTTAAAATGAGAGATTTCATTTTTGCTTCTAAAATCTAACATATGTTTGCTCCTTTTTGAGTTCGCACGGCAAGGACAACATTGCACGTGTTTGAAGGGAAATATGACCTCTTATGCTGCTATTGTTTTATTTCCATCAATATAATTGAATGTAAACGAGCATTTGTCTTCTTTGAAATTTTTTAAAGGACTGAGCTGATATTTTGTTTCGTATAATAAATACTTTGTGTCGTGCATTGATATATGTTAAACACGCATAGACTCTCTATGGAAAGCCTCCATATATGAAATGTAGAATTTTGTGTGATAAGATTCTCAAAAATACGGTGATCACTAACTTAGGCGCCGCCACCAATTGTTGCTGTTAATTTATGTGGCATCTTCTAAAACTTTCAATGACGACACTGACGACTTAATCTGTTTTTTCCTGCCATGCTTTTCTGGTTGCTTTCGTTATAACTTTACATAAATAATCAAAGTTAGTTAAAATTGATTATTTCTTGTAAAATATTAAAAATTAACCTCAATAAAAGCAATTAGTTAAATAAGTTTGAACATTTTATAATTATTTAGCGATATCAGTGAAGAAATTAACATTTTAGATTTAAAAACATATTATATTATGGAACTTGTTGGAACCGTGCTTGTAATAAATATCAGAAGAGTATTTAATTTCCATGTTGGTTTCTCTTTCTCACAAAACTGGCATGGAAATTCATTTATACAAAAAATATTTAAACTTTCAGTTTTTCAAATAAGACCAGCATAAAAAAAACTTAATTTCAACCAATTTTCAAAGATATCATTCTTAACAATGTTTCTGAGTTGCTTTCACGTATAACCAACGTGAAACTTGGGAAGTAAAAGATGTTTATTAAGTGAAATAATAGAACTAGTAACTCTATATATAAATTGTTCATCTAATTCTTCTCTCAATCCCAGTCAAGGGCACACTCAATACATCGCTGCGACGTGGTCCTGTGTGGAGAAGACGTCGCAGGAGCAGCAGCAAACTTCGGCACCCACAGCAGTTATGGTTTCGATAAGGACGCAGTTTTTACTGGTCAAAGGAACGGAGTCGATCTTGGGGCCGCCGGAGTCGGCCAGAGATAGTTTCTTGACAAAAAAAGATTACGGTCCACAAAAGTAGGAGATTATAGCTGGATAAAAAAATGCTCCCACACAAACCATTTAACGGACGTTTGGTATTTTAATGGCAGTTGCATTTTTTAATCCTTTTTAAGTCCACATAGGTATATGTGCACCCAAGGTTTTAATATGGTGTCAGCAGCTCTTTAGAGATATTAAAAGGGGTAGTTTTGCCCTTTACCATATTAATAATTACACTTTACAATTGAAAATTGTTTTGGGACTTTATTATTTGAATATAATACTCCCTCCGGTCCTAAATATAGGACAAAGTTTATAATACTTAGCAGAGATAGTAGTTTTTATATTTCAAGATACATAATAGTTTACCCTATTAATAAAATTTTGCGCTGTAAGTCTCGAGAAAATAAAGCTTAATCGAATAAAAAATTGTTCTAGACAGGGTCATACTATTGAAACCCAGACCAGATGGGTTGTGGGACCGGTGACCTGGTAAGCCGATCACTTATATGGTATGGAAATTGTTCTAAACATGGAATACTGATTCATTGTTTCTTTATTCTTGGGGGAACTTTTGATGATTGGTTTTTATACCACTGATTTGTGTTGATTCATTTTGATAAATAATTTTTATTGCAGATAATTTTAATATTTTATTTTACATATATATTTGTGTGAGAATTATTTTACAACTTCGCGCCCACTCCTCTTTGAAATTGTGAACATCCTATCCTAAACTCAACAAGAACATATTTGTGTTCAAAATTTTGTTAAGTATGAGATATTTTAACTCAAATATTATACATTCAAACTCAAAATTTTAAAGCCGCTATAAATGTTATAACAAATGTTTGGTTCAAAAATTTGATTTTATACTAAAACCCAACTCCAACAAATTAAATTAAACCATGATTTTGCAAGATAGTTTTCTTTATTTCCAATGGTAAAATTCGAAAAAAAAAAATCCAATGGTAAGTTACTTTACACACACACACACATATAAGTAACTAAACAATTTTAGTTGTATTTATAAAAATAATTTAATTAATTAAACAATAATTTCTAAAGTTAAAATACAACAATTAAAGATAGAAAGATGACCCACCCACCAACCACCTCAATTCTCACATGCAATAAGTGTGTATAAATATAAATAAAAGGGTTAATATCATTATTGGTTATTATAGTTTGATCGAATTTTTCTTTTAGTTTTTAGAGTTTTAAATTATAGTTTTTCGTCCCTGTAATTTCTTCCATCCAAAACGTCGGTCCCTATATTTGAGATCGGACTTTCTTGTTCAAAGGAATCACCTCGAAAGAATGAGTGCAACTGATGTTATCAGGCAGCTTAATTCTATCAAAAGTTTTTCCCCTTTATGATGAGTACAACGTCACCTACATACATCAGTTTCATTTGATTTGCGCGCGCGCGCACACACACACACACACATATATATATATATATATATTTTGGTCATCCTGAATTTAGGGAGAAAAACCATGTTTTAACATTTTGTTTCTATTCAATGTTTAATTCATCCCGTGGATACTGGTTACTTTCTCTTAAAAATTAACTAGAATATAGATGAACCTATTTTGGTGTTGTAAAAAAAGAATTGAGCTTTCACATTTTATCTTATATTTTTAATGATTTCTGCATCTCATTTTAAGATTTATTTGTTACAGTTAACAAATTAAATCGTGTGTGATCGATTTCCCTGAAATAAATGAACTGTGATTGGGATGAGCCTAACATTATAAGCTCAGGCAAGCATGTTTATTGTGATATGTGCTCAGGTACATGAGACAGGCACCTGATAGTCGTGGAAATGGGTTTGCAACAATAGATGGGTTTGTTGTGGGCAGGGGTATTTTAGGAAATTAAATATGATTAACTAATTTAACTACTATCCTTAATTTATCCAAAATTAGGTAACTATGTCTTATAATTAGGACCAGAGGGAGTATTATTTAGTCTCCATGTTGATGTTTCTGTTATTTATGGTTGAGATTTGAGAGCAGAGCTTCCTTGTTGTTGTTAATCATATGTTCAAACATGATTAAAATCAAGTAATTACATTTATATGTGTAAAGGTTTTAATATTAAAATAACGCAAGGCTATGCCGATTAATGTTGTGCATTTGAAAAGTGACATATGGTTGACTTTGCTAAATTTAATTATGACATTTGAATTCGCTGATGAGAAACGTAAATAAACTATGCTTCAGAGTTTATATTTAATGAATTACATCTTAATATATCTTGGTGTCTTGCTATTTTCATGTTGACCATGTTTAAAATATTTTTTAAAATTTCTCAAATCTTTTATGTTTGTTGACATTATAATATCGACATACTTTTTGTGCTGAGTTTATTATAATGTCAATATTGTTCTTATGGTTACAGCTCAGCAGAACGTAATCAATAGAAAAGAGAGAAATAATCATATCCAAAGGTATTCATATTTCTCAATCATCACAGGATCGAATACAAAATGGGACACACAGAAAATGAAGAATGAAAGGTACGGTTCTGACACAGCAGAAATAACTGACAAGATAGAGAAGAATCTATTTGAGAGAGTCAATCCACAATGTTCCATTCCCTCTCCTTATCCTTCCACACCGAATCATCACTCAAGTCACGCAGTCTCCATGAAGGCCTTTGATACGTTCGATTCTTCTAAGTGGGGCCCCTTGTGCTCCTCCTGATTGGGCATTAACATCTTCTGAGTTTGGACCTTCGTTGATAATATTGGACCTCTAAGCTTAGTGTCCATAACCTTCCTAAGCCAGTTAAGGCTCCAGTTCATAAAAATGAGATCTTAGAAAAATAGTTATAGACATCAAAATTAAAAACTTAGAAATCAAAATAAATTGCTTATATATATTTTAATTATTTTTTATTCAAATTAAAATAAAATAAGATTAAAAAAGAAATGAAAAAATGTAGTATTTTTAGACTTGATCTTAGCTGATAGGCTGAGATGTTTTCTCTGTGTGTGTGTAAATGTCAAGTTTTTGTGTAATGGTTCCCTCTTGGATTGCAGAGTGCCTAAAAAATAAATGGCACTCTTCATTATTTATAATATGTTTTAATGGCAAAAATACCTTAACTCATTAATTTATAACTTCTATTCATTTATTGGACTCACAACAAAATGTATATGTATTTGTTATGAAGTATTTTAGTATTGTATGCTTCCAATTTTCTTTAAATATTATGTAAATTTACATAACTTATTATCGAATTCTCTTGATCTATAGAATTATTTTACAAATATTAATTATTATCAATACTCAAAACTCAAATTACTGACTATATTATATATAACAATTTAAAAATCTTGACCCCTTCTACTTTAAGTTGGCTTCGCCCGTCTTCATTACGTGTATTCTGCACACGAGGTCAGTAACTTTATATGAAAGGAAATACAAAGTTAATATTGATTTATTTCTATCAATTGAATGTAAACGTACATTGGTCTTCTTTGAATTTTTTAGAAGGCTGACAGAGTTAATATTTTAACCCATATGATAATAATCCATTGTGCCTTGTTAATCACGTTTAGGCTCTCTTAATTCATGTTTTGTCTTTTTTAGGAAGACTTTTCCCACAAAAATAGCAAGAAAACTTTTCCACCTATGCTTATCTCTTTAGGTCTATTATAATTAATTCATTTTTATGCATTAAAATTTATAAAAAATTTATTAATGCAAAATAAAAGTTATTTGTTAGATACTTAGATACATTAACCAAAAAATAAGAAGTATTATAATTTTATGAACTCATAATAAAAAGAATAAAATGCCAAATCTTGAATCCTTGTAGTATTTTAAATTAAGATAAAATATATCTTTTGTTTTTGAATTTTTTTAAGATATTTAGTCTTTGAATTTTAATTTAGAATTATATAAGAATGATATTTTTCTAAACAAAATTGATCAAAGTAAGTTTTTTATGCTGGTCTTTTGAGAAACTAAAATTTTATTTAAAAAAAAAAGGAATTTTCATGCCCGATTCGCAAGAAACTGACGTGAAAGTTAAATAAATATATAAGCATGACCTCAAGCAGAAAAAAGGTTTTTAGTGGTCAGCGTCGTCGTGGAAAGTCCGAAGAAGCAAATAATATAGTAGTATTAATATTAAGAGCAACAATTGGTGGGTGGTGGGATCTTAAGTCACTGTCTTTTTGAAAATGTTAATTCTCAGTTTCTCACACAAAATATTAATATAATGAAGTTTGTTGGGATGCTACGAAGAATCCTAAGTCTTGTTTTGTAATTTTGTTGGAAAGCTCCCATGTGTGTCAAAAAAAAAAAAAAACACAAACCTGCCATGAAATATAGAAATATTTTACAAATTTTTAGTTACATTATAATCAATACTAAAACCTCTAATCATATGATACTATTGTTTGAATGGGTATGTTGCCTTTTACAGAATATTCTTTGAAGATATCTAAGCATTTAATGTATTTTTTTTCACTTTTACTATCAATTAATTATATATATATATCTTCTCACTTTTTTCTCAATCATTCTCTCTCATCACTTTTTCCACTCATTCTTTCTCTCTCACCCACCTTCTTTATAAATAAGGGTGTTTTTAAAATATGAGTTACATTTTTTACATATTTGTTAGGAAAATTCTAATTAAATCCTGTTAAAATATCAAAATCTAAATTTAGGCCTACACTTTTAACAAATTTTTAATTAGGCCAAGAAGCTTTATCAGGAATTTCTGAATGTAGTTAAAAGACCAAAATGCCCTTATATACATAGGTTTTTGTCCAGTATATCTGTAATTGATCCAGACAATATATGATATAACATTTTTTTTGAGATGTCGGCAAACGATACATCTAATATTGTGATTAGTTATCCTCTACGCTGCAAAGAAATTTAAAATACCATTTTGTAATGCTCATGTTTTTCTTGTTTTTGCTGGTTAGTCTTGTGGTTGGTTATATAATACTCCCCCATTCTTAATATAAAATATATTTATCTAATTTAATTAGATTAAGGAAATTCATTGAGTTAGTTCATATAACATATATTCTTTAAAACACTCTAGTCATCTTTCTTATTTCCTTCATTCCCTCTCCTCCCTAATTATGGTTGACAGAGCATCAATGCGGGTAAATTAGGAAAAGATTGATACATACGAAAGCTATGTCTTATATTTAGAACCAAGATCAACTCTCCAAATAAGTCTTATATTAAGGACCAAAGGAAGCATTGATTTATAATTTACTATGTAAAAAAAGGAACTTAATTAATTCCTTCTTTTTTTTTTGAATAAAAGAGGACAAGAGTCAGATCATGATATTGGCCATCAATGGCCTTACAGCTTCACAAAGAAGTTAAAGCCAACTAATCTTGCCCTACATCGACTAACATTTGAACCAAACAACAAGCTTGTGGTTGTTGCATAACTGATAGCTTGTTGTTCGCCATCTGGGCTCTTTTAGCCAAAATATCAGCACATACCAGTTCTTCCTTGTGGCAGTGAATTAATTCCACATCCCAATTGCCAAAGAGCAAACCTCTAGTTTCATAGATCTCCTAGGCCCAGGGGTGATTAGACTCAAAATTAGAAATCAATAGCTGAATTGCTTCCACAGAGTCAGAATACATTTTGATCCTATTCAGTCCCAAACTTCTGCAAACCTGCAATCCAGCCTTAATAAAGTGCAACTCAGCAATCGTAGGTTGTCCATTGCCAATGCTCTGTTGGAACCCCCTATCCATGTCCCCTCCGAGTCACGAATGATTCCATCATATGCTGCATGGTGATGCTCGTCAACTGATCCATCTACGTCTACTCTGAAGAATCCTGCTAGAGGGGGCCGCCACTTAGCTTCACCTCTAGCCAGTACCTGGTAAATCCGATGTTTGAATCGACCTTGCTCCACCTCTTCTAGTAACTGATGCTGGAGTCATTGGATGATGATTTCAGCTGCTCTGATGAACTCTCGAAGATTCTCCTGCACATGTTCTTCCAAATGATCTAGCACACTACTCCAAATATTTTCAACCATGGCCACCTAGAAAACTGATGGGACGCTGGTTTATTCCTATGGTTCTACTTGAGCCATACCTACAAATTACCACAAAAAAAAGTACTACAATATAAAGGGTCAATTAAAAATCTCCACACTCTACTTGCCACCTCACAGTCCCTCAATAAGTGCATGATAGATTCCTCACAACCACACTCAAATGGACATACTGTTTGGTCACTTATGCCCCGTTTTACTCTGAGTATATTTGTAGGTAACCTCTCATGAAAGACTTTCCATATGAAAAATTTAGCTCTTTCTGAAATCGGCCAACGCCATATTTGTTGGCATAGGGATTCCTCACGAAGCACACCCCTTTTTGTGATCATGTTATATGCGGATCTAATACTGAAGACCCCATCTAAAGACCATCTCCAATAGAAAACATCATCTGTCTCTTGCGTAGGTGGTTTAACAAGTTTTATCAATTCGACTACCCAACTCGACAAGAAACACCCCCACTTACTTAGATCCCATTCTCCATTAGGCAGGACAAAATCTCTCACTGTCTCATCTGGGTTTAGAAATTCCTGGTTCCTGTTCACATAGTGCATCAATGGTTGATCAAGTGGAGACCACAACTCCCACCATGCATTGTTATTCCTGCCACTTCTTAGTTTACTACCTACCCGTTATCTAAATTCATTCCAAACTGTTGTTATAGCACTCCATACAGCTAAATGATTCCTCCTCTTTTCAACTTTTGGAAGTTTCTCTAGTCCACACCCATACTTGCTCTTTAGGCAATGAACCCAGAGTGCTTGCGGTTTAATTAATTCCTTCTTTAAACAAGTAAATCAACACTAAGTTTTTCTTTTAAGATCTATGTTACTGCATTAATTTTCTCACTCTAGGTTCTTCTAGGCTTCTGGCTAATATCATTCTAATTTGGACCTCATGTAAGGGAACAATCCATTGACCACTTATAAGAAGTAAATGGTAGAATAGCATAATTCATGGGATTGATTGGATCTTCAGTCCTATCGAATCCTACTAATCGTAATGGTGCAAAGGCTATAGCGCTACATGAAGAGTAGTTAAACACCATAAATACCAAAAGAGTTCTGGAGGCATGGGTCCTTGAAGGAAAGGAAAGGTGGTGAAAGGAGTGTTTAGGCTGAAATGTTGAGATTAAGGGACAAGGTTCACTACTACAAAAAGGTTGAAAGGTAGCGCACATTTTGTGGCCCTTCTTTAAAGAAGTGCTACAACTGCCTCTTTTTTTTCTTTTTCTATATATATATATAATTTTGGGTACCAGCTGTGGCCCCTAGTAGGATAGGGGCCACAGCTGGGATGGGCAAGTGTAGCGCCTGCCTATGCAAGCGCCACACTTGGTGCCACAAATGCAGCTATGGCGCCTAGCAGGGCCAGGTGCCACAGCTGTGATGCGGGCCATGTGTGGCAGGCGCCACACTTGGCCCTTAATACCAGCTGTGGCGCCGAGGAATATCCAAGTGCCACAGCTGGTTAAGAAAGTGTGGCCCCTGCCTTTTGGTAGGTGCCACACTTGCCTATTAGTTTAAAAAAAATTTCAATAAAGGATAGGGTAATCGTTCCAGCCAATAGGAACTCCCCCCGCCCCATCCCTTATCTCCTAATTTCAATTCCCGCGTTAGTGTCTCTTTATTATTCCTTCTCTTTTTTACTACATTATTATTCAACCACTCTCTTTCCCTTTCTCATCTTCATCCGTCGCCCCTGCCTCCATTGCCTATCCTCTTCACACTAAAAAACACACCCACACGCTCACATGTCTTCATCAGCGAATCTATACTTTGTTTTAATTTGTTCCAACTGCCATCCATCCCCACTTCTGTTCCTTCCCTTGGCTTTGTACTGTCTTCCATCCACTTTTGGTCCCCACTCCATCCACTTGGTCCTAACTACTCAAATTTCCTCCTCCTCCTCACTTAAGATTGCGTCACCAACGGGCAACGTGGTCCCCTACTGCACTACACTGATCAATTAAGCTGTAAGTTCAACGTGCTTCTTTTTTTTTTCAAGTTGGTCTGTTTTTTTTTTGTTATCACACACACGTGTGTGTGTGTGTGTGTGTGTGTGTTGATTATATTATATGCTATGATGTGCTGTTTTTTTCTTTTTATGACAAGCACGTGTATATATATATATGTTAAATATATTAACTAGAACTAAGGAAAAGAACCTGAAATCTGACTCTTTTCTTGTTATCACACGCATGCACCTTTTTTTATTTTGGCATCAGTTATCACACGTAGCGAACCTTAAATATATTAATTGAACCACATGTCTCCTTTTCTCCTTCACTTTTCATTTCTTCTAATCTTATCTTGCATGCTAACCAAATAGGTCAACATCTATTTTCTTTTCTTATAAAAAGAAAGTTATTTTCTTTCTATTCTCTTCTCTAGTTAGTTTTCTCTTTCCCCATTTATTCTCCATTCAAAAATGGGGCTAAGGTAATTCATCCGGTAAATAACTCTACATGGTTTGATATTTTTCTTTTATCGAAAGAAGTCCATATTACCTTGATGAGAAAACAACTAAGTACAACAATAAAAGGGTAATGAATTAAGTTATATATATTAAATAATTATTTTCTTAAATTCAATCTCATTCTTAGAAAATATATATATATATATATCAAAGCATATATATTTTATAAAAAATATTTCAAAAAGCATTTGGTACTTTAAGGAAAATTCGTTTAAGAAAAATCTATGGATAACTTGAAAATTATAAGAAAAAAAAGATGCTCTAAATTTATTTGTTACTTATGTTCTGGCAAAATAAAATTGTTACTTATGTGTTTGGAATAATTGAGAAATACAATTGATGTCTAAATTTATTTTAAATTTTTTAACGTACCCTTAACTTAATTAATTGAAGTTCACGGATTAGTGTCTCTCTGTTTTTTTTTAAGTAAGCTAGTCAAAAATAATTTTTTTTATATGCCCAACATTGAGCTGAAAATAATTTAATTAATGTTGGGATTATATATATATGTTTTCCTTTTTGTTTTATTTTATTTTCTTTCTTTTTATTTGAATCATATTTTTTCATTTAAGCTAATTAATCATATTTTATTTTATTATATATTGATGTTTTGTATACATTATTATTATTAAAAAAATTTACAACCACTAATATTTTATTGACTTTTTTTAAGTGTAATTTGTGTTTGTAGTTTCAGCTCAGCATTCTATTAAAGCTTCTAATTAAGGTATGTTTTTTAAATTTTGAGCTTACAAATGTGATTTTAGTTGAATTTAATAATAGTTAGTTATAATTTGTAGGTGTTGTAATGATTGTTATGGATTAGTTGCATAAGTAAAATAATTATTTATATATTCTTAACACTTGTATTTTATTAACAGACTTGTAATGTTTTCTAATTTACAGATGATATGTTGTGGCAAATATGGTTTCTTTCGTTATGAGTTGTGAAAAATTATTATAATGCCTGAGAATAATGAATGGATTATTTGTCAATTAAAACATAGGGTTTAAGACTTAGAAAGCTTCAATTTTGAGGATTTCATGTTGGGAATTTATTTTAAAATTGGTAAGAGAATGTAAAAGTAATTAGTAAATGCAATAGTCATACAACTAACCACGTACATTTTTTAAAAATAGATTGAAGGCATAGATGGATCATAAATGGATGTCATCTAATCGGTGTTCAAGGGAATATATAGATGGGGTGAAAGATTTTATTACATTTGCAATTGAGCACACAAAAAATCCTGACAAAATCTTGTGTCCTTGCATATCTTGTTGTTTTGGAAAGCGGATTAGTCCACTTGATTTACTAGATCATTTAGTGTGTTACGGTATTGATGAAACATATATTCGATGGACAAGGCATGGTGAGACAAACGATGCATGTAGTGATCGGGTGCATACCACGAGTGGTGCTTCAGATGAATTTGATCAAAGCATATTTGATGAAGATGATGGTCTTGAAGAAATACTAAATGTGGTTGAAGGGGTGCATTATAACTGCCCCAACGAATTTGAGAAGTTGAAAGGTGATGCAGAGAAACCATTATATGCCGGTAGTACTAAATACACAATATTGCTAGCAGTGTTGAAGTTGTACAACTTCAAAGCTCGCTACGGATTGAGTGATTCGGGTTTCACTGCACTGCTTGAACTATTGCAAGATATGCTTCCAGAAGAAAATGTACTTCCTACCAAGACAAATGAGACAAAGCGAATTCCTTGTTGTACAACCGGCATGAGATATGAGAAGATACATGCATGTCCTAATGATTGCATATTATTTTGAAATCAGTATGCAACATTGGAGAAGTGCCCTAAATGCAACGCATCTCGCTATAGGAAGAAGAAAGGAAAGAGTCCTTTGAAGGTCCTATGGTATTTTCCCATTATTCCGAGATTCAAGCGACTGTACAATAATACAGAGATTGCTAAGCAATTGACATGGCATGCAGATGAAAGGATTAAAAACACAAAGCTTAGGCACCCTACAGATGCTCCTCAATAGAAAAAAATTGATCATGAGTACCTTGACTTTGCGGATGAAGCAAGAAACCTTTGCCTTGCACTGTCAACTGATGGAATTAACCCGCACAGTGTTCAGAGTAGTACATATAGCACGTGGCCAGTGATATTGATGATTTATAACCTTCCTCCACACTTGATCATGAAACGTAAGTTTATGATGTTGTCCATGTTAATTTCTGGGCCAAGGCAACCTGGGAATGATATAGATGTATACTTGGCTTCTTTAATTGATGACTTGAAGCTGCTTTGGGAAGAAGGCTTCAATTTGTATTATGGGTACAGGGAAGAAAGTTTCACTTTGAAAGTTATGTTGTTTGGCACAATTAATGATTTCCCTGCTTATGGTAATTTATCGGGATACAGCGTTAAAGGATATGGTGCATGCCCTATACGTAAAGATGACACTCATTTAGTGCGACTTCATCATTGTAAAAAAATGTTTACATAGGGCATCGAAGATTCTTACCATCACAACATCGTTGGAGAAAGAGGAAAAAGCCTTTCAATGGTGACTCAGAAGAAGGTAGCCCACCGAAGATGTTGACAGATGCCCAAGTGTATTCCAAGGTAAAAGGCTTAGATAACAATTTTGGCAAGCCTTTTGCAAAACAAATCGAGACAAGTGGTTGGAAGAAAAATTCTATTTTCTTTGAACTTCCATATTAGAAGTCTTTATATGATAGACATTTTCTTGATGCGATGCACATAGAAAAAAATATCTGTGATAGTCTAATTGGCACGTTGCTCAATATCCAAGGAAAAAGCAATGATAGTGTCAATTCGAGGTTGGATTTGGTGAACTTGAGAATTAGAGAAGAGTTGGCACTGATTGAATAAGGGCTTTGTACCTACCTACCGCCAGTGGCATACACTCTATCGAGGAAAGAGAAGAAATTCCTTTGTGAGTTTCTGCAAGGAATTAAAGTTCCTGAGGGCTACTCTTCAAATATAAAGAACCTTGTATTAGTGAAAGAGTTGAAGTCATGATTGTCATATGCTCATGCAGAATTTCCTACCGGTTGGTATACGATCCATTTTACCCAAAAATTTAATAAACACCATCACTAAACTTCGTGTTTTTCAAGTTGATCTATAGTAAAGTGGTAGATTCAACTAAGTTACAAGATTTGCAAAGGCTGATTGTATGTACTCTGTGTGAACTTGAAATGTATTTTCCACCTTCTTTTTTTTTGACATTATGGTACATCTAACCGTATACTTGGTCAAAGAAATTCAATTGTGCGGTCCAGTGTACTTGAGATAGATGTACTCGAATGAGCGATTCATGAAAATATTAAAAGGGTACGTGAAAAATATATATCGCCCAGAGGGTTGTATCGCTGAAAGGTATATGGTTGAAGAAGCAAGTGACTTCTATGCTGATTTTCTATCAAATGTTGACCTTGTAGGGATCCCCAAGTCCCATCATGATGGGCGAAGATTAGGGAAAGGAACAACTAGGAGGGATGTAATAACGATATTGGCGACTGAACGGGAGCAAGCCCACTTGTATTGCTACATAACACCGATGAGGTCGAACCGTATGTAGAAGAACACAAGGATGCTCTTCGATTGGTACATGGTGATAGGAATGAAAATTTGTTAACAAAAGAACACAATAAACAATTTTTAGGCTGGTTGAAAAATTGCATCAATGATGAGATGGAGCAGAATCGTGATTCAGTTTCTGAAAAATTAAAGTGTTTGTCGAAGGAACCAAGCTTAGATGTATTATCTTACAATGGTTATGCAATCAACAGTTACACATTCTATACACAAGATCATGATAGACAGAGCACGATGCAGGATAGTAGGGTAACACTTGTTGCTGATTCTTGGCATAGATCCATTGCTAGAGACATACATCCTATCTATGCATCAATGTCATACTTTGGTGTCATTGAACGGATATGGGAGTTAGATTACTCTATGTTCAAGGTCCCTTTCTTCAAATGTAAGTGGGTTAACAACAACAGTGGATTGAGGATAGATGACTTAGGCTTTGTTCAAGTGGACCTTTCTAAAGTTTGGTATGAAGATGATCCTTTTATTTTAGCAGCACAAGCAAAACAAGCGTTTTTCATTCCGGATCCTGCTAAAAAGAATTGGTCTATTGTACTCCCATCAAACAAGAATCGTCAAGAACAAGTTGATCTTGAAAGTAATGAAAATTTGAACATCAATGATGACGATCCTTCGTTTGAAAATTTGTGGTCAGTAGAAATTGATATAGATGCAGATGCAGATGAAGGTGAAGATGGAGATAGAGATGGACCCTTATACGTGAGACATGATCATGAAGAGCGAACTTGGGTCAAGAGAAACATAATTCTCAATCCAACATGAATTCTGAAGAATAAAATTTTAAATCAAACCAGAAAAAGGAAAAGATAATGAATGCCTTGACTTGTATACTTGTGCGTACGTTTTTATAAATTTCAAAATAATTTGCTCTCGTTGATATGGTTGACATTATACACTGATGTTTTATTTTGGTGTATTTAACTTCCAGGAGTATGGAATCACCACACGATGAAACTGATGATGTTCCTCAGCACATTGGTAGACAAAGATTTGAGGCGAACGTACGACATGCCAGGATAGTTATGGTGAGATTGATCAAATTGAGAAGTAAGGGAATCAAGTTACATCTAGAGTGGAATTAAAATGGAAACCCATTTGGCGAGAATGGTAAGTCATTAAATAACTTGATTGGGACTACAGTACAAGACAGAGTCCCTATTACAATTCAAAACTGGAAAATGGCAAAAACAAGATTATGAGGATGACATATGGGATGAAGTTCAAGTAACACATTAATTATATTATTGTTCAGTTTGCTATGTTTCACTTAATTTCAATCTTACATATTATATATGTTTTTTTGTTACAGAGCATTTTTATATTTGATGATGATCGGAAGAACTTCATGCTAAGAAAAGTCAGAAAACTTATGAGAAAGTTTTGTTCTGATCTTGTCAAATAATATTTGTGGGATGATGATGACAATATCATTGATACACCACCTTATTCATTGTACGAAGGAATCATCACTCAAGAAATGTGGGATGAGTTTATCAAAACACATACAACTTAGGAATTTTTGGTAATATAATTTGTTTTACTTTCCCTCTTACTTGTAATGTACGTATTTGTAATTAACATTTGTACATTGATATGAATCATTTTGATCTAAACAGGAGTTGAGCAAGAAAAATCGTGCTAACGCGCTCAATATGCCATACCGGTACACACAAGGACTTATTTCATATGCACAGTTAGAAAGAAAAATGGTACGAACTAATTATTATTTCATTTGTAGATAAATTGTTTGAATATCATTTAACTTTAACTAAATTTGCCATGCAGATGGAAGAATCAGGTTTAGGTATTACATAGGTTCCACGACATTATCTGTGGATAGCCGGTGTCACAAATAAGAAAGGTGAATGCATAGTAAGGAAGTAAGAAGAGTAGCTGAATATTTTGTAAGTATTGGATTATGTGTACAATAAATAATTGGCTTTACTTAAATGAATTTGATTTATAATAACTAATATTGTTGTAATTCTTTCTATGATAGCGACAAGTGTCAAAAGAGGATCCTGCATTGGCAAACTATGTTGGTCTAGACGATTTGTTGAGCAAAGCGCTTGGAGTACCCTAGTATGATAATCGTGTTCCGGGTACTGGTTTTGCTGTCACCCCATCAGCATACTTCAGACATCAGAAGCGCCATAGTAGAGGTGATGTTGCCCAGCTGCATGACGAGCTGACTAGTTTCAAGCATCAAATTCAAGAACTTCAAAACAAATGCACCATAAGGAACAACGAGAAGAATAATTCTTAGAACAAATGCGTTTGTTGTAAGAACAGAATGTGTTGTTAACAACACAAATACAACAGTTTGTATAGTGTAGGCCAACAAAAAATGTTCCCTTCTGTGATAGTCCAAGTGTTAGAGATAGTTGCACTTTCATGCCTAAAGTCTCTTTTCCTTTGGTAATTAATTTCTTCTATACTTAACTTTATGTTACATTATAATTTAGTGAACTATGACATATTAAGTCTATATTCTATAGGGTGAATTCCAATGTAAGTTATATGCCAAGCAAGCTTTCAAGCACGTGGTTGCAGTAGGTGCTACCTATAACACTGATAAGGACACACTACACAATTCACTGCTGCCAGACAACACACTCCGAGTGAGGGTTAACATCTGCACTAATGAAGACGCCCTCTTACTGATCCCGTCTCGAGATGAGCAAATAATGGTGAAAGATGTTGTAGGTGGCTATGTTGCTTGGCCAATAGGTCTTATAAAGCCATATGAAAAGGTCGTTAATTTACAATTCCATGCATTTTTTCTTCGTACTTCCATATAAAACTACGATTTTATTTTTTTATATTCGCAGGGCAAGATGTCAAAAGTGTTCGACATCACAACCCAAGTCTAAAGCTTCAGCTAGCCAACAGAGCAGAAGGAGACCGACCTCATATCGTGATCAATTAGTATCGATTACACCACAATTGATTGGTGTAGGAGGATGGGAAATACATCTTGAAAGACATATCTACAATGTTGGTGGTCTAGTTGATTATATTACTGCCAAGGTCGTGCACGATATATGTACTTGTGATTGGGTTAGTGCTTCATCTATCAACTTCTAGATAAGGTAGTTGACCATTATTGTTTATCACTGTTATTAATATTTCTTGTTCCATTTCTTTTATTTTTCATGACACTGTTTATTTTATACCAAGCATTTATACAGTGACTGCTTAATGGATACAAATAGGGTCTAATTCGTATTTGTCAACCCTTATCTCATTGGCTACCATAGGAGTAAAGTAGATATACATGCGCAATCTAACGATCTAAAAGATTACGTTAGAAATAGAGCTACACCGACTATGCTATTTTTAGTGCCATACAATGCAGGGTAAGTTATTAGTGGTACAATTTTTGTTTTTATTGTTTAACGTTTATCATTCCATGATTGTTGAAACTAATTTTTTAAAATATTTTAGGCGCCATTGGATATTGATAGTTATCAATCCAGAAGAACCTTCAGGCCCTCGCATTTACTATGTGGATCCTCTAAAAGATGGTCTTCCATAAAACCGTTATGATATGTTACTATTGTTCAATGGGTAAACGTACGTGCGTATGTGTAAATATTTGCATATGTGATTGAATAATCAAAAGTCATCAGTTTCTATTTGTTTTGTTAGCGCATTGACTGCGTATCGGTCCTCTGTCTCGTTAAGCTACTTTAAAGCTGCTGACCCTCACTTTAGCTATCCTTGGAAGAAGATATTGGTATTGATATATGAATTAACTCAAATTTTGTTAGTAAACAATTTTTATTCATAAACAGAGTTAAATATTGCATTATATTTTTACAGTGCCCTTTCCAACCCAATGACAATGATTGTGGGTATTACATCATGAAATTTATGAAGGATGTAATTACGCATGATCAACCATTTATTCCGCAAAAAGTAAGTCATTTAGTTGCACTCCATATTGTGTTTTAATTAAATTTAATTAGTTCTTGATAATTACGTTTTGCTGATTTTAATTCATTTTAATTTGTGGTTGATTGTATATATGTGTAGTATTATGAAGATCAACGTTGTGACACTTTGACTGACCATCAGCTTGATGAAGTGATTGAGGAATGGTGTGAATATGTTTTTAGGCAAATCTCTAGATAGCTATACTATTTAATTCATCACTAGCTGCTGGCCTTTGTTGTGTTGTTTCTTGGCAATTGTTGTGTCATGTATGCATGTAATCAAGTTGAATTTGTTATATAATTCATTCACGTATAATATATTGTATAATTATTTAATGTTCTACTTTAACTAATTAATCATCTGTTTGTATCATTTTAAAGTTATCTATTATTGTTGTTTGCTTTTCTTCATTCTACAATACTGTGGATATAGATATAAAATGTTTATTAGACCATACAGTGTGAAATATTGTACAATTATGGGAGATATGATCGAACAAAAAATAAAAAAGAGTTTCCGTGGCGCTTTTTTAAATAAGGGCAACAAGAAGAGCCCAAAAAAAGAAAAAAAAAAAGAGAAAAAAAAAGAAAAAAAAGCACCTCCTGTGGCGCTTGGTGGGGTAAGGGCCACAGGAGACCCCCCTCCTGTGGCCCTTGCTCCAACAAGCGCCACATGAGGGTATTTTTTAAAAAAAAATTATAATGTTGTGGCACTGGTAGTGGCGTCCAGATATGTAGTACTTCTCTAGCGCCACAGCTAATCAATTATAAGCGCCACAACTTTGTTTTTTTGTAGTAGTGGTTGGTCTTGACAAAAAGAAGATGGAGCCCGTAAAAAAGCTATTGTTCAGCAATCTTCTAGATATGGTGAGGAGTTGTTGCATGAGTTTCTGGAGGAAGGAGAGTGGCTTTGATTGTGTGAGACATGATTGGCTATGCTTTTGATATGGTTAAGATATACAAAGGTTTTGAAGAAGGCTTGGGAGGAAAGGATTCCTGAGGTCTGGATAAGAAATATGCGATGGTATTGTGATGACATTTAACATGACGAATCGTGAATTTATAGCGACAAAATCAATCTTTCCATCTGAGTGACTAAGCATCTAGTACAATCTTTTTCTTTGGATCAAGCATCTTTGGAAAAGATATATTATCCATTTCCACAATAAAGTGAAAGGGGCTTAGATGAAAGTTGAACTTTTCAATCCCACGCTTGACAGCAAGGATTTTCTTGTACGTCATATGGTAATGCTTTTCTGGTTCTCTGTACTGTCCACTAGCATGTCCACAATAATATCTTTTTCTATTAACTTCTTCAATAAGTATTGCACCCCAAAATTCATCACTGGCATCCGTTTGTCAAATTCTTTCTCCTTGATCTGGAATTTTCAACTGTGGAGGATGTTGAGTGATTCTTTTAAGGATTTGGATAGCTTCTACTTGTTGCTTTCCCCAATGTAGAGGATTCTTTTTAAGTAGCTTGGACAGCTGGCTGGTATGATGAGACACATGAGGAATAAAGTCTCTGAGATAATTCATAATTCCGAGAAACTGCTGGACTTGTTTGGGAGTAAGATTGTCACATTAGAAAAATTTAACAATTCTTGTGCAATATGAGGTCCTAGGTTGTATCAACCATTATTGAAGTGTATGCCCAAGAATTCAATTTCTTTAACACCCATCCCACTCATCTTGGAAGATAGCATGATGTCATATTATTTCACGATCTTAGTGAATCGGGTCAAGAGAATTTAATGAGATTCTTCATCTTGAGAGAAAAGAAGAATATTATAAATGTATATCAGGGCATTTTGAAGTATGGCTCAAAAATTCTGGTCATGGCCTTCTGAAATAGTGATGGGGCAACTTTGAGGCTGAAAGACATGACAGTCCATTGGTATTGAGCATCAGGTATGCAGAAAGCAGTTTTGGACCTATCTTCTGGATGAATACCCAATTGCTAAAATCCCGTTTTGAATATTCACAGCAAGAAGAAAAAGTTTGAATATGTTGCTCTAGCTAATTAAATCAAGGAAAAAGGCGCAGGGCTCATGATGATGAACAGTTCCACTAGGAGAAGAAAAGATGTATTCTTTTTATTCCATTATTGCTCTTGGGACAGAGAGAAACTATGTGCCAGGGCAAAAGAAAAAAAAAGAGACAGAGAGAAACTGTGTGAGTGTGTTGCAGTTTTAAATTGAGTCGTAATTAAATTCTTTAAATAAATTATTTTATCCATATATTTTATATTTCTCATAGAATCTCTCCCTAATTAAATTCTTTAAATAAATTATTTTATCCATATATTTTATATTTCTCATATAATCTCTCCCCTTTTTGGCATATGTGTCTTGCTTACATCTAGTCCTCTTCATTACTATTCATTTACGATTAATTTTTAAAATAATATTGGAAAAATTAATCTTTTGATCTTATAGTTTTGAGTCAATCATAATTTAGTTCCTACACTTTTACTCGGTACAATTCAATTCCTATAATTCTAACTTGGTTATAATTCAGTCCCTGAATTTTAACTCATCGTAACTTAGTTCTTATAATCTTAACCATTTTATAATTTAGTATATACGTTTTAGAAAATATATATATATATATATATATAATAAAAGAATGTGACTAAATTATGAAATGGTTAATACTATGGGATTGAGTTACAGTGAGTCAGTTCAAGTATAGATTACAACAAAGTTAAAACTATAGATACTGAATTATGCTGAGTAAATTAAAAATGTAGAGACTGAGTTACAATCAAGTCAAAACTATAATAAGTAAAAGATTGAAGTTGGCATAAACCATCGTTTCTCAAATTTTAAACTCTAAATAATCTCCCAAAAAATAAAAGAAATTATGAATTCATTACACAAGACAACACCCCAACATAGGGCTATAATTCAACCGTTATTGCCGTTGTCTATTTCAAATTCCTCACACCGGAGATGGCTTCTATGCTAGACGACATAAAAAATTGGAAATAAATACACAAACACACATATGTTTACAAAAATATACATATACATATATATATATACACACGCGAGGGCGCACGTACATGTATGCCCATATTTGGACTCAGTGAAGTCTCACTAAAAAATATATCATTTATTTTTTAAGAAATCATTCATTTAAATTGATTCTGATATCAATAATTGAATGTGCCATACTTTTCATTATCTGTTATATTCATCAATATATAATTTATAAAAAATTGTTACGTCATTTGGAACAAAATTATTTTTTATTGTTTGATTGTAAACATAAACAAAAAATAGTTGTAGATTAACAAATTAAATATTTGCTTATGTGAGGAAGAGAAAAATAATATTATTAATTTAAAAGATAAGATGTTCATTGGATAAGGCCATGTGCTTGTATGATAAATATAATTAATAATAGAGGAAAATACAATGATCATCCCTCTGTTTTACCTAAATTACATAAACCCTTATCTATTTTGAAAATATATTTAAACCTCATTTGAAATTAAAATGCATGTTACTCCGTTACATTTTTGAAATTTTATTTCCATCCCCTAACCGTTAATTGACCATTAAGTTTGACTATTAAACTTTTGTTTTGACCAATTGATCCAATTTAATTATACAATCTAACAATAACATGTAGAAAGCATAATATCTTTAAATCAATAAGGAAATACATATATATAAATCCCACAAGCTATAAAAATCCAATCCAATTATAAATATCAAACCAACAGAGACAATTAATATCAATATCAGTTCTAGAATCATATATAATAATTCCTAATACTCGATAATTTAAATATATAATTCCAGACAAATGGAATTATAGAAAAACTCCCCTTCCATTAAGCTCAAGAACAAATAATCATCACCAAAAAGCAAAGGAATCAGCCTCTCATTGCCTTCAAATAATTGCAGCTTGTAATTCTAGCACTCACCGGAATTTGGAAATGTGCCCGGAAAACTCAAGCTTTTCACTGGAAGTTGCATAACCTTGCTAGAATCTTGAATCAGAGCTCTAGAACGAGAGGCTGAATATGATAGTGGTTAAGGGAGGAAGAAGTGGTGGTCGTGTGGTGTGGTCTGAAAATAGGGGATGACGGTAGAGAGAGAGACGGTGGTCAGAAGTCTCTGGTGATTGGGCGACGGCCCTGTGGTTTCAGTGGTGGTGAAAGTGAGGTGTGGAGGAAGAGAATGACGGTGCTGGTCAGAAAATGGAGAAGATGAAGCTGGTAGAAGAAGTGCCTTCACGTCTGAGCTCTGGTAAATTCTGGTGGTGACTGTCGACTGTGAAGAGACAGCAATGGAGGTGACGGCGGTGGTGCAGTGGTGTCCGACGGTGGCTATGGGAAAACAGAGCAGGAACCGGTGGTATTGAGGTCCAGAGACTGTGGTGGCCTCCTTTTCCTCTCTCTCACCGTTGAAGCTCCCTTCGGCCCTCTCCTCTCCAGATCCACACTCCCAGCTCAATGAGACAGCAATGGAGGCAGTCGGTGGTGATAGTGGTGAGGCTGGAAGCCGCCGGCGACTGTGAAGAAAATGAAAGTGATGAAGATTATTGGGGGTGATGTGATGATGATCTACTAGCACGGCGCCCCACTGTTAATAGCCTCAGCTAGCCCGGGTGTGTTTGCTCCAGCCCAAAACCAGTTTCGGGTGCCTGTGTAGAGTCTGGAGAGGGTAATGAATAGTAACCTGGTCAAAACTTGAAACTTTTAAAAGTTTGCATAGGGACTAACATGTAAATATTTGAAAATTTTGTAGGAACGAACAGAAATTATCAAAAATTATGGGATATTTGTGATTTTATTTGGCCCTTTCCTTCTCATGTTTTTTTAATTTTCAGAAAATTTTGGGCTCTTTTCTGTAATTTTCCCCAGTTATCTAAATATTAATTCTAACCTCCAAAATCTGTAATTTTCTTCCAAAACATGTGAAATATAAGATTAAGCACAACTGCAGCATCAAAAGTCCAAGAAAATATTTGTATAAATAATTAACAAATTTATGACCATTTTACCCTTAATTACAACTAATTCAATACAAATGTCCCTAACTTAAATTAGTGTTTAATAATACAATATTGTTCCAGAAAATACATCAAAAATCCTAAATTCATCATGAAAAATCTTGTAAAAATATGGTTCAATCACCAAAATACCCCACTTCAAACAAAAAAAAAACATTTGTATTTGCTTAAAAGTAATTTTTTCAGCCACAAAAAATAATTCTAATACATATATTTTCAAAATTTCCAATATATTATAAAATTTATTAATTTTTATTATATTATCAAATTTATATTTTTCTTGCCAGCTATATTATAAAGTTTTTAATTTTAACTTTTTTATTATATTTACTGAAACTTATTTATCTAGTTTTCTTTTAAATAACTAAAAACATATTTCAATCACTTTTTCTAATCTATATTATAAATAATATAAATTTGAGAGATTAAATAAATTATTTAAATTTATATTTTAAGAATTTTGAATACATTTTGTAGCTACAAACATTTATCAGCACATTTAATTAAGCATATAATTACCAAAATAATCAATCATATTTTTAATTACATTTTTAAGTCTATGTTAATTAAATTAGTTTAGCCATTATCCTATGATAAAAAATGTAACAAATTACTATTTTCAAAAGTTAAAAAATAAATTAACAATAAGAAAAAAATTTTTAAATTACTTAACTAAATAGTTTTAGCTAAAATTAGGGAATCGGTAATTATGAATGGTGACATAGTAAATAAATTAAAAATATATTCTTTCAAAAAAATCTTATCGAAGTTAACAGTTTGGACTTAAATATATGTTTTCAGAATAGAGAAGAGTTTTGTGTAATTAAGACAAAATGTAAGAGATTTTAGAGTATTTTACTTTTAATAATATATCATATAGAAAAGTTAACTATCATAAGTAGAGAAATATTTACATACTTTATGAGCGCCACCTTATATGTACTCTAACTAATTAAAATATAACAAATCATCTTATTTTAATCCCACATGGCTGATGATTCATCTAAAGAAATTCAAATTTTATGATTTTAAAAAACATAAACTTCATAATTTATAAAAACAAAAAACACAATTTCCTCTATTGAGTTGTTATTTTTCAAAATCATTAAATTTAAATTTCTCCAGATGACTCATCATTCATATGAGATTAAAAGAAGATAAGTTGTTGTATTTTAATTAACCAGAATACAGATGAGATGACATTCATTGAGTATGTAAGTATTCCTCATCATGAGTACATGGTTAAAATTTTTTTTAATGAATTTTTCTATTATAGAAAAGGTACATAATTCCTGTAAACATTGTAGCTCATCAAGTTGGAATGTGGTCCTAATGTAATGCATTGGTTACTTATAATATATTACCTCATCTCCTATATAAGTCAAATTTTAAAAGAAACTAATGGTTCTTTTTATAGGTTATTTTGCATAAAATAAATTGTTAATTACTTTTTTCTCAATTTTACCTTTTCATAAAATTTGATGAGTAGAGTAAAAGCCTAAAAGGTGACTTATGAGAGAGAAAGTGATTTTTTTTATATTATTATTTGGTATCCAATTTAAGGTACGTGCCTTCCCCTCCTAACACAAATGACTCTTTTAGAACTCAAACTCGAAACCTCAAAGGGATTTAGCGGGGCCTTACACCGTTAGACTAACCATATATTGGTATAAAGAAAGTGTTTTTAAAAATCATGCATTGGAAAAAATATTATTTATGATTCAATTAATTGTCTTTAATTTTTAAGAGTAAAAGTTAATCTTTTTCTCCTTATAATTTTGACTCCTTGAATCCTAAACATTAACTTAGTACAACTCCTTTCTTATAATTTTAACTTGACTGTATCTCTGTAAACTTTAACTCAATACAACTCAATTTTTATAGTTTGCCATTTAAAATATTAATCCCTATATTTTTTTTAAAAAAAATAAAACGATCCATTTCATAAAGTTTAGGAATAGAATATTAGGTAGTTAAAACCATATGAACTAAGTTGTGGTGTGTTAAAATTTAGAAGTTTGAGTTTCAACTAAGTTAACTATCAGAACTAAGTTTATTTAGAAGTTTGAGTATCAACTAAGTTAACTATCGGAACTAAGTTTCAACATATATCCTATAAGTTGGAGTACTAACAGTAAATAGGTAATAGCTTGCATGTATCTTAAATAAATTGAAAGCAAAAAGAATAGAAATTTACAAAAATTGAGGTTTTGTTGGAAGAAAGAGAAATAATCTTCCATATCTGGACAAAATTACCCATGCCACTTTTTTGATATTCCAAGTTAGCCCAGCCCCTTTTTAACCCGTTCGATTGCCTCTAACTACAAACTTGATTGTATAGTAAGGAAATGTAGATTTTTGTGAGAAGATTTTCAAAAATACATGATTAAGACCCCACCACCCCATTAAGTGTATATTTGGCTTCGTCGAACTTTCCATGACGACTCTCCATACTTTTTTTTGGGGGTTAAATCCATACCCTTGTTTTCAAGTTTGTCACTTTTGTCTGCTTGAGAAACATTTTTCCTGCCATTCTTTTCAATTTAATTTCCATGTCGGTTTCTTGCAAATTGCTGTCAACAATGAAAGACATTGCCGATTTATTTCAATTCATGTAAGGGTGTGCTTGTACATTATTATGGTTCATATATATAACAACATTACGTGCTATATGGTTCTTAAACTCACTTGTCCATTAAAGTCATCCATTGGGATTCTTTGAATCTATATTACTATTCCACTACAATCACTATTCACAAGCAATGAACAACTATGATTTCTTCTCCCATCCAAAATCACTATTCATAAGGAATCAATGGACTATATTTTGCTATCATCTTGACATAACGTCAGCGAATTCGATGTACTTGTCCCCACATGCTATTTTACCACGGCATTCAGTTGGAATTCAAATCCCCTGCCTCACAGATCTCTTTATCCCCATATTCATCCCACTTCTCTTCGCATCCGTCCCTCATTTTGTCCCCACGCACTCTCTCTTCTCCATCTCGTGTCCATGTCTTCTGCATCGATCTTCTTCCCAAAGAGATGCAAACAGATCTGGTGGAAAATATGAAGGCGAAATCAAATCCCCTGCCTTACATATACCGAAAAACCAGTCGCAGATTAGCAAAGCAAACCAGTCTAAGATCAGCCAACCAAGCCCAGGTTCGACGCTGGTCAACGGGAATAGCTCCGAGGCAAAGACCACTGTGAAGACTAAAAACCAGCTGCTGTTACAAAAACTGTGACGAAAATGCAGACACTGGTCAATGAAAAAACCGTTGCTCCAAATTGTGACGAAAACACGCTGACAATGGAGAACCAATTGGAGACCGACAAAAACCAGCCAGCAGATCCAGGCCCTCTCTATCTCTCTGTTTCTCCCTCTTCAGATCTTCTGAGTCACTTTTTTTTAACTAAATGCATTCTACAATCCAAGGCCGGGATTTTAATCGATTAACTTATTTACTTACCCCTTGAAAAAATACTTGCTGTTATTAGAGGAAAATATGGGAAACTTTGTGTCGACTAGCACCTTTTTATCTTTTTGATGAGATTGATGCAGCATTGGATCCGCAGTACCGAACTACTGTTGGGAGTATCCTTTTTTAAAAATTGTTCTTGATTCAAATTCGAAATGAGTGCTTTGCATCATCCTTTTCGCAAATTCCTTAAGTTATATTCCAGCGTCTATTTTGTAGTGATTTTCTTTGGCTCTCCCTTCTTTGTCTATTTCAGCTTTTTGGTTGAGTTGTTATTTGGGATCCATAATTTAAAGCTTTTGGAATAGAATTTTTTTAATAACAATTCATTTTGGAAAATGCTTTGGTACCTAAGTGTTATGCTTATGGAAATGTTTTCCAATGAAACTAGTGTGGGTCCTGTGTGTTGCATGGAGTTTTGAGAAAGCCTTAACTATTCATGGTTTGTGGTTCATGAATAGTGTGACTTGTTAGGATTTTTGTAAATAGGTATATTATACTGGGTGGATTTTTTTTTCCTCAATGCATCATCTCCCCTACCACTAAATTGTTAGCTTATTTTTTACTCTAAATTTAGAATTCACTTGTTTTATCGTAGCTGAACTAAAGCACCACAACATACATTTTATATGTGTAAGTGTGTAAAATGATTGAGACCTAATAAACTTCCATACAGGAGTATATAGGATATCCATAAACGTTTATAATAAATTAATGCAAGTAAGACAAATGAAACAGACAAAGAAATGATAGCTCTTCCCTTTTCTTTGCACACAATTTCAGAGACCAAAAAGGTGTAATACAAGAGAGAAGAACAGGTTACCAAATAGACATATAAAATAGGGAAAAATTAGCACATTGCAGCTCCAAACCTAAATGATCCGGCTAAAAAATGTTGAATTGAAGAACAACATATCAACATTGAAAACTGCCTGAATAATACAACTTCATACTTGCACGCCCCAGGTTTTCATGGAAGAGGAAGGATTTTAAATTCATTTCCAAAGTTGACTAGGAAAATTATCAATTTTTAGCCAATTCAGATTGATGCATGCATGAATCTGTAGGAAAAGATTGAATGCTTTATAGCATTTCGACATCAATATTATGGTTATTGGAATACTAAAAAATAAAAAATGTTGTCAAATTAAAGACAAACCATGTCACCATGCAATTGACCCTATCCCTTTTTCTACTCAGGTCAACATCTGTCAAATCTTAAAAAGTAGAGTCTAGGTGTCATCAGTCAAAAATATACCTATTATAGTACCTGACCCTCTTCATCCATGCAGTCTGTATTGGTTTTCTTGGCCTGTTATTCCCTTATTCAGCATGACAATGATTCCTTTCTCTTAGTCTGCAAGTTTTGTTGCATGCAACTCTATAGCTTTCTATTTTCTTACTATGCATAAGGAGCAACGTGAGTATGATTTTCTTGACCAATGTGACTCATTAGTAGGAAAGAGGATGCTACTCAAACTTAAGAATAATGATTTCAATGCCAAGCATATCAGTTCAAGTATTAGTGTTATGCAATACACACTCTGTGAAGACTTAACTGAGAAATTCAATGATGCATCAACTGGACAGATCACTACTCTTTTACATCAAATACTCCAATTTCACTTTCAATTTATGTCTTCATCCTAATCATTTATTTGTAATCATGGTTAGGCCGAAGTGCCGTATGTCACTCTTTCTGAGCAGTCAACCAAGGTACCTAGAAAAAACCCATTCTAACTTAGTGCTTTTCTAAGATGTTAAACAATCATTATATTATAATTAACCTTAGTTTTGCAATGACAATTAACAAGAGCGGTCAATCACTTCGTCATGTTGGGATATATCAAAACTTGTATTCACACACAATCAATTATATGTAGCACTCTCTAAAGTGAAAAGCATGGATGGGCTAAAGATTTATGTGCCAAATGATGGGCGTACAAGAGGACAACCACGAATGTTGTATACAAGGAAATTTTTAGAAATTTGCTGAATTGATGTTATGCGTCTACGGCAAAAATAATACTTTGTATCAAATGTTATCTTTGTTGTCATTCAGAATGTTAATGCTTGAGCAAATTAAAGAAGCTATTGTATTTGTGTTTATTTAAATTTGAGTCACGTTGTTTTATGTTAAGAAGCAAATAAGCATCATTTGGTGTTGAAGCTATATCAGATTATGTGATGGATTAATGTGGGTTGAAACAAGCGTAATATTGCTTTAAATAAATGCTCCCCGCGCAACGCGCGGGTGAGTAAATGCTAGTTTTCCAAAATAAAGACAATGAGAGGAATCTACTTTTGCGTGTTATATATGTGCAATATTAACTCCTATTCAAGCTCATGTTATTGACTTGGACTTTTAATTACTCTAGTACATATTTACTATGACTAGGTTTTTCTGCTCGTCACATGGGTCTTGGGGCCCGTTTGGTACACTAGAATTGATTTTGATGGATATAAAACTAGATATAGAGATGGATATGGAAATGGATATGGAGATGAAAATAAGGTTTAAAAGTGTGTTTAGTATGTACATAAAATTTAAATATTATTTGTATTTAATATGTGAAATTACTAATATGCCCTCACCCAAAAAAACACCTACCTGGGCCACAAATATACAAACCATTGTTCACTACTGTCAATAGTTACTGACATTTGCCAGCAAACAATCAAGCTCATATTAAATTAAACTTAAAAGCTTCATTCAATAAACATACAGAGAATTGAATTAAAAAAAATGCTTTGCTTGAAATTGAAGAAGAACTTAAACAAAAAATAGAAGAAAATCAAGTGATAGACAAAGCTAAGGTTGAGAAAAGATAAAGATTTGGCCACTGAACACAGAGAGAATGAGTCATCGCCACGCTTTAGCCACTATCACAAATTTCTAATCAGAGGAGACTAATAAGAACAAACTAAATGAATATGAAGATTGGGTGGCTGGGTTGATGAATAGATCGAAGAAAAAGGTAATTGCGTTGGGTTGCATATAACCAAGAGAGTAGAGACTGTGAGGACCCAAAGAGAACTCTGTTGCTGAGGACCTAAAGAGGTTGCCGCCACCTTCAAGCTACCAAACAAAAGGTGGGTCTTCATTGATGATGAGCTTAGAGCTGAGGTTGGGGTTCTCTATGTCAAATCTGGGCTCTCTACATAGTCATCATTGGAGCATTGAAGATGGCAAAGTATGGGGAAGCTTATTGATGGCTGGGAATAGCTTGTCAGTGCTAGGTGAGAGGTTTATATGCCACTGCTGGTGGCAGGATGAGACTTGAAGGGGCAAAAAAGAATTTGATCACATGGAATTGGAAATCTTTGCCTTTTTTTATGGAAGTCATTTTGATGGAATTGGAGGGATTGGCTTCCACATGGAAATCTCTATGGCTCTTTATGTTGTACCAAACACACTTAAGGTATGGAATTGAATTCCATTTCCATCTCCAATGGCCCAATTCCAGCATACCAAAAGGGGGCATTAGTTCTTTTTGTCGTCTTGGTTATCTTTGTATTGTTATTGTTATGGTATGCAAAATGAAGTGGCTTATCTTTTATGCTATATTTACATAAGGATCAGTCCATTATATTAAATTTTAGTTGAGGTCATTAATTAATTTATATCATTTTTCTTTTCTAATTAACTTGAATCAAGCAAAGATGGTTTAATGTTCCCTGTGAATGACAACATTATATTTTGTCTGTTATGAGGGAAAGATGTGTAACACCTTATTTCCGTAGTCATTTTGATGAGTTTTATGGAGCACATTTGAACCACTAAGTGATATCCTTTTGCAAAACTGTTTCTATTCCCAACATCAAGATAGGATTCAAATTTATAGTTAAGTGGGTTTTTCTGAAAATTTCAAAATCTTGCGGAAGCGTATTCTAGTGGTTAACAACTTTGTTATTACTCATCGATTATTATCTTTTCTTTTGATGCAATCAGAGTAATTCTCTACTAAAACTTAGTTCATTTATTTACATACACAAACTGTGTAGCCACACAAGCCTACCAAAGTGTCTAAGCCTAATACAAAAACAGTAGACACATTCACATCTTCGTTCCACCTTTGTGTTCCCCTTTTGTAATCCTCTTCTTTGTTCTCAATGTATCTATATGGTTGGGTAAGAAAAAGAGAGATTCAAGAGAATCTCAGTAGCAAACAATGTTAACTATGCATGCAAGATAATGCTTAGTTCATGACATACTTGCTTATATAAATTCATGCCAACATAATGACATTTGCATGCTCATTATTTCGTGCAATACGCCTGTAGCCACAACATAAATAGAAATATAACTTCAATCATTCACATATGTCTCATACAATTCATCAAAGCAATAAAACACATTAATACACAAGCATATACATATCAAATACATGCAATTCAGGAAAGTTTACTACTATTGTCTTTACGTCCTCTTCTTGTTCCCTTTCTTCCAACCATTGGGGTTGCTTCCATTTCCTCTTCTTTGTCACCTCATAGCCCTAAACACCGAACCACATGACTTGTTAGAGCCATGAAATTTATCATCCATATCTTTAATTCTCACAATTCCTTTCAAAACCCACAAATTCGCTGGTCCACCCTAATATTTTCTTTGACCAAATTTGGAAATTCATAACTTTGTCTATGAATCTCCAATTGATTTGGTTCAAAGTCCTATGTGACCCTATTTAAGTTTATTATCAGCGAAAAATATCTCCCTCATCTAACTTGTAACATCCCAAATTTTATATTTACCGAATATATTGTAATTATTTGGGATATTCAATAAAATGGTGAATATTCATGAATTTGGAATTTATGAATTTTAGAAATATTCATATTCATGAGAAAATGGGCAAATTAATTCAAGAAAGAAAATTAGATTATAAAGGCAATGGCAAAATCATAATTTTGCGAATTTTCTCATGAATATTAATTATTTTCCAATTAATTAAAGTTAATTTCAATTAATGAAGGAAAATAAAGGAGAATGTGTATTTAGAATATTCTTAGTCAAATAAATCAAGATTTGTGAAATTGGAAGGAACTTGTGCATAATCAATCAAAGGAATTATGGAAAATGTTGGAACAAATTCTATTTCCATTTTTCCTTGATATTTTCGCCTAGCTTAAGGAAATTGGAGGGAAAAATAGTTATTGAGATCATGTTATGCCAAGTGTCATTAATCCAAGTCAAGAGGAATAAACAATACTTGTTGAATATGAGCACATGGATAAATACCTTAAGATATTATTTCATGCAGCAAGAAGCTTAAGACAAATGGAATGAGAATCCATTTGGTTTCTTAAGGACCCTCTAGGCATGTTAGGCTAGAGAAACAGAGAAGGAAATTGATTCAAATGCAAGTGGACCTTGAGACACAAGTTGGATGAAGATAGGCTTAAGTGCAAGTGTGATGTCATAAAACAATTTCCTACCATTTATCAAATAAGAGAAAAGGTGTAAGAATTTATGAAGCCATAATCCACTATTCCTCTAGTCATTTCACATCAAGCAAGAAGGGAAATTATGAGTTGAAATGCAATTGAGCTTAAGACCATATTCTTTGTGCACAAAAGTCACAGAGTATGTAATTTTGGAATTGAAATAATCAAGTAATTCAAAGAAAAATGAGTAGGATTTTTATGAAGCAAAATTGCTACATCTTTCTCTTGCTCATTTCTTCCAAAGCCAAGGAAAGAAGAGAGAGAGAGAGACCTTAAGAAAGTTTAAGCTAGAGAGAAGGAAGAAGAGGAAAACCAAGGGTTTAGCAAGCTCATCCTAAGCTCAAGGAGAGAGATAGGAGAATATCTAGAGAGAGAAAGTTCAAGAACTCAAGAGGTAACTTCACAAATCTCAAATCCATACTAGTATAATGTTGTTGATGTGTATGGTTGGATTTTGTGATTTTTGTTGAGTTTGTAAATTTGGAAAGTCCTAACCTTAAGGGGTTATGCTGCCCAAATTTATTTAAATCATGGTTAGAATGTGTTGAAATGGCTTAGTAATGGATTAGAAGTGGAAAGGCATATGCTTTAGTGGTTAAATCTCAAAGTTGCCATTTTTCCTTTTTGTTTTAGAGATATTTCGGTCAGCACTGTTTTGGGGGAAGGAGTTGGATTTTCCATGATTTTATATTCCATTGGATTCAGGAGGGAAAATTATGTGGGGTTACAATTGGTCACTTTTTCAGAAAAGCCCGAAAAAGCATAATTACGAAAACGCCCCTAAAACCCTAAAGCGGGGCTTCAAGGTCAATTTCATAATTTGACACTGAATTTGGTAATTCCAAGCATCGAAATGGATTCCTTGGGTGAAAATTTGTCAGAATAGCCCTAGTTAAAATTTTGAAAAAGTACAATCGGGCTGGGTCGACGGATATTGGCCGAGGTCCCAAGGCCATTTTGGTAAATTTTCACCATAGGCTAGTATAACCTCAAGAAACACTATGGAAGTGTCTAAAATGGTACTTAGATAGGTTATGACCTTTTTTTGTACATTTAATATTTTAGGACAAGTCTGAAGCCGAAAGGTGACATATTTTACGAGGCATGCGAAAAGGGGTTGATAGAGCTTTGAGATAGGAACATTATCTTTCATACATCATGCCATAGTTCATATGATTGTGTGGTCTCCATTGTTTATAAATGTGCTAAAACAATCAACATGGTTTGCCTAGAAGGGGCAGTTAGTGCCAGAGGTGCACCTTACTGGGAGTTGGTTAAGAATCCAACTGGTCTACAATTACTGAGGCTGGGACCTACTCATGTATACATGACGATGATGTGTTTATATTATTAATCATTGGCGCATACATGGCGCATATCATATTTACTTTTTGCATTTTCTATGAACGATAGCATGTTTCTACTGGGATTCCTTGGAATCTCACCCCGTTTTCTAAACAAACATCTCAGCTAATGCCAGTAGATCAAAAGGTAAGGCTTAGACACAGGGAAGTGATTGCCACGTGTCTCGAGGCAAAGCTAAAGTTCATGGTTATAGTTATTTTATGTTTGAAATACTTTTGGATATCCTGTAAATATTAGAAATACTATCGCATTCTGTATTTTGACTTTGGGCTATAAACAACTACTTTTATCAGTATATATGTACTTTTTTGTATGCATGTGGAACTTAGTTTATATTACTCTGTGTATATCAAAATGGAAACGGGTGTTGACATTTTTGGTATCAGAGCTAATAAGCGATTCTGACATTATCAAAATGGTATACTGATATGGTTTTGTTTGCATGGCGGTAAGACATCATGAGTAGTTCGAGTGAGCCTATGATAGTGATCAGCAGTACCAATGAGTCATCTAGGGGCGAGACGATGGTGAACCAGTGTATTCCTGACAGATAACCAATGATAGACTATTACGGACATGGTGGTATGCGTATTAGATACATGGCACAGAAGAGTATGTAGCAGCTACTTGTGTATAGTCCAGAGCTGAGGCCAGCATGCCCAAGAGTATCACAGTCAAGGAGACTGCAGAGGATCCAAATGAGTATCCAAAGTAGGATTCCGATTATAAACCATAGGAGATCCAGTTGGATGAGCCGAGTAACCGTGAGTCCATAGCATAACCAGTGTATGTGCCGTATGACCTACATCCGGACCTGGATTTGTCATACCACCTCAAGGCCAAATATCATAGGACACTGTAGTAGCACGATACACTAGAGGCTGATACCTTGCATTCCTTGATGGTGTGGAGTCTCTCTATTGACTTCAGATACCGTTGGGGGTTTTGGTGTCTTACGTGTGCTGGGTTTCTTCCATGATGTACTTTTGCCCGGACTCAGCATTTTGGAACAAGCAAAAGAACCTTATCATTGAGCGGGGCTCGAAGACAAACTTCTAGACATTCCAGAGGCACATTATAGGGCTACTGTGAGATTTTATGTACACCAAGTGATGTGGGGTCTATGTGATTTATTTTGGAAACCGGAGCCTTACCGACACATACTATGAGCTAAAGGCAGTTAGGCAGAACCAACAGATAGAGAAAGAGTTAGTTAGAGTATGTATTGTTATGTAAAGGACTAATATGTCATGTACAATAGTATATAGGATATGTGATGTTTCTATTTCTCCATAACTACTGTAAATAGTTGTTATATGCTATGTATGACATATCTGTTACCCTGACTTTTATGAAATGACAGAAATGCCATTTGCTCTTATATCAAAATTTATTCTTCTCTAATTTCATGTATAGTGATTTATAGAGATGGTACAAATATAGAAGGTAGTAGTGGCTGAGGTAGAGGTCAAGGCAGAGGATGTGGTAGACATGGTAACAACGAGGAAGATCCAAGGCCAGACCCCTTCCAACAACAAATATTGGATATGTTAGAATAGCAACAAACTATAATGAATGAAATAAGAGGTGACCTTCAGGGAGTACAACAAAGACAGGATCATCTAGAGAATCATCTAGATGAATTTATGTGGGGAAATTAAGAAGTACTGGAGGAACCCTAACCAGAGGATTTACTACCAGAGCCTGAAGTAGATATTCAAACTTGGCTGAGCAAGTTACGTAAACAACAACCACCTATGTTCAGGGGGAAGTTTGATCCTCAACTAGTAAAAGATTGGTTGGCTTGTTTGGACAAGATTTTTGATATGTTGCAATGCCTAGATAAGGTAAAAGCCCGGTTAGCTATTTACAAGTTGGAAGGTGATGCTGATTGTTGGTGGAAGGGCACAGATCTTACCTTGAAGGAAAGGAATATTCCTATCAAATGGGAACTATTCCAGAAAAAGTTCAACAAGAAGTAATTCCCCCAACTATCAAAAGAGAAAAGGAAAAAGAGTTTCTGTGTATCAAACAACAAGACCGGGAGAGCTTTGACGATTGCTTAGCCCGATATCTTCAACTGTCACGATATTCGTCGTACTACAAACTAAATGATAATGAAGAGTGGAATGTAGACATGATGATTGAAGGGTTGAGACCCAATTTAAAGATAAGTTGATTTCTCAACACTTTACCAAGTTCAACAAAGTAGCTAAGAGTGCTGGTACATTGAGAAGCGTATGTCGAGCCTGGTGACACAGACTAGTACTAGAGGTGCTTCTGGAAGCGGTAGCTTAGCATAAAAATGAAAGGATAAAAGTAGATTTTCTAGAGGGGATTCTAAAAGATCGAATCAATTTGGGGGCCAAAGAGGCCAGGGTTTTTTTGGAAGCAAGAACTGTCGACGTTGTTGAAAGCCACTTCACCCTGGTAGACCTTGCAGCGGGATTTTATATAGGCCAGACCCGAGTAAACCACTTATTTGTTATATTTGCAACAACCCGGGACATATGGCCAGGGATTATCCAGAAAAGCAGTAACCGGTAGAGACTAGACCTAGGGTTTTATACAAGGTCTATACACTGACATAGGAAGGAGCCATAAAGTCTCTGGAGCTAATTCAAGGTATGATTTCTTTGAATGGAAGTCTAGTACATGTTATGTTTTCTGGTGCAAGCCATTCATTCATTGCATATGACTACGTGAGACAGTTACATTTACATGTGCATAAATCCCCATATGCTTTGGTTGTATCTACACTTATGGGCACTCAAATTGTGATGGCCAACATTTTTTTGAATTGTGTGGTAAATGCTGAGGTGCATGAATCTATTATAGATCTTATTTGTTTGCTATTGCAAGGGTTGGAATTGATTTTGGGGATTGACTGCTTCACAGTGAATGGTGTGTTACTAGATTATAAGTAGAAGAGGGTTATATATCTAAATCCACAATCACGAGCTGAAACAAAAATTACTCTTAACCTTCTCTCTGCGACTAAGGTTGAGAGATATTTACAGAAAGGTTGTCAGGGGTATATGGTATTTTGCTCTATGCAATCAAAGGCCAGTGTAACCTTGGAAAGTACCCCTGTAGTAAGTGAGTTTCCTGATGTATTTCCGGAGGATGTTGTGGATTACCTCTAGATAGGGAAGTGGAGTTCTCAATTTCCAAAACCCCATACAGTATGGCCCCAAGTGAAATGGCAGAGCTAAAGAAACAGATCGAGGAGCTACTTGAGAAAGGATTCATACGACTAGCGTATCACCCTATGGTGTTCCAGTGCTTTTCATCAAGAAGAAAGATGGAAGCCTGCATCTCTGTACTGATTATCGAGAGTTGAACAAGGTGACTATAAAGAACAAATATCCATTCCCTAGGATTGACGATTTGCTCAATCAGTTGTCTGGTTCCTATGTATTCTTAAAGATCGACTTGTGATCGGGATACCACCAGTTGAAGGTAAAACCCGAAGATGTATCGAAGATGGCTTTCAGGACTAGATATGGGCATTACGAGTTTCTAGTGATGCCATTTGGACTGACCAGTGCACCTACTGTGTTCATAGACTACATGAATCAAATCTTCCATCCGTACCTGAACCAGTTCATTATATTCTTTATCGACGATATACTGGTATATTCTCAAAGTAAAGCTGAACACAAGCAGCATCTGAGAACTATGTTAAACATATTGTGAGATAGGCAACTCTATGCCAAGCTGAGCAAGTGTGAATTCTGGCTTTCAGAGGTAAAGTTTCTGGGCCATGTTGTCTCATAACAAGGGGTCTCTGTTGATCCTAGTACGGTGGAAGCAGTACTGAACTGGAAGAGACCAGAGACTGTATTTGAAGTGCGTAGTTTTCTAGGCCTAGCTGGTTATTATCGAAGGTTTATATAAAATTTCTTCAGAATTGTATTACCATTGACGACATTGGCGCGGAAAGCTCAATATTTTGTGTGGGATGAGAATTGTGAGAAGAGCTTTCTAGAGTTGAAGCAGAGGTTAACTACAACATCAGTGCTGATGATCCCAGATCAGCAATTTACATATGTTGTTTATACAGATGCCAGTGGGCAGGGATTGAGATGTGTGTTGATACAGCATGGTAGAGTGGTGGCATATGCATCTCGTCAGCTGAAACCTCATGAACTAAACTATCAAACTCATAATCTTGAGTTGGCGGTAATTGTGTTTGCTTTGAAAATCTGGAGACATTATCTCGATGGTGAGACTGTCGACTTGAACTGTGACCACAAGAGCTTGAAGTACTTGTATGATCAGAAAGAGCTCAACATGAGACAGCGCAGATAGATGGAGTTGCTGAAAGACTACAATCTAGAAATCAAATGCCATCCCAGTAAGGTTAATATTGTTGCTGATGCATCAGCAAAAAATCAGTACAGGTGGTGGCAGCCATGTTGATCTATGAGCAGAAATTGATCGAGGATTTTAGAGATTTAAATATGTCTAGTCAGATTCTGTTAGCTAGTGGGATTAGCCAGATATACAATGATATGAGGGCTGCAATTGAAGAAGCCCAACAATATGATGAGCAACTACTATCTATCAGAGCTATGATTGATAGAGGCAAAACTCAAGAATACAACTTGTCACCCAGCGGACTAGTCAGATACAAGAAGCAGATTTATGTTCCACCGCAACCAGAACTGAAATGACAAATCCTGGAGAAGGCATATAAGAGTAAGTATACTCTGCATCCAAGGGCTACTGTAATGCCCCAAAATGTGATTAAGTGCTAATGACATTAAATGTGAATGTAATTATTATTAAAAGTAAAAGTGCATTTTCCCACATGTGAGTAGTGTGGGTTCTTACTCGAGTGTATCTTGTCTCACTCGAGTGCACATGTATTTTTCAATATGAACTCGCATCTCTGGATATCACTCGCAGCCTATCTTTCAAGAGTATGTTTTAGCAATCGCGGGTGTTGTGCCATCACTCAAGTACCAAAGTTATTGCTTAAGTACACTTCTTACTTTAAGTTTTTCCTTGCTCTCGGGTAAATACTTCTTGTACCGTACTTTGCAGGACTCGAGTGAGTATGTGGCTATCACTCGAGTATTGAGTTCAAGCTCGAGTGAAAAAATGCTTATCACTCAAGTGCCAGTTTTCATCACTCAAATGCATCAATTAAAATCACAGCAATGACTACTTCTGCTCCTTGGTTGACTTGATTAAATGATTATAGTGATAACCAACCCAAGTATTATGAGTTATTAAAGAACTGGAATAGGTAATAAATCGTCGTCCTTGATTCTGGTTTATAGGATTCAATGTTTGCCCTATTCGTGATCCACCTGTGCCAGAGCATAATCGAAAGAACAAGGTAGTGATGCTTTCTCTTATACTATATGTGATACATTGTATGTTTGATTGATCATTGAATTATGATAATTTTGAATGCTGTAAAGCTTGTGGATGTGAAAGCCGAAAGACTATGTGACAACCGTAAAGGCTATGTGAAAGCCGAAAGGCTATGTGAAAGTCGAAAGGCTATGTGTAAGGCACAAGGCTATGTGTATGCTGCGAAAACAATGTGTATGTCGTTGAGGCAATATGTATACTATGATTGTTGCTGTTGTGCTTAATGATGATTTACTAACATGCTATGTGATTATATATTATATGAGCGATTTGTTACTACTGGGATTCTCTTGAATCTCATTATTTACATTGATTAACCTATAGACAGGGCAAGTGGCTCGAAGGAGAAACAAACAACCAACAGCGACAAGGACTCCTTGTGGGATATGATTTTGATAGTTGGTTGTCAAATTTTGGTCAGGATTACTGTACATATTATGGATGTAAATGTTTTGTATGATGTTATGTAATCCCTTAGTTGGAAAATTGTTGGGGCAGTAATGCCCTTAAACCCTTAAGTTATTATATGAAACCCGAGGGGGGGTTGCCGGGAATTTTGGTGTGCACTCTGATATATATAATTGCAACTCAACTATGTAGGTTAATTATATTCGAAATATAGATATGAGGCCGAATTAAACATGCTTTAAAAGAAAATTTTTGAAAACCCTATCTTGCGAATAGGATTGGAAATAAGTCTTTTAACATCAGAAAGTCTCTAATTCATCTTAATTATGCATTTTTGAATAATTAATATAGTTTATAAGGCAGGGGGTTATATTTGTGGTATCAAAGCTATAGTTCCTGGCAAGGGTAGAGTTTGCTAGGATAGCTCCCTTAGTTTTATCTGTAGGGATAGAAGATAACTTCTGATAGTTTGTTGTGTATACACATGTATGTTCTGCTATTATGGATATATATGAGTTTTACGGACTATATGTATACATTATATGTGATACTGACATGGCGAATCATTATAGAATTGAAAGATATAATGGCTCGCCCGAGATTCATATGTCTAGACCTAGAGGTAAAGGTGGTTAATGATAATCCACCGGATCCTATGCGGGAAATGATGGGTCTGATTAGAGAACAAAGAGATATGATTAACAAGCTGAGAGAAGAGATAGCCAAACAAAATGAAGACTAGGTCTAGTCCACCCAGGAGGAGACCCAAGAAGAGATACAACAAGGAGAAACTGCGAAGGGGAACATACGACCCTTAGAGTCACCTCCTAACGCAGAACCAAACCAAGAATCTTCTGGGGTTCTAGTTAGAGAAGAGAGAGATCTTCAATTCTGGGTCTCAAAATTCTGTAAGCATCTACCTCCGGTGTTCAGAGGGAGATTTGATCCTCAAGTAGCTGAAGACTGGTTGAACTGTCTGGAGAAAATGTTTGAAGTGCTTGAGTGCCCAACTGAAGTAAAGGCACAGTTGGCTATGTACAAGTTGGAGGGAGATGCGGATCATTGGTGGTGAAATATCTCCCTGACCTTGCGAAACAAAAATGTGCCACTGACCTGGGAGTTGTTTCAACAACAGTTTAATGGAAAAGTACTTTCCTAAGTCAGTACGACTCGAGAAGGAAACTGAATTTTTATCTATCAAGCAGGGTGATTCAGAGACCTTCGATGATTATTTATCTCGTTTCATCCGGCTGGCCGGGTATTCCTCTTATCTATGGCGTATGGATGATAAGGAATGGAGTTCTGATATGTTAATTCGTGGGTTGAGGCGTAAATTGAGAAAGAGGTTAGCCACCCACCAATTCACTGAATTTAACAAAGTAATGGAAGAATGTAGAATAACTGAGAACAACTTAAGAGATTTATACCCCGTTAAGGGTGCCATTAGCTACAGTGAACCCAGTAAGGGTAATACTTCCCAGAAGTTGAAGGGCCAGGGATTCCCCTCATCTAAGGGCAGTGGCAAAAAGCCCTATCATTCTGGAGATTATGAACCTCAAAAAGCCTCCATTGTATGGATATGTCCCCGCTGCAGTAAAGCACACTATGGCAGCACCTGTCAAGGTCAAGTGCTCTGTTTCAACTGTAAACAACCGGGGCACATTTCTAGATTGCAAGCAGCCATAGGTAGAACAAAGACTGAGGAATCAGGGTAGGGTGTTCACTATGACCCACGAGAAAGCCCGGAAATCCCCTGACCTATCCAAGGTAAAATCCTCCTTAATGGTAATTTGTTGCAAGCTTTATTCAATTCGGGTGTAAGTCACTCTTTCATTGCTTATGATTGTGTGAACCGTTTGTGATTAAATGTGCACAAATTGCCATTTGATTTAGCTGTGTCAATGCCGATGGGTGTCAAAGCTTTGACCACTGAAGCTTGTTTAAATTGTGTAATAACTGTTGAGGGGTATGAATCCATTATAGATTTGATTTGTCTGCCACTTTATCAATTAGAAGTCATTTTGGGTTTTGATTAGTTGACGGTGAATAATGTGTTGCTTGATTGTAGGAATAAGAGGATAGTATACCCTACTTAGTAGAATGCTTATAATACGAATGCCATTTTAAATTTCATTTTATCAGGCAAGGCTGAGAAATATCTGAAGAAGGGGTGCTAGGGGAATATAGTGTTCTTTTCCATACAGGGAGAGACAGAAGAAACTCTAAGTAGTATACCCGTAGTACGAGAATTTCCTGAGGTATTTCTGGACAATCTTATTGGATTGCCTCCTGAAAGGGAAGTTCAGTCCCAATTGAAACTGTGCCCAGAGTTAGTTCTATATCTAAGGCCCCATTCCGAATGGCCCCAAATGAAATGGCGGAGTTAAAGAAACAGATTGAAGACTTGCTTGAAAAATGGTTTATTAGGCCCAGTGTGTCGCTGTGGGGGGCTCCATTATTGTTTGTCAAAAAGAAAGATGGGAGTTTACATTTATGTATTGATTATAGGGAATTGAACAAGATTACCGTCAAGAACAAGTATCCTCTCCTGAGAATGGATGACCTTTTAGATCAACTGTCTGGTTCGTGTGTGTTTTCAAAAATTGATCTAAGGTCAGGTTATCATCAGCAACGTGTGAAAGCAGAAGATGTACCAAAGACTGTTTTCAGGACTAGGTATGGGCACTATGAGTTTTTAGTAATACCCTTTGGCCTAACTAATGCACTTACGGTATTCATGGATTACATGAATCACATCTTTTGACAATATCTGGATCAATTCGTTGTGGTATTTATTGACGACATTATGATATACTCTAAAAGTAGGGAGGAACATAAGCATCATTTGCGAATTATGTTGGAAATATTGTGTGAGAAGCAGCTCTATGCCAAGTTTAGTAAGCATGAGTTTTAGCTACCAAAGTAAAATTATTAGGCCATGTTATCTCACAAGAAAGGGTCTTAGTGGATCCCAGAAAGTGGAAGTAGTACTAGACCAGAAAAGGCCAGAAATTGTTGTTGAGATACGCAGTTTTTTGGGTCTTGCTGGTTACTACCGGAGATTCATCCATAATTTCTCTCTATTACCTTGCCGATAACCAAGCTCACGAGAAAGGATCAGCCATTTGTGTAGGATAAGCGTTGTGAAAATTGTTTTGTTGAACTAAAGGAGAGGTTGACTACGGCGCTTGTATTGATTATACATGATTCCAGCTTGACCTATGTTATGTATAGTGATGCGAGTAAGTAGGGATTAGGGTGTGCCCTTATGTAGTAAGGACGTGTGGTGGCCTATGCCTCCCGACAGTTGAAACCTCATGAAATGAATTATCCCACCCATGATTTGGAGCTTGCGGCAATTATGTTTGCGTTGAAAATATGACAGCATTATTTGTATGATGTAATGGTAGAATTGTATTGCGACCATAAGAGTCTCAAGTATTTGTATGATAAAAAAGAATTGAACATAAGACAGCGTTGCTGGATAGAGTTGCAGCAATGTTGATTTAGGAAGTCAAGTTGATAAAAGACTTTTAAGATTTGAATTTTTCAAACTAGATTGTCTGTGTTAATTTCACCTTGATGAGGGCTTCATCTCTATGGTTTTAGATTTTTGAAAGAACGTGTTTGAGAGATTGAGAAAAATTGAAAGTGGTGGAATCATAGAACAAGCTTTGGAAAGTGAAAGAGGTGAGAAATAGCTTCCTTTTGATCTATATATTTTGGTTATTGGTTAAGTTTTGGAATTTATGGATTTTGCCCTGATTTTAGTATTAGTTTGGAATGAATGAATTTCCTAGTGTATTATGGTGGAATTGGTGTCATATTGTGTCATTAGAACAATAGAATTGGTTTAGAACTTGGAATGGAAAGGATTGCAATGTTGAGACTTATGTATTTGTGTTGATATGTTTTGACCAATGTGGAATATGTCAATGTGATGTGAATTTGGTTATTTTAGTGTTTCTAATGGGCTCCTTGTGAAAATTTGGCTGGAAATAATGTTGGTTGTTGATTTTGGAGCCATTGGACACATTGGTTGAAAATTTGGGAAAAATTCTGTCAAGGGAAACTGTGTTTCATTTTGGCTTCTGACAGAGCATTACTCGAGTGCAACATCATATTTTCTCTTCCCATTCATATTTTCAGTTACATTTCCATGCGAACAGCAAAAGTGCATTTTCCAACTTGCTAGTAATGCGGGTTCTCACTCGAGTGCACGTGTATTTTGCACTATGAACTCATATCTTTGGATATCACTTGCAGCCTATCTTTTAAGAGTATGTTTTAGAACTCGCAAGTATTGTGCCATCACTCGAGTACCAAAGTTATTGCTCTAGTGCACTCCTCACTTTAAGTTTTTCCTTGCTCTCGGGTAAACATGTCTTGTACAGCTCTTTGCAGGACTCAAGTGATCGTGAGGCTATCACTCGAGTATCGAGTTCATGCTCGAGTGAAAAAATGCTTATCACTCGAGTGCCAGTTTTCATCACTCGAGTGCATCAGTTAAAATCACAGCAATGACCACTTTTGCTCCTTGGTTGACTTGATTAAATGATTATAGTGATAACTAACCCAAGTATTATGAGTTATTAAAGAATTGGAATAGGTAATAACTCGTCGTCCTTGATTCTAGTTTATAGGATTCGATATTTTTCCTATTCATGATCCACTTGTCCCAGGGCACAATCGAAAAGAACAAGGTAGTGACACTTTCTCTTATACTATATGTGATGTATTGTATGTTTAATTGATCATTGAATTGTTATGATTTTGAATGTTGTACAGCTTGTGGATGTGAAAGCTGTAAGGCTATGTGAAAGCTGAAAGGCTATGTGAAAGCTTAAAGGCTATATGAAAGTCGAAAGGTTATGTGTAAGGCACAAGGCTATATGTATGTTGCGAAAACTATGTGTATGCCACTAAGGTAATGTATATACGATGATCGTTGCTACTGTACTGATTGATGAGATACTTACATGTTATGTGATTATATATTATATAAGTGATTTGTTACTACTGGGATTCTCTTGAATCTAATTCTTTCCATTGACTAACCTACAGACAGGGTAAGTAGCTCGAAGGGGAAACAAACAACCAATGGTGGCTAGGACTCCTTGAGGGATATGATTTTGATAGTTCGTTGTCAAATTTTTTTCGGGATTACTGTACATATTATGGATGTAAATTTTTTGTATGATGTTATGTAATCCCCTAGTTGGAAAATTGTTGGGGTGGTAATGCCCTTAAACCCTTAAGTTATTATATGAAACCCTGGGGGATTGCCAGGAATTTTGGTGTGCACTTTGATATGTATAAATGCAACTGAACTATGCAGGTTAATTATATTTGAAATGTGGATATGAGGCCGAATTAAACATGCTTTGAAAGAAAATTTTTGAAAACCCTATCCTGCGGATGGGATTGGAAATAAGTCTTTTAACATCAGAGGGTCTGTAATTCATCTTAATTATGCATTTTTGAATAATAATTATGGTTTATAAGCCAGGGGGTTATAGCTACAAAGATGTACCACGGCATGAAGGCTCAATACTATTGACCAGGGATGAAAAAGGAGTTGATTGAGTTCATCGCTCGTTGCCTAACATGCCAAAAAGTGAAAGTTGAACATCAGCGACCATCGAGGCTTTTGACAAACCCTGAGAGTACTAAATGGAAGTGGGAAAGTGTTACTATGGATTTCATGATAGGGTTACCTAAGGTCAGAAACCATGACGTTATTTGGGTGATAGTCAATAGATTCATGAAGACAGCTCACTTCTTGCCTATTAGTATTCACTATTCTCTTGATAAATTGGTGGAAATCTACATTAAGGAGATTTTGAGATTACATGGTACTCCAAAGAACATCATCTCGAATCAAGATCCACGGTTCACTTCTAAGTTTTGTAAGGCAGTTCATGAATCTTTGGGTACCAAGCTCCGATTCAACACGGCATATCATCCTCAAACTGATAGGCAGACAGAGCAAACATTTCAAACCCTTAAGGATATGCTAAGGGTGTGTGTACTTGATTACAAAGGTAGTTAGGACAAATTCCTTCCATTGGCAAAGTTTGCCTACAACAATAGTTACCATTCGAGCATCCAAATGGCTCCATATGAGGCACTTTATGGGAGGAAGTGTCAATAGCCCTTATGCTGGACTGAGTTGTCTAAGGGGCAATTGCTAGGGCCAGATCTTATTGACCAGATAATGGAGCAGATAAAATTGATTGAGCAGACGTTGATTTCTACTCAGAGTCAACAAAAAACTTATGCGAACATAAGGCCAAAACCTCTAGAATTTGAAGTTGGAGACTACGTGTTTATGAAAGTATCACCTGTTATAGGTATTGGCAGACACTACAAAAAAAATGAAAATTAGCGACGGAATTTCATTTCGTCGCTAATCCGTCCCTAATCCCTCACAAATTCCATCACTAAAATTAGCGACAGAATTTAGCGTTGGAATTTTTCCCCACATTCCGTCGCTTAATTCCGTCCCTAATCCGCCACTAATTCCGTCTCTAAAATTAGCGATGGAAATTAGCGACAGAATTTTCCGTCACTAAATTAGTGATAGAATAGAGACAGAATCATATTCCGTCGCTAAATTCCGTCCCTGATTCGTCTTTAATTCTGTCATTAAAAATTAGCAACGGAATATTTCCGTCGCAAATTTAGTAACGGAATTACATTCCAACTCTAAATTTTGTCCCTAATCTGTCTCTAATTCCATCATTAAAAATTAGCGACGGAATTGTTCCGTCCCTAATTTCCATCTCTAATCCGTCTCTAATTTCCGTCATAAATAATTAATTTTTCAATAATTATATTTTTTTATAATTATAAATTTATAATATAAATATTAAAATAAATAAATAAAATTATTAATTCAAATTTAATTTTGAAATTGAAATTATAATATAATATATTAGAATTTTTAATAATATATTATATACAAATAAAAATAAAAATTTTATAAACACAAAAAAATATATATATATATCATAAAATGAATAAAAAGATATTAATAATAAAAATTTCGGTAAAAGAATTACATAAAATAAAATAAGAAAACTAAATTCAAATATTTAATAATAGATTAAATATTGTATTTCTAATTTTGTTCACAAAGAAATATATATATATATATATATGATTTTGCATTTAAATTACACAGGTTCTTCTTAGCTCAACTGGTAAAGGCACTGGCACACGCGTGGGAGGTCAAGTCTTCGAATCCCAACTTGGTCACAAAATGCAACTAATTTGTGACTTGGACACATGGCGCGCGATGGAGGGTGACACGTGGCGGTAGACCTGGACAAGTGGAGGGCGAAGGTGAGGCGGCGAAGGCTGACGGGGACACGTGGCCGGCAGTGGGTACACGTGGTGGCCGCCGGTAAGGGACATGTGGAGGCTCATTGTGAGGACATATGGCAATTAAAATTATATAAAAAAAATGTTTTCCGATGGATTAGAGACGGAAATTCCGTCTCTAAGTAGAGGCGGAAAATTCCGTCGCTAAATTCTGTCTCTAATTATTAAAATTCCGTCTCTAATTAGAGACGGAATTTAGCGATGGAATTTTCCATCGCTAAATTAGCGATGGAACATTCCGTCACTTATTAGTGAATTCCGTCTGTTCCGTCACTTATTAGTGAATTCCGTCTCTATTTAGTGACGGAATGTTCCGTCGCTAATTTAGCGACGGAATTTAAAATTCCGTCCCTAATTAATTAGTAACGGTCTTTTTACCGACGGAACAAATTCCGTCGCTAATTTGGTTCCGTCGCTAATTTCCGTCGCTAAACTAATTAGTGACGGAAATTCCGTCACTAAATTCCGTCTCTAATCCGATGTTTTTTTGTAGTGAGAGCATTGAAAGTAAGGAAGCTGCAACCAACGTACATTGGTCCATTTGAAATCTTGGCGAAGATTGGGCCTATAGCGTATTGCATCACTGTGTCACCGAATTTGAGCATGCTACACTATGTTTTCCGTGTTTCTCAGTTGAAAAAGTATCAACATGATCCAGAACATGTAATAGAATATGAAGATATGGAAATACGGGAAGATTTGACTTATGAAGTCACACCTGATCGAATCATCAATCGGCAGGAGAAGCAGCTCAGGAACAAGAGCATTTTGTTCATCAAGATTGTCTAGAAAGGGTTATGGCCCAAAGAGGCTACATAGGAAACTGAGGAAAGTATGAAGAAATGTTACTCGGAATTTATGGTTGTATAAGTATAGATAATTTCGGGGACGAAATTCAATTAAGTGGGGGAGAACTGTAACATCCCAAATTTTATATTCACTGAATATATTGTAATTATTTGGGAAATTCAATAAAATGGTGAATATTTATGAATTTGGAATTATGAATTTTAGGAATGTTCAGATTCATGAGAAAATGAGCAAATTAATTCAAGAAAGAAAATTAGATTACAAAGGTAATGGCAAAATCATAATTTTGCCAATTTAGCACAAGATTAATTATTTTCCAATTAATTGAAGTTAATTTCAATTAATGAAGGAAAATAAAGGAGAATATGTATTTATAATATTCTTAGTCAAATAAATCAAGATTTGTGAAATTGGAAGGAACTTGTGCATAATCAATCAAAGGAATTATGGAAAATGTTGGAACAAATTCTATTTCCATTTTTCCTTGATATTTTCGCCTAGCTTAAGGAAATTGGAGGGAAAAATAGTTATTGAGATCATGTTATGCCAAGTGTCATTAATCCAAGTCAAGAGGAATAAACAATACTTGTTGAATATGAGCACATGGATAAATACCTTAAGATATTATTTCATGCAGCAAGAAGCTTAAGACAAATGGAATGAGAATCCATTTGGTTTCTTAAGGACCCTTTAGGCATGTTAGGCTAGAGAAAAAGAGAAGGAAATTGATTCAAATGCAAGTGGACCTTGAGACACAAGTTGGATGAAGATAGGCTTAAGTGCAAGTGTGATGTCATAAAACAATTTCCTACCATTTATCAAATAAGAGAAAAGGTGTAAGAATTTATGAAGCCATACTCCACCATTCCTCTAGTCATTTCAGATCAAGCAAGAAGGGAAAATATGAGTTGAAATGCAATTGAGCTTAAGACCATATTGTTTGTGCACAAAAGTCACAGAGTAGGTAATTTTGGAATTGAAATAATCAAGTAATTCAAAGAAAAATTAGTAGGATTTTTATGAAGCAAAATTGCTACATCTTTCTCTTGCTCATTTCGTCCAAAGCCAAGGAAAGAAAAGAGAGAGAGAGAGAGACCTTAAGAAAGTTTAAGCTAGAGAGAAGGAAGAAGAGGAAAACCAAGGGTTTAGCAAGCTCATCCTAAGCTCAAGAAGAGAGAGAGAGGAGAATTTCTAGAGAGAGAAAGTTCAAGAACTCAAAAGGTAACTTCATAAATCTCAAATCCATACTAGTATAATGTTGTTGATGTGTATGGTTGGATTTTGTGATTTTTGTTGAGTTTGTAAATTTGGAAAGTCCTAACCCTAAGGGGTTATGCTGCCCAAGTTTCTTTAAATCATGGTTAGAATGTGTTGAAATGGCTTAGTAATGGATTAGAAGTGGAAAGGCATACGCTTTAAGGGTTAAATCTCAAAGTTGCAATTTTTCCTTTTTTTTGAGAGATATTTCGGTTAGCATTGTTTTGGGGGAAGGAGTTGGATTTTCGATGATTTTATATTCCATTGGATTCAGGAGGGAAAATTGGGTGGGGTTACAGTTGGTCACTTTTTTAGAAAAGCCTGAAAAAGCATAATTACAAAAACGCCCCTAAAACCCTAAGGCGGGGATTCAAGGGTAATTTCATAATTTGACACTGAATTTGGTAATTCCAAGCCTGGAAATGGATTCTTTGGGCAAAAATATGTCAGAATAGCCCTAGTCAAAATTTTGGAAAAGCATAGCTGGGTCGGGGTCCCAGGGCATTTTGTTAAGTTTTCACCATATGCTAATATAAGCACAAAAAACACTATGGAAGTGTCTAAAATGGTACTTGGATAGTTTATAACCTTTTTTTTGTACATTTAATATTTTAGGATCAAGTCGGGAGCCGAAAGGTGACACATTTTACGAGACATGCGAAAAGGCGTTGATAGAACTTTGAGGTAGGAACATTATCTTTTATACATCATGCCATAGTTCATATGATTGTGTGGTCGCCATTGTTTATAAATGTGCTATAATAATCAACATAGTTTTCCTACAAGGGGAAGTTAGTGCCAGATGTGCACCTACACTGGGAGTTAGGTAAGAATCCAACCGATGTACGATTAGTGGAGCTGAGCCCTACTCATGTATACATAATCATGATGTCACTGCTACAAAAAATTTGAAAGGTGTCGCACATTTTGTGGCACTTTTTTAAAGAAGTGTCACAACTGCCTTTTTTTTCTTTTTCTATTTAATTTTGTTAAAATTTTGGGGATCAACTGTGGCGCCTAGTCCCAGCTGGTCTCTGCCCAAGGCAGGCGCCACATCTAGTCCCCGAAATTTTAAAAAAATAAAATAGAAAAACAAAAGGCAGATGTGGCACTTCTTTAAAGAAGTGCCACAATTGGCTGGATGTGAATTTCAACTCTCCCGCCAATCATATTTCCCTCCTTTAACTTTATTTTTTGTCTTTTCCCTCCCTTTTTCCTTTTTATTCCCTCTTCCTCAGCTCGCGTTGACGCCCCTCCCCCTGTAAAAGATATCACTTTCTCTAGCACAACAAACACACACACTCATCCTCTTCATTAAATTCTCTTATCCCTTTTTCTATTTTTGTTTCATTCGTCCCCACTCCTATCCCTAGTTGTTCCCTTTTCTTCATACTCTCTGTCTCTCTTCCTCTTTTGAAACCCACTTCAGTTGATCCCCACTCCACTCCACAGCTCACATTTGCTCATCCTCGTCACTCAAGCTAGCGTCACCAACATGGTCCCCCACTCCCTGCGCTGGTCAATTAATAGATTTGTAAGAAGAAGACTGTTTCACTCGAGCTTGCTTTGTTTAAATTTTTTTTAGTCAAGATAAACCGTAATATAACGTTTGCCTTTTTGTTCCTAATTTAATAGGAAAGAGTGAAAACCTAGCTTGTTTCGTTTGCCTTTTTTCTTTGTTTAAATTTTTTGGCCGACAAGCTTGCGTTTTTTTGTAATCTTTTAATTTACTTAATTAGTGGTTGATGTACTATGTTCACATATCAAGTTCTTGTATTTTGATATTTTTTATGTTAGCTTTGGAGAGTATTAATGTAAGAACATTATTGTTGGGGAAATGACAATAAATATATTATTGTGTAAGAACATTATTGTTGGGGAACTTGAATTTTAAATGTGCAAATTATATATATATATATATAACAGGTTGAAATATAAAATAGAACGATTGACAATTTGTGGAGATGATAAACACGAAAGCTACTCATTTTATTTAAAGCTTCACAATCAGGACGCATAAAAAAGGGCCACAGGAAAAAAAAGGGACCCTCCTGTGGCGCTTCCTCAAGGAAGTGCCACATGAAGCGGACCTCCTCAGCAAGCGCCACAGTAGGTTTGGTCTCCCGTGGCCCTTGCTGACGCAAGCGCCACAGGAGACCTCCCTCCTGTAGCACTTCTTCCAACAAGCGCCACAGGAGGCTATTTAAAAAAAAAATTAAAATGTTGTGGCGTTTGGAAGCGCCATAGCTTTTTTTAGTGGCGTCCAGATATGTGGCACTTCTCTAGCGCCACAGCTAATGCAATTATAAGCGCCACATCTTTGCTTTTTTGTAGTAGTGTGTGTTTATATTGTTCATTAATTGGTGCATACATGACATATATTATATTTACTTTTCGCATTTTATATGAACAATAGTATGTTTCTACTAGGATTTCTTGGAATCTCACCCCCTTTTCTAAACAAACATCTCAGCGGGTACCAGTGGATCAAAATGCAAAGGCGTAGACACAATAAAGTGAATGACACGTTTCTCGAGGCAAAGCTAAATTTCTTCGCTATAGTTAGTTTATGTTTGAAATACTTTTGGATAAGCAGTAAATATTGGAAATACTGTCGCATTTTGCATTTTGACTTTAGGATGCAAACAACTACTTTTATCAGTATATATGTATTTTTATGTATGGCTATGGAACTTGGTCTATATTACTCTGTGTATATTGAAACGGAAATAGGTGTTGACACAACTACATGCACATGATTCCAAAACCACCATTCAATTCGCACTGTCACAAAAACATTCCAGTTCTAAATGTCTAAATTCAAAAATTCATAATTCTTAGTGTACATATCCAAATTACACAAATGACATATCAAATTAAAGCTTGACATGTCTACTTTCATTTTGAAAAATTTCACATTTATTGAACATTATTTGATTATCCTAAAACACGTCACAAGTACTCTGCCTCCCAGAAATCACAATCTAGCAGCATTACACTTAAGTTTCAAAAATTAGAGTTTTGTGATCTAATCTCCCAAAATCATAACCACACCTTAATCCCACATAATTTTTCATGTAGAATCCATTAGTGACCTTAAATTCATCAAAATCACACCTTCTAGATGCCCTGTTCTGACCGAAAATCCCTTCCTAAACCAACAATTACCAAGTTTGCAATGTTATCATCAATCTAGTCTCATAGCATCATTAAGCATCATATGACACCATGTATATGATCAAAACAACATGGAACCCTAAATTTTAATATCAACTAAAATTAGGGCAGCCACTAAAATTCACCACAATCAACAAGATACTTGGTTTAAATCAACGCTTATACTCACCTCTTGTCCTTTCTAGAGCTTGTTCTTTGTTGACACTTTGTAGACAGCACAAGACACCTCGTTTTGAGAAACAAAAACCATAAGATTGAAGCTCTTAGCAAGGGGAACAATGTTTATGAAGAGGTTTTGAGCTTGAAAGGTGATTTAGGTGGTGAAAATGGATCAAAACCACTTACCTTGCTTCTTTGTCTTCAACTTGCTTCTTTCTCTTTCCTTTTTCATTTTCTCTTTTTTCCTTTATTTCTTTGGTTTTGGACGACTTATAATGAAATGTGAAGAGAGAGAGAGAGAGTGATGTTTTAAATATCCATTTTGCCTTCTTGAAATCACTTGGCCACAATTTAGTCTAAGGAGCAAGATTCCAAGTGTCATCAATTTGTGGCTTCTTGAAAAGCTATCTAGTTAATTGACCATGTAATGGTTAGGTTAAATGTTAGATATTTTCTCCTTTCGTCTCTCTTCTTAATTTGGACGAAAATCTCATTTCAAGTGAAGGGAAAGATGTTGACCAAATTGCTCTTGAAATCTTGTTTTTTGGTCAAACTTTCTAAGTTGATAAAATTTGAATACACTTTAACTTTACTTCCCTTTTTCTTTTCTTCATTTTTGACTTGGTCAATGGACTTTCATTTGCTTAAATTAAATCATCTTTTCTTCCCTTGAGTCTTTGACCAAATTGCTCCAATAAAAAGGAAGAAAGAATGTTGACCAATTGCCTATTGGTATCCAGTTCGAGATTCGTGGTTTCCCCTCCTAATACAAGTGACTTCACTAGGACTCGAACTCGAAACCCTAGAGGGATTTAGAGGGGGTCTTACACCGCTAGACCAATTCTATGTTGATAGAGAGAAAGTGTTTTTAAAAATCACGCATTGGAAAAAAAAAACTTAAATAATATTTATGATTCAACTAATTGTCTTTAATTTTAATAGTAAAAGTTAATTTTTTTCTCCTTATAATTTTGACTCCTCGAATCCCTAAACATTAATTAGGACAACTCCATTCTTATAATTTTAACGCGACTGTAACTCTGTAAACTTTACTCAATACAACTCAGTTTTTATAGTTTAACATTTAAAATATTAATCCCTATATTTTTTAAACAAATTAAAACCATATATTTTATAAAGTTTGGGAATAAAATATTAGGTACTTAAAACCATATGAAATGAGTTACAGCGTATTAAAATTTAGAAGTATGAGTTTCAACTAAGTTAACTATAGGAACTGAGTTTCAACATATATACTATAAGTTGGAGTCCTAACAGTAAACAGGTAATAGCTTGCATATATCTTTGAGAAAAAACGAAAGCAAAAAGAATAGAGATTTACAAAAATTGAGGTTTTGTTGGAGGAAAGAGAAATGATCTGCCATATCTGGACAAAATTACCCATGCCACTTTTTTGATATTCCAAGTTAGCCCAGCCCCTTCTTTACCCGTTTGATTGCCTCTAACTACAAACTTGATTGTATGTTAAGGAAATGTAGATTTTTGCGTGAGAAGATTTTCAAAAAGACATGATTAAGACCCCACCACCCATCAAGTGTATCTTTGGCTTCTTCGAACTTTCCACGGCGACTCTCCATACCCTTGTTTTCAAGTTTGTCACTTTTGTCTGCTTGAGAAACATTTTTCCTGCCATGATTTTATATGTAATTTCCATGTCCGTTTCTTGCAAATTGCTGTCAACAATGAAAGCCGTTGCCGATTTATTTCAATTCATGTAAGGGTGTGACTTGTACATTATTATGGTCCATATCTATATCAACATTACGTGCGATATGGTTCTTAGACTCACTTGTCCATTAAAGTCATCCATTGGGATTCTTTGAATTTTCCAAAATAAAGACAATAGGAGGAACCTAGCTACTTTTGCGTGTTATATACGGCTAATATTAACTCCTATTCAAGCTCATGTTCTTGACCTAGACTTTTAATTACTCTCATCCGTATTTATTATGATTAGATTTTTCTGCCCGTCACATGGATCTTAGTGTTTTTTTCCTCTTGGTCATCTTTGTATTGTTATTGTTATGATATGGATAATGAAGTGGCTTATCTTGTGTGCGATATGTACACAAGGATCTGTCCATTATATTAAATTTTTGTTAAGCTCATTAATTAATTAATGTCATTTTTCTTTTCTAATTAACTTTAATCAAGCAAAGATGGTTTAATGTTCCATGTGAATGACAACATTATATTTTGTCTGTTATGAGGGAAAAATGGAAGAAAGAAAAAATATCAGATCATTTGTTAAAGAATTATGACCAATATTAGTTTAAAACAAAAATTATTGACTATATATAATAATTTCAAAACCTAGACTTCTTATAACATACTCCCACCTTTCCTTTTTATAAGATACCATTCTTAACTATACACTGTTCCTTTTTATAAGATGCTAGGGGATGTTTGAAAAGTGTCTTGTAAATTCTTCATTTTACTCTCAATTATAAAAATTACGCATGCCGCTGTTGCATTTTATTCTCATATTTGACTAAAAAACTCAATATATATGGCAAATTTACCCACATACTACAAACCGTAAAAGAAACTACCAAAATACTACATGATGAAAAAATGTTGTTTTTCTTACACACACTTTTGCCTAATTTTTCGTGTGTGTATGTTTTTGTTTGTTCACATCTATTTTTTATTGGAGACGATCCTATTTAAGCTAGGTTCAGCTAATAAATGTGGATTTCTCCCATAGTAGGATTTCATGCATTGGTTTACCGGATCTTGTTTTTGTTTGTACGTTCATATCTATTTTTTCTTTGAGACAATCATATTTAAAGCAGGGTTAGCTGATAAATGTGGATTTCTCCCATAGTAGGATTTCATACATTGGTTTGCCGGATCTAGAATCTCTCATAACACTCTTTCTTCTTTTCCTCTCAGGATCTCTTATACACCCTTGGATCAAGAAAATATGTGGTCAAGATGTAATGCTTAATTTAGAAGCAATAACATATTGAAATTAAATATATACGTTTGGTCCTTGATGTTAGCATCAAGTTTTATTTTAGTCCCTTGAATTTACAAAGTGCACAGAATCTCTACTACACCCTTAGATCAAGAAAATAGGTGGTCCATAGGTAATGCTTAATTTAGTGGCAATAAAAAATTGAAATTAAATATAGGCTAAAGTATATGTTTGATTCTTGATGTCTGCATCAAGTTTTATTTTTAAATTTTCAAAGTGCATTCTTTATCTTTGTCAACTAGCATCCGGCGCTTTTTCTGGATCATACTATTATGTGTTTGATCAACTGACTAGCTAGTTCGGTTCGCGGGCATGTTGGTCCACTCTAGGGGGACACTTCACTACCACCGAATAATTATCGCAGCTGCAAAAACCCAAAACTTGAACATGAGACCTCTAGTTAATCTAAAACAACCCCTTGCTAGTCGATCCAAGTTCTCGATGGTGATAAATGTGCAATTAACTGTCTACAAAGCGATCCAAAGTGTATTTTTAATCCTTCAATCTTAACACCATTAGTCTTGTCTAATGAAAAATGTTGGATAATCAAACTTAAGTGATGACTATGTAATTAAATGTTGACAATGCATTCACAAATATGGTTATTTTCATTTTAATTTTCTTTAATTTACACAATTCAAAATATAAATAATTATATTAAACATATTAAAATTCAAAAGTATGACTTGTCAATGTTTAATTGCGAAGTTATCACTTAAGTTTGATAATTCATCATTTTTTGTTAGATTAAATCAATGTGTTTAAGATTAAAAGACTAAAAATGTACTTTATAAATTTAAGGGATTAAAATAAAACTTAATTCAAACATAAAGAACTTAACGTATACTTTAGCCTTACATATATTAACCAAAAATGTAAGAAATATAAGCGATAATGACATGAATATAATAATATATCTCAAATTTCATAGAAAGAAAAAAGTTCTCCTATCTTCTACTTTCCATACAACTCCTTATCTTATTTTAAAATAAGAACAAAAGTATATTTTTTGTTTTAACACTTTTTAAAATTATTCATTTATTATTTCAGCATTGATTTAAAGCTATCCAATTTCTGTAAATTTTTTACTTAGAACAAGTCAGTCTTTATATTTTCTAAATTGAGAAAAAAAAATTAATGCATAAAATTCATTAACTCAATCTATTACGAAAATTAAATTGTTTTGAATCAAATTTGAGGAACTGAGATGATACTGAAAAGAAAAGGTTGAAAGAGATAGCTTAAGTTATATATATGTCCCATATAATATATTATAAATATGTTTAATAAGGTAAAATGTCACTAAAGGCGGCTTCTATGACTCAATATTTACTGCAAAAAGTTCACACAAAAATCATAATTTGAATAAAAAAACAGTTATTTTCCTCCATTTTCTTTTGTAATAAAAAATAATAGTATTTGATAATAACAAAAATATAACAAATATTATAGTAAAGGAATGGCTAGGGTACGATGGGCAACCAAACAAGACTTTGGATTCTTACAAACTTCATTGTCATAAGAAAACCATGAAACCGTGGTTTCAAAAGCCCTTTTTGCAAATCGAGTCAAAATTCCTCTCACATACTTATCTCGTAAATCATAAAAGTTATTCTCCAAAAGTTAATCCAAACGCACACTAAGACCCCACCGTAGTCATTAAATGTATAACTGGCTTCTTCGAACATTGACTTAGAGGACTAGGCTCATATACTCCCGTCCATATAACAAGTTGTGAACTACTACCCTAATACTTAATAGAGAAAATTACACTCAAGTCCCAAGGAAAAAGGGAAATGAAAAAATGGTCCCATCGACAACTCCGTGAGTGGGTTATTGACAACTCCATGGGACCATTTTTTTATTTTGCAATTTCAAGGGACTATTTTGTCATTTCCCTTTTTTCTTAGGACTTGAGTGTAATTTTCCCTACTTAAGCTAGTTAGGTTATTGTTGGATTTGATACTAAATATAAGATCTCTATCTTTTTTATTTTTTTTATTTTCTATTTTTTCTGAACTAACTCACCTAACATATAAAATGTAATATTAAACGGTAATATCTTAAGGAACATTTATTTAAATTAAACAATTTATTTTATTTCTTTAATTTAAGTAGCCCTAGTATTAAGAACCCAAGCAAGTGAATGCACACACTTGTCTTCAAGTTTGTCATTTTGCTCTCCGCGAGCAACACTTTTCCATGTTGATGGGTTTCTTGCAAATCGCGGCGCTAATTAATGGATTTGCAACCGAAGTATCAACACTCCTTGCTGTCAAAAAGGAAGCCATTATTGATGATTTATTTCCACCAACTGAATGAAAACGATGAGTAGAACGTACTATACGTTTGCGTGTGATACGTGTGCAAGCATAGAATTAATATTATTCATTTGAGTAAATTATGATCGTTAATTTTTACTACTTATAATATTATTTTTTAGGCATAATGTAATTATATTTTAATTATTATATTATTTTTAATGAAGTGCCTCTTAGCTAGGTACCTTTTAATTTCTGAGGTGGGAATTCAAAGACATTATGGTTGTCTCTCAAGCTATGCGTTGTCCGTAACTATTGATGAGGATAATAATTTGCAATTTATGTATCTACACGATCTCCTTAACTACCTTCTCTACTTAAAGTCCAACTAATAACAGAGCACGAGTGTGCTTCTCCATACAAATAACTCTCGAATTACTTGCTAGCCTACTGTTTCTCAACCATGTTCCTTCACTTATTTGTTTTCTTTATCCTCATATTTCAATACTGGAAACCTGCTTCATCACTGAGCAACGAAACTGATCGTTTGTCTTTAATCCAATTCAAGGAATCAATATCCAATGATCCATATCGGATCATGGATTCTTGGAATTCATCCACACACTTCTGCGATTGGCATGGAATCTCTTGCAGCCACAAGCATCACAGAGTTACACAATTGGTCTTGCAAGGATATCAGTTATCAGGTACTATATCTCCTTTTATTGGCAATCTCTCCTTCCTAAGGGTTATCGTTCTTGACAACAATAATTTCCACGGAGAAATTCCAGAAGACCTGGGTCGTTTGTTCAGATTGGAAATACTTTATTTTAGCAATAATACATTGACGGGAGAATTTCCAATCAATGTCACAAGTTGCTCTAACCTCGAGAGCTTATCATTTGGAGGGAATCAACTCATTGGCAAAATACCAATGGAGATTGGCTCTCTCCATAGGCTTGAAGTTTTGATGCTACCTGTAAACAGTTTCATCGGACAAATCCCAACTTCCTTGTGGAATCTTACTTCTCTCAGTATGCTTTCTTTGAGTTCTAATAACTTGGAAGGGAGTATACCTGAAGAAATAGGGCAGTTGAAAAATTTGAGAGCATTTGGAGTAAATACCAACAAGCTTTCAGGTACAATTCCTTTTGCTCTTTACAATTTGTCATCTCTCACTCTACTCGGACTTGCTGAAAATAATTTCAATGGCCCTCTCCCTGTCAATATGTTCTCCAACCTCCCTAATCTCCAACTCTTGGCACTGGGAGGAAATCAATTCTCAGGTCGCATCCCAACATCCATTGTAAACGTGACTATGCTTGTAGGGATCTCTATAGGACACAATAATTTTGTTGGGCAAATTCCAAATCTTGGAAAGTTGCATGACCTCTCAATACTAGACTTAACTCAAAATAGTTTGGGAAGTAATTCTTCAAAAGACTGGGAGTTTCTAAATTCTTTGAGCAACTGTAGTAAATTAGAAGGGCTATACTTGCAAAAAAATAATTTGGGGGGCTATGTACCAAATATCATAGGCAATTTGTCAACCCAGCTCACACAACTCAAGCTTGCACAAAATTATATATGTGGTAGAATTCCTATGGAATTAGGAAACCTCATTAACCTGACGACGTTACGCATACAAATGAATTATTTCACTGACATTATCCCAGTTACTTTTGGGAAGTTTCAAAACATGCAATACTTGTCTTTGGGGGGAAATAAACTTTCTGGAGGAATAGGACATTTCATAGGCAATCTAACTCAGTTATTTCACCTAGATTTGTCACATAACATGCTAGAAGATAAAGTTCCTGCAAGCATTGGGAATTGTGAAAGTTTACAATATCTTGATCTCTCACAAAACAATTTTAATGGAGCCATACCAATCCAGCTGATCACTCTTTCGTCTCTATCAATATTATTGAACCTGTCACATAACTCTTTTGGCGGTGATATCCCTGATGAGTTTGGAAACTTGAAAAATATAGAAAAATTGGATGTCTCAAATAATCAACTCTCTGGAAAAATTCCTCAAACCATTGGAGATTGCCAAAACTTAGAATTCCTCTTTTTGCAAGGGAATTTCTTTCAAGAAACCATCCCTATATCTTTGGCTTCATTGAAAGGTCTAAGATATTTAGACTTGTCAAAAAATAACTTGTTTGGAATGATTCCAAAAGGCCTACAAGATATTGCTTTTTTGGAGTACCTAAATGTTTCCTTCAACATGCTTGAAGGGGACGTACCAAGCAAAGGTGTCTTTCTCAATGCAAGTGCAATATCACTTGTGGGGAATAACAAGCTTTGTGGAGGCATATCAAAGTTGGAGCTGCCACCATGCCCTACAAAATCTAGTGGACAAAGAAAACATCAAAACTTCAAGTTGGTTGTATCCATATGTTGTGTGATTGCTTTTCTTCTTTTGTCATCTGTTGCTGCTATTTGTCATGGAAGGAAAAGAAGCAAGAAATCTTCTTCAAGCTCACCAACAATTGACATCATTTCTAGAGTATCATATCAAAGCTTGCACGATGCCACAGATGGATTCTCAATCAATAAGTTGATTGGATCAGGGAGTTTGGGCTCTGTTTATAAGGGAAGTTTTGAGTCTCAAGAAGTTGTCGCGATAAAGGTTATCAACCTTCAAATAATGGGAGCTCACAAGAGTTTTGTCGCTGAATGTAATGCACTTAGAAATGCAAAGCATCGGAATCTTGTAAAAATTATAACATGCTGCTCTAGCATAGATTACCACGGCAATGACTTTAAGGCTCTAGTTTATGAGTATATGGTGAATGGAAACCTAGAAAATTGGTTGCATCCTACAACAGAAAATCCAGATCATCCAAGAATTTTGCTCCTCGATCAAATAATAAATATTCTTATAGATATTGTGTCTGCATTAAACTATCTTCACTATGAATATGGGCAACCTATAATTCATTGTGATTTGAAGCCAAGCAATGTCCTTCTTGATGACAACATGGTTGCTCATTTGAGTGATTTTGGATTGGCAAGACTACTCTCAACCGTTGAAGTCATCTCTAATGAACAAAGCAGCACAATTGGTATAAAGGGTACTATTGGCTATGTTCCCCCAGGTATCATTTTAATATTTGTTTTAACCACAAGGTCCTTAGAATTCATTAAGCTGTCAAACTCACAATTTTTTCTCTTTTATTTTCAGTGATCATTTATATAATTAATTAAGAAAATTAATATGTTTACAATATTTCAGAATATGGAATGGCTTCTCCAACATCAATACAAGGTGACATGTATAGCTTCGGCATTGTCGTCTTAGAGATGTTAACTAAAAGAAGACCCACCGAAGATATGTTTAAAGATGGTCACAATCTTCAAGCATATGTGAAAGTTGCATTTCCAAACAAGCTTTTGGAAGTTGTGAGCTTAACCATTCTTCCACGAGAGATAGAACATATAGTGGGAGCATCAAGAGACTTATCGATCCATCCAAATGTTGAGAAATGCTTATGTTCTTTATTTGAGATTGGACTTACATGCTCAATGGAATCACCTCATGAAAGAATGAGTGCAATTGATGTCCTCAAGGAGCTAAATTCTATCAAAAGTTTTTTCCCTTTATGGTGAGTACATCATCGCTTAAATACAATACTTTTGGTTTGATTTGATTTGCACAAATACATTTTGTCAACTTATTTAAGCAAACAAACCATGTTTCAATTCAATGTTTAATGCTTTCTGTACATATATTGGTTACTTTCTCTTAACGTTTAACTAGAATATGGTAATTAACCGATTTGTTTTTTTTTTTTAAAAAAAAAAGACAATAGAAACCATTTCTACTGTTCTCGAATATCTTAGCTCTTTTTTACCTATCAAAATATATTATTGTAAAATAAAAAAGTTGGTGCTTGATTGTAATTTTAATAATTATTTATTATATCTTATATTTAATTATTGTTGTATCTCACTTTTAGATTTATTTGTTGCAGGTAAGGAAATCGTGTCAGATTATTTCCCTTGAAATAATGGAATTGTGATTGAGATCAACCTAACGTTGTCACCTTAGACATGTTTATTTTGTGGTCATATGTGATATGTGTGCATGTTTTGTATTACATTCTCCATGTTGATGTTCTCGTTATTCTTGATTGAAACTTTGGAAGCAAAGCTTCCTTTTTATTGTCAATCATATGTTTATATTTATATGTGTAAAGGTTAAAGATTAAAATAACGCAAATGACTAGGGATCAAGACTTGGTGCCTACTAAATAACTCAAAGCCATTTCGCCCAGAAAAAAAAAAATAACGCAAGGTTATGCAAATTAATATTGTATATTTGTATTGTGGCACACGGTTAAATTTGCTAAATTCATTATTACATTTGAATTCGTTGATGAAAAATGTAAATTAATATACCTCAGAGTTCATATTTAATGAACTGCATTTCAACTCTTTGATTATGATGCGTAAAAGAAAAACAGAAAAAAATCGTATATAACAAACGAGAATGTTTAGCCAAACATTGTACACCAAATTCAAACCATTGAAGAAATAGAACGGATGAAAAGAAAGCCATAATCGATAAGTATAAGGCTTGCTTGGATTGGAATCAAAAGTAAAGACTAGAAAATTACCCATTGAAGAGATCCATTATTGTATACATTACGGCAATTAATTTATGTTATATATGTTTCCTCAATTACATTTTCATGCCTATATAACCTCTAAACAAAGTCTAGCAAATTTCTTGTTGAAGATGTTTAAAATCTTTTCTAAAATTACTCAAATTTTATGTTTGTTGACACTATAATACTTTTGACATACTTCTGGCTGTGTTTTATATAATGTCAATATAATATTGTTTACCAACTTTCCTAAGCTAGTTAAGGCTCTAGTTGATGAGTAAATAAAAAATGGAAGCTTAGAAAAATAGTCATATACATGCAAAATTTAAAAAATATATAAATTAAAAGAAATTGTTTGTATATTTTAAATTTTTAAGGATCAAATTAAAATAAAATTAGAGGAAAAAAGAATTGAATAAATGTAATATTTTAGACTCGATCTTGGCAAATGGAGTAGAGGGAGCCTAAAAACTAAATGGTATTCTTCATTATTTATAATTATAATTTATATTATTATTTTATTGGAAGTGCCCAATGGGCTTATATAAATATTGATATATGATACTGCTCTGCTTCTTATTGTGACATGTTTATCTAATTTAAAGAGCTTAAAAAAATGAAAGAAATTACTTTATTTGTATTAGATTATATATCAGTTTATTAATTAGATAAATTAGCTTAAAAATGATAAACACCAAAGATACAAATTGATAAAATTCTTACATTTAAAAAAAAAATCTATCTTAAAAAATTAACTCCTACAATTGAGAACTAGATGAGTATTGAATATAAATGATGAGTATTGAATATAAACGAATAATTTATAACCCAAAAAATAACCAAATGAGATTAGTAATGCAAAATGACTATCACACCCTTACTATATAAAGTCGATCACCATGAACGAAAAACCGTGCAAGCCGCAAACTTGTTCAAAACTCTATTCCTCAACTATCGGACCCTTTGGTCTCTTTCTCTACCTCTATTCCTAATCACTGGTAAACCTAAATGATCTTGCACTTCCAGATCCATGATTCCAATACCATCAACAATGGCAAACCTCTCACAGACCCATGCTTGTGTGCCTTTCACCGAACGTGGTCGGGGCATCCTCATTTCCAATAATCCAAAAACTAAAAACATTCTATACTGCACCGGCCGATCCATCATAATCCGTAACCTATAGATAACCTATCACGCCCTTATTTTAATTTCATCTTTCTAAAATATTCGTGGAAAACAATATGCAGTTCGGAGGGCAATACAAGAATAGCATAAATATATTGATAATATGAGAATGATTACAAAAATTCCCCATAGGGGTTCGCACAGAATATTTACAAACCTTGTAGCCGCACAAGACTCTATAGGGTATCTAAACCCATCCCAGTGAAACAGAGACATCTTCTCGTCTTTGTTCCATCACTGCAATCTCCTCGTACGGTTCTCTTCTTTGTTCTCAGCATATCTTCTATCTCCTCCTATCTAAATTGTTGGTATGGGAGGGTGAGATTCGAGAAAATATTAGTAGGAAACAGATACTATAATGCATGCATGATAGATGCTATGTGTATGACATGTTAGCTTTAACTAGATGTATGCCCCATAATGACATTTCTGCATTCTCAATGTTTCATGTAACAAAACTATGGCCACAGCGAAAACAAAAATAAAGCTTCATTTATTCAAATATGCTCTACACAATCAAGCAAAGTAATCACACACATCACTACACAAGCAAAGATATCAAATACATGCAAATAAGATAAGTCTCGTACCTTGTGTCCCTTTTACTAAACAAAAATAGTTCCTCGATCTACGTGCAAACAGCTCAGGCTCTATATTCAATCCTTCAATGCCAAATGTACCATTTAGACACTTCCATAGTGTTTTTGGGGGTTATATGAGTCTATATTAAAAATTACTAAATTGCCCCCAGGGGCCTGGCCCGGCCCAGCCATACTCGATCCCACTGTACTTTTCCTAAAATTTTTATGTGGGCTATTCTGACATATTTTTGCCCAAAAAATCCATTTTTGACCTTGGTTTTCTCAAATTCCAGCCCCAATTATGAATATACCCCTAGCAGCCCCTATGTGAGGGTTTTAAGGCTATTTTTGTCATTTCACTTTCTAGGGCTTTTCTCACTTCGCACCCAGCATGAACCCTACATTATTTTTCATTCTAAATCCAATGGAATCATCAAAACTACCAAAATCCAGTCCAAACATAGCCAAAACAGCTGTTGGACGAAATTCCATAAAAATTGGGGAAAATGGAATTTCTTGATTTCAATCCATAAACCGCATTCTTTACACCTCTAATCACTTATTTAACTACTTAATCACATTCTAAACATGATTAGACTAAATTTGGGCAGCACCTCCCCTTAGGGTCCACTTCCCCATATTTACAAAATCATGAAAACAAAGCCACAAATCCAATCAACCACCATAACAAGTAACAAGCACCAAGAGATAACATGTTCTTATGCTCACCTTGATTTTCGTTAATTTTCTCTCTCTACACCATGGTTCCCTCTCCTCCTTACCTCTTGATCTTGCTTGCTACATATGGTATTCATGAAGATATAGAGGTTAGAGAAGGTATTACAAGAACTACACTACTACAGAAAATACATACTCACTACTACAGAATTGAGATATAACCACCCTCAAAGACGTCCCAAATTAAAAATTGGGTGGTTAAAAAGGGAGGCGGTGGCATTTTCGTAATTATATATATGTAGGTGAACCTTTAGGCGTCCCAAATTTGAATTTGGGACGTCTAAAGTGCTTCCTGGTGCGAAAAAAAAATTTATGAAATTGTTTTTAGCGCCAGGATTTGGGTTTAGGCGTCCCAAATGGATTTGGGACGCCTAAAGTCCCCTTTAGGCGTCCCAAATGGTATTTGGGACGCCTAAAGGCGTCCCCTGGGCATGTCAGACAAGTGTCTGACATGCGTGTTCTTCTCTCTATCCCACCTCCTCTATTTTCTTCAACTTTACTCTTTTGTTCCTCCTCTCCTCCCCACGCGGCCCTTCTCCAATTTGTTCTTCAACTCCTCCCTCCTCCCTTGTTGAAGCACTTCTTCTCCCCACGCACCCACCGTCTCCTCCACCGTCTCCTCCCTTCTTCTTCCTCTTTGTTTCAACACCAGAGAGGTCTGTCATGAAGGAGAATAGGAGAGTCAAGTAATTTAGAGAACTAGAGGAGAAGTACTGGATCAGAACAGAGATTACCACCACCGTCTCCTCCACTGTTTTCTTCAACTCCTCCCTCCTCCCTTGTTGAAGCACTTCTTCTCCAAGTGTGGCTCTCTCTCCAAGTGTGGCTCTCTCCAACGTCTTCTTCTCTACTGTGGATCTCCAACGTCTTCTCTACTAGCTAGTGGGCGCCCTCCCTGATCAGGTAAGGTTGGTTTATTTTCTTCATTTTTTTTTTGTTTATATATTGATATTAGGCTGGTTGGTTTATTATATATATATTGCTTATATTGAGATAGTTGATATTAGCCTGATGTGTTTGGTGTGGTTATATTGCTTAAATTGCATTTATTCGGGAATGGTTTATTTTGTTGTTTAAATATAAAATTACTTGTGTATAATAGAAATCCCTGTTGTTCAGTTTTAGGGAAATCTCTAATGGAGATTTATCCATACACACATATAGTGGCACCACCCCATTTCATTAGTCTTGTTTCTGCACCATTAATTAGTATATATAATAAAATAAAATATGATTTATTTAAAGTTAAAGAAATTCTTGTATTAATTCCAAACGAATTATGAAGAATAATTCAATCCAAAACTTAAAAAGAAAACCATAACCCCAATATTCATTAAATGATTTTTATCTAAATATTTTCAATAAAACAATTTTATTTTTGGAAGAACTCAACTTAAAATTGTTTTGTTAATATTGAACTCGTTTTGTTTTTAATTCTTCCAAACGTCAAAAAAATTCTTTAATTTAATCTTATTGTATTTATTTTATTATACATTAATTATATATATATACTTATTAAAAAAATAAGTTACATGGCACTGAAACATTTTTAAGAGGAGAGATGAGGCTAGGAGGGGGCAATAAAGTTATTAAGCTCATATTTTAAAATCCTAAATTGGGTTGATAACTTAATTAGGCAATCCCATCATATGTCGTTGAGAATTGTACTAAACGTGTGAATGTTATTGGTAATGCCTTAGGTGGTAACAAAATGAATCATAGTTGGATGAATGCTTTGAGAACTAGTGAAGAATATGAGAAAGGGGTGGACGAATTTATTGAATTCGCTAAAAAGAATGCTCCTGCAAGAAATGGGAAGTATTTTTGTCCTTGTGTCAATTGTTTGAATGAGAGTAGACGGGATGTTGATGTCATAAAGGATCACCTACTTTGTGATGGAATAAATCTGCGATACACAAGGTGGATATGGCATGGTGAGGAAGTAACTGATTGTCTGTCACACAAGAAGGGAGCTGTGGATGTCATAGATGAAGATAGAATGGAGAGAATGATTAACGATGTTGAGGCAGAATCCTTTGCGCAGTCGCAGGAGTATGATAGCCTGCGGAGTGATGCAGAGACACCATTGTATAGTGGTAGTAAGTACACGCGGCTGACAGGAACATTACATTTGGTTAACTTAAAGGCAACTTGTGGGTGGACCGATAGTAGTTTCACATTGCTTCTTGAACTATTGTGTGATATGTTTCCGGACGATAATGTACTTCCAAATCGTATGTATGAGGCCAAGAAAATCCTGTCTACAATGGGTATGGAGTATAAGAAGATACATGCTTGCCCTAATGACTGCGTACTGTACAGAAATGAGTACGGAGGTCTTAGTGAGTGTCCTAAGTGTAAAACTGCACGATACAAAGTGAAAAAAGATGGTGGTTGTGGTGATGTGACAAGTAAAAGGCAACCTTTAAAGGTTATGTGGTATCTTCCAATAATACCACGTTTTAAACGTTTGTTTGCGAGTGCAACGAAAGCGAAGAAGTTGAGATGGCACTCTGATGAGAGAATATCTGATGGGAAATATCTTCGGCACCCAGCTGACTCGCCACAATGGAAAAAAATAGATGAAATCTTCCCTCAATTTGGCAGCGAGCCGAGAAACCTACGGCTTGGGCTTTGTACAGACGGCATCAATCCGTATAGAACTCTTACTAGCACACATAGTGCGTGGCCGGTTCTCCTTGTAATATACAACTTGTCTCCCTGGCTATGTATGAAACGTAAGTATATGATGCTATCTATGATGATTTCTGGACCAAAACAGCCAGGGAACGATATTGATGTCTATTTGGCGCCTTTGATTGAGGACTTGAAGAGGTTGTGGGAGGAAGGCGTAGATGTGTTTGATGCTTATAAGGAGTCTTTCAAGCTACGTGCAATGATTTTCACAACGATAAACGACTTCCCTGCGTACGGAAACTTGTCAGGGTACAGCGTGAAGGGTCACAAAGCATGCCCAATATGTGAAGCAGACACACACTTCCAACAACTAAAGCATGGAAGAAAAACTGTCTACCTTGGCCACAGGAGGTTTCTTCATCGGTACCACCCGTATCGTAGGCTAAGAAAGCGGTTTAACGGCTTACCGGAGCATGGAATGGCTCCAAAGTCACTAACCGGAGAGGAAGTCTACAGTCGAGTGGAACGTATCCATGTCACTTTTGGTAAGAATCAGAGGGTTGCGGCTGAGAAGAACATATGGAAGAAGAGATCCATTTTCTTTGATCTTCCATATTGGCGTTCGCTAGACGTGAGACACAGTATTGATGTGATGCATGTGGAGAAGAATGTTTGTGATAGCCTTATCAGTACGCTTTTGCACATACCAGGGAAGACTAAGGATGGGATTAATGCGAGATTAGACCTTGTCGATATGGGAATAAGAGAACGGTTACATCCACAACTAAGAGATGATGGTAGGAGGGCATACATGGAGCCAGCAGCGCATACACTATCAAAAGCAGAGAAAAGAAGTTTGTGTGGGTGTTTGCATGAAATGAAGGTGCCGCAAGGGTATTCCTCGAACGTGAGAAGATGTGTCTCAATGGACGATTTGAAGTTAGTGGGAATGAAGTCCCATGATTATCATGTGTTGATGCAACAACTATTACCAGTAGCTATTAGAGGCATAATGAAAGATGAAGTACGAAACACAGTGACAAGATTGTGCGTTTTCTTCAATGCTATCTGTAACAAAGTCATTGACACTGAAAAGTTGGATGAACTAGAAAATGAGGGTTACATTATTTTGTCACAACTAGAGATGCACTTTCCGCCTTCAATTTTTGATATAATGGTGCATTTGGTAGTTCATTTGGTGAGGGAGGTAAGGCTATGCGGTCCAGTTTACCTGAGGTGGATGTACCCTTTCGAGCGATACATGAAGATCTTAAAAGGGTATTCTAAAAATCCTTATCGACCAGAAGCCTCAATAGTAGAAAGATATGTAGTTGAGGAGGCTATGGAGTTTTGCAAAGATTATATGTCAGGGAAGAAGGAACAATCTCGGCATGAAGAAGGGAGAAGCAAGGGAACACGAGGACTGAAAGTGAAGAATGTTCCTCGTGAAGAGGTGTTGCAAGCCCACTTGTATATCCTGAATAATATGGAAGAAGTTCAACCTTACATAAATGAACACAGAAACACTTTGAAGAACAAGAATCCAAGGAAGAATGACATGCAGATTGCTATTGAGCAAAACAAGACATTCATGCAGTGGTTCGAGGAAAAGGTTTTGCACGAGATCGGTGTGTCTGAGACAATCGAGTGGCTAGCTTGGGGGCCTTCGTTTCAGGTCATTACTTGGACCGGTTATGATATAAATGGCTATTCCTTCTATACCAAAGAGCAAGATGACAAAAGTACCATGCAAAATAGTGGGGTCATGGTAGAAGCTGAATCTATGCACTTTTCCAGTTCGAGAGACAAAAACCCCATATTAGCGTCTATGGCCTATTATGGAGTTATAGAAGAAATATGGGAGATGACGTACAACAAGTTCAAAGTTGCTTTATTTAAATGTAAGTGGGTTAGCAACAATGCCGTGGTAATAGATAAACAATTTGGTTTTGTCTCAGTCGATCTTGGAAGAGTTGGCTATAGAGACGAGCCCTTCATTTTAGCAAGCCACGCGAAACAAGTGTTTTATGTCACCGATCCTGCCAGAAAAAATATGTCCATTGTCCTTAAAAGTAAAAAACAGAAGTATGGTGATCCGACCTTCAACCTTGATGACACACCACCTTTCACAACAACTACACCTCGAACAAATGAAGTTGAATTGGTAGATGATGACGAATATGCTGTAAGAAATGACCATGGTGAAGGACTATGGGAAACAATCTAGAGTAAGACCTTAATTTATAAACGAGAACTGTGTTTTTTCTGTTTTACTTCCCGCTTACTATATACATGTGTTTTCATTGCAATTTACTTACGTTTCTGATGATGCTTTTTGTGTTAACAGGAATATGGACAACGTTAGTGATGACGAGAGGCGTGGAGATGACGAAAGCTCTAGCAATGACGAAATTCCTAGAGTTGAACCCCCTGCAAGAAGGAGGGTTAGAGGCTGTACAAAGATGGGAGCATTGGTTGCACGTCATGAACATCAACAGGAGAGGCTGCATATAGACTTCGATGACAATCTGAATCCATTTGGTCCTGAGGAAGACCACTTCATTAGCTACATAGGGCTTTTGGCTCGAAGCAAAGTGCGCATTACCTACGATAATTGGAGATTGGTTCCCCCAAAAACGAAAGACATGATTTGGCAGCAACTTTTGGTATGTAAGTTTTGATGCATTGTAGCTTTGTTCTTATTGTTTCAAATATAATAATCTTATGTTTTACCTTGCAGCAAACATACGATGTCCCCGACACCACAGAGATGCATAGGCACTGGATGGATGAGGTTCGTGTACGATGGAAAGGTTTCAAGAACAAGCTAACAAAGCATTACATTCGAGGGGCCCTTAGGGGTAACGATCCATGTGCACAGTATACATATTTATCTCCAGAGGACTGGAGGTTGTTTGCGGCATCACGAGCAGATCCTGAGTTTTTGGTAAGATTTCTGTCATGATATAGAACTACTTATATCGTTGATTTCATATACTTTATATCGTTGATTCATTTTTTGTTGTTTTTCATTCATAGAAATTAAGTGCAGCAAATGCCCAGAGGCAAGCAGAAAATAAATATCAACATTTCATGTCTCGCGGTGGATATCGGAAGCTTGAGCGGCAAATGATGGCAGAAGAGTTACAGAAAATGAAGGAAGCAGCGGAATCTGATCCTAGCGTTGTTATCCAGCCACCGGCCCCTCCTCCACGTCACAAAAAATGGAAAGCAGGGAGGATTAAGGCTGGGAAGTACATAAATCCGACTGTTGCTGAGGTTGCTGCGAGGATTGTAAGTAGTTATACCATAAGTACCTAATTTTTTACATGTCGCAAGTGGTTTCGATACATTTACGATAAACTGCATGCTACAGGATGACCTGGACGAGCAGAGTAGCCAAGGTTCATTCAATCCAAGTAGACGGATGGACATCTTGTCAACGGCTATTGGGAAGGCAGATGACCTTGGTCGTGTTCGAGGAGAGACACGGGGAGTTAGTGCCGCGAGGTATTTTGGACGACAGCCACGTTATTCGTCACAAGCTGGACCTAGTAAGGACGTTGTGGCCAATATTCGAGAGGACCTCGAACGAGAGATCGAGGCCAACCTTCGCGACAAGCTCCGACAAGAGCTGTTGCCAGAGCTTCAACTTGAAATGGCAAAGATGTTTGAAGCACAAAGGGCAAGGGACGAGGCTCGAACTCAGGAATCCCCGGCCTTCAATAACACAAGAGGAAGTTATAATCCTCTGGAGCAACCACTTGGCCACCCTTCTCCCACTCCAGTGTCGGGACCACTTGGCGACCCTTCTCCCAATCCAGTGTCGGGAGACCCTTGCACCCTCTATTTGGATGATCCACTGCTGCGTGTTGTTGCTGATGCTCTCGTTCACACATATGCTACCACCCACCATAATCAGCAAATTCTGGAGGATTATCGTAGGGTGAATGTGACGAGTGTTAGAAAGGGGGAAGAAGGTACAGCCATCCCTGTTCCCGATCCAGAGGTTGGCACGTTAGGTCAAGCGATAGGATCTTTCATCGTTTGGCCTCGCAATCTTATTGGTTCAGACGCAACACCTCCAATGGTAGGAATTACCTTACTGTTACTGAAAATCTGTTGGCATCCTAATAACAATTTGTTTTTTGATGTTCTAAAAGGATGACGAAGCTGCGAGCAAATGGCCCTTCTTAGCACGGCTGCAACAGATCTACAAGGGCATTAAACAGATTGACTTGAAGATGCCTCCAGGGATTGTGGGCCAAGTGGAGTATCCCTACACGATTGACAATAAAGATCTCAAGCAGTTTATCAGGTTGGAGGAGATAGATGCAGGCTGGGTCAAATTTGCAGTCCGGTAAGTTTTTTTTTCAATTTTCCCATAGAATTCATTTAGTGGTTTTTTGTTTTCATACATTCAAGCATTGATTCCTTATTTTAATTCTATTATAGCACCTTGCACGATCTCTGCGCAAACATGGAAAGAGGTAATTGGTATGGATTCTTATGTCCTGCGAATACGACAGGGGATACTTGTACTGTGGCGCATAGGACTCCCTATGTCGGCTACCAAATGGCACAAAACAAACTTCGTTGTTATCTAGCACCCATTGTCCAATGGTTCGTATTTACATTTTGTCAATTTCAGAAGTTTACTAAATAATTGTCTTCTCACTCATCTAACTTCATTTTAATGTGTACATGTTGTTAAAGAAACCACTGGACTTTGTGTGTTATATGTCCCCGCCGCAACATAGTCTATTGGTTTGATCCCTTGAGTAACAAGCCAGACAGAGATACAAAATCCGTCTTCGACACGTAAGTTATCCTGTTTGTATTTCATTGACAACAAAATAAAGGAATGGTTCTAATTTCTGTTCATTTTGCTTTTCATGATAGTGCTTGTCAAACATATAGAATCCTAGGTGGGTCACGCGAGGGTGCAGTTGTTAAAAAGCCAAAGTGGTTTTATCCCATAGTAAGTACATTCGATCCTACATAATTGTTTCATTGACGGTCCTTTTAGACATACCTTTATTGATTTTAACAACCAATTGCATCCCTTTGATTAAAAGTGCCCTCGACAACCTGGCAACACTGAATGCGGATATTATGTTATACTTTATATGTATAACATAACTCAAAGTGGAATTACTAGCGATTTTGAAAAGGTAATCGCTTCTTCATTCTCAAATGATAATATTTTTGGTGTTCCAATCGAAATGCTAATTAATTCATTTGCTTGAGATTCATTTCATCTAAGCTTAGTACTTTCTAATTTTCAGATTTTTGATAATGAAGATGCCTACCTACGTGAAGACCTTGATTTGATCAGAGATCTTTTGGCTGGACATCTTCTTCAACATATAGAGCAGTAAACTTGTTATTTTATATCAGTTTGTACTTGTGTGATGACAGCGTTTTGACACTTTCTGGTTGTTTTTTGTTGATATATATAGTAGTAGGTTGCTTGAAAGGTTATTTTATGTATATATAGTAAAGATTGTAGTGCTGGATGTCCTTACCAGTTTGTAACGGACAGTGTGGTTTATGAATCCATCTTTTATTCTGTCTCTGCAGTTTCAATTAGTTGGGTAATATAGAATGTAAATTATGGTATAAAAAAAAACCAAACTTTTAGACGTCCCAAATTGTAATTTGGGAGGCCTAAAGTCCCACCCTGGGGGACTTTAGGCCTCCCAAATTTTAATTTGGGACGCCTAAAGTCCCACCTTGTGGGGACTTTAGGCGTCCCAATTCTTAATTTGGGACGCCTAAAGTCTGACTTTAGGCGTCCCTATCATTTGGGACGTCTTTTGTTCCAACTTACTACGCCCCCAGCATCTACGTCCCCCCGTTTTGGGACGTTAAAAGTGCCAAATTTGGGAGGTTAAAGCCCCTTTTTGTAGTAGTGACTACTACCCTAAAGGACATCCACTGTTTAGAAAGGGATGCCTAAAACATCTGAAACTTTAAATTTCCCACTAAAACACGCCAAAGCAAACATTTTGGGAGCCTAAAGGCATATTTAGACGTCCCCAGTCCAATTAGGGACACCTAAAGACAAGTTTAGACATGCCCAGTTGGACTGGGGACGTCTAAAGCCATGTTTAGCATCCCCAATCCAACTGGGGACGCCTAAAGGCATAAATTTTTTTTTTATTTAAAGGCTGCTCTAAACTTGCACATGTACTAGTCTGACGTGACAGTGCATGTGCGTTTGTCAGGCATTTAGGTGTCCCCAGCCAGTTTGGGGACGTCTAAATGCCTTTTAGGTGTCCCCAATCAAATTGGGGACGCATATATAAGGTTTAGGCGTCCCCAATTTAAGTGGGGACGCCTAAAGGTCTCCAAAACAAATCTGAAGTGAGCTCAGAACAACCCAGCATCAGTTCAGAACCCAGCATCAAGGGAGTCTTGTAAGTGTGAGTGAGTCTTGTGAGTAGCAAGCTAAGAGTCTGTTAACTTCATGAAATGCTTGTTAGAATTTCACATTTCATCCTGTTTTACCTCACATTGGGTGTATTAGTGAGCGTTCGAGAGTGTTAAAGTGATGAAATGTGTTTTTCTCATGCTATGCACAGCAGATCATAAATATGGAACACATTATTCACTGACTGCTATGAATGCCTAACTATGTTTATAAGTCCTTTGTGTGAACTGATACAGATTCAGTCATAGCTGGCCCAGAGGAAGCCACACGCAGTAAGAAGGAGGCAAAGGAAGTGGAAGCCATCAACTATTCTAGGGGAAAGCAAGCTGGGAGGAGAACAGGGCAAAAAAGAGAAGATGAACTCTGGAAAGAGCCTGGCCGCGGCCAAGAAGAACCAACAACAGCACAGACAGTCATTGGCCATGGCCAACCATATCTTGGGCCGCGGCCAACCATATCTTGGGCCGCGGCCAAGATAGACAACAGGAGGTCAGAGAGGCATGGGCCGCGGCCAACCATATCTTGGGCCGCGGCCAAGAAGAGCAACAGGAGATCAGAGGCTTATTGGCCGCGGCCAACCAACTCATGGGCCGCGGCCCACATATGAACAGACGCTTGTTGGCCGCGGCCAACCCCCGCAAATGATACTGTGCGTTCTAACTCTTGAAGAGCTATAAAAAGCAAAACCCAGGGTTTGGCATGGGGGATTACCAATTTAGAAAGACCGACAGAGGCGGCTGGAGAGGTGCTGAGATCTGGGATTTGCTAGAAATCAAGGAGAATCAAGTGGGATTGAAGATTGGAAGAGATTTCAACTCTAGTTTTCTTGATCTTTCTGTATTCATTCCCTTTCTCCACTGTGATTCTCATATGGCTACATTTAATCCTGCTATTTGTAATCCGTTTTTGAACATGAGTAGCTAGGTTTTTCATTCTAGGATTGTTCTACACTTTTGTATGGATTAAACTTGAATTCTTCTTCCTTTTCGTAGCTAATGGTATATATGTGTTAATTCTTCCCTGTTTTCACTGATATTCATGAATTGCTAGCACTATGAATAACATGTTCAACTAGATTAAGCTTGAGAGAGTTAATCTAATTGAAGAACGTGGGTAGAGTTATGCTAGACTTGAAGTTTAAATAGCTAAATGGATTGTTTGTTAATAACATAGAGATATAGTTATTAACCTAGCATTGTCAAAGTAAGGAGGCTGTTTAATGATTATTTTCCCTTAAATGCAGCAAGAGATTGTGTATCTTAATGGAGGATATAAGTTTGGTTATGACTTGAGAGAGCTTAACCAATGGCTATTGAACCTTAGACTGACATATATATATTCCATAAAAAGTAATATCGAAGAGGAAGTAGATTGAGTTTATGATATACAAAGGAAACGAACAATCCTAAGTTTACTCTAATTGATTGAATTCACAAGAAGCATATTTTGTTCAGTACATTTTAGTTGTTATCAACATATCTTTTGAATCTGTTTTTCTCACACTCAACATTTTGTTTTGATTCAACTTAATCAAACACATCAAGCCCATTGTTTGACTAAATTGTTACTCAAATCCTCGAGGGAACAATCTCACTTATCACTTTATTACTTAACGCGATCCGTGCACTTACGGTAGTGAACAAGTTTTTGGCGCCGTTGCCAGGGATGCAAGCACACACTTTTGAGATCAAACCGGTGATGATCACGATGTTACAAATGCATGGGTTGTACCATGGCCTTTATAATGAAAACGCTAACAAGCATTTGATGTATTTCTTGGAGGTGTGTGATTCCTTCAAGCAGAATGGTGTCCCTCAAGATGTGCTGAGGCTACAGCTATTTCCTCTCTCTTTACAAGGGAAAGCTAGAGATTGGTTTAACAATCTCCCAGAAGGATCCATAACCTCTTGGGCTGATCTTGAAGCTAAATTTAGAGCTCGATTTTTCTCCGATGATAAGTCAGTGGAAGCAAGGGACGAGTTTCTAAGTTTTAGACAACAGCCGGATGAGCATTTGTATGCCGCATGGGAAAGGTACAAGATGTTAATGAAACAATGCCCTAATCATGGGGTGGACAAGTGGGTAGTGATCCAAATTTTCTGCACACGATTGAATCCTCAATCCAAAGCAATGGTGAACTCTATGACTAATGGAGGTTATCGGAATGTGCCTGTCAATGAAGTTTTCAGACTTTTGGATCAATTATCTGCAAACAACACCCAGGGCAATGATAAGAGAACTACCCCAGCCCTACTCAACACAAAAGAAGACTCTTCATCACAAATTGCCACAATTTTGTCTGCTTTGAACAAACGCTTTGATGTCTTAGAGTCTCAAATACACAAGGGCAATGCTCATGGTGTGTATTCTGTTCAATCCACTCCGATTGTATGTGAGTAATGCAATGATGTCCACATGCTGGACAATTGCCTTCTCTACATGGGCACTGAATCTGTCAATTATATGGGCAAATTTCAACCTTCTCAAGGTAATCCATACTCACAAACTTACAACCGTGCTTGGAGAGCTCATCCCAACTTTTCTTGGAGTCAAGGTAACACCTTGAACCCTCCTCATGAGTCTACTTCTGGAACCAAGCCGGTCCCTCCACTGGGTTTTCCAATGCAATCAAGGCAAGCTCCTGTGAAAGAAGAAGAATCTAAGACGGACAAAATGTTATCCCGTATCTTAACTGAAGTGGAATCTTTAAGAGGTGAGAGTAAGGCTACCTTTTCTCTTCATGAATCTGCTATTAAGAATCTTGAAGTTCAAGTGGGACAATTAGCTATACAAGTAAATGCCATGGCTCGAAACGGTCTCCCAAGTGATACCATCCCTAATCCAAAGAGGGGTGGAAAAGAAGAATGTAAGGCCATTCATTTGAGAAGTGGCAAGGTGCTTCCGAATATGCCTAGCTCAAGCACAACGGGACCAAAGCAAGATAAGCAAGTGGACATTGAAGTTGACGAGGAGGAAGTCATAACTCTAGAAATTATGGTGGAAGATGAGGAAACTAAAAAGAGAAAGCACACTAAGGGCGGATTGGATGATGTTAGCAAGAGCAAGAAGAAGGAACAAGAGCTGAATAATGAAAAGAAGAGCAAACCAATCCCCTCCACTGTCATGCCTCCCTTACCATTTCCTCAAAGATTCAAAAAGAAGGAGGAAGATGCATAATTCAAGAAGTTTGTGAATATGTTTAAGCAACTACATGTCAACATTCCTTTTGCTGAAGCTTTAGAGGAGATGCCTAAATATGCCAAGTTCCTAAAGGATGTATTGTCCAAGAAGAGGCGATTTAATGAATTTGAAACTGTGGCTTTAACTGAAGAATGTAGCACCGTGATCCAAAGGAAGTTACCCACCAAGTTGAAAGATTCGGGGAGTTTCTATAGTCCTTGCAATATTGGAACTATCTTCAACGGTAAAGCTCTATGCGACTTGGGGGCTAGCATCAATTTGATGCCCTTGGCTATTTTTAACCAATTGGGATTAGGAGAGCCAAGACCTACCACAGTGACCCTTCTATTTACTGACCGGAGTATTTCTAAACCTAGAGGAATTATTGAAGATGTTTTAGTGAAAGTGGACAAGTTCATCTGCCCAGCAGATTTTGTGGTGCTTGATTGTGAGGTTGATTGGAAGATCCCACTCATTTTAGGCCGTCCGTTTTTAGCTACAGCAAGAACTCTAATTGATGTGGAGAAGGGGGAGATCACTTTGAGGGTGGACGACGAAAAAGTAATCTTTAACATGCCGAAAGCTTTAAAGTTCCATGATGATTCAGCTCAATTTTCATTTGTGGATATATTGGACTCACTCATTCCTCAAGAGTCATATGCTCTAATGATCAAGGACCCTTTATAGGCATTTCTAATTGGGGAAAAGAGTTTGGATGAATTTGATGAAGAAGCTATTGCAAACCTTTTTCGTATGGAAGCATTCCCTTACTCAAGACAAAGGAATTTTGAGCCACTTGAGATGGCTGAGGCATTGAGCACTCCTTTAAAGCCCTCTATTGAAGTTCCACCATCTCTTGAGTTGAAGCCCTTACCATCTCATCTTAAGTATGCCTACTTGGGAGATGCCAACAATCTCCCAGTAATTGTGTCTTCTGATCTTTCAAGTCTGTAAGAAGAGAAGCTCCTACGAGTTTTAAAAGAACACAAGCAAGCCATAGGTTGGACCATAGCGGATATTAAGGGAATCAGCCCTTCTATGTGTATGCACAAAATCTTGTTAGAAGATGATCATAAAACTTCTATTGAGCATCAAAGGCGATTCAATCCAATTATGAAGGAAGTAGTCAAGAAAGAAATACTTAAATGGCTCTCTGCTGGAATTGTGTACCCTATCTCTGATAGTTCATGGGTGAGCCCAGTCCAATGTGTCCCTAAGAAGGGTGGCATGACTGTAGTGGCTAACACCCAAAATGAACTAATTCCTACTCGCACGGTGACTGGTTGTCGGGTGTGTATGGATTATCGGAAGCTCAACACAGCTACAAGAAAGGATCATTTTCCTTTGCCATTCATAGATCAAATGTTGGACAAGTTAGCCGGTCAGGAATTCTTTTGTTTCCTTGACGGATATTCCGGTTATAACCAAATTGCCATAGCTCCAGAAGATCAAGAGAAGACCACATTCACTTGTCCATATGGCACTTTTGCTTTCAGAAGAATGCCCTTTAGACTATGCAATGCACCAGCTACTTTTCAACGGTGCATGATGTCCATTTTTGCTGATATGATTGAGAAAATAATTGAGGTATTTATGGACTATTTTTCTGTCTTTGGTCCATCTTTTGACTCGTGTTTGGAGAATTTAGATGCTATGCTTACAAGGTGTGAAGAGGCAAACTTAATTCTCAATTGGGAGAAATGTCACATCATGGTGCAAGAAGGCTTTGTACTTGGCCATAGAGTGTCCAAGAATAGGTTGGAAGTAGATAGGGCTAAAATTGCTATTATTGAGCTACCACCACCTACTAATGTAAAGGGTATCCGAAGCTTTCTTGGACATGTCGGGTTCTATCGGAGGTTTATCAAGGATTTCTGAAAAATTGCCAAACCCCTTTCTAAGCTTTTGGAAAAAGATGTGGAATTCAAGTTTGATGATGAGTGTTTACATGCTTTTGAAGAATTAAAGAAGCGTCTCATTTCAGCTCCTATCTTAGTGGCTCCGAACTGGGTGTTACCTTTCATTATCATGGCTGATGCAAGTGATTACGCCGTTGGTGCGGTTCTTGGGCAAAAGGCAGAGAAACTTTTTCACCCTATATATTATGCGAGTAAAACTCTTGATGGTGCCCAACTTAATTATACCACCACTGAAAAAGAGTTACTTGCCATAGTTTATGCATGTGAGAAGTTTAGACCGTATATTGTGGGTACCAAGGTTACTGTCTACACTAATCATTCAACTCTAAAGTACCTACTCACCAAGAACGATTCTAAGGCTAGACTCATTCACTGGGTGCTCCTACTTCAAGAGTTTGACCTGAACATAATTGACAGAAAAGGTACAGAGAATCAAGTAGCCGACCACCTATCAAGGCTAAGCACCGAACCTCAACTTGATGATTCTGACATGATCCAAGCATCATTTCCGGATGAACAGTTGTTCTTTGTTGATCATTCATCTACACCATGGTTTGCCGATTTTGTAAATTATTTGGTTTGTGGAGTGCTACCTCCGGAGTTCAATCCTCATCAAAAGCATAAGTTTTTGCATGAGGTGAAGAAGTACTTTTGGGATGAACCTTACTTATTTAAGCGGTGCGCCGACCAACTCATTCAAAGATGTGTTCCAGAAAATGAACAAGAATGCATTATGCATTGTTGTCATTCGTCTGAGTATGGTGGTCATTTTAGAGGAGAGAAAACTGCTGCGAAAGTCATTCAGAGTGGGTTTTACTAGCCTTCTCTATTTAAAGATGCTTATGCCTTCATCCTCCAATGTGATCGGTGCCAGAGAATGGGGAACATATCTAGAGGAATGAGATGCCACTGAATAGCATGCTAGAGGTTGAACTCTTTTATGTTTGGGGGATTGATTTCATGGGTCCATTTCCTAAGTCTTTTAACAATGAATACATTTTAGTTGGAGTGGACTATGTATCAAAATGGGTAGAAACTATGGCATGTGTGACTAATGATGCCAAGACGGTACTGAAGTTCCTCAAGAAGCACATTTTCACAAGGTTTGGCATACCAAGAGCCATTATCAGCGATGGCAGATCACACTTCTGCAATCATCAATTTCAAGCTTTGATGAAGAAATATGGTGTGAGGCACAAAGTAGCATTACCTTACCATCCCCAAACAAATGGCCAAGTTGAGATTTCCAACCGGGAAATCAAGACCATTCTTGAGAAGATGGTGAACACTACTAGGAAAGACTGGTCTTCCAAGTTAGATGATGCTTTGTGGGCTTATCGAACGGCTTATAAAATGCCTATTGGTATGTCTCCATATCGATTAGTGCTTGGAAAAGCTTGCCATCTACCTGTGGAACTGGAACATGGGGCCTATTGGGCTATCAAGAAGCTAAATTTTGATCCGCGAGCTGTGGGAGAAAAGAGGCTACTTCAACTTAATGAGTTAGATGAGATCCGCTTAAATGCGTATGAGAGTGCAAGGATTTACAAAGAGAAGACAAAGAGGGACCATGACAACAAAATCATTCCTAAGAGCTTTGAACCTGGTCAAACTGTTCTTCTTTATAACTCCAAACTGAGGCTCTTCCCCGGAAAGCTTAAATCCCGATGGTCTGTGCCATTCAAGGTGACTCAGGCATCAAAATATGGTGATGTGGAGCTGGAGAATGATAAGGGTGAGAGATTCAAGGCTAATGGTCAACGGTTAAAGCATTATTGGGGAGGAGATGTGGATAGGCTAGTATCCACCATCTACTTATCAAATGAAGAGTGACTAAACTGAAAATTTAGGCTAAGGACTATAAACTAAGTGCTTCTTGGGAGGCAACCCAAGTTCTGAACTTAATCTCTTTAGTTTCTTTGATCTCAGCATAATTTAGTAGGTTTATGTTTGGTCTTTTAACTTTTGTAGGGAGAAAGGGATTTCAAACTGAAAGCTGTCAAGAGCAAGAGAACTACAAGGCAAGGGTTGGCATCTGGGCTGGACAGGCATATTCCAGGGAAGTTTTTCAATTCTTATGCATGTTTGTGTATTCTGATGCCTGTGATATGATATGAGAGTTGCAATGAATGTTAGAGAAGCAATGTGCATTATCTTTGGCTTCAATCTGTCAAATTGCTTATCACACCTAGAAAACTCTACATTAGGAGGGCATCTTGATCATAGGAAATGTGTGAACTAGGGGTGTTGATTGTGTGAGAGTCAATATGAAAGTGTGGTATAGTCTGGTATGCTTAACTGAGTGTTCAATGGTTCTGTATACTATGTGTCACTGATGATTCCAGTGATGGTATGAATGTGTAAAAACTGATAGGCTGGAAAATACACTCTGGCCGTGGCCAATAAAGTCCTGGGCCGCGGCCAGAGGTTGCCAGACAAGTGCTCATAAGGTTTTGGGCCACGGCCATCTAATACTGGGCCACAGCCAACTGAATTCCAGAAAGTCTTGGGCCGCGGCCATCACTGTGTGGGCTGTGGCCAGCAAAGGAGTGAATCTGCACAGAGCGTTGTGGGCCGCGGCCCAAGCACGATAGCAGGGTTTTTTAAAAACCCTGCCGCGCGCTTATCTCTTTTCATTTCTCTCAACCCCAGCAGCCGCCTCCCCTAATTTCTTCCTCTCCCATAGTCGACCCACATCCCTCATCCTTCCCCTGCAATTTGTCCCTCATTCTCATGTTTCCCCTTCTTCCCCTCTTCGTTTTCCCTTGAATTCCAGTGTCCACTATCGTGTGTGGGTGCTGCACATTGCCTCTCGTCTTTACTGAAGAAGAGGCCCTAGGGCACTGCGAGAGTAGCGCTTCCCTTTGATTCCTCCGCTAATCCCTCAACTTTCTCAACATCTGAGGTAAAACGGTCTCGATCTTGCTCTTTTACTCGCATTGAGGGTAATTAGTTAAACTATGATATAGGGATTTCGGCATAAGAGTAGCACATCTGTTATAATTGATAATTTTGAGGGCAATGTACATGTTTTTTCGAGTTTCTTTGTCCTTTTGATAGCAATTGCTGCATTCATTTAATTTTAAATTTCCCTTGTGTGCCAATGCCCTATTTTTAGACACTTTGCTTAACTGCTAATGCTGTTACAAGGTCGCTATATAAATTGCATATACTGACTAAGGTTTGAATTGATGCTTTGTCAAGCGATACGCATTGCTAAGAATTAGGATTGAAGTGATTTAGGATGTGTTGCGGTTTAATCTCTTGTTTGGCTTGCTAAGAGAGTTATCGAATTGCAAGAATGTGAATTCTTATGATTCTAAATTGGGCTGAACATGACTCTTGCTCTAAAATTGTTGACAATTGGCTTGTGTATTCAATGTGGGATTGGCAATCTTGTTGTTTCAGAAATAATAGATTGAGCAAGCACTATAATCTGCACTTGTGGCTTGATTTTTGAATGCTGAAAATTTTACCTAGTACTTGATTAACCTATTGTGCATCCGTAGATGAAAGTTCAATTTTGTCACTGTTTGCATAAACCTGAGCAATGAGTAAATCTCTCTGCTCTAGTTTGTTTAGCACATTATGCATATGTATGGTTCATTTAAAAATTGTGGTGTGTGGATAAGCAATGGAACTTTTGGTTACTGGGTGAGTAATTATATTGATCTGCTCTGGTATACAATGGTTTGTGGCTGCACTTGAGTCTCTGTTTTGGGATGTCCTGTTTTAATTGCACTTCAAAAGTTTCATGATTCATTTCAACACTTGAATGACTGTGCAAGGTTATGTTTGTTCTATTGATTGGCTAGTCTGTGCTGAACGTATTAAAACCTTCTGCTGATTCTATAAATGGAGTTGTGCATCTCTGGTATGTGCAAATTGTGTTTTGCATAATCAAATCATTCAGTATGTTTTGGATTGTTGCAAACTTTGACTAAGTTTTGAAATTTCTAGGCAGTTGATCTAAGTTGACAAGTTCTGCATTTTTCCTTTTGAATGATCATGTGAACCTGGAGGTAAATCTTGTGATTTTGAAAACCCTGTTTATTGAAGGCGTGAATTTACAAGGCTTTTCATACACTGTCAATTGTTCTTGAACTTGTGCTGTAATAGTCAAATTGTGCTGCATGTTTTGGAATGGTTCTGATGTGGGGACAAATTTTGCCAACATTATAGTAATCTAATTCCTTCTTCTGAGGTGATTAAGTGATGAAAGAGGTAGTGAGGAATAGGATTAAGTTTGAAATCCCAGTAGACAGTTTTGCAACTAGTCAGGTTATAAGTTTGGGGGGGTTCGTTGTGTCCTGGTTACCTCTGGTGTCGGCATTGAGTCTTGGTTTGTTTCTTTACCTATTTTGGGTTTCGTATTGCTATTGCTCCAGCCGCAATGCCTGCCAAGCGGGTTGCTGATCGCACGGGTCCCAGGGCCGTTGCTGAGGCCAAGGCCAAGATCATCACCAGGCCCTTATTGCAAGAGCGGGAATTCCCGTTCAACATATCCTAAGAGTTTTACGACCTCGCCACCCGCACCTACCGCTTGCAGAGGCTCATGGAGCCTAAGGTCGACGGGAACCTGCAGATTGTCCAAGAATTCTACGCTACTGCCAGTGTGAGACCCATTTGGCGATTCCCTCTGCGTGGAGTCGACGTTGACTGTACACTAGAGAGTTTTCGGCAGTTCGTAGCACTCCCTGCTATTGATGAGTGCAAGTACAAGCAACTATTGGACAGTGACGATGACATCCCTGAGGATGATATTTCAGAGTTGCTAGTGTACAACCACATGGTGGCGTGGCAAAGTCGCGGAGGGGTGTAGAAGTATTTACCCCACGCTCAGTTGTCCGTCGAGGCTCGGGTGTGGCTGCATTTCGGCAAGGACTACTTCTGGCCGTCGTCGAATAGGAATCGCCTCACTAGAGATCAGGCTCTCCTGATTTACCTGCTTATGAAGAAGGAACCTGTTGACCTTGGCGCACTGATTTATCAGACTCTTCGCGACCATACCCGAGATCATTCGGTCGGTCTAATGCCTTCTGCACCTCTGTGGGTGTTGCTGCTCTAGCCACTGATGTTCTGTTCAAGCCAATTAAGAAGTTCAACTACTTGAGCATCAAGCCAAGACCAGATGAGCAAGTTCCAGCCTCCCAACGTACAACGAACGACCCTATCTTTCAGCAGGGAGGCCCGTCTCATCCACCTCATGACCTTCCATCTCCCCTGGAGCAGGGTGAGCCCTCCAGTGCTCCTTCCTCTACCGAGTCTGCCGTCACACTAGATGTGATCCTTGCAGCCATTCAGCGCACTGAGGCCACTACCGCTCAGTGCCTCACCTATCTACAGGATCATGGTGTTCGCCTGACCAGGTTGGAGGAGTTATTTGCTGATCACGTACATGCTGCAGCTCAGGCCGGTGGTGATGATGATGGCGCGGATGTTAGTGCTGCTGGTGAGGATGATGGTGAGAGTACTGATGCAGCCGCCAGTGATGATGATGGCGAGGACTAGTTTTCAGTTAGTTGTTGCTGCTAATTTTTACTGTTGCTTTTTATTTCTTTTGGATATGGCTCATACGTTGCTTCAGTACTATTGTTCCAGTTGTTTTTCCTATTGACTAACACAGGATTTTATTGGATATTGTCACTGTGATTTCTATAGTGTGTTCACTGTTATATCTGTGGATGGTTGTATGTCCTCTTTCATTACAGACGCTATTTGTGACATGTTGTGTCCTATGACAGTGGGGACACTATCTCCCTCAAGTTTGGGGGTACTGGTATATTTGCATGCATGTGTTTAAATCTGTGTTGTGCCCGATCTTTGAATCAAAGACTGGATATTCATGACTACCTGGTTCTTATTTTAAAAAGCTAATTCTTAATACTTACCTGATTAAACACTGTGCATGAGGGTTGAGAATAATTCGATTGCTTTGTCAAGGGATTTTATAGCAAATTGACATGTATGAACTGTTTTCATTGAAAGACTTTTGAAATTGTATTATTTCTATGGAACTGTTCATGTTCTTAAGTGAATTGTATGGAAGTGGCTGGTTATGGCGCGTAAAGTTAGCATATTGATCAGTTAAGTTAATAAATTTGGATTAGGCTAAGGTTGAATTAATCTTGGGGACTGTGCGCGAGAGAGGAAAACCTTTGTTGGAAGGATTTTGAGCCTAAGTTTCATTCATTAGAGTGTGTGTGCCATTTATGTTAGAGTACCTCTAGAACTTGTTTAGATTCTTTTTCAAAACCACATATGCATGTGGATTAATGAAAATGATAGGGGCATTCATTTCTGAACCCATTGACCTAAACACAAACCTTTCACACTGACCCATTGATTACCCCCTTTGGGCCATTCATTTTCTTTTCAATCAAAAAGAAAAAAAATCTAACATTTAACAAGTCATACATGTGTTGGCTCTGCAATTGAATGATACTTAGAAAAGCAGTGAATTAGCGTCTGAATTTACTCTTTTTTTCAATAAGTTCTTCTACAAAAGAGAAGAAGGAAGGAGTAAAGGAAAATCAATATAAAAAAAAGAGAAGAAGAAGAAGAAGTGAGACAAAGAGAAAGAGATGTCAGTGTAGACGCTTATGCATGCATAGTACTTGTTCCATTAGTCCTTTCCATTAGATTATTTCCAACATTACAACCCTGTTAGAAAGCCCCCTTGATTCATAAATCTAGGTGTACAAGTGATGGAGAGAGTAGAGTTTCTACAAGCCTATGGCAGGACCTGCTATAAGTGGCACTGAGCGAAATTACCCTTACTTATGAGAGCTAAACACGTAAGTCCGTGAGTTTTCTCTGGTGCACATAACTTTGATTGGTTGAGCTTTGGCCTAATTCCTTTGCATTGCCTCATACTGAACTTTGTGTTAGCTTCAAGCGATGACAATGAACAATTCCATGCAACCCGAAAGTTCCTTTGGTACTAAAGGTGTGTGAATTGAGCTGTATGTAAAAGAAAAGAGAATGCAAAAGGATTAAGTCTAGATATTGAGGCCGAATCATACATGTTGAAGTATTGTTTCTAATCTTGCTAAATGTAGGACGATTGTTGTTCAACTCTTGTCAATTACACACTCAGTTGAAAAATGTTGAGGAATTTGTTTTTAAACTATGAACCAGGCATGCATGTATATTGGGTGTCATGAATAGCTTAAGAAAAGAGAAGGGCATGCATGGGCATTATTTTGGAGATGGACTTAACCTTACTTCTGGAAATTGACTGAGTTTACTCGAGGACGAGCAAAAGTTCAAGTTTGGGGGTGTGTTAACTTCATGAAATGCTTGTTAGAATTTCACATTTCATCCAGTTTTACCTCACATTGGGTGTATTAGTGAGCGTTCGAGAGTGTTAAAGTAATGAAATGTGTTTTTCTCATGCTATGCACAGCAGATCGTAAATGTGGAGCACATTATTCACAGACTGCTATGAATGCCTAACTATGTTTGTAAGTCCTTTGTGTGAACTGATACAGATTCAGTTATAGCTGGCCCAGAGGAAGCCACACGCAGTAAGAAGGAGGCAAAGGAAGTGGAAGCCATCAACTATTCCAGGGGAAAGCAAGCTGGGAGGAGAACAGGGCAGAAAAGAGAAGATGAACTCTGGAAAGAGCCTGGCCGCGGCCAAGAAGAACCAACAGTAGCACAGACAGTCATTGGCCGCGGCCAACCATATCTTGGGCCGGGGCCAAGATGGACAACAGGAGGACAGAGAGGCATGGGCCGCGGCCAACCAACTCATGGGCTGCAGCCCACATATGAACAGAAGCTTGTTGGCCGCGGCCCACAGAGTGGCTGGCCGCGGCCAACCCCCGTAAATGATGCTGTACGTTCTGACTCTTGAAAAGCTATAAAAAGCAAAACCCAGGGTTTGGCACGGGGGATTCCCAATTTGGAAAGACCGACAGAGGCGGCTGGAGAGGTGCTGAGAGCTGGGATCTGCTAGAAATCAAGGAGAATCAAGTGGGATTGAATATTGGAAGAGATTTCAACTCCAGTTTTCTTGATCTTTCTGTATTCATTCCCTTTCTCCACTGTGATTCTGATATGGCTACATTTAATCCTGCTATTTGTAATCCATTTTTGAACATGAGTAGCTAGGTTTTGCATTCTAGGATTGTTCTACACTTTTGTATGGATTAAACTTGAATTCTTCTTCCTCTTCGTAGCTAATGGTATATATGTGTTAATTCTTCCTTGTTTTCACTGATATTCATGAATTGCTAGCACTATGAATAACATGTTCAACTAGATTAAGCTTGAGAGAGTTAATCTAATTGAAGAACGTGGGTAGAGTTATGCTAGACTTGAAGTTTAAATAGCTAAATGGATTGTTTGTTAATAACATAGAGATATAGTTATTAACCTAGCATTGTCAAAGTAAGGAGGCTGTTTAATGATTATTTTCCCTTAAATGCAGCAAGAGATTGTGTATCTTAATGGAGGATATAAGTTTGGTTATGACTTGAGAGAGCTTAACCAATGGCTATTGAACTTTAGACTGACATATATATATTCCATAAAAAGTAATATCGAAGAGGAAGTAGATTGAGTTTATGATATACAAAGGGAACGAACAATCCTAGGTTTACTCTAATTGATTGAATTCACAAGAAGCATATTTTGTTCAGTACTTTTTAGTTGTTATCAACATATCTTTTGAATCTATTTTTCTCACACTCTACATTTTGTTTTGATTCAACTTAATCAAACACATCAAGCCCATTTTTTGACTAAATTGTTACTCAAATCCTCGAGGGAACGATCTCACTTATCACTTTATTACTTGATGCGATCCGTGCACTTGCGGTAGTGAACAGAGTCTTGTGAGCTAGTCTTGTGAAGACAACAAATCCTCCGCGTGTTCTCTGTTCTTGGTCTTCCATTCTTCTCTCTTCCCTGCCTCAACTCATCACCGTCGGTTTGCTCACATTGTGGCCACTGTCTTCCTCCTCTCACCACCATGGGTTGTCTCCCCGTAAAGCATCCTTTACACGTTTGCTTCCAAGTTCCAACCACACATTTGTTTAAATTTTTTGAAAATTAAATTTCCATAGATGTAGTGCTTAAATTGTTTGAGCAAATAATTTTTCTTTGCCATGTACTCTTTTCAAATAAATGGGATTTGTTGCTGACTTGTATTGCTGCAATTCTGACTCAAACTTTGGTTGGGAAATTATATACACTTTCTTTTTTTGCCTATTTGTTTGTTGGGATGTTTCTATAAGTATATTTGCAAGCTAATTTTACTGTTTGGAAATATAAATTACATATATAAGTTTTAGCAAAAAAAAAGAGTGGAATATAAAGACAAGAGTGTCCCTGTATTTCTACTTTTATACCTTTTTTTACCTTGGAATAATTTTAGTTATGGTGCATGTGAACTAGAATTTATATATGCAAAGTTCCATTGGAATCAAGTGAGAACAGAAGGTTGTAAAGCTTAGAAAATCCAAGGTAGCAACTCTTTCCATCCATGTTATTTGAATTTCGTTGGTTCAATATAGTTAGACATTGAGTTTGCCATGAGCATGCACTGAATTTGCTTACATATTTTGCTGGAATCATTGCTTGACAATGTGCCATGGACATCTATACAATTTCTTGATTGAACGTATGCTTATGGAGTGTGAACTTTCATGGCATTACTTGTGAATTTGCATGATTTGAATGCATGAATGAGTGGTGTTGCAACTGAAATTATTGGATTTGACGTGCTGACATTGTCCTGAATATGAATCGCCTTAATTAGTTTAGTTTTATTTAAATTAAGCTGAGATGGTTTGTTATTTTGATTTTGGAATGTCTCACTTTTAAGGGGAAATGCTGCCAAAAATTTGAAAAACAAAATAGTAAAAGGCAATTCCCAGTGTTGACAATTATTCTAAACTTGAGTGTAAACAGGAATGGTGTAGGTGGTAATAAAATGAATCATAGTTGGATGAATGCTTTGAGAACAAGTGAAGAATATGAGAATGGGGTTGAAGAGTTTATTTCATTTGCTAAAAGGAATGCTCCAGCCAAAAATAGGTTGTATTTTTGTTCTTGTGTCAATTGTTTAAATGAGAGAAAATGGGATGTTGAAGTTATAAGGGATCACCTTCTTTGTGATGGAATAAATCTTTGATACGTAAGGTGGATATGGCATGGTGAGGAAGTAACTGATTGTCCGTCGCATAAGAAGGAAGCTGTGGATGTCATAGATGAAGATAGAATGGAGAGAATGATTCATGATGTTGAGGTAGAATCCTTTACGTAGTCGTATGAATATGACAGCCTGCGGAGTGATGCAGAGACACCGTTGTTCCCTGGGAGTAAGTACACACGGCTGATAGGAATATTACATTTGGTTAACTTAAAAGCAACTTGTGGGAGGACCGATAATAGTTTCACATTGCTGCTTGAACTATTGTGTTATATGTTTCCTGACGATAATGTACTTCCAAATCGTATGTATGAGGCCAAGAAAATTCTATCTACTATGAGTATGGAGTATAAAAAAATACATGTTTGCCCTAATGACTACGTACTGTATAAAAAGGAGTATGTAGGTCTCAGTGAGTGCCCTAAGTGTCAAACTGCACAATACAAAGTAAAGAAAGATGGTGGTTGTAGCGATGGGGCAACTAAAAGGCAACCTTTAAAGGTTTTTGGTATCTTCCAATAATACCGCATTTTAAGCGTTTGTTTGGGACTGCAAAAAAAGCAAAGAAGTTGAGATGACATTCGGATGATAGAATATCCAACGGAAAATATCTAAGGCACCTGGCTGACTCTCCACAGTGGAAGAAAATAGATGAAATATTCCCTGAATTTGGCAGCGAACTGAGAAACCTTTGGCTTAGGCTTTGTACAGATGGCATCAATCCGTATGGAACTCTTAATAGCACACACAGTGCGTGGCCGGTACTCCTTGTAATATACAACTTGCCTCCTTGGCTTTATATGAAACGCAAGTATGTGATGCTTTCTATGATGATTTCTGGACCAAAACAGTCGGGGAACGATATCGATGTCTACTTGGCGCCTTTGATCGAGGATTTGAAGAAGTTGTGGGAGGAAGGCGTAGATGTGTTTGATGCATATATGAAGGAGTCCTTCAAGCTACGTGCAATGATTTTCACAACGATAAATGACTTTCCTACGTACGGAAACCATCAGGGTACAGTGTGAAAGGGCATAAAGCATGTCCGATCTATGAAGCAGACACTTACTTCCACCAACTTAAACATAGAAGAAAATCGGTCTACCTTGGTCACAGGAGGTTCCTTTCTAGGTTCCACCTATATCGTAGGTTAAGAAAGAGTTTTAACGGCTTGCCAGAGCATGGAATGGCTCCAAAGGCATTAACCGAAGAGAAAGTTTATAGTCGGGTTGAACATATCAATGTCTTATTTGGTAAGAATCAGAAGATTGCGGGTAAGAAGAACATATGGAAGAAGAGATCAATTTTCTTTGATCTTCCATATTGGCGTAGTCTTGACGTGAGGCACAGTATTGATGTTATGCATGTGGAGAAAAATATTTGTGATAGCCTTGTCAGTACGCTTTTGCACATACCAGGGAAGACTAAGGACGGGATTAGTGCGAGACTAGACCTTGTTGATATGGGTATAAGAGAATGATTGTATCCACAACTAAAAGATGATGTTAGGAGGGCATACATGGAGCCAGCAGCGCATACGCTATCAAAAGCGGAGAAAAGAAGTTTGTGTGGGTGTTTGCATGAAATTAAGGTGCCACAAGGGTATCCTTCGAATGTGAGAAGGTGTGTGGCAATGGACTATTTGAAGTTAATGGGAATGAATTCCCATGATTATCATGTGTTGATGCAACAACTATCACCAGTAGCTATTAGAGGCATTATGGAAGAAGAAGTTCGAACCACTGTAACAAGATTGTGTGTTTTCTTTAATGTTATCTGTAACAAAGTCATTGACACTGAAAAGCTAGATGAACTGGAAGCTGAGGGTTATATTATATTGTCCCAATTATATATGCATTTTCCTCCTTCATTTTTTGATATAATGGTTCATTTGATAGTTCATTTGGTAAGGGAGGTAAGGCTCTGTGGTCGAGTTTACCTGAGGTGGATGTACCCTTTCGAGCGATACATGAAGATCTTAAAAGGATATTCTAAAAATCCCTATCGACCAGAAGACTCAATAGTTGAAAGATATGTAGTTGAAGAGGCTATGGACTTCTGCAGCGATTATCTATCAGGGAAGAAGGAACAATCTCAGCATGAAGAGGGGAGAAGTAAGGGAACATAAAGACTGAAAGTGAAGACTAAGCCTCATGAAGAGGTATTGCAAGCACACCTTTATATCCTAAATAACATGGCAAAAGTTTAACCGTACATAGATGAACACAGAAAGAGATTGAAGAACATGAATCCAAGGAAGAATGACATGCAAATTGCTATTGAGCAAAACAAGACATTCATAAAGTGGTTTCAGGAAAAGGTTTTGCATGAGACCAGTGTGTCTGAGATAATAGAGTGGATAGCCTGGGGGCCTTCGTTTTAGATCATTACTTGAAGCAGTTATGATATAAATGGGTATTCTTTCTACATAAAAGACCAAGATGACAGAAGTACCATGCAAAATAGTGGGGTGATGGAAGAAGCTAAAGCCATGCACTTTTCCAGTTCGAAAGACAAAAACCCGATATTAGCATCTATGGCCTATTATGGAGTGATAGAAGAAATATGGGAAATTACTTACAATAAGTTCAAAGTTGCTTTATTCAAATGTAAGTGGGTTAGCAATAACGCTGTGGTAATATATCAACAATTTGGATTTGTCTCAGTTGATCTTGAAAGAGTAGGTTATAAGGATGAGCCCTTCATTCTAGCAAGCCAGGTGAAACAAGTGTTTTATGTCACAGATTTTGCAAATAAAAAAATTTCCATTTTACTTCAAAGTAAAAAACAGAAGCATGGTGAACCAACCTTCAACCTTGATGACACACCACCTTTTACAATTAATCCACCTACAACAAGTGAAGTAGAATTGGTAGATGATGAAGAATATGCTATCAGAAATGATCATGGTGAAGGAATATAGGAAACAATATAGAGTAAGAGCTTAACTTAGAAAATAGTAATGTGTGCTGTTTATTTTATAACTAGTTAGTTTATTCATTTACTTACAATATATTCACCTATCTGACAATGATTTTTGTGCTTACAGGAATATGGACAATTCTAGTGACTCACAAAGTGATAGGGACAATGAAATGAATAGGTCTAAACCCGTTGCGAGAAGAAGGGTTAGAGGTAGTACAAAATTTCCTGCTTTGGTAGCACGTCATCACCATCAACAAGAGAGGTTGCATATTGACTTTGATGACAATTTGAAACCAATTGGTCCAGAGAAAGACTATTTCATTAGCTACTTAGGTTATTTGGGTCGAAGCAAAGTTCGCATTATCTATGATAATTGGAAGTTGGTTCCACCAAAAACCAAAGACTTGATTTGGCAACAACTTTTGGTATATAAGTTTCAATACATCTGCATATATATCTTTATTACTATTGCTTCAAATATAATTAACTTATGTTTTTACCTTGCAGCAAACCTATGATGTCCCTGACACTGCGGTGATGTACAAGGAGTGGATGAGGGAGGTTCATTAGAAAGATTTCAAGAACAAGCTTACACGAGATTACATTCGAGGGGACCTGAGGGGTAATGATCCATGTCAGGAGTATACGTATTTGTCTCTAGATGACTGGAGGTTGTTTATGGCATCACGATAAGATCTAAAATTTTTTGTAAGCTTTTTGTCATCAGTGTTTTATTTGAATATAGTTGACATTATTGATTTGGTGTTCATTGTTTTCCTTTCACAGGAATTAAGTGCAGCAAATGCAGAGAGGCAAGCAGCTAATAAGTATCAACATTGCATGTCTCATGGTGGTTATCGGAAGCTTGAGTGAAAGATGATGGCAGAAGAGTTGAAGAAATTGAAGGAAGCAGCCACATCAGATCTTACCGTTATGGTCCAAGCCCCGCCACCTCCTCCACGTCACAAAAAATGGAAAGCAGGGAGGATTAAGGGTAGGAAGTATGTAAATCCAACTATTGCTAAGGTTGCTGCGAGGATTGTAAGTAGTTAGAGCATAAGTATAAAGTTTTTTTCCATATTAGGAGTGCTTAATTTTCATTTACGATAACTTTTATGTTGCAGAATGAACTGGAAGATCATAGTTGCTAAGGTTCGTTCACTCCAAGTGGACGGATGGACATCTTGTCAATGGCAATTGGGAAGGCAGATCACCCCGGTCATGTTCAAGGGGAGGCAGGGGGAGTTCGTGTCATGAAGTATTTTGGCTGAGCCTCACATTCTTATTCATTACAAGCTGAACCCACTAGGGAGCTTGTGGCCAAGATTCTCCAGGATGTCTCATAAGAGCTCGAGGCCAACCTTCGTGACAAACTCCGACAAGAGCTGTTGCCAGAGCTACGTCTTGAGTTGATGCCTGAGCTACGAGCTAAAATGATGAAGATGTTTGAATCGCAGATGGCAACTACCGAGCGTAGAACCCATTCATCCCCGGCCTTCCACAGCACCAAAAGAAGTTACAACCTGGTGGAGGAACCACTTGGCGACCCTTCTCCCACTCCAGCGCCGGGAGAAACTGCCATCCTCTCTTTGGATGCCCCAGTGCTGCATGTAGTTGCAGATGCTCTCGTTCACACACAAGCTACCACCCACCATCATCAGCAAATTCCACAGCATTTACATAGGGTGATTGTGACATGTGTTCGAGAGGGGGAAGAAGGTACAGCCATCCCTATTCCTAATGACGAGGTTGCCACGATAGCTCAGGCGAGAGGATTTTTCATCCTTTGACCTGTATATCTTATTGGCTCAGCAGCGGCAACACCTCCAATGGTATGGAACAACCTCACTTTTACTTAAAATCTGTTGGCATTCTACTAACAATATGTTTTTTATGTTCTTAAAGAATGAGCAGGAAGCAGGAAAATGGCCCTTCTTAGCACGACTGCAGCATATCTATAAAGGCGTTCGCCATATCGATTTGCATATATCTCTAGGGATTATGGGCCAAAAATTAGAGTATCATATCCCTTCACAATTGATAAAGATGACCTTAAACAATTTATTAAGTTGGAGGAGATAGATGCAGGATGGGTCAAATTTGCAATCCTGTAAGTTTTTAATTTCCTATTTTTTCCTTTATTTAGTGAAATGGTTTTTTGGTTTCATATATTCACTGGCTAATACATTCGTCATTTTAATTCTATTATAGCTCATTCCGTCGTATATACATTAACATGCAAAGAGTTGATTTATATGGTTTCTTGTGTCCTGCAAATACGACAAGGGATGCGAATATTGTGCAAAAAAGGACTCACTATGCGGGCTTCACAATGGGAGAGAATGACTATCGTTGTTATTTAGCACCGATTGTTCAAGGGTACGCATTTTAATTTTGTCTATTTGAGATATTTAATAAATAATTGCCTTGCGATCTAACTTCATTTTAATCTGTATATGTTGTTATAGTTACCACTAGAGTTTGCTGTGTGTTATTTGTCCTCGGTTCCACGTAGTTTACTGGTTTGATTCCTTGAGTAAAAGGCCAGACAAAGAAACAAAAAAGGTCATCAATAAGTATGTTATTTTTTTGTATTTCATTGCTTATTGATTCTTGACTTAAAGGACTTATTCTAATTTCTATTGATTTTCATTTTAATGATAAGGCATGCCAAACATATCAAGTGCTTGGCGGGCCATGCGATTGTAAAGTTAGCAAAGAGCCGAAATGGTTGTTTCCAAAGGTACGTAGTTTCAAATCAAGTTTTTTTGATTGACGGTCATTTTAGATATGCCTTTATTGATTTTAACCATTTGCTTTTGATTTATAGTGCCCTTAACAACCTGGCGGCTGGGAATGTGGATACTATGTCTTACTTTATATGTTTAACATCATTAAGAGTGGCATTACGACAGATTTTGAACAAATAATCGCTTCTTCATTCTCAAAGGATAATATTTTTTGTGTTGTAATTCAATGGAAAATTAATTCATTCACTTGATTCATTATTTCATCTAAGCTTATTTTCTAATTTGCAGATTTTTGACAATGAAGATGCCTACTTATATGAAGACATAAATATGATCATAAACTTTTTGGCTAGACATCTTCTTCAACGTATACCAGAGTAAAGTCTTTAGTAGTTTGTGTAGGATATACTTTTATGGTGGTTATATATATTGTACATATAATTAACGTTGTTGTTGTTAGGTATAGATTGTTGTGTAGTTTGTTAGTTAATTAGTTTGCTACTCTTTAAAGTTATTGCATGTAGAGCCTCGGGGTTGATCACTATGTTTCAAGGTATTACTCCTCCAGTCTGAGCTTCTGTGCTACTCTTGCTATCTTCTAGTAGCTGTGTAACTAGCTACTAAATCCCTAGTCATTGTTTCCTTTAGCATAACAAAGGCAAGAGTGTGTCATGGTAGCTATGTCTTTTGTTGTTTCCATTCTGCTAAACTGCTGTTGTTTCATTCCGTTGTTTCCATCCTATTTCTGCAGTTTAAATTTTCTAGACGGTTATGTATATTAAAAAATGCCATTAAAAAACACTTTTAACATCCTTAAACTAAAAAGGGACGTTGAAAGAAGTTATTCGTTACTTTAAACATCCCCAGTTTGGTCTGGGGACGTCTAAAGTACCCTTTGGACTTTAGACGTCCCCATTCTGAAGTGGGGACGTCTAAAGTCATCACCATACACGTCCCCTATTTTACGGACGTTATTGACATTTTTTTCTTCGTCCCTCAGATAGATGTCCCCCTGTTTTCAGACGTTAAAAGGCCCAAAAAAGGGACGTTAAAAAGCATTTTTTTCTAGTAGTGCTAGAAGGCTTAAACACCAAGATTTCAACTACTTACCTTGGATTTTTGCTTGAGCTCACTCTCTCTCCTTCTATGTTCTTGCTCTCAACTTTCGAACAACTCTCTCTCTCTCTCTCTCTCTCTCTCTCTCTCTCTCTCTCTCTCTCTCTCTCTGGTTTCAGCTGGACAAAAATGAAGCAAAGAGAAAGAGAAAAACTTCTTTTAAAATACCCTCCTCATCCTTTTTGTTTATTGTATTTTATTGCTTTTTAAACACATGCCCCTTTTTACTTGATCATCATATATTTTCCTTCTTCATAATACTTGGCCGAAAATACATATTGGAAGGGGGTAATATGATATTTTAAATCAACACATTTATCCTCCTCCACAAACATTTGTATAAGTTGCAAACTTTGACCATATCCCTTTTTCTGTTTTTCACCTTATCTCTTCATAAACTTATGCCATGACCTCTTTAACTTAGAATCAATTTTTTCCTCATCCCTCCTTAGCCCAAAAATCACGTCTCCAAGGCCCTTCATGAAGCATTTGGGCTTTCTCCAATTGCCTTTCAAATTCGCCACAATTGATAATTTGACAGATTTTCTAATCAAACTTTGAAAAATCATAACTAGTTTTGTAGACATCGTATCAGAGTGATTCTAAAGGCTATAGAACTCATATTGAGTCTAGTTTCAAGGAAAAAAATATAAAATTTTGCCAATTGGAAGCACAAAATTCCCAGATTTAATTTTTTTGACTACTATTCCAAAAACTTTTCAGTTTTTCTGAGCTAACTTCAAAAATTCATATCTTTTTGCATATAGCTTCAAATGATTCATATGACCTATCAAATTAAAGCTCAGGATGTCTACTTTCACCCTATAAAATTTTATAATTTTTATTCATCATTGTTCATATAAAATCAGATGACAAGCTCACTGCCTTACAAAAAATTTCACTAGAAGCATAATCATATTCTCCAAAATTCACCATTTTACTTTCTTTAATACTCCAAAGATATAAGAAATAGTAGGGAATAAATTTGGAGCACCTGCTAAACCTGGGTTAGGAGTCCACTTAATTCAGGCTTATTCTCAAGCCTCTGATCCCAAAATTCGGGATATTACATAACCCACTTCAGGTTTCCGTTTATGGTGAGCATGGCTACCCTGTCACGGTGGCTCGGTACTCTCCCAACAGTGAATGGATTGCTTCAGCGGACGTTTCTGGCACCGTTTGGATGTGGGGCACCCATAACGATTTTGTTCTTAAGAATGAAACTCGAGTACTGTCGAGTCGAATAGATGACCTTCGGTGGTCCGCCGACTGTTTGAGAATCGTCACTTCCGAAGATGGCAAAGGGAAGTCATTCGTTCGCATTTTTATGTGAGTGCTTATCATTATTTTTATTCTTCGTGCTTTCAGTTATTCTGTTGATAGTTTGATTATAGCCTACGTTAAGCCATGCCTTTTGACTTAGTAATTAGATTCTTAGCCATAAAGGCCACTGGCTCTCAGAGCTAAGATCAATTCTTAGTTGTAAGTTTTGATAGTTGAGTTAAATCCAAGAATTACCTTCAAAGATATCAAATCAAGGAAAAGAGTTTCATTTTTTTAGCATCTTCAAATTAAATCAAATGAGATTGCCTAAGCGGAAATAACCAAGAATACTTTATTGGTGTCCGTGTGTAATGTATATATAATATAAACAGAATCTTACTTTCCCTTATATATGATCAAGATACTAATGTCTGTATCTAATCATATAGTACATATGTTCATAAAAGGTCATTATGAATTAAGCACTCAAATTTCCTTTCCCCCCTACGCATTCTTTGTGCAAAATTTGTAACACCAATATTGGTCAATATCAATCTAGAATATAAAAAGTCGAGGGAACTGTAAAAGCTTGGGGGTGTTGAAGATAGGCGTTGTCCACTTTGTGCCTTGGTAACCTCTTCAAAATTAAATCAAGGATTGTAATATAGAATGCGATCTCGAATCATTTTTTGAAGAGCTTTTTATTAATTAACTAGAAACTAAGTGCGAAGATTGGCATAAAACAATAAAAAAGGGAAAATTTGATCTTTTGAAACTACAACTATATGAAAATAAGAAAAATCCTAAATTATAATGTTTTTGGTATTTTTAGATATGATGGAATGGAAATAGAAATGTATTAAGTGAATCTCTTGAAAATGGCTCGCAAGGGCAATCATAGTTCATCTAATGATAATGGGTGTTCAATTTACTAGTTTAGTCAAAAAATGTCCAAAAGACCTTTTGAGCTAGCTTGAGTTTGATTGATTAAACACTTCCACACCGTACAAAGTTTAACCCCTCTAACTGAAACTTAATACAAAACACTAGTAATTGCAATCAAAGTTCATCAAAATATCAAACCTCAAACACCGTTGAGTCTAGTGCATTAATCGATGATTATTCCCAGACCTAGAAAATAACCACTTCTTAAAACACTATTAAAAACCACTTAGTATGCAATTTATGAAATCACTAATTTTCTAAAATATCAAATCCCTTCAACTGATGAGTCTAGTACCAAAAGAGAGGAACCCCTATTCTAGATAAGCTATTAAGCACTCTTAGTATGTGACTTAAATTAATTAATGCAATTGGTTCAATGTAACTCCAAAATCAACTCAATATCTAAACAATACCATGTAAAACAATAGAGAATCAATGGAATTACACTTAAACATATATGTAACCACATATATTGATGAGCACAAAGTTCAACATCAACTAATTCAAATCACAGATTAATCCAAACTAAGTACTTAACCAAGTAACAAAAATCTATCAATATAAATGCAATCTCAAGACAGAAAATCATAATTACAAAGCTAAACCAATGGATGAACACTTAGAACTCGAGCCATAGCCTCCATCTTCAAGAGTTAATAAATTTAGCCACTGCCACTCATGGAAAGAGCATCTCCAAATAATTTCAAAACCTCAGCCATAGAGAACATAATCGGGAAAAAGCAATTATTAATGAAGAGTGAAGGATTAGTGATGATGGTGGAATAAAAAACATAACGTGATGGTGAATGGTCAAGAATCAATGGTGGAGCATGGAGGACCAAGGAAGGTGGCCACGGACTGAGTCAAAGTTGAGACTCTCGCCGTTGGAAATTGGAGAGGAGGTAGCCAACGGAGCTCCGGCTAGACGGTGGTGGTTGATGCCCTGTCTGTCTCATGTCAATCTCGATCTGGTTGAAGCAAATGTCAGCGCGGTTGGTGGATGAGGAGATGGGAGAGTGGAGGACGAAGCTCGCCGGCCGCTGTGGTGGTGGATGATGCCGCCAGCGAGAGAGGAAGAAGAAGGTGAAGGTTGAAGATGAAGATGCGAAGGTCTAGAGGTAGTGTGTTGCGGCTGTGTCTGTCGGATGTAACTCTTCTGCTCTCTGTATCAGACCTAAGGTGCTCTGTCAAAAAAGCTGTGTTCTGACTTGGACCAAACTGACATTTTCAAAATATATGGGACCCAACTGACATTTCTAAAATTCACATACCAAACTGTCATTTTAAATCTGAATACAATTTTTCAAGCACTTATAATTAAAAACCAATTAAACCAACATCAAATATTCTCAAAAATTAATGATTTAGAATATTATAATTATTTTGACAATTTTACCCTTTTAAATCCTAATTTAATATATTTACTCTTAATCTTAATTAAGCACAAATAAGATATTTTAAATTCAGTTATTATGACAAAATCCCTAAATAAAATATGAAAATATGTAAAAAATTTAGAATTCGTTAGATATAATGTTGTGGCCAAGCACCAAAGTTTGCATAAATGCATCTCTTCATTTCTAAGTTGACCTAAGGTCTTGGGCCACGGCTAAAAGACTGCCATTTTAAAGTTTTAAAAACTTATTTCCTATAAACCTACACGGTCGATAACTTTGATTTGATATATGTTTGTTTTAGTAGTATGGATTTGGAGGCCATTTATTTCCCTCATTTGTTTTCCGATCTCATACTTATTCAAGGTATGCTTTTTAAAATTTGGTTGAACCATTTTGTAATTAAGCTTCATTCCCTTCCAATATTGAATCCAGGTTCCACTACGCATTCATTTTCTCCACACTGTACCTTATTTATTTCTTTTCATATCTTCTCTTTTGTGCTTAGGTGGGAGTCAAGCAGCACTGTTGGGGATTTTGATGGTCATTCACGGTGAGTTTTAAGTTGTGCATTCGAACCAACAAGGCCTTTTCGTATTGTCTCATGTGGAGAAAACTTTTTGGTAAATTTTTATGATGGTCCTTCAATCAAGTTCAACATGTCCATTAGGTAATTATTATTGTTATATATGATTACACTTATGTCTAATAATGAATTTGGGGCTACATATGAAAATTTTGATTTAATTAAAATATAATCGTCAAACCAAAGTAACAGACTGCCAGATGCAATGTGAGATTAAGCTTTTCTTTTGAAACACACTTCCATATCCAACAGGTGTTAAATATTATAATATAAGTAATGAACATTCCTGTAACAGCTTAATCTTTTAAGTGAAAATAGTTTGAAAGAACTGGCAATCAATTAAGTTTTTAGTTGAAGTACGTAAAGAGGATTGATAGGACCCTGAATTTCTGTTTGATAAATCTTTCTTTCTCATTGTTTCTCCCCAATTCTTGTTGTTGCATTTCTGTTAGGAATAGAGACAATGTAACCTTTATCTTGGAATGATTTAAGAAGAGTTGTTGTTTTGACTACGTTGAACAAATGATCTTGCTCTTGTACCTAGAGTTTGCATCTAATTGTCCATCGATCCTTTTGTTCACACAATACATTGTCGGAATCTCTGAGAATGCTATATTTCCATCATATATCAAAAGCTATATGTGGATATAAATGCATTATTCAAACTAAACATTCTACAAATTCAATTGATCATTGAACTGTAAAGCAAACGGCTTAAAAAAATGTTCTCCAAATTCAATTGATCATTGAACTGTAAAGCAAACAGCTTAACATTGATTAGTCTGAATGTCATTGAATGATAATTTATCTAGCATATATGACTAAGTATGTTTTTTTCTGGCCCAATCATTCAAACCTGTCAATTCAGTTTCTCTAAAAACTATACACATGTTGAGAGAAATGTGTGCACTGGTAATTGAAGGTGTCGTTGATCTGCAGGGACCACTCAAATTTTGTGTATTGCGTTAGATTTTCCCCTTATGGAGCCAAATTCATAACTGTGAGTTCAGATAGAACGGGTATCATATATGATGGCAAGAGTGGGGACAAACTTGACGAGTTGTCTGCAAAGGGTGGCTATAAGGGTAGCATGTACGCTGTAAGTTGGAGTCCTGACGGTAAACAGGTAATAGCCTGCATGTATCTTAAATAGATTGAAAGAAAAAAAAATAGTAATTTTTAGGAGCTTATATATGATTTACAAATAGGTTAATTAAAATAACCTGCATGTATGATCAAAACTTAAGTAGGCTTGTGAAGCATTTTTAAGAGCTTCACCAGTCACCATATTCACTAGAGTTAATTACAGCCATCACAAAAGAATTCATTTATTTGAATAGTAATTTTGTATGGAATGACTCCTATTAAAGAAAAAATGGTAGAAAATTGTCTTAGGTGATTTGGGCATGTAAAGAGAAGGCCATTGGATGCACCAATGAGGAGGGTAGATAAAATTGCTTGGAGCCCATTTAAGAGGGGCAGAGGAAGACCGAAGAGAACGGTCAATGAGGTTATTGAGCGAGATTTCTTAGTTAACAATTTATCCCAAGATTTGGTTTTTGACAAAACTCAATGGCATTGTTTTCTCTATGTAGCCGACTCCACCTAATAGGATTAAGGCTCTGCTATTGTTGTTGTTGTTATAATTTTGTATAGAGGAATTAATCATTTTTCCTACCAGGCAGAATATGCTTTGATCCTTTCTTCACTAGAATTTTTGTTATGTCTGTCTTAAACTTCAATCTCATCTGCATCAATTGCAGGTGCTTACTGTGTCTGCTAATAAATCTGCAAAGATCTGGGATATTCTTGAGGACAGAAGTAGAAGTTTAAATCAGACTTTATCGAGTTCTGGATCTAGTGGGGTGGAGGATATCCTTGTTGGTTGTCTTTGGCAGAATAATCATCTTCTTACTGTCACCCTTGGTGGCATGATTAATGTATACTCAACAACAGATTTAGATAAAAGTCCTATATCATTATCTAGCCACATGAAAAATATAGCTCTTTTAACTGTACTCAACAGAAGCGCAAAGATGCTCTTGTCATGTAGCTATGATGGAGTCATCTTAAAATGGATTGTAGGCAATGGTTGCTATGGTCAATTAGATAGTAAACAATTTGGACTAATTAAATTGTTAGCAGCCAGTGAAGAAGTAATTACAGCTGGATTTGACAACAAGGTATGCAGGTAACTGAGAAAGATGAAGATATTTATGATTTATAATTTTGGCTTCCAAAACCTTTTAGTATATTAACGGCCATTTGTTCGCAACCGCAAGTGCACGGATCACGTCAAGTAATAAAGTGATAAGTGAGATCGTTCCCTCGAGGATTTAAGTAACAATTTAGTCAAGCAATGGGCTTGATGTGTTTGATTAAGTTGAATCCAAACAAAGTGTTGAGTGTGAGAAAAACAAATTCAAAAGATATGTTGATAACAACTAAAAATTACTGAACAAAACTATGATTCTTGTGAATTCAATCAATTAGAGTAAACCTAGGATTGTTCGATCCTGTTGTATATCATAAACTCCCTCTCCTTCCTCTTCAATATTACTTTTATGGAATATATATATGTCAGTCTAAGGTTCAATGGCAATTGATTAAGCTCTCTCGAGTCATAACCAAACTTATATCCTCCATTAAGATACACAATCTCTTACTGTATTTAAGGGAAAATAATCATTAAACAGCCTCCTTAATTTGGCAATACTAGGTTAATAACTATATCTCTATGTTATTAACAAACCATCAATTTAACTCTTTAAACTTCAAGTCTAGCGTAATTCTACCCAAGTTCTACAATTAGATTAACTCTCTCAAGCTTAATCTAATTGAACAGATTGTTCATAGTGCTAGCAAGTCATGAATATCAGTGAAAACAGGGAAGAATTAACACATATATACCATTAGCTACTAAGAGGAAGAAGGATTCAAGTTTAATCCATACAAAGGTGTGGAACAATCCTAGAATGAAAAACCTAGCTACTCATGTTCAAAAACGAATTACAGATCTCAGCATTCAGTGTAGCCATAACAGAATCACAGTGGAGAAAGGGAATGAATACAGAAAGATCAAGAAAATTGGAGTTGAAATCTCTTCCAATCTTCAATCCCACTTGATTCTCCTTGATTAGTAGCAAATCCAAGCTTCAAGGACGTTGGCAGCCGCTTCCTCCGTCTTTCCAAATTGGGGATCCCCCTCTCAAACCGTGGGTTTTGCTTTTTATAGCTCTTCAAATGTCAGAACGCACAGCATCATTTGCGGGGGTTGGCCGCGGCCAGCCACTCTGTGGGCCGCGGCCAACAAGCTTCTGTTCATATGTGGGCCGCGGCCCATGAGTTGGTTGGCCACGGCCAATAAGCCTCTGACCTCCTGTTGATTCATCTTGGCCGCGGCCCATGGGATGGTTGGCCTCGGCTCATGCCTTTCTGTGCTGCTGTTGGTTCATCTTGGCCGTGGCCCATGAGTAGGCTGGCCGCGGCCAGCAACCTTCCAGAGTTCATCTCCTTCTCTTTTCTGCTCTGTTCTCCTCCCAGTTTGCCTTTACTTAGAATGGTTGATGGCTCCAACTTCCTTCACCTCTTTCTTACTGCACTTGGCTTTCTCTGGACCATCTATGACTGAATCTGTCTCATTTCACACAAAGACTCACAAACACATTTAAGCATTCATAGCAGTTATTGAATAAAATCCTCCACATTTGCATTCTGCTGGTCAACATGAGAAAGACACATTTCATCCACTTTAACGCTCTCGAACGCCCACTAATATACTCGAAGTGAGGTAAAAACAAGATGAAATGTGCAATTCTAACAAGAATTTCATGAGGTTAACACCATTATAGATGTGCCTCTTGCTTCTTTGTCAGTATCAGAAAAAAGGAGCTTGGTTTTGTTTCAAGTTCTAAATACTAGTTTCCTTTAATTTTAAATTATTTTAATGTGCAAATTTTGAAATGAAGGTATGGAGGGTTCCTCTGCAAGAGGCTAATTTCGGGGCTCCTGAGCAAATTGATGTTGGCAGTCAGCCAAAAGACTTGAGTCTTGCCCTTGATTCTCCTAAACTTGCTTTGGTAGCAATTGAATCTAGGATTGTTTTGCTTAACAGTTCAGAAATTGTGGCCACTCATAACCTGGACTTCATTGTGACTGCTTCTGCAATTTCACCCGATGGAAGTGAAGCAATTGTAGGTGGACAAGATGGTAAGTTGCACGTATATTCTGTCTCAGGAAATACACTTACAGAAGAGGAGGTCCTTGAAAAACACCAAGGTGCTATCAGTGTAATAAGATATTCTCCATATGTTACCATGTTTGCTTCAGCTGACTTGAATCATGAAGCTGTTGTTTGGGACCGTGACTCTAGCGAGGTAATTTGAGCCCCAAACATTAGTTACATTTATTTTAAGCATTTTAAGTTGGATGCTTGGATTTTCTCATACCAACATGTTTTCTTTTTGAAATACTCTTCTACTCCTTAATGTAAGATCTAATTAACTAACTTGACTAAATTAAGGATGCTACTTAAGTTAGTTAATATGATATGTTTTTTTCTAAAACACCCTAATCATCTTCTTTAATTCCCTTTCTCCGTCCCCTACTTGATTATTGTTGAAGGAATATTAATAGGTTTAGTTTGGAAAAAAATGGATAGAAATCTAAAATAGGTTTTACAAGACCAACATCAACTCCCTAATTAGGTCCTGCACTAAGAATAGAAGGAAGTAAGAAATATAATAAAGTTACATTTTTTGATTTAGAGTACATTTATTATAAACTTACCTAAAAAAGATAGGTATGAGTATAAACATTATCCTTATAAAGAGTGGGTTATGTTATGAAATGGTTAGATTGAATCAGTCCTTTCGATGAGCTACCATTTGACTTGAAAAGTTATCTCCTGCAGGTGAAGCTTAATAACATGTTATTTCACACTGCACATATTAACTGCTTAGCTTAGTCACCTGATAACGCCCTCATAGCTTCAGGGTCACTGGATACATGTGTCATCATATATGAAATTGGAAAGCCAGCATCAAGCCGCAGAACCATAAAAGGAGCTCATTTAGGTGGAGTCTATGGGTTGGCTTTTGTTGATAACCATAGCGTGGTCAATTCTGGAGAAGATGGCTGTATTCGTGTTTGGAAATTGGCTTCAGAATAAACTTAGTTTCAGAACAACTACTAGTATCCTACCTTACAAGCACATTCTTCAGTTTTTCGGTAAGAAATATGTAGTTTTTCTGTCTTACGTTTTGATGTTCAATCTTGAATTCGCCTAGAGCTTTAGCTTGTTTCATGGCAGTGGCAAACTTTATAGACATATCTTAGGATTCAACCATCATTCTGTTGTCCTTTAAAGGCAGCTCCTCTTTATTGCCATAGAAGATGCCAATGTTTTGAAGGGATAGAATGAATAGAGTGACAAGCAATGGAGGTCAAAAGAACATTTCAGTATTGACTTACACAGTAAGATGATGTACCCCGCAGACCAATGCAGAGGAAAAGAGATTATAGATAATACAATAAAAAATTTGCTTAATAATATTAGAGGGACTTGGATTTTATTTTGAACGATTCTTTGCATATTTATTGACTGTTAAGCATGTTTATCAGAAATAGATCAGCTATTGACTCAGCGTAGGTCTTAATCTTTCTGTTCAATGGTCTAATTATTGGGTCTTTGATTAAACTGTTGAACTGGTAAAAAATTTTAAAAAAAATTATTATTATAAATGCCGAAACAATATTAAATTCAAAAACTCTAAATCATATACAGGGAAGAAAGTGGCACTTTGGCAACTTGAAAATTCAAAGCATAAATTCTGACATAATTCAGTCCCTGGGTTTGTTAAAATCTTATTAGTTCGTTTTGGCCATAGAACAGTTGAATCAAATGCCTGACCCGGCCTCGACTCTGTATTGCTTATTGCCCTGCAGACATTCATTTATGGATTTGGACCCTCTCGTGAGACCAAAAATGGAGTATGGACAAATTTTAACTTGAGTGTGTTGGGTCCCACTTGGATGGATCCCACAGAATTCATTAAATTATTGCTAGTAATTCTAAAAACATTGAAGTTTGACCTGAATGATTTAAGAACTGAGCATAAGAAATGAATGAGAGGAAGGAGAGAAGCCGCTTGCATTTTCCCTGGTTTTCTGGTATAGAGGATTCGCCTAGAGCTTTAGCTTGTTTCATGGCAATGGGAAACTTTATGTTTGGATGGAGAGAAAAGTGGGAGGAAAATAAGAGTCGTGATTTTTTGTTTTTCCCCTTTTCTCAATGATTTGAACTGGCTTGAGAAATCCCATTCAATTTGTTAATTTATGAAGATAAATGCAATGAAGATGTAAAACATGAATACACAGTTAAAAAAGCTCTATTGGGTTTAGAGTTCTGAAACCTGGAGGAAGTATAATGTTATGGATGATTTTCTGTATTTTATTTAGCTATATGCTTCTTGCAACAGAAAAATTTATTATTAATGAATCCTCCACGTATTTGGTAGGTGGGTCGTTTACGTGATTTATATTCTCTCAACCTAGGTAATCAAATGCTAAAAGCAGCCAAAAAGCATAATACGTAAAGGCAAGAGACTTTTTTTTTCCAATTGGCTAATCATTGTTAGGATAAGAACATTTAATATTTTTGTTTTTGGACTTATTTAACAAATGAAAAAATATTTATTCCTATTGAATCTTTTAATTTTTATATTTAAATTCAATTATTTAATTTTTTTTAATGAATAAACTTCTATGAGTCATCAAACTAAGATTTATTTACATAAAATAGCATTAAATAATTATTAATACAATTCAGAAATCAAGTTTGATAATTTTCTACTTTTTAGTAAATATTTAAATCACCCCAATTCTAAAGTCCCCCAAAGTCCTATTAGTTAAAAAGTTAAGGCTGACCAAAAACATTTTTAACATTTTTTAACACTTTCAAGGCTAATATTGATCCAACAAAAACTTCTTAACACATGTAGCTCGTATATAAAAACTTAAATTGCAAAATTGCACCATAATCTGATATTTTATTAGTGTAAATATATATAAGTACATATAAATATAAATGAAAATGGCTACAAATATGAAATAAGGGAATATCATGATGCTAAGTCTAAATTAAAGCTTTTAAAAAATTAAAAGTAAATTATAAATATATGCACATCAAGAAGAAAAAGTTTGAATATGTTGTGTTAGCTAAATCAATGAAAAAGGCGAAGGGCTAATGCTGATGAACAGTTCCACTAGGAGAAGAAAAGGTATATTCTTTAGGGAAAATCACTCCTAGTCCCAAGGACCAGACATATTAACAGAAAAGTCTCAGGAAAAAATCAAATATCATAAAAGTTCCTAGGGATTTTTCTATAATTTATTTCCAAAGTAAAATGACAAACATGCCCCCATTGTAATTGTAAAAACCGAAGGCACAAAAAGAGGAGGGAAGGCGCGACTTTTCTCATTAATGGGATAGAGAAACAGGGCGAAAGCGACAGGCTGGAACTGCAACATTGAAGGGATCAAGTGTAGTGTTAAAGTCTTGGCAAAGGATCGAATTTGCAAGCTCCACCTACCGGTACAGAGGTAGAACAGCAAACTGAATTTTTTTTACTTGTTCTATATGAACGTTGGATGAAGTGAGATTCAGGGTTGGTCAAAGGTTGGTACTTGGGCTCAATAGTGGATAAAGTGGTAGGAGGTAGATAAGTAATGGCATGATTTTGCTAAAGTTATGATCTTGACCATTGTAGTTGGGGTTTCAATGAGATTGGGTAGTGTTAATGTCATAGTGTTCTGTTTTTGGGAAAGGTTACAGAGGAAGTGGTATGTTTGAAGTGGGAATGTGTTTGATTGTCATGGTGGTGGGGTGTTGAGAAAACGTTGATATGGAAAAAAAGTAAATTGTTGTTAATTCATACATATGTAGTTGTTAATATAACTGTTATAGTTGTTAACACAGAAAATGAGGTTGGGTAGTGTTAATGTCATAGTGCTCTATTTTTTGGGAAGGTTACAGAGGAAGTGGTATGTTTGAAATGGGAATAGCTGATTGTCATGGTGGTAGGGTGATGTGAAAATACTGATATGAAAAAAAAAATTGTTGTTAATTCGAGCAATAATAATTATTTATATCACTTTTTTAGTTGTTAATACAGAACATGTGCTATATTTTTAGGCAATGTAATAGAGGGAATGCTATGTTCTTTGGCAACCTAACAGAGGTATGGCTTTGTTTAAAGTGGGAGTAATTGAATGTGATTGTACTTTGTTTGATTACAAGAAGCTAATATGATAGTAAAAGAAGTGTTGTTAATATGTGCATATCCAGTTGTTAATATTGCTATGAAAGTTGTTAATATGAAGTGTTGACGTGAGAAAACATTATTTCTAGTAGAAACGGAGATGAAGTTGTAAAACGCACTCAAAGTGTTGTGAATTTACGCTTGAAAAGTTGTAAACAGAACATTTGGCAAACTTAACGTGAGAAAATATTGTTTCAGGCATAAATGTGACCGAAGTTGTAAAACGCACTCAAAGTGTTGTTAATACTCGCTTTATAAGTTGTAAACATACCATTTAGTAGTGTTGACGTGAGAAAACATTGTTTCTGGCATAAACGAAGATGAAGTTGTAAAACACACTCAAAGTGTTGTGAATTTACGCTTGAAGAATTGTAAACAGAACATTTGGCAAACTTAACGTGAGAAAACATTGTTTCAGGCAGAAATGTGGCCGAAGTTGTAAAGCGCACTCAAAGTGTTGTTAGTACTCGCTTTATAAGTTGTAAACATACCATTTAGTAGTATTGACGTGAGAATAGATTGTTTCTGGCAGAAACGAAGATGAAGTTGTAAAATGCACTCAAAGTGTTGTGAATGCACGCTTAAAGAGTTGTTAATATACCATTTGGCAAACTTAACGTGAGAAAACATTGTTGCAGGTAGAAATGTGGCCAAAGTTGTAAAACGCATGCATAGTGTTGTTAATACACACTTTACAAGTTGTAAACATACCATTTAGTAGTGTTGACATTAGAATACATTGTTTCTAGTAGAAATGGAGATGAAGTTGTAAACTGCACTAAAGTGTTGTGAAGGCACGCTTGAATAGTTGTAAACAGATTATTTGGCATTGTTCACGTGCAAAAACATTGTTTTAGGGAGAAACGGGAAGGAAGTTGTAAAACGTATTCAACCTGTTGTTAATACACACTTCACAAGTTGTAACCAAACCATTTTGCAGTGACTAACTTTTTAAACAAAGGTTGTTTCATTGCGACATGCAAAGTATCTTGTATAACAAAATGAAGTTGTTTCGACACAGACATAACCACTTGGAGAACAAGGCATATGCAGTTGTAAAAATGCCTAAAGAAGTTGTAAATATGAACCTGTCGCCTACACATGGCAGTGAACAAAAAGTATTGCATGATTGCCTTTCCTAACACAAGGCTTTCCCACACAAGGATATATGGTTCTCAAAGGACCCACAAAATAACAACATATCTACATAACATAATACATTCCAGACAAAATAACATCACAACTACTATACATGTCTTTCTTCCTCTTCATTTGTTTCTTGCCAACTAGAATGGACAGCACCTTTTGTGCATGTTTGTTCTTGTCATATGTCACAAGCCACCATAACGAATCAACCTTCATCTGCCGAATTTGGTTAGGTGATAACTTAGACATGGTATACCCCCCTTTGTCCTGTGCAGAGCCATCCCAAGCAAAGGATTTAATTGTCTGAGGAATCCATCAACATTGTTTCTTTAATATTAAAGCTATTGTCCCTTGTTCTTTTTACAAAAGAAACTTCCGAGACACACACACTTGCTTGTTAACACACACACACACACTTGCTAACTATCGCAAACACAGCCTATGATCTTTTGGCCTGCTATAACAACCAACGTTCTTTTCACAACATATAGAAACCATGCTAACAAAGTAAAATGCCAAATATATGCCATCAATATATTCAAAGCAAAGAATGAATCACAATAATGACGGACGGCAGTGACGGACACAATAAATATGCTAAATTTCCATCATTATATTTAAATTGCTAAATCACAACAATGACGGACGGCAACGATGGCAGAGAAAGAATCATTATATTTAAATCTAACACATAGTAAATATGCTAAATTGCCAACACTCACAGTAATGACAGACACCGACTGGGATGGTAGTAGCGACGGAAGGTGACTGGGATGGGAATAGCAACGCAAGGTGATTGAAGGTGGAGCAGCAATAACAGATGGCAGTGGCAATTTCAAGCAAGGCAGCAACGGAAGGCGACTGGGATGGGAGCAGCGGCATAAGGCGACTGGAGGCGGAGCAGCAAGGACGGACGGCATTGTTGACTTCAAGCAGAGCAGCAATGAACACTCGGAATGGACAAACGACGGACGGCACTAGGACCGAACCACCAGTGACAGAGGGGTAGGGCAAGGACCGGACCACTAGCAATGGAGAGGCAAGGCAATGTTTTCGAATGGCTCTGCATGACGCGATTTGGGAATTTGAACAAAGGAGAGTTTAAATTATAATGGGGGTATATTTGTCATTTTACTTTGGGAAATAATCACAAAAAAGTCCCTAGGGACTTTTCTGATATTTGACTTTTTCCTGAGACTTTTCTGTTAATATGTCTGGTCCTTGGGACCTAAGAGTGATTTTCCCTATTCTTTTTATGCCATTATTGTTCTTGGGATAGAAAGAAACTTTGTGCGTGTGTTGAAGTTTTAAATTGAGTCGTAAATAAATTCTTTAAATAAATTATTTTATCCATATATTTTATATTTCTCATAGAATCTCTCCCCTTTTTGGCATTTGCGACTTGCTTACATCTTCTCCTCTTCATTACTATTCATATACGATTATTTTTTAAAATAATACTGGAAAAAGTAATCTTTTAATCTATAGTTTTGAGTCAATCATGACTTTGTTCATATACTTTAACTAGTACAACTCAGTCCTTATAATTTTAACTTAGTTGTAATTCAATCTTTGAATTTTTACTCATGGCAAATCAGTCCTTATAATCTTAATCTTTTTATAATTTAGTACATGCGTTTTAGAAAATAAAAACATATACACACACATAAACTAAAGGCATGTGACTAAATTATGAAATGATTAACACAATGAGACTGAGTTGCAGTGAGTCAGTTCAGGTATTGAGTTACAACAAAGTTAAAACTATAGATACGGAATTGAGCTGGGTCCAAATGTAGAGACTGAGTTACAATTAAATCAAAACTATAACAAGGAAAAGATTAAAGGTGGTAACCAACGAGTACTTGGATCAGCAGGTAAGGGCACTGATCCAGCTTAACCAAGGTCTCGGGTTCGAGCCTTGGGTACACAACAGTGTTAAAACTCAAAGGGAGGGATTGCCACCCGAAAGGGTCCCACCATCCCAACACCGGATTAGTCAATTGCCGAAGGAGCTGGATACCGGGGAGTTAACACTCAAAAAAAAAAGATTAAAGGTGGTGTAAACCATTGTTTGTCAAATTTTAAACTCTAAATAATCTTCCAAAAAAATAAAAGAAAATATGACTTCATCACACAAGACAACACCCTAATATAGGGCTATAAATCTATAACTCAACCGTTATAGCCGTTGTCTATTTCAAATTCTTCACGCCGGAGATGGCTTCTATGCTAGAAGACATAAAAATTTGCAAATAAATACACAAACACACATATATGTTTACAAAAATATATATACACACGCACGCACGTACATGTATGCCCATATTTGGATTCAGTGAAGTCTCACTCAAAAATAAATGATTTATTTTTTAATAAACCATTCATTTAAATTGATTCTCATATCAATAATTAAATGTGACAAAATTTTCATTATCTTTTATATTCATTATATAATTTATAAAAAAATTGTTACGTCATTTGGAACAAAATTATTTTTTATTGTTTGATTGTAAACATAAACTAAAAACAGTTGTAGATACACAAATTAAATATTTAATTGCTTATTTGAGGAAGAGAAAAATAATAGTATTAATTTAAAAGATAAGATGTTCATTGGATAAGGCCATGTGCTTGTGTGATAAATATAATTAACAATAGAGGAAAATACGATGACCACCCTCTGTTTTACCTAAATTACAAAACCCCCTCTCTATTTGCCCTTGAAATCAAAATGCATGTTACAATAACCTCCCTTACATTTCTTAATTTCATTTCTATCTATCCAACCATTAGTTGACCGTTGTCACGCCCTATCCTTAATTTCATATTCTTCCCTCACTAAACTCTCTCAACTCTTCTCTTTCTATGTTCAGCTGAAATGTTATCAAAATGGGCTGAAGAGGAAGAGGATAAAGTTTTATGAATGTGTTTGCTTATGTCATTAAGTTATTGCTTATGTCATAATTTTCATTTTTGGATTTTTGTTGGCAGATTTTTGCCCAATATTTGAAAAATCATAACCAATTCTAGAAAAATTGAATTGAAGTGATTCCAAAGGTTATGGAACCCTTATTGAGTCTACTTTCAAGGAAAAATATAGAATTTTTTCAATTGGAAGCACATCATTCCTAGATTTAATTTCTTTGAATGATGTTCCAGAAAATAATCAATTTTGCTAGGTAAACTTCAAAAATTCATAAATTTTTGTATATATCTCTAATTGATTCATATGACCTATCAATTTAAAGTTTAGGATGTGTACTTTCAGCGGTTTCATAATTTTTGCTCATCATTTGGTCAATAAAATGCATTGCACAACAACACTGCCTCACTGGAAGCAATGAAACGGAATGCACTTGCAAAATGAAGTTCACGGTTTGGATTTAAGTATATGCTTTCATAATAGAAGAGAGGTCAGTGTAATTAAGGCAAAACGTAAGGGATTTTAGAGTATTTTATTCTAAATAATATATCATATAGACATATCATAAGTAGAGAAATACTTACATACTTTAGGAGTGGCACATCATATGTACTCTGACTAATTAAAATACAACAAATCATCTCATTTTAATCCTACAAGGCTGATAAGTCATCCGAAGAGATTCGAATTTTATGATTTTAAAAAACATAAACTTCATAATTTATAAAAACAAAAAACACAATTCCCTCCTTTGAGTTTTTATTTTTCAAAGTCATAAATTTTGAATTTCTCCAAAAGCCATATGGGATTAAAATAAGATGAGTTATTATATTTTAATTAGTTAGAGTATAAATGAGTCGATGCTCCTAAAGTATGTAAGTATTCCTTATCATGAGTAGAGAGTTAAAATGTTTTTAATGAATTTGTCTTATTACAAAAACGAAGGTACATAATTAGAAACCATGTAAACATTGTAGCTCATCAAGTTGGAATGTGGTCCTAATGTAATGCATTGGTTACTTATAACATATTACCTCATCTCTAATATAAGTCATATTGTAAAAGAAGCTGATGGTTCTTTTTACAAGTTATTTTGCATAAAATAAATTGTTTAATTACTTTTTTCTCAATTTTACCTTTTCATAAATTTTGATGAGTAGAGTAAAAGCCTAAAAGGTGATATATGAGAGAGAAAGTGATTTTCTTTATATTATCATCTAATATCCAGTTTAAAGTTTGTACCATCCCCTCTTAATATAAGTGACTCTTTTAGGATTCGAACTCGAAACCCCAGAGGGATTTAGCAGGGCCTTACACTCTAGACCAATTCTATGTTGGTAGAGAGAAAATGTTTTTAAAAATCATGCATTGGAAAAAAAAACTTAAATAATATTTATGATTCAACTAATTGTCTTTAATTTTAATAGTAAACGTTGAACTTTTTCTCCTAATAATTTTGACTCCTTGAACCCCTAAATATTAACTTAGTACAAATCCTTATATAATTTTAACTCAAGTGTAACTCTGTTAACTTTAACTCAGTACAACTCAATTTTTATTGTTTAACATTTAAAATATTAATCCCTATATTTTTTTTAAAAAAAATAAGATGATATATTTTATAAAGTTTAGGGATAAAATATTAGGTAGTTAAACTATATGAACTGAGTTGCAACGTGTTAAAATTTAGAAGTATGAGTTTCAACTAAGTTGACTATAGGAACTAAGTTTCAACATATATGGTGTAATTTTGATAAATCCCTATTTTTATTATATATTTTCATATTTTAATTGTGGTTTTGTCATAATAATTGAGCTTAAAATATCTCTTTTGTGACTAATTATGATTAAATGTGTTTATATGAAATTAGGACTAAAAAGGGAAAATTGTCAAAATAATTTCCATTACACTTAATAATTGATTTTTATGAGAATATTTGATATTAGTTGAATTTTTTTAATTATAGGTACTTGAAAATTTGGATTAGAATTGAAAATGGCAGTTTTGGGCTCAAATTTCAAAAATAACAATTTAGTCCTATGAATTTTAAAAATGCCAGTTTAGTCCACGAGTTCCACACAGCATTTTGACAGTAGGTCTTTAGGTCTGATTCGGATCTGGCTTGCATCCACTGTGCTTGCCATCTGCTGCCAATCCTTTTACCAAAACTAGGTGTAAAATGATTGAGGTTGAATTTTTTTAGAAAAAATATGGTGTCTAGTATTTTGAAGTATTTTTCTGGACATATCTAGTATCTTAAAATATTTTTTAAGTAGCATGCAACATCCTAAAATAAATTATCGTGCTTTTAACCAGTGTTGTGTAACTCAAACCAGACCGGCTGGTCCGGCCCAGAAACCGACGAACCGGCCGATAAACCGGTTCGGTTCCTGATCTGGTCCGGGTTACAATTTTTTTTAAAATTTTTCCTTTATAATTTCATACTATAAGCCTAAAATCTTCAATTTCTCACCGGTTTGGTCCCAGTTTAATTCCAGTTTGACCCCAGTCTGACCCACTAACCCTTAACCTAGCACCCTGACCAATTCAATACCCGGTCCAGGTTTTAATACCTTGCTTTTAACCCTTTAAAATATCTTTCCAATTATACCTAGTTTGTTAACAGACTAATTACAATTTTATCCTTGATGTATTTTTTTCAGCTCCAAAAAATACTTAAAAACATGGGAAAATCACTGTCAGGTCCCAAGGAAGCAAAATATTGTCAGAAAAATCCCTAGAAAAACTGAAATATCTATTATTTTCAAAAGTCAAATGACACACATGCCCCTCTTCTATTATCTCTCTATCTCATTTGTTCTGCATTTTCGCTCTCGGATGTGATCTTTTTTATTCAGATCCCTGCATTCTCTCTCTGCATAAATGGTGGTGATGGTGAAGGCCAAAGCTTTGAGGTGGTGAAAGATTTGTGGGATGGGATGTAAGATAGAAGGAAGAAGAAGATGGAAGGAAGGTGGTGAGATTTTTTTGATCTCAAGCTTCCGCCATTTTTAAAGAAGGAAGGGATGAAGGTGATGATGATGATGAATAGTCCAACTCATCCCCCTTTTCCAACCTCATTGTGCTGTGAAAACGCTGATATGGAAGAAAAATAAATTGTTGTTAATTCGCACAGTAGTAGTTGTTAATATAACAGTAGTAGTTGTTAATACGGAAAATGACGTTGGGTGCCATGGTGCTTTGTTTTTGGGAAAGGAAACAGAGGAAGTGGTGTTCTTGAAGTGGTTAGGTTATATGAAAACGCTGATATGGAAGGAAAATAAATTGTTGTTAATTCACACAGTAGTAGTTGTTAATACGAAAAATGACGTTGGGTGCCATGGTGCTCTGTTTTTGGGAAAGGAAACAGAGGAAGTGGTGTGTTTGAAGTGGTTGGGTTCTATGAAAACGCTGATATGAAAAAAAATAAATTGTTAATTCACACAATAGTAGTTGTTAATATAACAGTAGTAGTTGTTAATACGGAAAATGACGTTTTGGTGCCTTTGTGCTCTGTTTTTGGGAAAGGAAACAGAGGAAGTGGTGTGTTTGAAGTGGTTGGGTTCTATGAAAACGCTGATATGAAAGAAAAATAAATTGTTAATTCACACAGTAGTAGTTGTTAATACGAAAAATGACGTTTTGGTGCCTTAGTGCTCTGTTTTTGGGAAAGGAAACAGAGGAAGTGGTGTGTTTGAAGTAGTGGGGTGCTATGAAATGCTAATATGGAAAAAAATAAATTGTTGTTAATTTGCATAGTAGTAGTTGTTAATATAACAGTAGTGGTTGTTAATAAGGAAACAGAGGAAGTGATGTGTTTAACAAGTCGTAAAACGTTTATTAACACCATGTTGAATGTGTTTGACAACCGGCCACACGTTTCTGATTGGAACGAAGTTTTGTAACGTTACGTATGGAAAATGTTGTGTTTACAATGCTGAAAGTGTTTATTAACAACCTGTTGCGTTCGGTTTACAACTTGATGGTGTGGCCAGTTGCTTTTGCTTTGCCATAGCGAAACAAAAGCAAAATAATGTAAAAAATGGCTTCTTCTGACCGTATTTGCTTTCGGTATGCCACAGCGAAACAAAACCGAGATCACCTCATATCCATTTCACAACGCATAAGCCGTGTATTTACAACTTGTAAAGCGTGTATTAACAACCTTTTGAGTTCGTTTCACAACGTCTCACACGTTTCTCGCTGACACTATGTTTCCTCACGTTAAGTATGACCAATTGAGCGATTTACAACTCATATAGCGTGTATTAACAACCTTTTGATCATACTTAACATGAGGAAACATAGTGTCAGCGAGAAACGTGTGGGACGTTGTGAAAACAACTCAAAAGGTTGTTAATACACGCTTTACGAGTTGTAAATTGTTCAATTGGTCATACTTAACATGAGGAAACATAGTGTCAGCGAGAAACGTGTAGGACGTTCTGAAACGAACTCAAAAGGTTGTTAATACACGCTTTACAAGTTGTAAATACACGGCTTATTCGTTGTAAAATGGATATGAGGTGATATCGGTTTTGTTTCACTGTGGCATACCGAAAGCAAATACGGTCAGAAGAGGCCATTTTTTACATCATTTTGCTTTTGTTTCGCTATGGCAAAGCAAAAGCAACTGGCCACACCATCAAGTTGTAAACCGAATACAACAGGTTGTTAATAAACACTTTCAGCATTGTAAACACAACATTTTCCATACGTAACGTTACAAAACTTCGTTCCAATCAGAAACGTGTGGCCGGTTGTCAAACACATTCAACATGGTGTTAATAAACGTTTTACGACTTGTTAAACACATCACTTCCTCTGTTTACTTATTAACAACCACTACTGTTATATTAACAACTACTACTGTGCAAATTAACAACAATTTATTTTTTTTTCCATATTAGCATTTTCATAGCACCCCACCACTTCAAACATACCACTTCCTCTGTTTCCTTTCCTAAAAACAGAGCACCAAGGCACCAAAACGTCATTTTCCATATTAACAACTACTACTGTTATATTAACAACTACTACTGTGTGAATTAACAACAATTTATTTTTCTTCTATATCAGCGTTTTCATAGAACCCAACCACTTCAAACACACCACTTCCTCTATTTCCTTTCCCAGAAACAGAGCACCATGGCACCCAACGTCATTTTTCGTATTAACAACTACTACTGTGTGAATTAACAACAATTTATTTTCCTTCCATATCAGCGTTTTCATATAACCCAACCACTTCAAACACACCACTTCCTCTATTTCCTTTCCCAAAAACAGAGCACCATGGCACCCAACGTCATTTTTTGTATTAACAACTACTACTGTTATATTAACAACTACTACTGTGTGAATTAACAACAATTTATTTTTCTTCCATATCAGGGTTTTCATAGCACCCAACCACTTCAAGCACACCACTTCCTCTGTTTCCTTTCCCAAAAACAGAGCACCATGGCACCCAACGTCATTTTCCGTATTAACAACTACTACTGTTATATTAACAACTACTACTGTGCGAATTAACAACAATTTATTTTTCTTCCATATCAGTGTTTTCACAGCACAATGAGGTTGGAAAAAGGGGATGAGTTGGACTATTCATCATCATCATCACCTTCATCTCTTCCTTCTTTAAAAATGGCGGAAGCTTGAGATCAAAAAAATCTCACCACCTTCCTTCCATCTTCTTCTTCCTTCTATCATATATCCCATCCCACAAATCTTTCAACACCTCAAAGCTTTGGCCTTCACCATCACCACCATTTCTGTAGAGAGAGAACGCAGGGATCTGAATAAAAAAGATCACATCTGAGAGCGAAAACGCATAACAAATGAGATAGAGAGATAATAGAAGAGGGGCATGTGTGTCATTTGACTTTTGAAAATAATATCTGAAAAGTCCCTAGAGACTTTTCAGATATTTCAGTTTTTCTAGGGACTTTTCTGACAATATTTTGCTTCTTTGGGACCTGACAGTGATTTTCCCTAAAAACATCGATCAGAGGGTCAGCTCGATAGATATACAGAGACACAACACCACGAAGAACAGACCAGGCCAACCTCTCTTGTACCCATCGATCACTTCATCACCTTCGCCCTCTTCTTCCTCTCGAGCTGGCGGCATCATCCACCACTACAGGCCGCCAGCGAGCATCATCTCCACTAGAGCCGCGAAGGGAACAGAGCTGAGAGTCAGGAATTTAGAGGGGGAGCTACCGCGAGATCATTGCTTTTTTCTTCACCATACATCTCACCTTCACCTTCCTTCTCCACGTTCAGTGACCTTCAACGGATCTTCCACCTCCGTCCTTCCACTCACCTTACCACTATCGACGTTCCTTAACCGTCTCTTACTTCCGGCGTTGTTCTCCAACGATTTACCCTGTTTCATGGCTTACTCTGTTTCTAAATTTTTCCAGACCGTGGCTCTCTCCAATCTGATTTTTGTGGGTATAATTTCAACCACCGACCTCCTTTAATTCAGTGCTATTTGGTTGCTCTAATAAGTGTTCTCCTGAAATCATGCATTGTTTGGATGATGTTGTGATGACAAAGTGCAGTGGCTGAGCTTATCTTCTCCTAGGACAAGGGATTGAGTCTTGATGTTTGGAGCTACAAAAGGGCATTTTTAGCTTTAGTTCATTAGTTTGACTATATATTTATGATTTCTTTGGTTTTAGGAGTTATAATTTGTGGTTAATACTAAGATATTTGGTTTAATTTTTGTTTGAATCAATCTGTAATTTGAATCAGTTTATGTTGAACATTGTACTCATCAATATATGTGGTTACATATATGTTTCATTGAAACTTTCTTGACTCTCTATTATCCTGCATGGTATTATTTGGGTATTGAGTTGATTTTGAAGTTACATTGAACCAATTGCATTAATTGATTTAAATCATATACTAAGAGTGCTTAATAGGGGTTTCTCTCTTTTTGTGTTAGACTCATCGGTTGATGGGGTTTGATATTTTAGAAAACTTAGTGATTTCATAAATTGCATACAAAGTGGTTTCTAATAATATTTTAAGAAGTGATTATTTTCTAGGTCTAGGAATAATCATTGATTAATGCACTAGACTCAACGGTGTTTGAGGTTTGGCATTTTGAGGGACTTTGGTTGCAATTGCTAGTACTTTGTAGTGAGTTTCAGTTAGAGGGATTAAGTCTTGTCTGGTGTGGAAGATTTAATTCACTTAACTCAAGCTAGCCAGCTCAAAGAGTCTTTTGGGCATTTTTTGTCAAACTAGCACACTCCTAAAAATATTTTGAAGTAAAGGATAGATAAAATCCATTATTTTAGGAGGTTTCTATCATACCTTTCAAAACCAATTTCCATTCCATTTCACTTTTATTCCAAAAATCCAAAAATATTACTTTTTAAAGTATTTTATTTTAGGGAAAATTCCATTAAAAGCCTTTTGAAATAGTCAAATCCTAAATGACGCTTCTAAACTTAACAAATTCTAAATAATGTAAGTCATACCAATTTAGGATTTCAGAATTGAGTTATTTGACCTTTATACCCTTTTGCTCCATCGTCTTCTATCTCTGTCTCATTCTCCTCCGTCCCTCTCCTATCCTCTCCTTCAAGTTCCATTGGGATCTCTTTAGATCTCAGATTCAATTTCAAATAGGGATAAAAATATACTATATACATATGAAAACCAAAAACTGTTACTTCACTAGACGGTTTAGAGCTTATCCATATTTGTTTGTCCATAAATTCTCTTGGAAATATCTTGTTTATCATAGTTGTCGAATTTATGTTATTAATGGGCAGCTGCTTTGTTACTGTGATCGGAGGAAGGTCTGCATATATATTGCTTCTTTTTGAAGCAAAAGGTTGCCCTGAGGATGAAGACAATAATTTTTATATCTTGAGCAAGAAAAACATGTGTTGGTTGTGGTAAAGGAAATCGCTATGTTTGCGGTCCCAAATAATGCCATCATGCTATAGAATACATTTTCCTGAGCATTTGAAACGCGATCCTGTTGAACATCGAAAAACTACCCAGATTGGGACCGATACACAAACGTGAAAGTAACAATTTTGTTGTTGTTGTATGGCTTACTATGTTTTTTTTAAAGTAGTAATTATTGGTGAAGAATTTGACCTTCTTCTCTGTGAATTTGAATCTTGAGACCTGAAGAGATCCCAAAGAAACTTAAAGGAGATGAGAGAGGAGAAGGATGGAGGAGAATGGGACGGAGACAAAAGACGAAGAGGGAGAGAGAGAAAGGGTATAAAAGTTAAATAACTCAATTCTGAAATCCTAAATTAGGATGATTGACCTCATTTAGAATTTGTTAAGTTTAGGATCCTGATTTAGGGTTTGACTATTTTAAAAGGCTTTTAATGGGATTTTTCCTTTAGTTTAATTGCAATCTAGTTATTAGATAAAAAATCTCAAAATATTTTAATTTGTTTTATGTCCATCATCACATTTAGTTTTTAGGTAATTAATAAAAGGCTCTTCGAAAGACAATCCGGGATTGCACTCTATATTGCAATCTTTAGTTTAATTTTAAAGAGGTTATCAAGACACAAAATACACACCTTCTTCAAAGTTGGAGTCCTAACAGTAAACAGGTAATAGCTTGCATGCATCTTAGATAAAATGAAGAGTAAAAGTGCAGCCAACATCCCGAACTATTTTTGAATGTACAAATAACACCCTGAACTATTTAAGTGTCCAATTTTGACCTTAAATAATTAAATTGCAGCTATTATACCCCTCATCTAACCAATTGTTAACCCCGTTAAAAAAAACTTCATGGCCGCACCTCACTCGTCTTTTTCAAATCTGTGTTTGTCTTCACCATCAACATTGGAAGATAACTTCGTGAACCTGAACTATACTTCCATGTGAGCAAAGCAGTCATCTGAAGGCAACTGGTAGTTATGAACTCCGTCGTCTTCCTTCATCACCGGCAGCACGTTCACTAGAATTTTAACCATGTCCTTTATGGTCACCATCGCGCTGTTCATATTCGCCACCCTGTCCACCTTGATGTCCTGTTCCGGAGAGTTCCATTTAGAGAGCGAGCCTTCTGGGAGGATCACGTCGTTGCCACTGTAGGCGAACTTGAGAAGGTCTAAGTCATCGTTCCATTGTGCAGTCTTGCTGGTTTCGAGCGAGAAAGTCTGAGAGTTTCAAGATGAAAGCCTGAACCATCCTGATCCTGGTGCGTTGTAGTTGGGTTTTTGCTCTGGAGAATGAAAACATGAAATCAATTAAGCTAATAATCTAGTGATGAGCGTTGGATTATGATAGAATCTTAAAAGAAAGCTTGATGTACTTTCCATAGCATCTGGTTTTGTCACCACATTACGTAGAGCAAATAGTAAGCCTGGACTTGGATCAAACTGGAGACAAACACCAGACATATAATCAAGATGGAACTGCCTGTAGCGATCTCCATATCGTGTTCCTTGTAAATAGTATATGAAGAAACAGTTGATGATAGGATAACCCAAATTAACTTGGCGACACGCTGTTTAGGTGAAGATTGACATGAGATTTGGAAAGGATGAGTGAGGTGCCTAGGTCCAGAGGGAAGCTTTTTTTCTCCCCCTTAACGGAGTTAACAATCGGTTGGGTGAGGGGGCACAATTCCTCCAATTTAATTACTTTAAGGTCAAAATTGTACCTATAAATATTTTAGGGTACTAATTGCATTTTCAAAAATAGTTCAAGTTGCTGCCTGCACCTTTACCCTAAAATGAAAGCAAAAAGAACAGAAATTTACAAAAATTGAGGTTTTGTTGCAGGAAAGAAAAATAATCTGCCATATCTGGACAAAATTGCCCATGCCAAGTTTTTGATATTCCAATTTAGCCCAGCCCCTTCTCTACTCGTTTGATTGCCTCTAACTCCAAACTTGATTGTATAGTAAGGAAATGTAGATTTTTGCGTGAGAAGATTTTCAAAAAGACATGATTAAGACCCCACCACCCCATTAAGTGTATATTTGGCTTCTCCGAACTTTCCACAACGACTCTCCATACCCTTGTTTTCCAGATTGTCACTTTTGTCTGCTTGAGAAACATTTTGCCTGCCATGCTTTTCTATTTAATTTCCATGTCCGTTTCTTGCAAATTGCTGTCAACAATGAAAACCATTGCCGATTTATTTCAATTCATGTAAGGGTGTGACTTGTACATTGTTATGGTCCATATATATAACAACATTACGTGCTATATGGTTCTTAGACTCACTTGTCCATTAAAGTCATCCATTGGGATTCTTTGAATTTTCCAAAATAAAGAAAATGGGAGGAACCAACTTTTGCGTGTTATATATGTGCAATACTAACTCCTACTCAAACTCATGTTCTTCACCTAGACTTTTAATTGCTCTCATACGTATTTATTATGATTAGATTTTTCTGCCCGTTACAAGGGTTTTAGTCTTTTTTCCTTATTGGCCATCTTTGTATTGTTATTGTTATGATATGGATAATGAAGTTGCTTATCTTGTATGCTATATATATTTACATAAGGATCTGTCCATTATATTAAATTTTAGTTAAGTTCATTAATTAATTTATGTCAATTTTCTTTTCTAATTAACTTTAATCAAGCAAAGATGGTTTAATGTTCCATGTGAATGACATCATTATATTTTGTCTGTTATGAGGGAAAGATGGAAGAAAGAAAAAGCATCAGATCATTTGTTATAGAGTTATTTTTAAAGAAAAAAGTTAGATTTCATTTTTAATTAGAAGGAAATGACTGAAGCTGTAGTTTCTACTATTGAAGATGAGGTTTCTACTGTCCAAGTCAAGGTTCATATTCTTGGCCGACAAATTGAAAAAAGGGAACACTTTCTTTTCCTAACTTTCCCAGTTTTCTGTTTTAAATTATTGTTCAGTAGTTATATTTTCATTTGTCCAAAAAAAAGTAGTTATATTTTCACGTTAATCATTAATATAATGTATTTTCTATGAAATATTTTAGTGTTGCTTACTTTTAATATTGGGTTAAAGGCCATTTTTGCCTCGAAATTATTCACTCAGGGCCAATTTTTCCTCAAAAGTGTTTCGGCGAGCACTTTTGCCCCAGAAGTGTCAAATTTGGAGCAATTTTACCCTTGTCATTAGTTGACCGTTAGTTGGGGCAAATTTGCTCCTAAGTTAAAACTTCCAGGGCATTTTGTTGTCCATGTCACCTTTGTCAAGGTGCAAATTTGCCCTGAAAGTTTTCAGTTAGAAGCAAATTTGCCCCGACTAACAGTCAACTAACGACAAGGGCAAAATTGCTCCAAATTTGACGCTTCCAAGGCAAAATTGCGCTTAAAATCTTCTAGGGCAAAATTGGCCCCAAATGAATACTTTCGGGGTAAAATTGGCCTTTAACCCTAATATTTTTTAAAATATTTTGAAATTTCACATAACTTAATTTCTGATTTTCTTAATTTATCAAAATATTTTAAAATTATTAATTATGACCAATACTAATTAAAAACTCAAATTATTGACTATACATAATAATTTCAAAGCCTAGACTTCTTATAACATATACTCCCATTTCCTTTTTATAAGATACCATTCTTAACTATACACCGTTTCTTTTTATAAGAGTCTTGCAGGGGACGTTTGAAAAGTTTCTTGTAAATTCTTCATTTTACTCTCAGTTAACTGTAAAAATTAATCATGCAACTATTGCATTTAATTCTCATATTTGACTCAAGAACTCAATATATATAACATATTCTCTCTGGCAAATTTACCCACGTACTCCAAACCGTAAAAGAAACTACCAAAATACTACATGATGAACAATGTTGTTTTTCTTACACAAACACACTTTTGCCTAATTTTTCGTGTGTGTGTGTTTTTCACTACTACACAATGTTTTAAAAGCCGGACCGGAAGTCGAGCCGGAAAGGTCAACGGGTCATGGTTCAACCGGTTGGAACAGTCGAGCCGTTCGGTCGGACCGGTGATGTAATAATTAAATTTAAAAATAATATATATTATATATTACGATTAATCTTCAATCCAATTTCATATGAAGTTAATAAAGTCATAAAATACCATTTAAGGAAGAACATTAAATCAATCATCAACCTAACAAAATGTATTAACAATAATGATTTCATGACTTGTCAAATATTGGTGGCTCTTGATTGATCCAAGCATGAGTTTCTTGAAAGACATTAGACCATACCACTCTGATCCTATTTATAAGTTTTTTTTTACAAAAAAAAAATTGGTCCTATTTATCAGTCTAGTTTCAATGTAATAAATGAGATTGTGATAATTTTACCCCTATTTATTATACAAATGAAGAAATAATTTAAAGATAGATAGAGAAGAAAGAGTTGAAAAGTACTCATTCATAAATGAGATTGTGATAATTTTACCCCTATTTATTATACAAATGAAGAAATAATTTAAAGATGGATAGAGAAGAAAGAGTTGAAAAGTACTCATTCATAAATGAGGGCATAGTCATAAATTTACCCCATAATCATTGAGTTAATTACCTCTCTTTGGTATGTGAAATTTAGTTAAAATGAACTTATAAATATGACTAGAGTGATAAATGTCATCAACATCTTGAGAAAATGACATAAAATTAAGACCTTCAATTCAATCTCAATGCTTCTAATTTCATCCTTAGCTTGAGGATAAACCTCATTGCCTTTTTCTTCAAAAGCATTTTTATAAAATAGTTTGCAACAAACCAAATTATTAAAACTAGTAACATATAATATACTTGGCAAAAAAAAATAGTAACATATAATATAAATAAAATAAAATAACATGTCTAAAATTTATATGCCATTTTTTAATTTTTTTTTTTCAGCATCAAATATAAAAAAAAATACAGAAAAAAAAAATTTTCTAGCTTTTTTATTGGACCGGACGGTTTTTGAAAAATCGGTCCGGTTTCCGGCTCAATAACGGTTGACGGCTCAAAACCGGCTAAACGACGGTCCAAAACGTCTCCCTTTGAAAAATTGCTCAATGCATAAATCCGGCCCGCTTCAATGACCGGCCGACGATCCAACCGGTCCGACCGCCCGGTCCGGTCCGGTTCTCTAAACAGTGCTACTACAGGTTGAAAATATTACTACCCCTATAAACATCCCTTTTTTAAAAAGGGAGATTAAAACATAGGAGCAGTGGCATTTTTGTAAATAAAGTAGTGAAATCGCAATATTAAGCATCCCCAATTTGAATTGGGATGCCTAAAGTAGGTTTCAGACATTCCAAATTTATTTTGGGACACCTAAAGGTTCTCACTGGGGCCAAAAAAGGCAAGAAAAAAATTTTGACTTACTTTAGGCGTCCCAAAAAAATTTGAGAAGCCTAAAGTAAGATGTTAGGTGTCCCAAATGGGATTGGGATGCCTAAAGTGTGGGTTTAGGCGTCCCAAATATCGTTTGGGACACCAAAACCCACACTTTAGGCGTCCCAAAAAAATTTGGGACTGCATGTCAGAATTTCTGACATACTTGAAGACTTTAGGTGCCAAACTCATTCAATCCCGTTAGAAGAAGCAATCCACCCGTGACTTCTCTTCACCTTTTCTTCATTCCCTTTTCTTCATTGAGCCATTATTGTCCGTGACTCTCCTAGATGGGTAAGTTTTTTCAATATTCACATCACCTTCTTTGCTCTTGATCACCCTCCTCCTTCGTACACCTCCTCCACCTTTTTTTGCTCCCTCTACCCTTGGCGCAAACCTCACACTTGCTCTCCACCGTGCATACCCACCTCCTCCAACGTCCTCTCCACCTTGGAAGCACAAAGACACCGTCGTCTACCCTCTCCCCTGGTTTCATCATCAGGTTTGTTTTTTTTGTTAAATATAAATTTAGATGAAGAATTAAGTTAAACTTGCAATGTGAAATTATTATAATGCTTTCAATTTATTTACATGATGATTCTAGTTAGCTACTGGAGTGATTTTCCCTTTGATTGATTTTTTTTTTTTGCCAGAATCATACACTCTTTTCTAATTCTGAAATTTCACCTATTTGACTTCATAACATTGTGGGACACAATTTATTTTAAAGATTCAAATAGAAGTAATATGTGTAGTTGTTTACTTCAATGTTTCTATTTAAGGGAAAAAATTTGTCATGAGTTTATTTCCAGCCTCAAATGGGAAAAATGCTTGCAGCAAATTAGTTACATTTCACTCTAATAACAAATAAAGCCTTGTGTCCATTTCTGGACTTAAAACCTTCCATGAAAACCCATTAACTAGGAATAGAACAAAAGAATGGCTTTAAATAACCTTTTATGAGATTTAAAACAAAATGCCATAAAATCTTTTAACAAGTTGTTAGTAATTATGCAATATACTAATAAATGTTTTTGTTTTATATGTTTGGAGCTTGGGAATTAAGGGAAATACATACATATATTTATTTTGATGAAATGAACAACAATTAAATAGAGTAATTTTTTTTTCTTCTGTGCGTGGAGCTTTGGTTTAAATTAATGAGAATTAATTATATCGATGAAAGTAAAAGAAGTCAAAATCCATATAATATAATATGCAATATATGGTTGGTTTTATTTTTCTTTTAGATTATGTTAGTATGATTATTAGTGTAGTGGAGATAGGGTTGCTTGAAATTTTGAGATGTCTTACTTTTATGGGGAAATGCTGCCAAAATTTTTGTTGAAAAAAGGCAATCCCATAATAACGTAATTCGTATCATTGACAATTGTTCTAAACGTGAGTGTTATTGGGAATGGCTTAGGCGGTAACAAAATAGATCATAGTTGGATGAATGCTTTGAGAACTAGAGAAGAATATGAGAAAGGGATGGAAGAGTTTATTGAATTCGCTAGAAAGAATGCTCCAGTAAAAAATGGGAAGTATTTTTGTCCTTGTGTTAATTGTTTAAATGAGAGTCGATGAGATGTTGATGTCATAAAGGATCACCTACTTTGTGATGGAATAAATCTACGATATACAAGGTGGATATGGCATGGTGAGAAAGTAACGGATTGTCCGTCGCACAAGAAGGAAGATGTGGATGTCATAGATGAAGATAGAATGGAGAAAATGATTCACGATGTTGAGGTAGAATCATTTGCGCAATCACAGGAGTATGACAGCCTACAGAGTGATGCATTGACATCGTTGTACCCAAGGAGCAAGTACACACTGCTGACAGGAACATTGCATTTGGTTAACTTAAAGGCAACTTGTAAGTGGACCGATAGTAGTTTCACTTTGCTGCTTTAATTATTGTGTGATATGTTTCTAGACAATAACATACTTCCAAATCGTATGTATGAGGCCAAGAAAATCGTGTCGACGATGGGTATGGAATATAAAAAGATACATGCTTGCCCTAATGATTGCGTACTATATAGAAATGAATATGAAGGTCTTAGTGAGTGTCCTAATTGTAAAATAGCACGATACAAAATGAAGAAAGATGGTGGTTGTCGCGATGGGACAACTAAAAGGCAACCTTTAAAGGTTTGGTGGTATCTTCCAATAATACCACATTTGAAATGTTTGTTTGCGACTGCAACAAAAGTGAAGAAGTTGATATGGCACTCTGATCAGAGAATATCTAGTGGGAAATATCTTCGGCACCCAGCTGACTCTCCACAATGGCAGAAAATAGATGAAATGTTCCCTCAATTTGCCAGTAAGCTGAGAAACCTTCAACTTGGGCTTTGTACAGACAGCATCAATCCGTATAGAACTCTTACTAGCACACATAGTGTGTAGCCGGTTCTCCTTGTAATATACAACTTGCCTCCCTGGCTATATATGAAACATAAGTATATGATGCTTTCGATGATGATTTCTAGACCAAAACAGTCAGGGAACGATATTGTTACACTTTAGACGTCCCCACTACATTCTGGGGATGTTTAAAGGGTTTTAGACGGCCCCAATTTACTGTAGGGACATTAAAAGTTTTGTTTTAAAATGGCCTTTTTTAATATATATATTTCACTGTCTGAAAAATTTAAACTGCAGAAATAGGATGGAAACAACAAAATAAAACAACAGAAGTTCAGTAGAATGGAAACTACAATCTATATGCCGCTGTTATGTAATAAAAACAATCTATATGTACAATATAGAGAAGACATGGCTGTCATCATGACAAACTCTTTTGCCTCTATTATGCTTATGGAAACAATGACCAAGGATTTAGAAGAGGTGAAGTTAAAAAGTACAAATTTGTCTAGCTATGTTACACAGCTAGCAGATAGCAAGAGTAGCACACAAGCTCAGACTGGAGAAATAATACCTTGAAACACAGTGATCAACCCCAAGGCTCTTTATGCAATATAATTTTAAGGAGTAGCAAACTAATTAACTAACAAACCACACAAACAACACAACAATCTATATCCAACAACAACAACGCTAATTATATATACAATATATAGAACCACCACAAATGTATGTCCTACACAAACTACTAAAGACTTTACTCTGGTATACGTTGAAGAAGATGTCCAGCAAAAAAATCTCTGATCATATTTATGTCTTCATATAAGTAGGCATCTTCATTGTCAAAAATCTGCAAATTAGAAAATAAGCTTAGATGAAATAATTAATCAATTAAATGAATTACCATTGAATTACAACACCAAAAATATTATCCTCTAAGAATGAAGAAGTGATTACTTGTTCAAAATCCGTCGTAATGCCACTCTGAATGATGTTAAACATATAAAGTAAGACATAGTATCCACATTCCCAGCCCCCAAGTTGTTGAGGGCATTATAAATCAAAAAAACAAACTGTCTCAATTTAATTTAAACGAAACTAAACTAATTAAGGCAATTCATATTCAGGACAATGTATCATTGTGCTTATTTTTACCAAGCAACCCATGCCAGTTCAAAGCTTCCAACTAAACAATTTTCAAGCCTCCATAATTTTTAGATAAGTATTATTCATCCCATCACAAGAAATGAGCTCTCTTAGAATGCATGTACCACCCTAGAAAAAAATTGCCATCTTCATACCTATTTTATGGCATAATTGATGTTATATTATATTGTACCTGATCAACATTCCAAAACCATACACGCATTTGAGGCAAAACTCTGACATATTTTTGTAATTTAGTTGACTTTTGAATAATGTTAAACTAGACTAACCTAAGCCAAACCAAATTCATTCCTAAGTATCATTGACATTTTTTTAACTCATGTCTATACATATATACATCACCGTGTTGAAGTCTGCTGACGAAAAAAATAAGTATGCAATAATGACAATCCATTTCCATATCAACCAAATTAGAAGCAGATTAAAAGTATGCATATACAAGTTACTCTGTTTTTCCAGTTTCATAATCTGATTTAAATTAACAGTTACAAGCATTTGTTCAATCATTTGTGTCCAAAGTTGTGGGAGTGAGAGACAAACCTGTGGACGACGAAAATGGAGACGACTCACAGTGCAACCAGCTAGGAAGACGACAGTTGTGAGATGGAGAGACAAACGACGGTGCTCTTGTCAAAGAAGAGAGAGGGAAAAATAGAAATATGATTATGAGAAAGAGGAAGGCAGACGGGGAAGGAAGCACGGGAAAGAGAGTTGCAGCAACGAACTGAGAAAGAGGAAGGAAGACGGGAAAGGAAGTAAGGGAAAGGGGAAAGAGGAAGACAGCTGGGAACGAAGCTCACGGGTGAAGACGAAATGAAGCTTGGGGAAGAAAAGTAAAGCTGCTGGCCTACTGCTGATGGCCTGATTCCCCAAAGACTCTGGGGACGCCTAAAGTGGTACAATTTTTTTTTAAATTCAACCAACGCCAATGGTTCGCGCTAAATATTGAACTTTAGGCGTCCCTAATTTAAAAAGGGACGTCCTTTAGAGTCGTTAAATGTCTAGTTTGTAGTAGTGTATGAATTTGTTACATAACTCTTTTAGTGGTGATATCCCTGATATGTTTGGAAATTTGAAAAATATTGCAAGATTGGATGTCTCTTATAATCAATTCTCTGGAAAAATTCCTCAAACCATTGGAGATTGCCAAACCTTAGAATTCCTCTTTTTGCAAGGGAATTTCTTTTTATGGTTAAGGTGCAAATTTACCAATGAAGTTTTGTCCGAAGAGCGTCTGGCACAAATATCTTTTAGAAGGGGCAAAAATACCAATGAACAATTAAAAACGGGCATCCACCATAAAAACCGTTAAATCCGTACTAACGCCGTTAGGGGTTTTCTTCTCTTATAATTTAACGCCATTAGTATGGATTAACGGTTTTTGTGGTGGATACCCCTTTTTAATTGTTCATTGGTATTTTTGCCCCTTCTAAAAGATATTTGTGCAAGACGCTCCTCGGACAAAACTTCGTTGGTAAATTTGCACCTTAACTCTTTCTTTTAAGAAACCATCTGCATATCTTTGGCTTCATTGAAGGGTCTAAGATATTTAGACTACTTGTCACAAAATAACTTGTTTGGAATGATTCCAAAAGGCCTACAAGATATTGCTTATTGGGAGTACCTAAATGTTTCCTTCAACATGCTTGAAGGGGAGGTACCAAGCAAAGGTGTCTTTCGCAATGTAAGTGCAATATCACTTGTGGGAAATAACAAGCTTTGTGGAGGCATATCAAAGTTGGAGCTGCCACCATACCCTACCAAATCCAGTGGACAAAGAAAACATCAAAACTTCAAGCTGATTGTATATATCCATATGTTGCGTGATTGATATATCCCAATTTTATCATAATATTTAATATCTTGATTAGGGATTTTATCATTAATTTTGGGCTAAATGATATTTATTATGATTAAATTGAATTAAAGATGATTGTGTGAAAATAGATCTTAAAAGGATATATTTGTTATAATCTTGTAATTGCTTTTTAAAATTTGAATTTTGAATGAAGATATTATAAGATATTGATTTGAATTGTAGATCACATTGGTAAAGGAGGAGCTGAGGGACTAAAAAGTAAAGATGTATAAGGACTGAAACAGAAAATAAGATTCTATGTGTGGCTCCAAGGGAATTCTGACAGGACAAGGGCACTTTTCTGTAATATTAGCTATCACTTTCAGGAGGAAAAATATCAGAAATAATTACAGAAAAGTACCCCAAATTTACAAAACTCCAGTTGGGTCCCAAAATGCGAAGATCACCACTGGAACTGTTGTATTTGCTCTCAGCAGAAATTACAGAACAGAACCCCAAATTCCAGAATTGCTATCTTGGTCTCAATATTCGAAAATCAGCGTCTTAGCCTCTGAAACTGATTTTTTTACGGATTCTTATACATAATTTCGGGAAAAATATGATCTGAATATAATCTTGGAAGATTTTATATTAGCTTTGAGAGGATTTGACCCAAAGTTTAAATAGCAAAAAAATAAGAAGGGGCCTGGAGAGTCTTCGGGGAGAGCGGAAAAATTAGAATATCAGCAACTTTCACGCAGGCAGCAGGGGACGCACCACAGACGAGAACCAGAACGCAGGGCAGGCGCAAGAGAGGGAGAGAAGAGACAGACATCACCACTGAGCTTCACCAACAAATCGTTCAACCACCATCACTCCCATCTTCTTCTTTCATTATCTCAATTCAATGGATTCTTGGTGTCTTAAAAAAGTTGCAGCTGTGATAGACTCTGAGAGGCTAAATCCTTTTGTACTTCTTGGAGATAGAAGATTGGTTTAAGCTCCAGAGATACATTCAGTGGAGTTAATTGTTTCAATCTTTTTATTTAACTATGTAACGGATTTCCTAAGTTAGGATTTTGTGTTATTTGGTTAATTTACTGAGATTGCAAGTTGTTTATCTTAGTAGTGATTGAACAATTGTGATTTAGATTGGTTTATGTGGTTTGAAATTTAAATTTCTATATTTCCTTTTGGTTTAATGTGGTTGTCTATTCTTTCATAGTTTGAATGAGTATTATGACTGCTTAGATCTTGTTTGAATATCTCAGTTGAGTCTTCATTGTATAGAAGAGCAAGTTGTATAAATCCAATCCTAAATTGCACACTAAGTGATATTTAATAGTGTATTAAGAGGTAATTATCTAGCTAGAGTTCTAGGGATAATCACTAATTAATATAACTAGACTTAGCGAGTTGTTAAGGTTTAATTTTTTACTAACTCCCAATTCAATTTGAGCAAGGATAACATATATTCCATTTTTCCAAGAAGCATCCATCATCAATTTGTTTAAATCACAATTTCATTAATTATCTTAATAAACTCTCAAAAAAATAAAAAAAAATAGTAGTCTAGGTTATTTTCCATTATTAAAAAGAAAAAAAAACAATTTAAAACTCATCTTAAAGTTTTTGTCACTTAGTTTAGATTAGGAATTAAATAAAAGGCTCCTCAAAAGAATACGACCAGTTGTGCCTTTCACTGCATAATTTGGTTTATTTTGATTTAACCTGAGGCGACTAAAAGCTTTAAATCAGTGATTTCTTTTCTTCTTTTGTCATTTGTTGTTGCTATTTATCATGGAAGGAAAAGAAGCAAGAAATCTTCTTCAAGTTCACCAACAATTGACATGATTTCTAGAATATCATATCAAAGCTTGCATGATGCCACAGATGGATTCTCAATCAATAAGTTAATCGGATCTCAAGGAGTTTTAGCTATGTTTATAGGGAAGTTTTGAGTCTCAAGAAGTTGTCGCGATAAAGGTCATCAACCTTCAAATAAGGGGAGCTCACAAGAGTTTTGTTGCTGAATGTAATGCACTTAAAAATGCAAAGCTTCGGAATCTAGTAAAAATTATGACATGTTGCTCTAGCATAGATTACCAAGGCAATGGGTTTAAGGCTCTAGTTTATGAGTATATGGTGAATGGAAACCTGGAAAATTGGTTGCATCCTACAACAGAAAATTCAGATCATCCAAGAATTTTGCTCCTCGATCAAATAAAAAATATTCTTATAGATATTGTATCTGCATTAAACTATCTTCACTATGAATATGGGCAACCTATAATTCATTGTGATTTGAAGCCAAGCAATGTTCTTCTTGATGGCAACATGGTTGCTCATTTGACTGATTTTGGATTGACAAGACTACTTTCAACCGTTGAAGTCATCTCTAATGAGCGAAGCAGCACAATTGGTATAAAGAGTACTATTGGCTATGTTCCCCCAAGTATCATTTTAATATTTGTTTTAACCACAAGGTCCTTAGAATTCATTATGCTGTCAAACACACAATTTTTTTTTCATTTTTCAATGATCATTTATATTATTGATTCAGAAAATTAATATGCTTACAATATTTCAAAATATGGAATGGGTTCTCCAACATCAATACAAGGTGACATGTATAACTTCGGCATTGTCGTCTTAGAGATGTTAATTAAAAGAAGACCCACCGAAGATATGTTTAAAGATGATCACAATCTTCAAACATATGTGAAAGTTGTATTTCCAAACAAGCTTTTGAAGTTGTGAGCCTAACCGTTCTTCCATGAGAATTAGAACATATAATGGGAGCATCAAGAGATTTATCGATCCAACCAAATGTTGAGAAATGCTTATGTTCTTTATTTGAGATTGTACTTACATGTTCAATGGAATCACCTCATGAAAGAAGGATTTGGCTTGCGTCCGCTACCAATCCTTTGCTCCCAAACTACACCGTTTTGGTGTAGTTTCGGGATAAAATGTTGGGGTTAGCTTTTTTTTTTTTAAAATGGTATCTAGTATTTTGAAGTGTGCTTTTGGACGTATCTAGTATTTTAAAATATTTTTTTAAGTAACTTGCAATATCTTGAAATAATTTTTAGTGCTTTTAACCTTTTAAAATATTTTTTTAATTATACACATTCTGTTAGCAGACTGATTGTAATTTTACCTGTAATGTACTTTTTCAGCTCCAAAAATTACTTTAAAATATTTTTTGATATTTTTAACCATTTAAAATATTTTTGCAGTTGTACCTAGTGTTTTAAGAGGTTGACTACAATTTTACTGTTAATGCATTTTCTTAGTGGTAAAGAGCATCCAAAACTTAGGATACTGATTTATTGATTTGCACCCACTCTAAAATATTTTAAAGTAATTTTTTGAGCTGAAAAATATATTAAAGATAAAATTACAATCAACCTTCTAACAGAATAGGCATAACTAAAAAAATATTTTAAGGGATTAAAAGCACTAAAAATTATTTTAAGATACTAAAAGTTACTTTAAAAATATTTTAAGATACTAGATACATCCAAAAAAAATACTTCAAAATATTAGTCACCATTTTTTTAAAAAATAAAAAGGCCAACCCCAATATTTTATCCCAAAACTACACCAAAACAGTGTAGTTTGGGAGAAAAGGATTCGCAGTGGACCGCTAGGCAAATCCATTAAAGAATGAGTGCAATTGATGTCCTTAGAGTGCTAAATTCTATCGAAAGTTTTTTCCCTTTTTAAATGCAATACTTTTTTTTTATTACATCGGCGACCGGGTTCAAACCCAGATGGGGGAGGGGGAAGAAGCGTCTAAAGGCGCTTCAGTGACCATCACGCCTAAAGGTGCTGGTCTAAATGCAATACTTTTGATTCGATTTGATTTGCACATTATATATATTTAGTCAACTTGATATTTAAGAAAACACACCATGTTTCAATTCAAATCTTAATTCTTTCTGTACATATATTGGTTACGTTCGCTTAACAATTAACATTTAACTGGAATATGGTAACTAACCGATTTTTTTTTTTTTGAAAAAAATAAATAGAAACCATTTCTTCTGTTCGAAAATTGGTTACCTCTTTTTTTCCTATAAAAATATATTATTATTGTAAAAAAAAAAAGGTTGGTGCTTGATTGTAATTTTACTAATTATATTTTATCTTATATTTAATTATTGTTGTATCTCATTTTTAGATTTATTTGTTGCAGGTAAGGAAACCGTTCTGATCATTTCCCTTGAAATGATGGAATGATTGGGACGAACCTAACGTTGTTACCTTAGACATGTTTATTTTGTGGTCATATGTGATATGTGTGCATGTTTTGTATTACCTAGTCTCCATGTTTATGGTATTTGTGATTGAAACTTTGAAAGCAAAGCTTCCTTTTTATTGTCAATCATATGTTTATATTCATATGCGTAAAGGTTGAAGATTAAAATAACACAAATGATTGGGGATCGAAAATTGGTGCCTCCTAAATAACTCAAAGCCATTTCACCCAGGAAAAAAACATAACGCAAAGTTATGCAGATTAATATTGTATATTTGAATTGTGGCACACGGTTAAATTTGCTAAATTCATTTATGACATTTGAATTCATTGATGAAAACTGTAAATTAATATACCTCAGAGTTCATATTTAATGAACTACATTTCAACTTTTTGATTATGGTACATAAAAGAAAAACAGACACAGAATTCTTAAATAACAAACTAGAAAGCTTAGTTGCAATTCGTGGAAAATTATTTATATTTGCACTTTAACTTAATTTTTACACCACAGAAGATCATTTACAATTTATGGAAGGTCACTTGCATTTTAACTTAATTTGCATACCACAAAAGTTCGGTTGCAATTCATGGAAGATCATTTGCATTTGCACTTTAATATAATTTTCACACCATCACGTAAAGTCATTTGCAATTTATGAAAACACACTTGTATTTTAACTTAATTTACATACCACATAAGCTCAATTGCAACTTTTGAAAGCTTAGTTGCAATTCGTTCGCAATTCATAGAAGGTTAATTGTAATTCGTAGTTCACTTTTTACTCTATCGATCAGCCATGATTTGCCTTCATCTCCTTCTTTGTCTCTCTCCATTACCAAATCTGTCATCTCTTGCCACTACACAAGATCTATTACCTTTCTTTTTTAAATTTGATTTTTTTCCAACCAAGTTAAGAAGGCAGGGGAGGGAAGGAGCGGCAACAAAAATCAAAGAAATGGGGGGAGTGAAGAAAACAGGCGCAATGGCGGCTGATGATGTTGGTAGATCTGATGTGATGTTGAAAGATAAAGGTCACTGTCATTACTTGCCAGAATCACCATTGTTCGTTGCTTTTGCTTGAAGGGGTGGGATACGAAATTTGTGAAGGGTGGAGTTGGAAAGATGAAGGAGACCATGAGGGTAGTTCTTTATTTCATCAAGGGTAAAGTTATCAATTCTTATGGTTGTTTTTTTTCCTCAAAAGACCTCAAGACTTTAGTGTTTTCTGGGTCCTAGTCCCTAATTAATATCTCAAACTGGGATTTATCCTCAATTTTTTCTATTTATAATTTTATTTTATTTTATTTTATTATCTCTTTTTACCAATATTTTATTTAATCGGAAGTGGCCAATGCATTTATATTAATATTGATATATGATAATTTTGGCAAAAAAAAAAAAATTGATATGTGGGATTATTCAATATGAATGAATAAATCTATAGCCACTCCCGCTGGGGACCGGAATGCGACGGCCAAAACAAAAATGAACCCACGGAAATGACTAATGCGAGATGACTATAACACCTTACTATGTAAAGCCGATCACCGCGAACGAAAAACCGCGCAAGCCGCGAACTTGTTCAAAATTCTCTTCCTCAAGTATCGGACCCTTTGGCCTCTTTCTCTACCTCTGTTCCTAATCACCGGTAAACATGAACGATTACGCACTTCTAGATCCACGATTCCGATACCATCAACAATGGCGAACCTCTCAGAGACCCATGCTTGTGCGCCTTCCACCGAACGTGGTCGGGGCATCCTCATTTCCGGCGACCCGAAAACCAACAACATTCTATACTGCACTGGGCGATCCGTCATAATCCGCAACCTTGATAACCCGCTTCAGGTTTCCGTCTATGGCGAGCATGGCTACCCTGTCACGGTGGCACGATACTCTCCCAATGGCGAATGGATTGCTTCAGCGGATGTCTCCGGCACCGTTCGGATCTGGGGCACCCATAACGATTTTGTTCTTAAGAATGAGTTCAGGGTCCTGTCGGGTCGGATTGATGACCTTCAGTGGTCCGCTGACTGTTTGAGAATAGTCGCTTGCGGGGATGGCAAAGGAAAGTCATTTGTTCGCGCTTTTATGTAAGTGCTTATCATTATTTTTGTTCTTCGTGCTTTGCAATTATTCTGTTGATACTTCGATTACAGTCTGTTAAGCCATGCTTTTTGATTTAGTTATTAGATTCTTAGCTATAAAGGCCAATGGCTCTCGGAGCTAAGATCAAGCCCAGAGGGGGGGAAATAATTGCACTTGTTAGTTGTAAATTTTGAAATTTGATTTTAAACCAAGAATTACCTTCAGAGATATTAGATCAAGGAAGAGAGCTTCATTTTTTAGCATCTTCGATTCTAAGGAGTAATATTAGTTGTATGGGTTTGGAGGCCATTTAGTTCCCTCATTTGTTGTCCGACTTCATACTAATGCGAGGTCTGCTTTTTAAAATTTGGTTGAACCATCTTGTAATTAAGCTTCATTCCCTTCCAGAATTGAATCCATGTTCCACTACACGTTTATTTTTTCCCCACTGTAACTTATTTATTCCATTTCGTTTCTTGTATTTTGTGCTTAGGTGGGATTCAGGCAGCACTGTTGGGGATTTTGATGGTCATTCACGGCGAATTTTAAGTTGTGCATTCAAACCAACAAGGCCTTTTCGTATTGTCACATGTGGAGAAGACTTTTTGGTAAATTTTTATGATGGTCCTCCATTCAAGTTCAACATGTCCATCAGGTAATTATTATTGTTATATATGATTGGATTTATGTCTAATAATGAATAATTGGGGGCTACATATGAAAATTTTGATTTAATTAAAATATAATCATCAAACCAACGTAACAGACTGCCAGATGCAATGTGAGATTAAGCTTTTCTTGTGAAACACACTTCCATATCCAACAGGAGTTAGATATTATAATATAAGTAATGAACCTTCATGTAACAGCTTAATCTTTTAAGTGAAAATAGTTCTGAAAGAACTGGCAATCAGTTAAGTTTTTAGTTGAAGTAAGTGGAGAGGATTGATAAGACCCTGAATATCTGTTTGATAAATCTTTCTTTCTCATTGTTTCTCCCCAATTCTTGTTGCATTTCTGTTGGGAACAGAGACAGTGTAACCTTAATCTTGGAATGGTTCAAGAAGAGGTGCTGTTTTGACTACGTTGAACAAATGATGTTGTTCTTGTACCTAGAGTTTGCATCTAATTGTCCATCTATCCTTTTGTTCACACAATACATTGTCGGAATCTCTGAGAATGCTATATTTTGATCATATATCAAAAGCTATATGTGTATATAAATGCATTATTCAAACTAAACGTTCTACAAATTCAATTGATCATTGAACTGTAAAGCAAACAGCTTAACGTTGATTAGCCTGAATGTCACTGAATGATAATTGATCTAGCATATATGACTAAGTATGTTTTTTTCCTGGCCCGATCATTCAAACCTGTGCGTTCAGTTTCTCTAAAAACTATGCACATGTTGACAGAAATGTGTGCACTGAAAATGGAAGTTGTTGATCTGCAGGGACCATTCAAATTTTGTGAATTGTGTTAGATTTTCCCCTGATGGAACCAAATTCATAACTGTGAGTTCTGATAGAAAGGGCATCATATATGATGGGAAGAGTGGGGACAAACTTGGCGAGTTGTCTGCAGAGGGTGGCCACAAGGGCAGCATATATGCTGTAAGTTGGAGTCCTGACAGTAAACAGGTAATGGCCTGCATGTATCTTAAATAAATTCAAAGCAAAAAGAATAGTAATTTATAGGAGCTTATATATGATTCACAAATGAGTTAATTAAAAATTTAAAATGACCTGCATGTATGATCAAAACTTGAGCAGGCTTGTCAAGCATTTTTAAGAGCTTCACCAGTCGCCACATTCACTATATCGACTTAATTACAACCTTCGCAAAATAATTCATTTATTTGAATTGTAATTTTGTATGGAGTGGCTCCTAGTCAAGAAAAATGATAGAAAATAGTTTGAGGTGGTTTGGGCATGTACAGAGAAGGCCATTAAATGTGCTAATGAGAGGGTAGATCAAGTTGTTTGGAGCCCAGTTAAAAGGGGTAGAGAAAGACCAAAGAGAACACTCAATGAGGTTATTAAGCGAGATCTCTTAGTTAACAATTTATCCCGAGATTTTGTTTTTGACAAAGCTTAATGGCATCGTTTGATTCATGTAACTGACCCCATCTAGTGGGATTAAGGCTCTATTATTGTTGTTGTTGTTGTAAATTTGTATGGAGGAATTACTCGTTTTTCCTGCCAGGCAGAATATGTTTTGATCCTTTCTTCACTAGATTTTTTTTTTTGTCTGTCTGAAACTTCAATTTCGTCTGCATCAATTGCAGGTGCTTACTGTGTCTGCTGATAAATCTGCAAAGATCTGGGATATTCTTGAGGATGGAAGTGGAAGTTTAAATAAGACTTTACCGAGTTCTGAATCTAGTGGGGTGGAGGATATGCTTGTTGGTTGTCTTTGGCAGAATAATCATCTTCTCACTGTCACCCTTGGTGGCATGATTAATTTATACTCAGCAACAGATTTAGATAAAAGTCCTATATCATTATCTGGCCACATGAAAAATGTAGCTCTTTTAACTGTACTCAACAGAAGCAAAAAGATGCTCTTGTCATGTAGCTATGATGGAGTCATCTTAAAATGGATTGTAGGCAATGGTTGCTGTGGTAAATTAGATAGTAAACAATTCGGACTAATGAAATTGTTAGCAGCTGGTGAAGAAGAAGTCATTACAGCTGGATTTGACAACAAGGTATGTAGGTAACTGAGAAAGATGAACATATTTATGATTTATAATTTGGGCTTCCAAAACCTTTTAGCATATCAACGGCCATTATAGATGTGCCTCTTGCTTCTTTGTCAATATCAGAAAAAAGGAGCTTGGTTTTGTTTCAATTTCTAAATAAAAGTTTCCTTTAATTTTAAAGTATTTTAATGTGCAAATTTTGAAATGAAGGTATGGAGGGTTCCTCTGCAAGAGGCTAATTTCGGAGCTCCTGAGCAAATTGATGTTGGCAGTCAGCCAAAAGACTTGAGCCTTGCCCTTGATTCTCCTAAACTTGCTTTAGTAGCAATTGAATCTGGCATTGTTTTGCTTAACGGTTCAGAAATTGTGGCCACTCATAACCTGGACTTCACTGTGACTGCTTCTGCAATTTCACCTGATGGAAGTGAAGCAATTGTAGGAGGGCAAGATGGTAAGTTGCACGTATATTCTGTCTCAGGAAATACACTTACAGAAGAGAAGGTCCTTGAAAAACACCGAGGTGCTATCAGTGTAATAAGATATTCTCCAGATGTTACCATGTTTGCTTCAGCTGACTTGAATCGTGAAGCTGTTGTTTGGGACCGTGGCTCTAACAAGGTAATTTGAGCCCCAAACATGAGTTACGTTTATTTCAAGCATTTTAAGTTGGATGCTTGGATTTTCTCATACCAACATGTTTTCTTTTTGAGATACTCTTCTAATCCTTAATGTAAGATCTAATTAACTAACTTGAGTAAATTAAATATGCTAGTTAAATTAGTTAACATGATATGTTTTTTCTAAAACACCCTAACCATCTTCTTTAATTCCATTTCTTCCTCCCCTACTTGATTATAATTGAAGGAATATCAACAGGGTTAGTTTGGAAAAAAAATGGATAGAAATCTAAAACAGGTTTTACATTTAAAACCAACATCAACTCCTTAATTAGGTTCTGCACTAAGAACAGAAGGAAGTAAGAAATATAATAAAGTTACATTTTTCGATTTAGAGTACATTTATTATAAAGTTACCTAAAAAAGATAGGTATGAATATAAACATTATCCTCTTATAAAGTGTGGGTTATGTTATGAAATGGTTAGATTGAATCAGTCCTTTCCTTGAGCTACCATTTAACTTGAAAAGTTATCTCCTGCAGGTGAAGCTTAATAACATGTTATTTCACACTGCACGTATTAACTGCTTAGCTTGGTCCCCTGATAACACCCTCATAGCTACTGGGTCACTAGACACATGTGTCATCATATATGAAATTGGAAAGCCAGCCTCAAGCCGCAGAACCATAAAAGGAGCTCATTTAGGTGGAGTCTATGGGTTGGCTTTTATTGATAACGACAGCGTGGTCAGTTCTGGAGAAGATGGCTGTATTCGTGTTTGGAACTTGGCTTCCGAATAAACTTAGCTTCAGAACAACTACTAGTATCCTACTTTACAAACACATACTTCAGTTTTTTGGGTAAGAAATATGTGGTTTTTCTGTCTTACGTTTTGATGTTTGATCTTCAACGGTCTGCCCTGTTAGTTGGAAGAAGATTAGAGGTTACACTGTACTTGTGCTGTGTCTTTATAGACATATCTTAGGATTCAACCATCATTCTGTTGTCCTTTAAAGGCAGCTCCTCTTTATTGCCATAGAAGATGGCAATGTTTTCAAGGGATAGAATGAATAGAGTGACAAGCAATGCAGGTCAAAAGAACATTTCAGTATTGACTTACACACTAAGATGATGTACCCAGCAGATCAATGCAGAGGAAAAGAGATTATAGATAATACAATAAAAAATGTGCTTAATACTATTAGAGAGGGACTTGGATTTTATTTTGAACGATTCTTTGCATATTTATTGACTGTTAAGCATATTTATCAGAAATAGATCGGCTATTGACTCAGCGTAGGTCTTAATCCTGCTGTTCCATGGTCTAATTACTAGGTCTTTGATTAAACTGTTGAACTGGTAAAAAATTAAAAAAACAATATTATAAATGTCGAAACAATATTAAATTCAGAAACTTTGAATAATATACAACGGAAGAAAGTGGCACTTTGGCAACTTGAAAATTCAAACCCCAAATTCTGACATAATTAAGTCCCTGGGTTTGTTCAGTTCGTTTCGGCCATAGAACAGTTGAATCAAATGCCTGAACTGGCCTCAACTCTAAGGCCCTGTTTGGTAGGTGGTATTGAATTTTGATGGATTGGGATTGGGATAGGGATTGGGATTGGGATTGGGATTGATGCTTTAAAAATATGTTTGGTATGAGGTGTTAATTGGAAGGAATGATTTTACCAATCTTATTTAATAAACAAGTACTAATTATAAAAAGACTCAAATACCCTGTCATAATCCCAAACTTGATCGATCAACCAAATCCTCAGGGAAATTAGTGTTGAACTCATCGTCGCGATCGTCATAATTGGAAAGATTCACCTAGTAAAAACTTCAAATATATTTCTGAAGAACCAAGTAAACAGGGTATATTTATTGCAATGAAATTAGCAAAACAGGAAAATCAGAAGGCTATGGATTCAAAGTGACCAAACAAATAAATAAAAACCCATTTGCGAAGCTAACGAACATTCTTCTCCGTCCATCTGATTAACAAAATCTCACAGTACTATTAAAATAATTAGGTTTTTGCCCTAAAAAATTTCGTCTCATGGATTTTGATAGGGATTTTAGGTTATGATTGGGGTGATTTTTGTCTAGAAATATTTTATTTAAGGGTATTTTTCTCTTCACAATTTTGCAATCCCGGGATTCAAAACACAATACCAGGGGGGAGGTGGCTTTGCAGCAATCCCACATTCGTGGTATTCCCAATCCCTGGTTACCCATAGTCCCTCTTACCAAACGACACATTCTGACTCAATCCCTGATACAATCCCACTCCCTGTCCTCAAATACCACGTACCAAACAGGGCCTAAGGGTGTGTTTGGTTAGAGGGGAGTGAGGGGAGGAGAGAAGAGTTAAATTATCTTTTTGGGTTTAAGATATTTAAATTTTGAGCGGGAAATCAAAATTTAAACGGAATGAAAGAGTAAATTTTCAGCGAGAATCTAAAATTTAAAAAAATGAGAAAGTAAATTTTGGATTTCTCTCGTCCAAAATTATTATTTACCAAACACACGCTAATGCTTATTGCCCTGACATTCATTTATGGATTTGGACCCTCTCGTGACTCTCTCGTGAGACCAAAAATGGAGTGTGGACAAATTTTAACTTGAGTGTGGTGGGTCTCACTTGGATGGATCCCACAGAATTACATTAAATTATTTCTAGTAATTCTAAAAACATTGAAGTTTGGCCTGAATGATTCAAGAACTGAGCATAAGAAGGGAATGAGAGGAAGGAGAGAAGCCATTTGCATTTTCCCTGGTTTTCTGTTACAGGATTCGCCTAGAACTTTGGCTTGTTTCATGGCAGTTGGAAACTTTATGTTTGGATGGTGAGAAAAATGGGAGGAAAATAAGAGCCGTGATTTTTGTTTTTTCCCTATTCTCACTCATTTGAACTGGATCGAGAAATCCCATTCAATTTGTTAATTTATGAAGATAGATGCAATGAAGATGTAAAACATGAATAGACAGTTAAAAAAGCTATATTGGGTTTAGAGTTCTGAAACCTTGAGGAAGTATAATGTTATGGATGATTTTTTGTATTTTATTTAGCTATGTGCTTTTTGTAACAGAAAAATTTATTATTAATGAATCCTCCACGTATTTGGTAGGTGGGTTGATTACGTGATTTATATTGAGAAATATTCCCTCAACCAAGGTAATCAAATGCTAAAAGCAGCCAAAATTGCACCATAACCTGATATTTTATTAGTGTAAATATATATATAATTACGTATAAATATAAACGAAAATGGCTACAAATACTCCCTCTGGTCCTATTTATAAGCATTTTTTTCTTAATTGCGCTAAACGAACTGGTAGTTAAAAGTAATGATTGTGTCAAAAATGTCATATTTTTTTTCAAATATGCTCTTATTTATGAAAAGAGAATAGGGGAGAGAATAGATAAAAAGTATGAGAGATAATCAGTATAAGATATGAGAGAAAATGAGTATTTAATAGGGGTAAAATAGGAAAGAGAAGCTTACATTTTCAAATAAAAAGTGAAAATTGCTTATAAAAGAAATCAGCCTTATGAAAAAGAAAGTTGTTTATAAATAGGACCGGAAGGAATATGAAATAAGGGAATATCATGATCCTAAGTCCAAATTAAAACTTTTTAAAAAATTAAAATTAAATTATAAATATATGCACATCAAGAAGAAAAAGTTTGAATATGTTGTGTTAGCTAAATCAATGAAAAAGGCGTAGGGCTTTTGGTTTTATCAATGAAAAAGCTAAATCAATGATCTATCACTTCTGGATCATCCACCAGATTTTTGTTCGCTCTAAATGTCAGCCAACATTTGATCCTTTTGGTTTTATCTTTTCTGCATGAAGGACTGCTATTTCGGCCCGTCGCGGCCTCAAAAATATTTTCTCGTCTTTGTAATCCAAAGAAAAAAAAGCGTAGGGCTCATGATGATGAACACTTCCCACTTGGAGAAGAAAATGGCCATTATTATATTGTTCTTGGGACACAGAGATAGGGCTCATGATGATGAACAGTTCCACTAGGAGAAGAAAAGGTGTATTCTCTTTATGCCATTATTGTCCTTGGGACAGAGAGAAACTGCGAGTGTGTTCAAGTTTTAAATTGAGTCGTAGTTAAATTCTTTAAATAAATTATTTTATCCATATATTTTATATTTCTCATAGAATCTCTCCCGTTTTTGGCATTTGTGGCTTGCTTACATCTTCACCTTGCCATTATTATTCATGTACGATTATTTTTTAAAATAAGATTGGAAAAATTAATCTTTTGATCTTATAGTTTTGAGTCAATCACAACTTAATTCTTACATTTTAACTCGGTACAACTTAGTTCCTATAATTTTAACTTTATTATAATTCTGTTCCTGAATTTTAACTCAATGTAACTTTTTTTTTTTTGCCAAAGAACTTCATATATTAGACAATAGAACATACATTAGGTATATATAATCAAACAACCAAAAAGTCATCCTGGATCTATTCCTAATTCAGCAGCATCCTTCTCAACTAAAGCTTGCAATGCTGGCGGGGGTCTTATCAGCCAATTTGATCGGCATGACCCACTTAACGAAGCTTTGGCAACCTAGTCGGCTACTAAATTAGCTTCTCTGGGAATCCACACAAAAGAGTGGTTCCGACTAAAATTCCTTAATACAATTTTAGTCCTTATAATCTGGACAACTTTATAATTTAGTACATGCATTTTAAGAAGAAAAAAAAAAAAAACACACACACACACACACACACATATATATATATATATATGTATGTATGCATGCATGTATGTATAAAATAAAAGCATGTGACTAAATTATGAAATGGTTAACATTATGGGACTGAGTTACAGTAAATTAGTTCAGGTGTTGAGTTACAATAAAGTCAAAACTATAGATATTAAATTGATCTTAATCAAATCGTAGAGATTGGGTTGTAATCAAGTCAAAACTATAACAAGCAAAAGATTAAAGTTGGTATAAACCATTGTTTCTCAAATTTTAAACTCTAAATAATCTCCCAACAAAATAAAAGAAAATATGACTTCATCACGCAAGACAACACCCCAACATAAGGCTATAATTCAACCATTATAGCCGTTGTCTATTTCAAATTCTTCACACTGGAGATGGCTTCTATGCTAGAAGACATAAAAAATTGCAAATAAACACACACACGTATATGTTTACAAATATATATATATATATATATATAGAGAGAGAGAGAGAGAGACACGCACGCACGTACATGTATGCCCATATTTGGATTCAGTGAAGTTTCACTCAAAAATAAATGATTTATTTTTTAAGAAATCATTCATTTAAATTGATTCTCATATCAATAATTAAATGTGCCATACTTTTCATTATCTTTTATATTCATTAATATATAATTTATAAAAAAATTGCTACGTCATTTGGAACAAAATTATTTTTTATTGTTTGATTGTAAACATAAACTAAAAACAATTGTAGATAAACAAATTAAATATTTGCTTATGTGAGGAAGAAAAAAAAATATTATTAATTTAAAAGATAAGATGTTCATTGGATAAGGCCATGTGCTTGTGTGATAAATATAATTAACAATAGCAGAAAATATGATGGCTACCCCTCTATTTTACCTAAATTACAGAAACCCCCTCTATTTTAAAAATATATTTAAACCTCCCTTAAAATTAAAATGCATGTTACAAAAACTTCCTTTACATTTTTTAGATTTCATTTCTATTCACCTAACTGTTGGTTGACTGTTAAGTTTGACTGTCAAACTTTGTTTTGACCAAAATACCCCCTTTCAACAAAAAAATAAACATTTGTATTTGTTTAAAAATAATTTTTTCAATAACCAAAAAATAATTCTAATACATATATTTTCAAACTTTTCAATATATTATAAAATTTATTAATTTTTATTATATTTTCATTTTTTTTGCCAGCTGTATTATAAAGTTTATAATTTTAACTTTTTTATTATATTTACTGAAACTTATTTATCTAGTTTTCTTTTAAATGAGTAAAAATATATTTCAATCACATTTATAAATTATACAAATTTAAGATATTAAATAAATTATTTAAATTTATATTTTAAAAATTTTGAATACATTTTGTTGCTACAAACATTTATCAACACATTTAATTAAGCATAAAATTACCAAAATAATTAATCATATTTTTAATTACATTTTTATGTCTATGTTAATTAAATTATTTTAGCTTTTATCCTATCATAAAAAATTTAACAAATAACTATTTGCAAAATTTAAAAAATAAATTAAGAAAAAGAAAAAAAATAAATTACTTAACTAAACAATTTTACCCAAAATTAAGGAATTAATAAATATGAAGGGTCACTTAGTAAATAAAATTTATTTTAATATAAAATTTAATTAAAAATAGGGAGAATTGCTAAAAAAATACCTCATTGGCAACTTAATTGTCAAATAAGACTTGAGAAGATATTTGCACACGAAGGGAAGATTTTTGCACACATAGCGAAGATTTTTGCATGCATATAGGGAAAAATATTACACACAAGAAAGATATTGTGCTTATCTGGAAGATATTCTGTACGCGAAGGTCCTATTTGACAAATAAGTTTCCAATGAGGTATTTTTTCACAATTTTCCCTTAACAATATGTTTTTTCAAAAAATTCTTAATGGAGTTAATGATTTGGACTTAAATATATGTTTTCAAAATAGATGGAAGGTTCGTGTAATTAAGGTAAAATGTAAGGGATGTTAGAATATTTTACTCTTAATAAGTATCATAAGTAGAGAAATACTTACATACTCCAATACATGATTTTGAAAAAACATAAACTTCATATTATAAAAACAAAAAACGCAATTCCTGCTCTTGAATTGTTATTTTTCAAAACCATAAAATTTGAATTTTTTTAGATGACTAATCAGCCATGTGAGATTAAAATAAAATGACTTGTTGTTCTTTAATTAATCAGAGTACAGATGAGGTGGCACTCTTGGAGTATATAAGTATTCCTCATCATGAGTACATAGTCAAAATGATTTTAATGAATTTGCCTTATTATAAAAAAAAAGGTACATAATTAGAAACCCTGTAAACATTCTAGCTCATCAAGTTGGAGTGTGGTCCTAATGTAATGCATTGGTTACTTATAACATATCACCTCATCTCCTATATAAGTCATATTTTAAAAGAAACTAATGGTTCTTTTTACAAGTTATTTTGCATAAAACAAATTGTTAATTACTTTTTTCTCAATTTTACCTTTTCATAAATTTTGATGAGTAGGGTAAAAGCCTAAAAAGTGATGTATGAGAGAGAAAGTGACTTTTTAATATTATTAACCAGTATCCAATTTGAGGTTCGTGACTTTCCCTCCCAACACAAGTGACTCCTAAAGACTCAAAATCGAAACCCCAGAGGGATTTAACGGGGCCTTATACAGTTATACCGCTAAACCAACTCTATATTAGTAGAGGAAAATGTTTTTAAAAATCATGCATTGGAAAAAAAAAAACTTAAATAATATTTATTATTCAACTAACTGTCTTTAATTTTAATAGTAAAAGTTAATCTTTTTCTCATTATAATTTTGACTCCCTGGATCCCTAAGCATTAATTAATACAATTCTATTTTTATAATTTTAACTCGATTATAACTCTATAAATTTTAACTCAATACAACTTAGTTTTTAGGGTTTAACATTTAAAATATTAATCCCTATATTTTTTTTAAAAAAACGATATATTTCATAAAGTTTAGGAAAAAAATATTAGATAGTTAAAACCTTATGAACTAAGTTACAGTGTGTTAAAATTTAGAAATATGAGTTTTCACCGGAAAAAAAAAACTTAGAAGTTTGAGTTTCAACTAAGTTAACTATAGGAACTAAGTTTCAATATATATGCTGTAAGCTGGAGTCCTAACAGCAAACAGGGAATAGCTTGCATGTATCTTAAATAAATTGACAGAAAAAAGAATAGAAATTTAAAAAAATTGAGGTTTTGTTGGAGGAAAGAGAAATAATCTGCCATATCTGGACAAAATTACCCATGCCACTTTTTTTATATTCGATTTAGGCCAGCCCCTTCTTTGTCCGTTTGATTGCACACGAAGGAAAGGAAATGTAGATTTTTGAGAGAAGACAATGAAAGGAACCTACTTTTGCGTGTTATATACGTGCAATATTAACTCCTATTCAAGCTCATGTTCTTGACCTAGACTTTCAATTACTCTCATACGTATTTATTATGACTAGATTTCTTTTGTCACATGGATCATAGGACCTGTTTGTTACATTAGAATTGATTTTAATGGATATAGAGATAGGAATAAAGTTTAAAAATGTATTTGGTATGTACATAAAATTCATATATTATTTGTATTTAATATTTCTATTTAAAATGTGAAATTACTAATATGCCCTCAACACACAAAAAACACCTACCTGGGCCTCAAAGACGTAAACCATTGTTCACCACCGTCAGTAGTTACTGACCTTTACCAGCAAACAATCAAGCTCATGTAAAATCAAGCTTAAAAGATTTATTCAATAAACATACAGAGAATTGAATTAAAACAAAATGCTTTGCTTGAAATTGAAGAAGAACTGGCCGATCAAAGCCTCAAATATCTTATCTACTTATCTCTTGCCTTGGTGCTAGTGTTTCTCTCTCCCCCTCTAGAATTTCTTAAGCGGTGAGAGTCCTTCCATCGCCTTTGAGGGAGCTTGAGGTACAACGTCTCCCTCCCCGATGGTTTCTGTCGGTGGAGGGGACGAGCATCGTTGTTTTCCTTTCTTGGTTCTTCGGTTTTTGGTGGTGGTGTGTTATGGTTTTTCGGCAATAAGTAAATCTATGGAGATCGTTTGTAGCATCTTTTGCTTTGATGGTAGGTTGAAGATAGAAAGATCATATCCTGATTTGGCTACTTGGAATTGCGTTTTTGGGGAAAGGGTATTGTTGATATGCCTCTCTATAACACCCCAAAATTTATATTCACAAAAAATATTGTAAATATTTTAGAAATTCAATAAAATGGTGAATATTCATAAATTTGGAATTTATGAATTTTATAAATGTTCATTTTAATGATAAAATGGGCAAAATAATTATGGAATTAATTTGGGTAATTTAAAAAGCTCAATATTAAGGTCCAAAAATGAAGGAATATTGGAGGAAATATTTGGTCCAAAAATGAAGGAATATAGGAAAAAAATATTACACACAAGAAAGATATTCTGCACATAGGGGAAGATATTTTGCACATCTGGAAGATATTCTGCACTCGAAGGTCCTATTTGACAAATAAGTTTCCAATGAAGTATTTTTTCACAATTTTCCCTTAACAATATGTTTTTTCAAAAAATTCTTAATGGAGCTAACGATTTGGACTTAAATATATGTTTTCAAAATAGAGGGGAGGTTCGTGTAATTAAGGCAAAACGTAAGGGATGTTAAAATATTTTACTCTTAATAAGTATCATAAGTAGAGAAATACTTACATACTCCAATGCATGATTTTGAAAAAACATAAACTTCATATTATAAAAAAAAAAAAAAAAAAACGCAATTCCTGCTCTTAAGTTGTTATTTTTCAAAACCATAAAATTTGAATTTTTTTTTAGATGACTAATCAGCCATGTGAGATTAAAATAAAATGACTTGTTGTTCTTTAATTAGTCAGAGTACAGATGAGGTGGTGCTCTTGGAGTATATAATTATTCCTCATCATGAGTAACATAGTCAAAATGATTTTAATGAATTTGCTTTATTATAAAAAAAAAAAGGTACATAATTAGAAACCCTGTAAACATTCTAGCTCATCAAGTTGGAGTGTGGTCCTAATGTAATGCATTGGTTACTTATAACATATCACCTCATCTCCTATATAAGTCATATTTTAAAAGAAACTAATGATTCTTTTTACAAGTTATTTTGCATAAAACAAATTGTTAATTACTTTTTTCTCAATTTTACCTTTTCATAAATTTTGATGAGTAGGGTAAAAGCCTAAAAGGTGATGTATAAGAGAGAAAGTGACTTTTTAATATTATTAACCGGTATCCAATTTGAGGTTCGTGACTTCCCCTCCCAACACAAGTGACTCCTAAAGACTCAAAATCGAAGCCTCAGAGGGATTTAACGGGGCCTTATACCGTTAGACCAATTCTATATTAGTAGAGGAAAATGTTTTTAAAAATCATGCATTGGAAAAAAAGCTTAAATAATATTTATGATCCAACTAATTGTCTTTAATTTTAATAGTAAAAGTTCATCTTTTTCTCATTATAATTTTGACTCCCTGAAACCCTAAGCATTAATTAGTACAATTCCATTTTTATAATTTTAACTCGATTATAACTTTATAAATTTTAACTCAATACAACTTAGTTTTTATAGTTTAACATTTAAAATATTAATCCCTATATTTTTTTTAAAAAACGATATATTTCATAAAGTTTAGGAAAAAAATGTTAGGTAGTTAAAACCATATGAACTAAGTTACAGTGTGTTAAAATTTAGAAGTATGAGTTTTCACCGGAAAAAAAAAACTTAGAAGTTTGAGTTTCAACTAAATTAACTATAGGAACTAAGTTTCAACATATATGCTGTAAGTTGGAGTCCTAGCAGCAAACAGGTAATAGCTTGCATGTATCTTAAATAAATTGACAGAAAAAAGAATAGAAATTTAAAAAAATTGAGGTTTTGTTGGAGGAAAGAGAAATAATCTGCCATATCTGGACAAAATTACCCATGCCACTTTTTTTATTTTCGATTTAGCCCAGCCCCTTCTTTGTCCGTTTGATTGCACACGAAGGAAAGGAAATGCAGATTTTTGCGAGAAGATTTTCAAAACGACATGATTAAGACCCCACCACCCCATTAAGTGTGTATTTGGCTTCTCCGAACTTTCCACGGCGACTCTCCATACCCTTGTTTTCCAGTTTGTCACTTTTGTCTGCTTGAGAAACATTTTTTCTGCCATGCTTTAATTGCCATGTCTGTTTCTTGCAAATTGCTGTCAACAATGAAAGCCATTGTCGATTTATTTCCACTCATGTCAGTAAGGGTGTGACTTGGACATTATTATGGTCCATATACATAACAATATTACGTGCTATATGGTTCTTAGACTCACTTGTCCATTAAAGTCATCCATTGGGATTCTTTGAATTTTCCAAAATAAAGACAATGAGAGGAACCTACTTTTGCGTGTTATATACGTGTAATATTAACTCCTATTCAAGCTCATGTTCTTGACCTAGACTTTCAATTACTCTCATACGTATTTATTATTATGACTAGATTTTTCTGCTTGTCACATGGATCATAGGACCTGTTTGTTATATTGGAATTGATTTTAATGGATATAGATATGGGAATAAAGCTTAAAAATGTGTTTGGTATGTACATAAAATTCATATATTATTTGTATTTAATATTTCTATTTAAACTGTGAAATTACTAATATGCCCTCAACACACCAAAAAAACACCTACCTGGGCCTCAAAGACGTAAACCATTGTTCACCACCGTCAATAGTTACTGACCTTTACCAGCAAACAATCAAGCTCATATTAAATCAAATTTAAAAGATTCATTCAATAAACATATAGAGAATTGAATTAAAACAAAATGCTTTGCTTGAAATTGAAGAAGAGCTGGCCGATCAAAGCCTCAAATATCTTATCTACTTATCTCTCCCCTTGGTGCGAGTTTTTCTCTCTCCCCCTCTAGAATTTCTTAAGCGGTGAGAGTCCTTCCATCGCCTTTGTGTGAGCTTGAGGTATAATGTCTCCCTCCCCGATGGATTATGTCAGTGGAGGGGATGAGCATCGTTTGTTTTCCTTTCTTGGTTCTTCGGTTTTTGGTGGTGATGTGTTATGGTTTTCCGGCAATAAGTAAATCTATGGAGATCGTTTGTAGCATCTTTTGCTTTGATGGTAGGTTGAAGATAGGAAAATCAGATCCCGATTTGGCTACTTGGAATTGCGTTTTTGGGGAAAGGGTATTGTTGATAGGCCTCTCTGTAACACCCCAAAATTTATATTCACAAAAAATATTGTAAATATTTTGGAAATTCAATAAAATGGTGGATATTCATAAATTTGGAATTTATGAATTTTATAAATGTTCATTTTAATGATAAAATGGGCAAAATAATTATGGAATTAATTTGGGTAATTTAAAAACCCCAATATTAAGGTCCAAAAATGAAGGAATATTGGAGAAAATATTTGGTCCAAAAATAGATGGAAATTGGCCAAAGAAAAATAAGAGAAGAAATTGGATTAGAAAGGTAATGGCAAAATCGTAATTTTGTCAAATTATCACAAAATTAATTATTTTTCAATTAATTGAAGTTAGTTTCAATTAATTAAGAAAAATAAAGTGAAAAATGTATTTAGAATATTTTGGTCAATTTAATATAAATTTATGAAAAATTTGAGCAAAAAGTGCAAATTTAACCAAAATTGGAACTTTACGTGTATACGTAACCGAAACAAGTTGTGAAGCCAATTGAGACCATAGGGAAGGAACCCTAGATGTCTCCTACATGTGTCATAAATAAGGAAATATTGATTGGGCTTAATGAGCATAGTTACATGTACATAAGGATTTATGTACATAAGTTCATTTTTGAAATTTTGGAAAATAAAACAAATGAATAAAATAATGCAAAATATATGATAAATGTATTATCATCTTCTTCTTCAGCCCATTTTCGTGCTGCAACAGACCTGAAATAAGAGAGAGAGAGAGAGTTGAGAGATTTTAGAGAGAGAAAGGGAAGACATTTCACAAGGTAAGCCGATTTCTCTGACGATTTAGTTCCTAACGAGTATAACTTCGACCCTAAGCTATTCCTCTTTGTTCTTTAAGGTTTGGAGGCTCAAAAATTTGTTGTCCAAGGGTTAGGGTTACAGCCATCTTTGGGGAAAAGCTTGTGGGAGCTCGAGGTAACTTCTAAACCTTCGTATATTAACTATTCTAGCTGCTGTGGGCAATTTAATCGATAAAATTTTGCCAGATTGCCATTGGTTTTAAATTTTGGAAAAGTGTGTGCCTAAGGGTTATGCTGCCCAATTTTAGTTCAAATGGTTGTTATAACTCAATTAGATAGTTAATAAAGGGGTTATGAGTAAAAAGGAGCGCGTTTATGGAGCCAAAATCGTAAAACCCCGATTTTTCCTGGAGAACATTATAATTTCATCTAGGGATGTTTGAGGGCCTTAGAGTTAGATTTTCAATTATTTAATGATTCCATTGGATTTAGTGGCCAAAAATAGGTGGGATTACAGTTGGGCACTTTTTCGAAAAAAGCCGAAAAAGCATAATTACGGAAACGCCCCTAAAACCCTAAAAGTACGGCTGTCAAGGGCAATTTCATAATTTGATATTGAATTTGGTAATTTTGAGCCCGGAAATGGATTCCTTGGATGAAAATACGTTAGGATAGCCCTAGTCAAAAGTTTGGGAAAATGTGCCATCAGGCCAGATATGATGAGGCCAGGCGGGGGTCCTGGGGGCATTTTGGTAAATTTTCATCATAGGTTAATATGACCACAAGAAACACTATGAAAGAGTCTAAAATGATACTTGGATAGGTTATGACCTATTTCTTGTACATTTAATATTTTAGGACCGAATCGGGAGCCGAAAGATGACACATTTCACGAGGCACACAAAAAAGGGTCGATAGAACTTCGAGGTAGGGGCATTATCCTTCATACATCATGCCATAGTTTTATGATTTTGTGGATGCCATTGTTTGTAAATATGCTTTATTAATCAACATGTTTTACCCAGAGAGGGGCCAATAGTGCTAGAGGCACTTACACTGGAGTTGGCGGAAGACCAACCAGTGCAGATTAGTGGGGCTAGGCCCTACTCATGTATACATACAGATGATATATTTATATTGTTCATTAATTGGTACATACATGGCATATATCATATTTACTTTTCACATTTTCTATGAACGATAACATGTTTCTATTAGGATTCTTTGGAATCTCACCCCTTTTTCTAAATAAAACATCTTAGCGGGCGCCAGTGGATCAAAAGGCAATGATGTAGACCAAGGGAAGTGACTGGCATGTGCCTCGAGGCAAATACAAAGTTCGTGGTTATAGATAGTCTATGTCTAAAATACTTTTGGATATTTTGTAATAATGGTGTATATTGTCGCATTCTGTATGGTTAACCCTCTTTCTTCTTTTCCTCTCAGGATCTCTTCTACATCCTTGGATCAAGAAAATATGTGAAGATGTAATGCTTAATTCAGATGTAATAACAAATTGAAATTAAATATATACGTTTGGTGATTGATGTTAGTATCAAGTTTTATTTTAATCCCTTAAATTTACAAAGTGCACCGAATCTTTACTACACCCCTAGATCAAGAAACACTACTAGAAAAAAGGGTTTTAACGTCCCTTTTTTTGGCCTTTTAACGTCTAAAAACAGAGAGACATCTATCTGAGGGTCGTAGAAAAAAACGTCAATAACGTCCGTAAAACAGGGGACGTGGAAGGTAGACTTTAGACGTCCCCAGTTGGAACTGGGGACGTCTAAAGTGGGACCTTAGATGTCCCCAGAAGAATTGGGGACGTCTAAGGTGGACTTTAGACGTCCCCAGTTCCAACTGGGGACGTCTAAGGTAGAGAACTGGGGACGTCTAAAGTGGCGCCACCCAGTCTACCACGTCCCTTTTTTTATTAAGGATGTTGAAAGTTTTTTTTTAAAATGGACTTTTTATATATTGCACTGTCTGAAAAATGTAAACTGCAGAAATAGGATTCCAACAACAGAATAAAACAACCACAGTTCAGCAGAATGGAAACAATAACAAACACAGTGATCAACCCAAGGCTACTACATGCCACACAAACTACACAACAATCTATATCCAAGTCTACTACATGCCACACAAACTTTCAAACCACACAAACTACACAACAATCTATATCCAAGTCCCCAATTGTAAAAAAAAATGCAAGTACGAGAATTTCTTATATTAATGTCTACGTACACTAAGTTACAACAAGATTGCCTAATTCTAGCACTAAATATATATATATTAATGTGTGTGTCTTATGGCAAAAAAAAAATTAATGTGTGTGTCTACAAGATTATTTTTTTTTATTTTTTTAGTTTCTTTTTATTCTTTATTCTTTTCTCATTTCTTTTCCTTTCCCTACTAATTAAAAGCATTATCATGTGCCAAATTCTTTTCTTTTCCTTTCCGTCACTTTGATTCACACAGTTTGTGAGATAATCACTTAGGAACCATATGTAAATGTACTAAAATGTAATCTATCTCTGTATTATTTTCAAAGGATTAGCTCACTGTTACAGAGAATCCACAATTGTATAACCAAAACAAGTGCGAAAATGAACCAATTCTGTCAAATATAAGAGAATGCAGAAAAGCAAAAGGTATAATATAAAATAATATAATGATATATATAACTAAAATTATAAAATTAATAAACAAATTCAATACTATCCTAATAACTATCCGCCTAATAAACCTCCACATAATAAACCTAATAGTTACCATCATCAACCTAATCATTATTCGCATAGTAAACCTCCATATACTATACTAAAAATATAAAAAAAAGAACTCTAACTAATAATAAAAAAACTAATAATAAAAAGAATAATAAAATAATAAACAGAATAATAAACAGAGTGCTCTTATTCAAAATGCCCTGTGATCTTCAATCATTTTTATTTGTTTGAAAGGAGAAAGGGGGAGGTAATATATATCTTTAAACATTAATCTGTATTGCCCATGAATCTCAATGACCAAGAATTGGAAATTGACACGGTAAGGAACTATAGAATATATTGAATATCCCAGAAAGATTGCTTTTTATGAATAAATGAAAGAAATATCAGCGAAAAAGCAAAGAATAATCAAACAGAAAATGCTAACCTGAAAAGTGGTGAAGCTTTGGAGGAGGCCGACGGTGGTGGAGAGGAGATCCAATGGGGAAAAAACTCTGCAAACCCAGAGCAAAGAAGGTGGCCTGGTGACGGAAGTGGTGAAGCTTTGGAGAAAGAAATTAAAAAACCAAGAAAGGGAGAGGAGACCGATCAATGGGGACGGAGTGATGAATTTGGGAGGAGATGCAGCAGGGGAGTGAATGGGGACGGAGAACGAAGGAAAAAAAGAAGTGCAAATGAGACCCAATGGGGACGGAGATGCAGCAAGGGAGTGATTGAGTAAAGTGGGAGGAGGAGAGATAGATGCAGCAGGGGAGTAGGAAGGGGTCTGACAAGCTCACATGCACCGGTCATGTCAATTCTGGTGCATGTGAGAGCTGGGGACGTCTAAAGGCTTTCTTTTTCTTTTTCTTTTTTTTTTATGACGTTTAAAGGTCTTCAGATGCGTCAATCTTTATAATTTGAACCTGACCATATTTTGGACGTCCCTTTTTTGAAAAGGGACGTCCTTTAGGTTAGTTGTATCTATGTTCTGTAGTAGTGAAAATAGGTGATCCATATGTAATGCTTAATTCAATAGCAATAACAAATTGAAATTAAATATAGGCTAAAGTATATGTTTGATTCTTGATGTTTGCATCAAGTTTTATTTTTAAATTTTCAAAGTGCATTCTTTATCCTTGTCAACCGGTATCCGACGTTTTTTACATAAAGAACTAAACATATACTTTAGCCTTAAATATGATAACCAAAAATATAAGAAATATAAGCGATAATAACATGAATATAATAATATATATCAAATTTCATAGAAAGAAAAAAAAGTTTTTCTATCTTCTCCTTTCCATACAACTGCTTATCATATTATTAAATAAGAACAAAAATATATTTTTTGTTTTAACATTTTTTAAAATGATCCATTTAATATTTCAATACTGATTTAAAGCCATCCAATTAATTTCTGTAAATTTTTGACTTAGAACAAGTCAGTATTTATATTTTCTAAATTGAAAAAAAAAACTTAATTCATAAAATTCGTTAACTCAATATATTATGAAAATTAAATTGCTTTGAATCAAATTTGAGGAACTGACTTGATACTGAAAAGAAAAGGTTAAAAGAGATAGCTAAGAGTTATATATATGTCCCTTATAATAAATTATAAAAATGTATAATAAGGTAAAATGTCACTATAGAGGCTTCTAGGACTCAATATTTACTGCAAAAAGTTCATAAAAAATCATAATTTGAATAAAAAAACACAGTTATTTTCCTCCATTTTCTTTTGTAATAAAAAATAATATTATTTGATAATAATAAAAATATAACAAATATTATACTAAAAGGATGGCTAGGATATGATTGGCAACTAAACAAGACTTTGGATTGTTACAAACTTCATAATTGTCGGAAGGAAAGCCCCCATGTGAAATGAAGATTTTTGTGTGAGAAGATTTCCAGGAAGACAGTGACGAAGAGCCCACCATAGTCATCAAATTTATAATTGGCTTCTTCGAACGTTGACTCAGAGAACTAGGTTCATATACTCCGGTTCATATAACAAGTTGTGAACTACTCCCCCAATACTTAATGTGTGTGTAAGCTAGTTAGGTTATTGTTAGATTTGATACTAAATATAAGATCTCTATCTTTTTTATTTTTTATTTTTTCTGAACTAACTCACTTAATATATAAACTGTATAAAAATTAATATTATTTGATAATAATAAAAATATAAAAAAATATTATAGCAAAAGAATGGCTAGCTAGGATATGATTGGTGGCAACCAAACAAGACTTTGGATTTTTACAAACTTCATTGTCTTAAGGAAAGCCCCCATGTGAAATGAAGACTTTTGTGTGAGAAGATTTTCAGGAAGACAGTGACTAAGACCCCACCATATTCATTAAATGCATAATTGGCTTCTTCGAATGTTGACTCAGAGGAGTAGGCTCATCATGGAGTAAAAAGTTGGACCGGCACTACATAAAAAAGGGTATTTTGTAGTGGTGAACTTGTAGCGGTTATATTAAACCGCTACAAATTATAGTATTTATAGCGGTTTTTACCTAAACCGCTATAAATTTGTAGCGGCAAGAATATTTGTAGCGGTTCCCTATATTAAACCGCTACAAATTTGGCGCGAAATTCCCGCCAAAAATTGTAGCAGTTATTTTGTAGCGGTTTATGTGCATAAACCGCTACAAAATACCAAAGGTCATAATTTTGTAACGGTTTTAAGCAAAAACCGCTACAGAATTTCAAGAGACTCCAAATTTGTAGCGGTTTTGGGCAATAACCGCTACAGAATTTCAAACGTTGTGAATATTTGTAGCGGTTATTGTAGAACCGCTACAAATTTAATTATTTGTAGCGGTTAGAGTAGCGGTTATTTTAATAACCGCTACTAATATCTGGCATATTTAAAACCTCACCTCCTTCATTTCTCCTTTTGCTCATTTTGTTTCCTGAGGTTTCTCTGAGTGATTTCTTCGAGTTTTGAGCATTCAGACGTCTCTATAGGAGTTTTTTTCAGTATTCCACAGTATTCGCACTTGAGGTACGTATATAACACGTATTTTTATTTATATTTGTATATTTATTATATTTTTGCATAATAATGGACTATTTTTTTTTTTAATTTGTACAGTTGATATGGCTTCAGGACAGGATAAGGGGAAGGCCCCTGAGGTCCCCAGACCGATTTTACAGGGTGGCAGCAGCCGGGCAGGGGGCAGAGGGAGGGGGCAACACGCAGGCAGGGCTACCGCGGCATCTCAGCCCATCACCCCACAGGCACCGCAGACGATCCCACAGGCAACGACTGCAGCAGAGGTGCCTGAGGTGGAGGGGCCAGAGATTAGCGTTGAGGACTTCCTCAACGAGGAGGAGTTCGAGATGCCGATGGGGTTCAGGGAGATGGAGCAGTTCCTCGATGAGGAGGACGCTCGGGAGCAGAACAACCCACGAGGGTCGTCTTCGCGGTCCACTGGGTTTGAGGTGCAGGTCGAAGGTAAATTAATTTTTTGATTTAGTAAATTATTTATTTAAATTAGAAATGTTAACTTTGAATAATAATTTATCTAACGTGCGGTCAACTGTGCAGATGAGCAGGGGAACGTGTCGACGAGGAGGCTGGATGTGGCCGGTCTGAACAGCATGGACCGGTCCCTGCGAGTTATAGTGCCGTGGAACGAGGGCACTGACCAGCCGATCCACAATGGGGGTCACCTGCTCAACCGCTTCCTGAGCGACCTGGGAGCGAATTGGATGCGGTTCCCCCTTCACTTCCCGACGTGGAGGCACATTCAGAAGGGGCTGAAGGACCAGGCTTAGGAGGAGGTGGTTCAGGTAATTAAAACTATTTAATTAATATTTTTTGTAATTAATTCTATTTAATTATTTTTTTATAAATTATGGTTTTTATAATTATTGATATTTAAATGTATTTTTTTCAGCTGCGGTTTGCCATCCGGGCCAACCGGAAGAGGTACGCCCTCGTGAAGATGGGCGACGCTTGGAGGAACAGGAGGAACCGTCTCTTCCACAGGGTGGATGGGGACGGGACGATGCCTCTGGAGCAGCTGCAGGAGAGCGTCCCGGACGGCGTGTCGCCGAACGACTGGGCGCGTTTCGTCCAGTTCAGGAGGAGCCCTCAGCAACAGGTAACGTATTTATTATATTTTTGATATATAATTTTGTAATTGTTAAATATTAAATTATAATTTCAATTTAATTTGTATTTAAATTTAAATTATAATACATTTAATTATTTGTTTTCCCAGGAGCTTTCCCAGAGGAACACCGAGATCCGGGCGCAGCAGACGATCCACCACACAGCAGGATCGAAGACCTTTGCTGTGACCTACAGCGAGCTGGTAACTTTTCAAGTGCTTAACTTACTTTTAGCTGATTATTTCATAATACTAATTGTTTTGTAATTGTTTCAGGAGACGAAGGCACAGCAGGACAACCGTCAGACGGACTATGCGGAGCTGTACGCCATCACACATAGACACCGTGATGGGACTGCGACCTCTCAGCAGGCAGAGGCGGCCATTGTAAGTAATTTTATTATTATATTTTTTATAAAACCAAGTTAGTAATGAAAAATGGTAATTATTAATTGTTTCATAAAATGGCAGGAGCGAATGCAGCAGTCGCAGGCTGAGCTGCGACAGACCCAGCTTGAGGAGTCACAGGGGTCAGTGGACCCGACGGCTCCTTTGAAGGCGGGTCTGCCTCAGGCTGAGCACCCCGGACGCATGCGGGGTATGGGGATAGGCGCCAGACCCAGCATGGTCTACGGCAGGAGCGCCGCCTCTGAGGCTGGCAGCTCTAGAGGGGTCAGACGTCGGAGGGACGAGTCTATTGACCAGCTACGGTCAGATTTGGAGCAGACGCAGCAGCAGATGGCGCAGCAGCAGCAGCAGATGCAGGTGCAGCAGCAGCAACAGCTGCAGATTCACGCAGATATGATGTACGCTCAGCAGAAGCAGTGGCGTGAGATCGCGAACACCATGCTCGAGGGAGCATGGAGTCGCCTGTTCCCGAACGAACAGCATCCAGCGGTTCCCCCTGTCCCTCGCTACGTCGTCCCGAGTACTACTCCTCCTGTTACAGCTCCTCCTCCTATTGATGACGATGGTGCTGTTCAGTCTGCGCAGCGGCCCGATCCAGCAGCATCTGAGGGAGCCCCACCTGAGGGAGCACCAGAGGATCAGCCCCCAGCTGAGGGAGTACCAGAGGATCAGCCCCCAGCTCCTTAGTTTAGGACATTTTCTTTTGTTTAAACATTTGTGTGCTGTTTATATGAGAATTTATTTCAGATTTTCTTATTGTGTTTTATATAATTATATTTATATTATTAGATCGCGTTGAAATAATTTATGAATGATTTATAAGTAAATTTAAAAAATAAATAAATTATATATATATTTGTAGCGGTTTTAAGTTAAAACCGCTATAAATCTATATCTTTGTAGCGGTTATTAGTGTATATAACCGCTACAAAGATATATATTTGTAGCGGTTATAAACTAATAACCGCTACAAATTTACATATATATTTGTAGCGGTTTACCTTCAGACCGCTACAAATATATATGTTAGTAGCGGTTATACACTAATAACCGCTACAAACACTCAAATCATTTGAATTTTGAAATTTGCCGCCTTTGTGCACATTTGTAGCGGTTATGTTATGTATAACCGCTGCAAATTAGAAAATTATTTTTATATTTAATGTCCAACAGCTTTAATATTAGTAGCGGTTTGATATATATAACCGCTACTAATACGTTGAACATTAGTAGCGGTTATATATATATAACCGCTACTAATACTCAACAAGTACATTTTGAATTTCCCACCAATTAATAGCTTGAATATTAGTAGTGGTTTTATATATATAACCGCTACAAAATTATAAACGTTGGAATTTCTGTAGCGGTTGGTGTAGCGGTTTAATAACCGCTACAAAATTATAAACGTTGGATTTTCAGAATATAAGGTTCTAGGCATTCGTCATTATCTTCTCACTCATCTTCTTCTCTATACTTTCTTCTCTCTCACTTGTAGCTATGGATAAATCATGGATAAGGTTGCCGCGCAATTCTCCTGAATATTTGTACGGATTAAACAGTTTCTTAGATTTCGCATTCACTCATGCCAGCTGTAACGGCAAGATCGTCTGTCCGTGTCGGAAATGCAAGTTCAAGAGGTGGCATGCACGAAATGTTGTGAAGGAACATTTGCTCGTAAAGCCTTTCCCTGAGGACTATACGTTCTGGGCAGTTCATGGTGAGAAGGCCGGCATTAGATATGACGAGGCTTTTCCTCGAAGTTCTCAAGTAGGCGTTCAAGTAGATGAAGATGATCCTGTGAATGATGCTGTGCGTGATGCGTTTGGATTTCAAGGCGACAACTTCAACGAAGAAGTGCACGGCTCTGAGCCGGCTTTTATGGGGAATGAAGCAGCTCGCGATTTTTTTAGCTTGATGGACGAGGCAGATCGTCCTTTATATCAAGGTTGTCGCAAATATTCTAAATTATTTTTCTTGATCAAATTGTATCATATCAAGTGCTTGTGTGGGATCACAGATAAGGGAATGTCGATGTTGCTCGACTTATTACAAGATGCATTCCCCGACGCCGAGATTCCCACAACCTTCTACGAGGCCAAGAAGATTATCAACAGGTTGGGGTTGAATTATCAAAAGATTGATGCGTGCCCAAATGATTGTATGCTGTATTGGGGAGACGATTCCAGCAGGGAGACGTGTAAGAGATGTCACACATCGAGGTACAAGACAATTCGGAAGGGGAAAAAGCAGAAGAAGAAACCTGCAAAGATTCTCAGGTACTTCCCTTTGAAACCTCGTCTACAAAGATTATTTATGTCGTCTAAAACTGCTGAGCACATGAGGTGGCATGCCGTTGATAAAAACGAAGACGGTAAATTAAGACATCCGCGGGATGCAGCTGCTTGGAAAACGTTTGACAACGACTATCTAGATTTTGTGACTGACCCTAGAAATGTTCGGCTTGTGTTGGCGACCGACGGTTTCAATCCTTTCAGGAATCTTAGCACAAGTTACAGCATTTGGCCGGTAGTCTTAGTTCCCTACAACTTACCCCCTGGATGTGTATGAAACAAAGCTCTTTCATTATGTCTATGATCATTCCAGGCAAAAAGGCACCGGGCAATGACATCGATGTGTATCTCCAACCGCTTATTGCGGAATTGCTTGACCTGTGGAATGTCGGCTTGGAGACGTACGACGCTCACAGCAAGACTTTGTTCAACATGCGTGCAGCCTTGATGTGGACGATCAGTGACTTTCCTGGCCTTGGCACATTATCTGGTTGGAATGTGCATACTGGGTCAGCGTGTCCAGCTTACAATTTCGACTCTGACGCATTGCGCCTTCCCCACAGCCGGAAGTGGTGCTTTATGGGGCATCGGCGGTTTCTCGATGGAACGCATAAGTTCAGATTGCAACGGAATCGCTTCAATGGGAAACCAGAGAAAAGAGGACCACCTCAGACTTTGTCCGGTACAGATATCTTACAACAGCTTGAGCATGTTGACTTCGAGTTTGGAAAAAGCGACGATTCAGCACAAACTCGCCAAAAGACATGCAGGACTTCGGCGCCTCTGCAGTGGAAGAAGATAAGTATTTTCTTCACGCTTCCGTATTGGAGATCTAATTTACTTCGCCACAGTCTTGATGTAATGCACATTGAAAAGAATGTTTACGACAATGTGTTGTATACGCTGCTTAACGAACCCGGCAAGACAAAAGATCACCTTCAAGCTAGGAAAGATTTACGCGACATGGGAGTTCGTGAAGAAGCTTGGCCAGATGAGCATGACAGATTTACACCGGCAAAGTTTACCCTCACAAAACCGAACAAGGATGTCTTCCTCGCGACGTTAAAGAAAATAAAAGTTCCTGATGGGTATTCAAGCAACATTTCTCGATGTGTCGACTTGCAGGCTCGAAAGGTTGCTGGCCTGAAGAGTCACGACTCACATGTTCTTATGCAGCAGTTACTCCCTCTGGCTATAAAGAATACACTTCCTCCCGATGTTTCCATCGTTTTGGTGGAACTTTGTTCTTTCTTTCGGAAGTTGTGTTCTAAGGTTTTGATCGTTGAGGAGCTCGATCAGCTGCAGTCGAAAATCATTCTTACGCTTTGTCACTTGGAGATGATCTTTCCTCCATCCTTTTTTACTGTGATGGTTCACCTCATAGTCCACCTCGTTCATGAAACAAAGCTCGCTGGACCAGTACAATATCGTTGGATGTATCCGATTGAGAGGTACTCATTTTAAATATGTTCTTTCATTTATTGTCCGTATTTAATGTTTCCTAGTCGTCTTTTTCATCATTTTATATCAATTTTCTCTTATGTACTTCGTAGGTTCCTTGGGAAATTAAAATCTTACGTGAGGAATAAGGCATGGCCAGAAGGTTCTATAGCTGAAGGCTATATAGGGGATGAGGTGCTTTATTTTTGCTCAAGGTACTTTGATGATCTTGAGACGGCTTTCAACCGCCCCCCTCGTGTTGACGATTGTCCTGAACCTGCACCGACATCAGGAGAATTTATCCCTCGTGTTGGTAAACCAGTTGGAGCAACTGAGAACTTCAAACTAACGGCAACTGAGAAGTTCCAAGCACATAGACATGTCTTGATTAATTGCACTCAAGTTGAGCCTTTCATACGGTAAGAATTGTACACTCACATGTATGTTAATCGATCTATATCTTTCGTAACATTTCTCACTTTCATTTCACTAACGAATTTCCATTATTAATTGCAGGGAATTCAGAAGTCATGTCAAGCGTTAGCTCAGGATCCGTACACAGACATCCTTGGCCCTTACTAAATGACCACAACCCACACTCACCAGATTTCAGAGCTCTCGCAATCGGCCCTCTTGATCATGCAAAACGGTTTACAGCATACAATGTCAATGGTTTTAAGTTTTGCACGGTTTCACGGGATCAAGGATTGCAAACACAGAATTCGGGTGTTTATGGCACATTTGGGACAAGGAGTTATGCAAGCAGCAGTGACGCCAACATGCAGTTCGGAGGCGTCCTTTACTATGGCAAGCTTCTTGATGTGGTCGAGCTTAATTATCAAGGCCGTTTCACCGTGACACTGTTCAAGTGTTTGTGGGCAAATACCACTACTTCTCGGGGACTGACAACTGACGACCTAGGGATCACATCAGTCAATTTCTCACGCCCGATTCATACTGGTATTTCTCAAGATGATGAGCCGTATATTCTTGCTTCAGAGGCACATCAGGTTTATTATGTCGAGGACGAGAGGCATAGGGATTGGCACATGGTCGTTCATTTAAAGCCAAGAGACCTTTACGACATGGGTGAAGGCGATAACATCGCCTACAAGAGTGAGCCATTTCAGCCAGCTGATTTTGAAAACTACTTCCCTGAAGGCGATGGCAATTTACCTCTACTGCGGTGAGTTTTTTTAAGTCCACGTCATTTCAATTAAATTTTTTAAATTTAATAATACATCAATAACAATAATTTTTCTACAAAATTTCTGTAGGGATGGCGACGATGAGTGATCAAATTCAAGTGTAAAAAATTTGTCTTTACAAAAAATCTAAAAAATTTGTGTTAAAATAAAATGTAAAAAAAATTTAAAAAAAAAATTAAAATAATATTTGTAGAATTCAAGTGTAAAAAGTTTGTCTTTACAAAAAATGCAAAAAATTTGTGTTAAAATAAAATGTAAAAAAAAATTTAAAAAAAATAATTAAAATAATATTTGTAGCGGTTATTTAACCGCTATAAAAATATAAATAACCGCTACTAAATAATAACCGCTACATTAACCGCTACAAAAATATAAATAACCGCTACTAATTAATAACCGCTACATTAACCGCTACATACTGCTACAAATAATACGTGAATCCCTATAAATACCCTTATCACAACTCATTTCAAACACTCCCCAATTTCTTTTCACCTTACCTTTCTTTCATTTCCTATCATTTACAACTTCTTTCGTTTGAGTAGAGGAGCTGAGTGATACGATCAAATATGGTAACAAGATTTTCAATTTCTTTTAGAATACTTCTTTCCTTTCTATAAAATTTATTCTAACCATTTTTTTTCTAAATATATCATAACTCTATCTCATTTTCATATATAATTACATTATATTATAAAACATAATAATTCCTTATTACCTAACTATCCTTAATAATATTATTAATATAAATTGTATACTAATCATATTCATTTACATTTTTTCTTTTTAATTTGTTAATAAGTTAAACTATTGAATAATAAACTAATTGAAATAGATAAAATAATAATAAATTAAAATATTTAATATAATATTGAAAAAACAGAAAAAAATCAACGAATTTTTTCTAAAAAAATTTTAAATATTTGTAACGGTTATTAAACCGCTACTAAATATCGCCTTTTTAGAGCTAAATTTAAATTTTTTGGCTCGATTTTTGAATTTCATGAAATTAGTAGCGGTTTGTAAAACCGCTACTAATTTCATGAAATTCAAAATTAGTAGCGGTTTCTTAACCGCTACAAATAAAAAATGTCGTTTTTAACAAATTTTCAATTTTTTATATTTGTAGCGGTTAGTAAACCGCTACAAAGAAAAAAATTCTTTTTAAAGCTCTCAATAAAATTTTTTATATTTGTAGCGGTTATATAACCGCTACAAATATCTCTGGGTGTTGTAGCGGTTACTATGAACCGCTACAAAGTTTGTAGCGGTTATTTTTGATTGAGTAGCGGTTTTATAAAACCGCTACAAAACCGCTTGCAACGTACGATTTAGTAGCGGTTTGGGTAACCGCTACTAACTTAGTTTGTAGCGGTTAGAACCGCTACGAATACTCATTTTTAACCGCTACTAAATCACGTTTTTTTTGTAGTGCAGGCCGGCCGGTCAAACCGAAAAACTGGTGAACCAGTCCTCAGTCCGATTCGGTTTGCTGCCTAGAAAGGAGGGGAGGTTGACTCGGTCAAAACCGAGTCGACTCAGCCGGTTTTGGCATGACTCGGGAAAACCGCCGAGTTAGGCGGTTTGCCTGAGTCAATTGAGATTGGCAGCAGAGGTCCCAAAACGGCGTCGTTTTGGGACCTTACAAAAAAAAATTAACCTCAATGCCTAGTCAGATAAAAAAGGAACGAAGGAGGAAAGGCAACCCTGTGCCTCAGCTGAACTCGAAACGGCCTCCTCGACCTTGTGCCCTACCCTAGCCCCCAACCTTGTGCCTTAATGATAATGATCGGCGAGCGATGACGGTGATCGGCAAGCTACGAGCGACGACGTTGATCGGCTACGACGGTGATTGTGATCGATATTCAAGATTTTCTCTGCGTTTCTTTTTAAGCAGCGACGATGACAGTGATTTCGTTTCACTGATTTGGGATTTGGTGTTTTGATCTGTCGCCTTTCTTTTCCTTCGTGTTTGCTGAACTTTGTATTGCTTTGTCTTTTCATTTTGCCTTCTCGTTTTGCATTCTCATTTCTGTTAAAGATTGGGTTTTTGCTCTGTGTGTTTGGCTTTTTGCATGATGAATTTTGTTGGTTTATCTTGGGGATAGATTTCAATTTCCATATGAATAGACAGGAACTGGCTTAGGTCCTTTTCCTTCAAAGAAAATGATGGTCTTTTTCTTCTATGGACCGTTGGATTAAGATCTCAACGGTCCAGATTTAATATATTATAAAAATATTATTATTATAATATTATTATTATAATAATATTTTTATAATATATTAAATCTGGATCATTGAGATTTAGTTGAGTATTGGTCCATTTAAGCAATAATCTTGATGGCATCTTTTTGACTAAGGAGTGATAATTAAACTAGTTAGGGATGCGCGAGGAGTGATTATTACAATTGCTATCTTTTTTATTATTTTGATGTTAATTATTGACTATGTTTGATGAAAGATAATTGACATTGTTATGTTTTAACTATATTTTGATATTAGTTATAGGTTTTATTTAAAGAACTAACTAGGTATTTTAACTATCTTGATGTTAGTGATGACTTATAAGTTATGAATGATGATATTTTTGTTATTGTCAATCAAATTGTAATATTTTAATATGACCGGTCCGACCCCGGTTGACCCATTGACCCTTGAACTTGTGCAACAACCGGTTCATTATTTGGTTCGGTTTTTTGTTCCTTGAGGCTCATACATTCCGGTCCATATAACAACTTGTGAACTACTACTCCAACACACACACACACACACACACATATAAAAGCTAGTTAGGTTATTGTTGGATTTGATCCTACTCTATCTTTTTTTTTTTTTCCGAACTAACTCATCTAACATATAAACTGATATAAAACATAATATTATACAGTACTCTCTTAAAGAAATCATGTCACATTTATTTAAATTAACTAATTTATTTTATTTTTTTAATTTACCAAAATTAGTTAAAAAAGAAACTCCTTGCCGTCAAAAAAGAAGCCATTATTGATGATTTATTTCCACCAACTGAATGAAAACGATGAGTAGAACGTACGTTTGCGTGTTATACATGTGCAAGCATAGAATTAATATTATTCATTTGAGCAAATAATGATAGTTAATTTTTACTACTTATATTATTATTTTTTAGGCAAAATGCAATTATATTTTAATTATTATATTAGTTTTAATGAAGTAACTCTTAGCTAGGTACCTGTTTATTTCTTCTTCTTTTTTTTGATAGTAATACCTGTTTATTTCTGAGGTGGGAATTCAAAGACATTATGGTTGTCTCTCAAGCTATACGTTGTCCGTAACTATTGATGAGGAAAATAATTTGTAATTGATGTATCTACACGATCTCCTTAACTACCTTCTCTACTTAAGTCCAACTAATAACAGAGCACGAGTGTGCTTCTCCATACAAAGAGAAAAGAGCTCTGGAACTAGCCTACTGTTTCTCAACCATGGTCCTTCGATTATTTGTTTTCTTTACTCTCATATTTCAATACTGGAAACCTGCTTCACCACTGAGCAACGAAACTGATCGTTTGTCTTTAATCCAATTCAAGGAATCAATATCCAATGATCCATATCGGATCATGGATTCTTGGAATTCATCCACACACTTCTGCGATTGGCATGGAATCTCTTGCAGCCACAAGCATCACAGAGTTACACATTTGGTCTTGGATGGATATCAGTTATCAGGTACTATATCTCCTTTTATTGGCAATCTTTCCTTCCTAAGGGTTGTCTCTCTTGACAACAATAATTTCCACGGAGAAATTCCAAAGGACCTGGGTCGTTTGTTCAGATTGGAAATACTTTCTTCTCAAAATAATACATTAACGGGAGAATTTCCAATCAATGTCACAAGTTGCTCTAACCTCAAGAGCTTATCATTTGGAGGGAATCAACTCATTGGCAAAATACCGATGGAGATTGCCTCTCTCCATAAGCTTGAAGGTTTGTTTCTACTTCTTAACAATTTTACTGGAGAAATCCCAACTTCCTTGTGGAATCTTACTTCTCTCAGTATTCTTTCTTTGGACTCCAATAACTTGGAAGGGAGTATACCTGATGAAACAGGCCAATTGAAAAATTTGACAGTATTTAATGTAGGTGCCAACAAGCTTTCAGGTACAATTCCTTTTGCTCTTTACAATCTGTCATCTCTCACTGACATCGTACTTGCAGAAAATCATTTCGATGGCTCTCTCCCAGCCAATATGTTCTCCAACCTCCCTAATCTCCAAATCTTGGCACTTGGAATTAATCAATTCTCAGGTCGCATCCCAACATCCATTGTAAACACGACTATACTTGTATGGATCTCCATAGGAGGAAATAATTTTGTAGGGCAAATTCCAAATCTTGGAAAGTTGCGTGACCTCTCAATACTAGAGTTAAGTGAAAATAGTTTGGGAAGTAATTCTTCAAAAGACTGGGAGTTTCTACATTCTTTGAGCAACTGCAGTAAGTTAGCAATGTTATACTTGAATCAAAATAATTTTGGGGGCAATTTACCAAAAACCATAGGCAATTTGTCAACCCAGCTCACACAAATCGACCTTTCACGAAATCAAATATGTGGTAGAATTCCTGCGGCATTAGGAAACCTCATTAACCTCACGTGGCTAGACATAGACATGAATTATTTCACTGACATCATCCCAGTTACTTTCGGGAGGTTTCATAACATGCAATACTTGTCTTTGGGGGGAAATAAACTTTCAGGAGAAATAATACATTTCATAGGCAATCTCACTCAGTTATTTCACCTAGATTTGTCACATAACATGTTAGAAGGAAAAGTTCCTGCAAGCATTGGGAATTGTGAAAGTTTACAATATCTTGATCTATCACAAAACAATTTTAGTGGAGCCATACCAATCCAGCTGATCACTCTTTCATCTCTATCAATATTATTGAACTTGTCGCATAACTCTTTTGGTGGTGATATCCCTGATCAGTTTGGAAACTTGAAAAATATTGAAAATTTGGATGTCTCTCATAATCAATTCTCTGGAAAAATTCCTCACACCATTGCAGATTGCCAAAGCTTAGAATTCCTCTTTTTGCAAGGGAATTTCTTTCAAGAAACCATCCCCATATCTTTGGCTTCCTTGAAGGGTCTAAGATATTTAGACTTGTCACAAAATAACTTGTCTGGAACAATTCCAACAGGCTTACAAGATGTTGCTTTGGAGTACCTAAATGTTTCCTTCAACATGCTTGAAGGGGAGGTACCCAGCAAAGGTGTCTTTCGTAATGCAAGTGCAATATCACTTATGGGGAATAACAAGCTTTGTGGAGGCATATCAAAGTTAGAGCTGCCACTATGCCCTACCAAATCCAGTGGACAAATAAAACATCAAAACTTCAAGCTGATTGTATCCATATGTTGTGTGATTGCTTTTCTTCTTTTGTCATCTGTTGTTGCTATTTATCATGGAAGGAAAAGAAGCCAGAAATGTTCTTCAAGTTCACCAACAATTGACATGATTTCTAGAGTATCATATCGAAGCTTAGACGATGCCACAGATGGATTCTCAATCAATAAGTTGATTGGATCAGGGAGTTTTGGCTCTGTTTATAAGGAAAGTTTTGAGTCTCAAGAAGTTGTCGCGATAAAGGTCATTAACCTTCAAATAAGGGGGGCTCACAAGAGTTTTGTTGCTGAATGTAATGCACTTAGAAATGCAAAGCATCGGAATTTGGTTAATATTATAACATGCTGCTCTAGCATAGATTACCAAGGCAATGAGTTTAAGGCTCTAGTTTATGAGTATATGGTGAATGGAAACTTGGGAAATTGGTTGCATCCTACAACAGAAAATCCAGATCATCCAATAATTTTGCTCCTCGATCAAATAATAAATATTCTTATGGATATTGCATCTGCATTAAACTATCTTCACTATGAATATTGGCAACCTCTAATTCATTGTGATCTGAAGCCAAGCAATGTCCTTCTTGATGACAACATGGTTGCTCATTTAAGTGATTTTGGACTGGCAAGACTACTCTCAACCGTTGAAATCATCTCTAATGAACAAAGCAGCACAATTGGTATAAAGGGTACTGTTGGCTATGTTCCCCCAGGTATCATTTTAATATTTGCTTTTACCACAAGGTCCTTAGAATTCATTATGCTGTCAAACTCACAATTTTTTTCTTTTTTTCAGTGATCATTTATATAATTAATTAAGAAAATTAATATGCTTACAATATTTCAGAATATGGAATGGGGTCTCCAACATCAATACAAGGTGACATGTATAGCTTCGGCATTATTGTCTTAGAGATGTTAACTAAAAGAAGACCCACCGAAGATATGTTTAAAGATGGTCACAATCTTCAAGCATATGTGAAAGTTGCATTTCCAAACAAGCTTTTGGAAGTTGTGAGCCCGACCATTCTTCCACGAGAATCAGAACATATAGTAGGAGCATCAAGAGACTTATCGATCCATCCAAATGTTCAGAAATGCTTATGTTCTTTATTTGAGATTGGACTTACATGTTCAATGGAATCACCTCATGAAAGAATGAGTGCAATTGATGTCCTCAGGGAGCTGAATTCTATCAAAAGTTTTTGCCCTTTATGGTGAGTACATTATCGCTTAAATACAATACTTTTGGTTTGATTTGATTTGCACAAATATATTTTGTCAACTTGATATTTAAGCAAACAAACCATGTTTCAATTCAATGCTTAATGCTTTCTGTACATATATTGGTTACGTTCTCTTAACGTTTAAATAGAATATGGTAATTAACCGACTTGTTTTTTTAAAAAAAATAATAGAAACTATTTCTACTGTTCTCAAATTTCTTAGCTCTTTTTTTCCTATCAAAATATATTATTGTAAAAAAAAAAAGTTGGTGCTTGATTGTAATTTTATAATTATATATTTTATCTTATATTTAATGATTGTTGTGTCTCACTTTTAGATTTATTTGTTGCAGGTAAGGAAATCGTGTCTGATCATTTCCCTTGAAATAATGGAATTGTGATTGGGACGAACCTAACGTCGTCACCTTAGACATGTTTATTTTGTGGTCATATGTGATATGTGTGCATGTTGTGTATTACATTCTCCATGTTGATGTTCTTGTTATTTGTGATTGAAAATTTGAAAGCAAAGCTTCCTTTTTATTGTCAATCATATGTTTATATCCATGTGTAAAGGTTGGAGATTAAAATAACGCAAATGACTAGGGATCCAGGCTTGGTACCTCCTAATTAAATAACTCAAAGCCATTTCACCCAGAAAAAAAAAACACAAGGTTATGCAGATTAATATTGTACTATTTGAATTGTGGCACACGGTTAAATTTGCTAAATTCATTATGATATTTGAATTCGTTGATGAAAAATGTAAATTAATATACCTCATAGTCCATATTTAAAGAACTACATTTCAACTCTTTGATTATGGTACGTAAAAGAAAAACAGACACAATCCATGAATAACAAACTAGAAAGTTTAGCCAAATATTGTACACCAAACACAACAAAAAAACATGAAATTTCTAACAGAATTTACTACGGAATTGCAAATTCCGTAGGAAAACCGTCTAAAATTCCATCGGCAAATTTTCTGAGGGAATTTTTTCCATGGCAAAATTTGCAACGGAATTAGCCACGGAAAATATTCCATCGGAAATTCTGACTTTTGCCACAAAATTTCTGACGAAAAATTTCGTCGGAAATTGTGAGGAAAATTTCTAACGGAAATTTCGAAGAAATTTGATTCCGTCACAAATTCCCTCGCAATTTTCGATGGAATTCATTTCCGTCTGAAATTCCTTCTTAATTTCCGATGGAATTCAATTCCGTGGCAAAATTTAAAAATTATTTTTTAATTATTTAATATTTTAAAATTTAATTTAATTTAAAAAATTATTTTTATAAAATTTATTATTTTTAATTTACTTTTTATTATTATTTTCTAATTTCTAAAATATTTTTAATTTTCAATCATAGGTTTTGGTCCTTGTAGGGACAAAATAATCATATAAAAAATAAATTTTATTAGTTATTAATTAATATTATTAAATAAAATTTTAGTTAATAATTATTTATTAGTTATTAATTAATTTTAATAAAAATTTAATTTTAAAAATAAAAAAAATATACTCATATGATTATATATATATATAATTGTGTGTAATAATAGAACGCCAAAGTAGTCAAGCTCATCCGGTAAGACATCGTGCACGTACGGACGAGGTCGTGGGTTCGAACCAAATGAGGGGCAAGTTGAGTTGTATTTCCAGGAAATATGAGGTTGCGACACGTGGGGGATCTGGGGTCCGGCGACAAGGTGGACGTCGCCGGAGCTGCCACTAGTCGCCGCCGGCAATGAGAGGGTGGTCGCCGAAGTTGCCACGTGGATTTTTAAATTTAAAAAAAAAATTTTGCAATGGAATTTCCGACAGAAATGAATTCCGTCGAAAGTTGCGAGGGAATTTGCAATAGAATATTCCGTAAGAAATTGTGAGGAAATTTCCGACGGAAATAAATTCTGTCAGAAATTGCGACGGAAATAAATTCCGTCAGAAATTTCCATCATAAATTCCGTCGGAAATTTCCAACACAATCTGAATTCCATTGAAATTTTTTTTGTGACGCTATTATTACCGACAGAATCCATTCCGTCAGAAATTCAGTGTTTTTTTGTAGTGAAATTCAAACTAATAAAAAAAGAAATAGAACGGATGAAAACGAAAGCTAGAATCGACAAGTATAAGGTTTGCTTGGATTGGAGTCAAAAGTAAAGACTAGAAAATTACCCAACGAAGAGATCCATTATTGTATACATCACAGCAATTAATTTATGTTATATATGTTTGCTCAATTACATTTTCATGCCTATGTAACCCCTCTAATCAAAGTCTAGCTAATTTCATGTTGACGATGTTTAAAATCTTTTCTAAAATTATTCATATTTTGTGTTTGTTGACAATATAATACTTTTGACATACTTCTGGCTGAGTTTATTATAATGTCAATATAATATTGTTTCCCAACTTTCCTAAGCTAGTTAAGGCTCTAGTTGATGAGTAAATAAAAAATGGCAGCTTAGAAAAATAGTCATATACATGCAAATTAAAAAATTATAAACTAAAAGAAATTGTTTGTATATTTTAAATTTTTAAGGATAAATTAAAATAAAATTATATGAAAAAAGAATTGAATAAATGTAATATTTTAGACTTGATCTTGCCCAATGGACTGTTGGGAGCCTAAACACTAAATGATATTCTTCATTATATGTAATTATAATTTATATTATTATTTTATTGGAAGTACCCAATGGACTTATATAAATATTGATATATGATACTGATCTGCTTCTTAATGTGACCTATTATTTATCTAATTTGAAGGGATTAAAAAATTAAATAAATTACTCAATTTATATTAGATTTATATCAGTTTATTAATTAAACAAATTAACTTTAGAAAAATGATAAATATCAAAGATAGAAATTAATAAAATTCTTACATTTATAACGAAAATCTATAAATGAATAATTTATAACCAAAAAAATAATCAAATGAGATTAGTAATGTGATATAAAGCCGATCACTGCGAACGAAAAGCGCGCAAGCCGCGAACTTGTTCAAAACTCTCTTCCTCAAGGATCGGACCTTTGGTCTCTTTCTCTACCTCTGTTCCTAATCAGCTGTAAACATGAATGATCACGCACTTTCAGATCCACGATTCCGATACCATCAACAATGGTGAAACTCTCAGAGACATGTACTTGTGCGCCTTCCACCGAACGTGGTCGGGGCATCCTCATTTCTGGCGACCCGAAAACTAACAAAATTTTATACTGCACCGGCCGATCCGTCATAATCCGTAACCTAGATAACCCGCTTCAGGTTTCCGTTTATGGCAAGCATGGCTACCCTGTCACGGTGTCTCGGTACTCTCCCAAATGTGAATGGACTGCTTCAGCGGATGTTTCCAGCACTGTTCGGATCTGGGGCACCCATAACGATTTTGTTCTTAAGAATGAATTTTGGATCCTGTTGGGTCGGATAGATGACCTTCAGTGATCCACTGACTGTTTGAGGAGCGTCGCTTGCGGAGATGGCAAAGGGAAGTCATTTGTTCGCGCTTTTTTGTAAGTGTTTATCATTATTTTTCTTCTTCGTGCTTTCAATTATTCTGTTGATACTTCTATTACTATCTGTTAAGCCATACCTTTTGATTTAGTAATTAGATTCTTAGCCATAAACGCCAATGGCTCTCGGAGCTAAGATCGATTCTTAGTTGTAAATTTTGACATTTGAGTTCAAACCAAGAATTACTTACAAAGATATTAGATCAAGGAAGAGAGTTCATTTTTTAGCATCTTCAAATCAAATGAGACTACCTAAGCGGAAATAACTGAGAATAATTTTTGTTGTCCGTGTGTAGTGTATATATAATATAAACGGAATCTTATTTTCCCTTATATCTGATCAAGATACTAATGTCTGTATCTAATCATATAGTACATAAGTTCATAAAAGGTCATTATGAATTAAGTACTCAAATTTCCTTTCCCCCCTACGCATTCTTTGTGCAAAATTTGTACACCAATATTGGTCAATATCAATATAGAATATAAAAGTCAAGGGAACTGCAAAAGCTCGGGGTGTAATGTTGTGGCTAAGCATCAAAGTTTGCATGAATGCATCTCTTCATTTCTAAGTTGACCTAATGTTGTGGCCATTTTTTCTTATGCTTTTTAAAATTTGGTTGAACCATCTTGTAATTAAAAGCTTCATTCCCTTCCAGAATTGAATCCATGTTCCACTACACATCCATTTTCTTCCCACTGTACCTTATTTATTTCATTTTGTATCTTGTATTTTGTGCTTAGGTGGGTTTTAGGCAGCCATGTTTGGGATTTTGATGGTCATTCACGGTGAGTTTTAAGTTGTGCATTTAAACCAACAAGGCCTTTTCGTATTGTCTCATGTGGAGAAGACTCTTTGGTAAATTTTTATGACGGTCCTCCATTCAAGTTCAACATGTCCATCAGGTAATTATTATTTTTATATATGATTGGATTTATGTCTAATAATGAATTGGGGGCTACATATGAAAATTTTGATTTAATTAAAATATAATCGTCAAACCAAAGTAACAGACTGCCAGATGCAATGTGAGATAATGCTTTTCTTTTGAAACACGCTTCCATATCCAACAGGTGTTAGATATTATAATATAAGTAATGAACCTTCATGTAACAGCTTAATCTTTTAAGTGAAAATAGTTCTGAAAGAACTGACAATCAATTAAGTTTTTGTTGAAGTAAGTGGAGAGGATTGATAAGACCCTGAATTTCTGTTTGATAAATCTTTCCTTCCCATTGTTTCTCCCCAATTCTTGTTGTTGCATTTCTGTTGGGAGCAGAGACAGTGTAACCTTCATCTTGGAATGATTCAAGAAGAGGTGCTTTTTTGATTACGTTGAATAAATGATCTTGTTTTTGTACCTAGAGTTTGCATCTAATTGTCCATCTATCCTTTTGTTCACACAATACATTGTCAGAATCTCTGAGAATGCTATGTTTCGATCATATATCAGAAGCTATATGTGGATATAAATGCATCATTCAAACTAAACGGTCTACAAATTCAATTGATCGTTGAACTGTAAAGTAAACGGCTTAATGTTGATTAGCCTGAATGTCACTGAATGATAATTGATCTAGAATATATGACTAAAGTATTTTTTCCCCCTAACCCAATCATTCAAACCTGTCAGTCCTGTTTCTGTAAAAACTATACCGCTCTGATCTTATTTATAAGTCCCTTTTAATTAAATCTCACAGGAGAGGGAGTTAATTAACTCAATGATCATAGGATAAATTTTCAACTATGCCTTCATTTATGAATGGATACTTTTCAACTATTTCTTCTCTATCTATCTTTAAATTATTTCTTCATTGGTACAATAAATAGAGACAAAATTGTCACAATCTCATTTATCACATTGAAACTGGACTTATAAATTGGACCAAATTTTTTGGTCAAAAAGGACTTGTAAATAGGACTAGAGTTGTACACATGTTGACAGAAATGTGTGCGCTGATAAAGGAAGGTGTTGTTGATCTGTAGGGACCATTCAAATTTTGTGAATTGTGTTAGATTTTCCCCTGATGGAACCAAATCCATAACTGAGTTCTGATAGAAAGGGCATCATATATGATGGGAAGAGTGGGGACAAGCTTGGCGAGTTGTCTGCAGAGGGTGGCCACAAGGACAGCATATATGCTGTATGTTGGAGTCCTGACAGTAAACAGGTAATAGCCTGCATGTATCATAAATAAATTGAAAGCAAAAAGAATAGTAATTTATAGGAGCTTATATATATATTCGCAAATGAGTTAATTAAAATAACTTGCATGTATGATCAAAACTTAAGCAAGCTTGTCAAGCATTTTTAAGAGCTTCACCAGTCACCACATTCACTATACCTAGTTAATTACAGCCATCACAAAAGAATTCATTTATTTTAATTGTAATTTTGTATGGAATGGCTCCTATTCAAGATAAAATGGTGGAAAATTGTCTGAGGTGATTTGAGCATGTACAGAGAAGGCCATTGGATACACTAGTGAGGGGGTAGATCAAGTTGTTTGAAGCCCAATTAAAAGGGGTAGAAGAAGACCGAAGAGAACTCTCAATGAGGTTATTGAGTGGGATATCTTAGTTAACAATTTATTCTGAGATTTGGTTTTTGAAGAGCTTAATGGCGTTGTTTGATACATGTAGCCAACAACACCTAATGGGATTAAGGCTTCATTGTTGTTGTTTTTGTAATTTTGTATGGAGGAATTACTCGTTTTTCCTGCCAGGCAGAATATGTTTTGATTCTTTCTTCACTAGAACTTTTTTATGTTTGTCTTAAACTTCAATCTCATCTGCATCAACTGCAGGTGCTTACTGTGTCTGCTTATAAATCTGCAAAGATCTGGGACATTCTTGAGGACGGAAGTGGAAGTTTAAATAAGACTTTATCGAGTTCTGAATCTGGTGGGGTGGAGGATATGCTTGTTGGTTGTCTTTGGTAGAATAATCATCTTCTCACTGTCACCCTTGGTGGCATGATTAATTTATACTCAGCAACAGATTTAGATAAAACTCCTATATCATTATATGGCCACGTGAAAAATGTAGCTCTTTTAACTGTACTCAACAGAAGCGAAAAGATGCTCTTGTCATGTAGCTATGATGGAGTCATCTTAAAATGGATTGTAGGCAATGGTTGCTGTGGTAAATTAGATAGTAAACAATTCGGACTAATTAATTTGTTAGCAGCTGGTGAAGAAGAAGTCATTACAGCTGGATTTTTTTTTTTTTTGGTCAAATGTTATAGATGGATTTGACAACAAGGTACGTAGGTAACTGAGAAAGATGAAGATATTTATGATTTATAATTTGGGCTTCCAAAACCTTTTAGCATATCAACGGCCATTATAGATGTGCCTCTTGCTTCTTTGTCAATATCAGAAAAAAGTAGCTTGGTTTTGTTTCAATTTGCAAATAATAGTTTCCTTTAATTTTAAAGTATTTTAATGTGCAAATTTTGAAATGAAGGTATGGAGGGTTCCTCTGCAAGAGGCTAATTTCGGAGCTCCTGAGCAAATTGATGTTGGCAGTCAGCCAAAAGACTTAAGCCTTGCCCTTGATTCTCCTAAACTTGCTTTGGTAGCAATTGAATCTGGGATTGTTTTGCTTAGCGGTTCAGAAATTGTGGCCACTCATAACCTGGACTTCACTGTGACTGCTTCTGCAATTCCACCTGATGGAAGTGAAGCAATTGTAGGTGGACAAGATGGTAAGTTGCACGTATATTCTGTCTCAGGAAATACACTTACAGAAGAGAAAGTCCTTGAAAAACACCGAGGTGCTATCAGTGTGATAAGATATTCTCCAGATGTCACCATTTTTGCTTCAGCTGACTTGAATCGTGAAGCTGTTGTTTGGGACGGTGACTCTAAAGAGGTAATTTGAGCCCCAAACATTAGTTACATGTATTTTAAGCATTCTAGGTTGGATGCTTGGATTTTCTTATTATACCACGTTTTCTTTTTGCAAAACTCATTTGGTCCTTAATATAAGACATAATTAACTAATTTGAGTAGGTTAAGGATGTTAGTTAATATGATACTCATCTGGTCCTTAATATAAGATAAATTTGAAGAGTTGATCTTAATCCTAAACATAAGACATAGTTTTCATATTTGTCAATCTTTTCCTAATTTACCCTTATTGATACTAACTCAAAAATAATCAAAGAAGGAAGAGAATGAGGGAATTAAGGAAGATGACTAAGGTGTTTTAGAAAATACATGTCATATTAACTAACTAAACTAACTTCCTTAATCTAATCAAATTAGATAAATATGTCTTATATTAAGGACCAAAGAGAGCGTGTTTTTTCAAAAACGCCTTAATCATCTTCCTTAATTCCCTTTTTCCCTCCCCTACTTGAGGAAATATCAATAGGGTAATTTGGAAAAAAATGGATAAAAATGTAAAATAAGTCTTACATTATGGACAAAAACCAACTCCCTGATAATTAGGTCATGCATTAAGGATAGGAAGAAGTGAGAAATATGGTAAAGTTAAATTTTCAAATTTAGAGTACATATATGATAAAGTCACCTGAAAAAAATAGTTGAATATAAACATTATCCTTATAAAGAGTGGGTTATGTTATGAAGTGGTTAGATTGACAGAGAGATCAGTCCTTTCCTTGAGCTGCCATTTGACTTGAAAAGTTATCTCCTGCAGGTGAAGCTTAATAACATGTTATTTCACACTGCACGTATTAACTGCTTAGCTTGGTCACCTGATAACACCCTAATAGCTACTGGGTCACTGGACACATGTGTCATCATATATGAAATTGGAAATCCAGCATCAAGCCGCAGAACCATAAAAGGAGCTCATTTAGGTGGAGTCTATGGGTTGGCTTTTATTGATAAAGATAGCGAGGTCAGCTCTGGAGAAGATGGCTGCATTCGTGTTTGGAAATTGGCTTCAGAATAAACTTAGCTTTAGAACAGCTACTAGCTTAGTATCCTACCTTACAAACACATACTTCAGTTTTCGGTAAGAATTATGTAGTTTTTCTGTCTTACGTTTTGATGTTCAATCTTCAATGGTCTGCCCTGTTAGTGGGAAAGAGATTAGAGGTTACACTGTACTTTTGCTGTGTCTTTATAGACATATCTTAGGATTCAACCATCATTCTATTGTCCTTTAAAGGCAAACTCCTAGTTATTGCCATAGAAGATGGCAATGTTTTCATGGGATAGAATGAATAGAGTGAAAAGCAATGGACGTCAAAAGAACGTGTCAATATTGACTTACACACTAAGATGATGCACCCTGCAGATCAATGCAAAGGAGAAGAGATTATAGAAAATACAATAAAAAATTTGCTTAATACTATTAGAGAGGGACTTGGATTTTATTTTGAACGATTCTTTGCATATTTATTGACTGTTAAGCATATTTATCAGAAATAGATCAGCTAATGACTCAGCGTAGGTCTTAGATCTTTTGTTCAATGGTCTTATTACTGGGTCTTTGATTAAACTGTTGAACTGGTAAAAAAAAAAAAAAAAATTATTATAAACGTCGAAACAATATTAAACTTAAACTTTGAATCATATACAAGGAAGAAAGTGGCACTTTGGCAACTTGAAAATTCAAACCATAAATTCTGACATAATTAAGTCCCTGGGTTTGTTAAAATCTCAGTTCATTTCGGCCGTAGAACAAATGGTTATTGCCTTGACATTCATTTAGTGTGCGTTTGGAATGGCTTATTTTTATCCAAAACGTGCTTATAATTCGTGATTCACGGTATACGAGGTAAGTATGTGAGAGGAGTTTTTTCTCGGCTTGCGTAATAAGTGCGTTTTGATTGTTCAAAACACTGACACAAACACACACTTATGGATTTGGAGTTTTGGACCCTCTCGTGACCCTCGTGAGACCAAAAAAGGAATATGGACAAATCTTAACATGAGGGTTTGGTGGGTCTCAATCGGATGGATCCCACATAATTACATTAAATTATTACTAGTAATCAAGGTAATTAAATCCGGACTGGTCAATGGACCGGCCGAGATACTAGGTCAAAGGACAGTGGGTCAAACCGGAGTCAAACCAGAGCTAAATCAGGACCAAACCAATGAGAAATTGAAGATTTTAGACTTATTAATATAAAATTCTAAAGAAAAAAATTAAAAAAAAATCAATTTTTAAAAAATAAAAATAAAAAATTCCAGACTGGACCAGTTCACCAAACCGGACTGATCTATTGGCCAGTTTCTGGTCTGGATCACCCGGCCCGATCCGAGTTCTATTACCTGGCTAGTAATTATAAAAACATTGAAGTTTGACCTAAATGATTCAAGAACTAAGCATAAGGAGGGAATGAGAGGAAGAAGAGAAGCCATTTGCATTTTCCCTGGTTTGCTGTTACAGGATTCGCCTAGAACTCTGTCTTGTTTCAGGGCAGTTGGAAACTTTATATTTGGATGGAGAGAAAAGTGAGGGGAAAATAGGATTTGTGATTTTTTTTTTTTTTTTTAATCTTTTCAATCGTTTGAACTGGCTCAAGAAGTCCCATTCAATTTGTTAATTTATGAAGATAGATGCAATGAAGTTGTAAAACATAAATAGACAGTTAAAAAAGCTATATTGGGTTTAGAGTTCCGAAACCTTGAGGAAGTATAATGTTATCGATGATTTTCCGTATTTTATTTAGATATATGCTTTTTGTAACAGAAAAATTTATTGGAGTATTAATGAATCCTCCACGTATTCGGTCGGTGGGTTGATTACGTGATTTATATGCGAAATATTCTGTCAACCAAGGTAGTAAAATGCTAAAAGCAGCCTCATATAAAGGCAAGAGACCTTTTTTTTTTTCCTGGATCCATTGTTAGGATAAGAACATTAAATATTTTTGTTTTTGGACTTATTTAACAGATAAAAGGTTATCTATTCCTGTTGAATCTTTTAATTTGTATGTTTAAATTCATTTATTTGATTTTTTGAAGGAATCAACTTCTATGAGCCTATCAAATTAAGATTTATTTCCATAAAATTGTCTTAAATAATTATTAATATAATTCAGAAATCAAGTTTGGTAATTTTCTACTTTTTAGTATATATAAAAATCACCCCAATTCTAAAATCCTCCAAATAGTTTAAAAAAAAAAATAAAGCTAATATTGATTGCAAAAAATTTGATTCTTTTTTAACATTTTCAGGGCCAAGATTGAACTTAAAAAATTTCTGAATACACACAATTCCTACTAAAAAAAATTATATCACAAAGTTACACCTTAACATAATATTCTATTAGTGTGTATACACAAGTACGAATAAGTATAAATGAAAATCGCATCAAATATGAAATAAGGGAAGACCATGGTGCTAAGTCCAGATTAAAGTTTTTAAAATTAAAAGTAAATTATAAATATATGCATATCAAGAAGGAAAAGTTTGAATGTGCAAGCTAAATCAATGAAAATGGCGTAGGCCTCATGATGATGAACCGTGCCACTATGAGAAGAAAAGGTGTATTCTTTTGATGCCATTATTGTTATTGGGACAGAGAGAAACTGTGTGTGTGTTGGAGTTTTAAATTGAGTCGTAATTAAATTATTTAAATTATTTTATTCATATCTTTATATTTCTCATAGAATCTCTCCCATTATTGGCATTTTTCTTAGGGAAAATAAAGTGTAGGTCTAAGGATTGAAGTTAATTACAATAAAATCCTAAAAATAAGAAATAAAAACTCATTAAGCTGTTTTTACAATATGTTGAGTTATTTTTTATTATTATGAGACTTCACTATAATTATCTTCGGTCCTTAAGACCTGCGTGTCATTTTTCCTTTTTCTTACTTACCTGCTCCACTCTTCATTAATATTCATATACGATTATTTCTTTAAAATAATATTAGAAAAATTAATCTTTTCAACCTATAGTTTTCATTCAATCATAACTTAGTTACCAACTTAGTTACCGCACTTTCACTCAATATAATTCAATTCTTATAATTTTTATTTGGTTGTAACTCAGTTCTAAAATTTTGACTCTCTGCAACTCAGTCCTTATAATTTTAATCATTTTATAATTTAGTTCCTATATTTTAAAAAATAAAAACATGTATACCAGTACCTAAATTATGAAATGATTAAAACTATAGGAATTGAGTTCTAATAAGTCAGTTCAGATACTAAGTTATAACTAAATGAAAAATATAGAGGCTGAATTATAACTGAGTCAAAATAATAGTAACTAAAACATTAAAGTTGGTATAAACTATAAACAATTATTTCTCAAATTTTAAACTGTGAATAATCTCCCAAAAAAAATAAAAGAAAATATGACTCCATCTCACAAGACAACACCCCAACATAGGGCAATAAAGCAACCGTTATAGCCAGTGTCTATTTCAAATTCTTCACACCAGAGATGGCTTCTATTCTAAAAGGCATTTCGCGAACACACAAATACACGTACATCTATACCCCATGGTATTTGAATTCAGGGAAGTCTCACTCAAAAATAACTGTTTTTTTCAAAGAAGTCATTCCTTTAAACTGATCCTCATATCAATAATTAAAGAGTTAAGGTGCAAAAATGCACAAGAGCTTTTAGTAAAGGTGCAACCAGCACCAAATGCTTTTTTTTTTGTGCAAAAGTGCCCCCGTGGTTATAAAAATGGGGCAAAAGTCACAGATGGGAAATGCTGACCGTTAACTCCTCTTTACTGACTAACTTTGCTGATGTGGCACGGTATAGGGCTGATGACTGGGCATGATGACTGGGATTAATGAGAAAAAGGCAGGTAAAACGTGGCAAAACGCAGGGCAAGGAAACCATTGGGTAAAAAACGCGGCATGTGGGTATTGTGAAGCAAATGAAAACACAAAGTCACAAACTATCGAAGGACTCAAGCACCTGCGGCGGAAAGCTTCGACGGAGCCAAAAATCGAAGCGCCTTTGTCAATCGTGAACGAATCGGAGGCAGACGACTGAGTGGGAGCAGCGACGACGGAGTCCGAGCAGCGACGACTGAGTGCGAGCAACGACGACGGCGATATCGAACGTGAGTTTAGGGCTTCGTTTTGGGGCAAATAATTGAGTAAAGAAGTCCTGGGTAAGTAGCATTTGGGACCCCTAATCTTTTGTTTTGATGTGTGTAAAGCATTTAGGGCTGTGATTTAATTAAGTAATTGCATTGTATGCAGTGAAGATGGAATCGGACAAGAAGAAAAAAGTGAGAATAGAAGAAGAGAGCATCGAAGGAAATGGTGATAGGTCAATAACAAAAGCTTGTGAGGTTTATGAATTGGAAAAGAAGGGTTGGAAAGAGAGTAAGGCACGTTTAAGGCGGGGCATAGCTCAGTGGTTGAGCAAGATGTCATTGACGATCTGGAAGTATTAGATGATTTTGATGACATTGAATACTTGGGTGAGGATGGGGAAGATGGTTATGATAGTGGAATTTACAAAGGGAAACAAATGTTGACAAGTATAGAGGGAGATGACAGTGATGATAATAGGTTAGATGATGATAATACTAGTGATGGTGCATCCTATTTGGGGCAAAGTTCAGGTAGCGATTCAGATGAGAGTGTGTTTGATGATTTCGAAATTGGGGAGTTGAGTGTGGACAGTGGGATTAGTGATGATGATGAGGAATTGGAGCCTGAAATAGACCATGAGCTTGCACAGGAGGTGACAGCTCTTCAAGAGGCGAAGCCTCAAGTAGTAGGCCCTTTTTTACAGTGGGAATGACATACGGGGACAAAAAAGAGTTAAAGAGAGCTGTAGATAAGTATGCAATAAGTCGTGGAGTGAACTTAAAAATAGCAAGAAGTGATAAGAAGACCATAAAAGTGATATGTGAAGATGGATGCCCATTTTCACTATATGCATCAACGTATGGGTTAAGTGTAGGGTTTCAAGTTAAGTCTTTATATGATGAGCATAATTGTGCTCGTGTGTATGACAACCCAAGAGCTTCAACCATGTGGTTGGCAGAGTACTTCAAGGAGAAAGTGCAAGAAGCGCCTAAATTCAAGACAACTGATATGAAGAAGGAGGTGCAGAGGGATTTAAAAGTGAATGTTAGTATACATAAATGTAAGAGAGCGAAGAGGTTAATCATGAAAGAGATGGAGGGTAGTTTCAAAGATGAATTTACCAACTTAGAAGCCTATTGCAATGAATTGAAAATATCAAACCCTGGTTCAGATGTAAGTGTTGAGTTGAGCACATAAGCTTTAGAACATGGAAGAAGGGTTTTCAAAAGAATGTACTTATGTTTTAATGCTTCGAAGGTAAATTGAACTTCCACTTGTGTTTAAAGATTTCATTTGACAAATCTGTTTTTGCTAACAATAACAATCATGTACATTCTTTAATGGGTTTGTAGGTTGGGTGGAAAGGAGGATGTAGGCCTTTAATTGGGGTGGATGGGACATTCTTGAAAGGGGAATCAAGGGGAATTTTGCTTACAGCAGTGGGTTTCGATGGGAACGATTCATTTTATCCGCTTGCGTTTGGGTTGGTTGAAAAGGAAAATGAACTTCACTGGACTTGGTTTCTACAATGGATTCGTAGCTCTCTAGATCTAGGTAATGGGGAGTATGTAACCCTCATGTCCGATATGCAAAAGGTAAATTGTTTGTGTTAGATAATATTTTTCTTTGAATTCCCTGCACGATTAAGGTTTTGCTTTCTCAATCTTTTGTTACTTACAAATTGTAATAGTACTATGTAAACATACCTAGATTATAGATTAGGAAACTGAATATGCACCCAAATTTAAACATGAAATAATAGAGATGTTATTTTCTGCTTCCTTAAACTGTGAGTCCGAGGTTTCTTCTTTTTCATAACTATATTATGGTGTAAATCTGTATTACACTGTAGTGACAAAAGCTAATGTTACTATAAAAGATTTGAACAAAACTTAGTGATCAGATTTGTTTACTCAGGTCATGTTGAGAAGTTATAGAACTGTATTATGGTGTAAATCTGTATTCATGCCATGCCTCCTTGGTAAAGGCATAATCAATTTGTATTGCAGCATTAGCTTTTGTTACTGAGAAAAAGCACGAGACCTCAAAGGGGGGATTTTTGCTGCAATACAAACTGAATAAGCTTTCATCTGGTTGTGCCATGGATGTCCTATGATCTTTATGTATTGTATTGGATGAATTTGAGTGAATATATATATGGTCAGTGTTTGTATTGCACGTTTTATGATCCACCACGTATTCACTGTGTTTGTTCCTATTTTGCTGAATTTGTGTGCATAAATGCCATTATCTCCTGTTTGTTTGCAAAATATTTGTTATGAAATGGAAATATTATGAATAAGAAAGATAATCAAATTTGATGGAATTAAACAAAATAAGAAATATATTTTTTGTTTTTTTTTTTTAAATGAGTTTGATGGAATGGATACGGTATAAGAGTGATTATACTTTCTTTTTTGGACTGATGATTTTGATATTTAGTATTGATCTTATGAAATACTAAAAAAATTGCTTACACACCTTTAATAAAAAATTATCTCGTCATGGCAGTAAAAAATATTAAAATTCTTACCAATTTATCTTTCAAAATATTTTTTAAATATTAATTTATAAAAAATTTAATGACTTTATTGTGATTCTTTAGTCCGTAAGAATTAATAGTTAATGTTTTATAATAAAGATTAAAAGGAGGATTTATTACTTTTAACTATACTTGGGGATGTAGGAGACATTTTAGTCACTTTAACTTTCTAGAATGCTCAGAGATTCAAATCCTTTCTGGTTGAAAAGGACATTAATGTTGTTCCTACAATTTGTTTATTTTCTGTATCTTTATGTATCCTCTCTGTATTGTGACCTGTATTGTCTACTCTTATTTTTGTTCATTTGTCTTAGGGCTTGGTTAATGCTGTCAGTGAGGTACTACCAAGAGCTTAGCACAAACTTTGTGCACGGCATATTTATGCCAATTGGAGCAAGAAATGGAGAGGGAATGAGTTGAAGAAAAAAATTTTCTCTTGTGCTTGGAGTACTTTTGAGGAGGAGTTTAAAGACAATCTAAATGAACTTGGTTCATTGAGAAAAGAAGCTGCCGTAGATGCCATGACATATAATGTACATGCATGGGTAAGAGCCTATTTCCCTACTAGATGCAAGTCTTGGGTTGTGGACAACAACTTGAGTGAGTCTTTAAATGCGTGGATCGATGAGTATAGGTTTCTTCCAGTCATAAGAATGTTTGATGGAATTAGACTTAGGATGATGACAAAATGGGCAGAGAGTGAGGTAAATGTTAGGAATTGGAGTGGAGGGTATAATCTAAAGTGTATTGAGCTCTTTAAGGCTAATAGATACCTTGCAGTTAATTGTAGAGTATTCTTTAATGGGGATCAGCGATATGAGGTTGCTGAGGGGCAAAATAGACACACTGTTCAGCTGTCTAGGTCTATGTGTACATGTAGGGCATGGGATTTGACAGGAATCCCTTGTCAACATGCCATTTGCGCAATGTATCATGCTAAAATAGATCCAAAATCTCATATCTCACATTATTATCACAAGGACACCTATCTAGCTAGCTATAGAACTAAGCTACAACCTGTGAGGGGGGAAAAATTTTGGGACACAAAAACTTTTCTGCCAATGCTGCCACCTCCAACTTCAAACTTACCTGTAAGGCCTCAAAAGAAGAGAAAAAGAACTGAGGAAGCAGACAGAAGAAGGAAGAAGTTTACTCCTGGAAGTGCGCCAACTCCATCCAATGCCCCTCAACCACAACAACAACGATTAACTAGGCGCGGTAAGATTCACAAATGTAGTGTGTGCAATAAAGAGGGACATAACAAATCCACTTGTCAAGAGGTAAGTCATTTGATCTTTTGATGCTCTGATCTTTTATTCTTACATTGCACAAAATATAAATTGGAAGAGGAAACTGTGATTTTAATTGACCATTTAATGTCTGCCCATTTGTATGTGCCTATGGAAATATACATGATTAGTAGGAAAATGTTGGTTATTAATATTAGGTAGTAACTGTGCAGTAGTACTGAACGTGGATAGGCAGTTAGTCAACAACATTTTGTTTTCCATGGGTGGCTGGAAGATTGAACTTGTGTAGTATGAAGATAACGTCTTTTCTTTAAAATGATAGTCTTTTCTGATTGGTTTTGGCTGGTAGATAGTTGAATGAATTGTAAATTTGTATAATTGTACGTAGATTGTCAAAAGCTGTGTAAAGATATACATTTGTTCAAACAGCAATTTCATGCATGATTTTGCAGCTTCGTGACCATTCCATGAGCCATTTGGCTTCCTTTGTGGATCATTTGGCTTTAGTTGTGGGCTTCCCTCTAATTTGGTCACTTTGTCCTGGTGTGGCATTTAGGTGTCTAAGTGGGGCATAATTTGGTGCAACTGTTTTTCCAGTGTTTCAATGGATAATGTTTCAGTTTCAGTTGGCTAATGATTAGTAGGAAAATGCTTCTGTTGGTCATGTTTCAGTTGGTTATTGTTTATTGGTTATTAGTAGGAAAATGCTTCTATTGCTTTTCGTTTTGTTTTGTTTTACCTTCTTCAGGGTCCTTCAGCCAGTAGGCCTCAAAATAACACAAAAACCAAAAGTGTTTAGCCCCCACAACCATCCCAACCTACCCAGATTTCTCAAACAACACCTGCGCCCACTACTTCATCCCAACGAAAGTCAAAAGCAAATAGGTGCTCCTACATGTCACGGGCTCAATATGGGTTTGGTGTACTTCATGAAGAAAGCACTGGCCGCACTGTCTACAATGTCAGTTTATCCTTACATGCAACTATGACTCTCTTGCTATTTTTTGTATCCTTACTGTTTACAATATGAAGAAAGGCTATCTTTATATTTTTGTTTCCTTCTCATTTTGCAGCCAGGCCTCTCATCTGAGGTGGTGCTTGAAGAAGGGACAGCAGAAGAATATATGCATCATTATGAAGACCCATAAACAAAATTCCCTATTCCCAATGAAAAGGAATTGAGAATGTCAAGGGCTGCAGCCTCTAGTGCATCATAAGGTTCGAGGTTGATTCAATTTGAGCCTCAAGCGACAGACTTACCATTTCAACCACGCGGTCTACAATGGTTGGGGCAACCATGTGTCACAACAAGACAACTCTTGGCACAGAGACAGAGTCAAATTCAAAAGACCAAAGACAAATCAAAGAAGACATATATATAGTTTTTTATGTTTTCTTGGCACTTGTAAATGTCATATTTTGAGTACATGTCTGGGTGAAACTCAAACACCTTTTGTTAATATGTATGTTGGTGAGTCTTTAACATCACATATGCCACTAGCCCAGGTTTATGCCACTGGATTTATTCCCTTTTGTTAACATGTACATGCCACTGGCCCAGGTTTATACCATTGGATTTATTCCCTTTTGTTAACATGTACATGACAGTGGCCCAGGTTTATGCCACTGGATTTATTCCCTTTTGTTAACATATTCTAGTTTCATTGTTATATGCTTCCTCTTTCTCCTGTGTTTGCATTTATACATTATATAGAATGGTCAATTTTCTTTGTTTTGCTTTGAACAGCCATATCCTTATACATTATAATACGTAATCTAATTCTGATTCTGCATTTAACATTTATATCCAAAAAGAAAGAAAGGTATTTTTCCTTCCCCTACTAACATTACAATTTAAAAGAGTTTTTACAATACATTACATAATACATTCAACTTTACTTAGTAATTTTCTGCCTTTTTTCACATTCAATCACAACTCACCCTATACAATGGGCTTACAAGGTAAAACCAACCACACCCAAGTGATAATCAATATAACCATTGCAATTTTGAACTTCATCTTCGTTCTCCGTAGGTCTCTTTCTTTATTCCCATATGAGGCTTTCAACTTGATCACCTCACCATGTATTGAAACAAGCTCTTCATATAACTTCTCAGCATCTCTCCCTCTTTGAAGCTGTCTTCTTTCATCATATAGCTTGTCTATGTCATTCAGCAAATCTTTTATCACTTCATTTGCCCTTCCCCCAAATTCACCATCGTGCCAGGCAAAAAAACCACAACCCCCATCCTGTTAACAAGCAATATCATATCAGTGATGGGAACTTTGTGTTCCAAATAACTGCACAACTAACACAAATAACAGAAGCAGTAATATATATTGGCAAAGTACTTGTCGGATCCTAATTTACTCACTCTCATTCTCCTACACCAATCACTTCATTATATTGGCGACACCAAATCACATATCCATTGACTTAAGTACCTCAGATATTTTTCCACGATTTTTTGGAAAAAATTAATTTTAATTAAAATTAGAAGGGGGAAAACTACTCTAAAGAAAAACATAATCACATTCTTCTCATTGCAAAGAACTGACAAGGAAGCTGCGTGCCATTACATCCAATGCCAATATATGATTATAAATTAGACAATGCCACACCTTGCTTTATTTGTTTGCTACAACATTCTTCTGGTTTGGTCATTAAGGATTTAATTATGATTAAGATCATGGGGATGCCTTCTAAAACTCCATTATCCAACACCAAATTAATCAATTTGATTGCTGGATTTAGGCACCACAAACGCAACGTACTCACAGTGCTATATTAATCACAGAGCAAACCTTCCAACCTTACAAAAATTCTTAGCTTTTAGAAAAACCTTTCAACATTGACAAAGGAATCCGATCCAAACAAGCACTAAGTTCACCACATAAAACACATTCCTAACACAAACAAACACTGTAGAAGATTCAATATTTGGTACCATTTTTCACCTGGTAGTAATTCCGGCAGCCGTAGAATCGCCTACCTTGGTTGCCTTCAGTCCACGACGTCCACCGTGGAGCAACAAAGCCGTGATGGCACAGTCTCGTCGAACCCTCGTACTCCTCCTTGCGACTCGGTTGCCTCATCAAAACAACCCTTCTTCTGCCTCTCTCTCGGATTTGTTCAAGATTGTTGCTCGCGCTTGGAATTTTGCCTCCGTCGAAGCTATCCGACCGTGGTGTTCAGATGACTTTCCTTACCTAAATAAACCCAGTATCCAATGGTTTCCTTGCCCTGCATTTTGCCACGTTTTACCTGCCTTTTTCTCATTAATCCCAGTCATCAGCCCTGTATCGTGCCACATCAGCAAAGTTAGTCAACAAAGAGGAGTTAACGGTCAGCATTTCCCATCTGTGACTTTTACCCCATTTTTATAACCACGGGGGCACTTTTGCATAAAAAAAAACATTTGGTGCTGGTTGCACCTTTGCTAAAAGCTCTTGTGCATTTTTGCACCTTAACCCATAATTAAATGTGCCATACTTTTCATTATCTTTTTAAGTCATTTGAAACAAAATTACTTTTTTATCCTTTGATTGTAACATAAACTAAAAACAGTTATAGACAAAAAAAATATTAAATATTTGTTTATGTATATATGGAGGAGAAAAATAATACTATTAAATTTTTTGTTTTAAATTTAAAAGATAATATGTTCATTGGATCATAAGGCCATGTGCTTGTGTGATAAATATAATTAATATTATACCATATAGTCAAGTTAACCATCATAAGTACATAATTAGAATTGTTTTTAATAAATATGTCTTATTATAAAAAACGTACATAATCAGAAAGCCTATAAACATTATGGGTCTGTTTGGTGTGAGGGATTTGGAGGGAAAGGGAGAGGAGGGAAAATTTTTATGAATTGAATTTTAAAAGATTGAAGAAGTGGGGTAATAAAATTTTAATAAATAGAATATATAACATAAAAGAGTAAAAAAATTAATTAAAAATTTTTAACCCCACTTCTCTAATTTTTTTAAATTCAATTCAAAAAAATTTTCCCTCCGCCCATTTTCCCTCCGCTTCCCTCAGAGCAAACAAGCCCTATACCTCACCAAGCTGGAATGTGGTCCTATTGTAATGCGTGGGTTGCTTATAACATATCCCCTTATCTCCTATATAAGTCATATTTTAAAAGAAATTAATGCTTCTTTTTGTAAGTTATTTTGCATAAAATAAATTGTCAACTACTTTTTTCAATTTTAAATTTTCCATAAATTTTGATGAGCAGATAAAAAGATGATTTATGAGAAAGAAAGTGTTTTTAAAAATCATGTATTGAAAAAAAAAATTAATAATATTAATGATTCAACTAAATGTCTTTAATTTTAATAGAAAGAATTTAGTCTTTTTGTCTTTACAATTTTAACTAAGTTGATACTTAAATTTTAACCCGATATAATAAAATTTCTATAATTTTGACTCAATTGTTATTCTTTAAACTTTAACTCGTTACAACTTAATTCATGTAATTTAACATTTAAAATATTAATCTCTATATTTTTTGTAAGAAAACTATATATTTCATAAAGCTTAGGGCTAAGCTTTTAAATAGTTGAAAACCATATGAACTAAGTTCCAATGAGCTAAAATTTAGAAGCCAAGTTACAACTAAGTTAATTATAAGGACTAATTTGTATTGAGTCAAAATTTAAAGATCGATTACAACTTAGTCAACATTATAAAAATCAAACTATTATTATTTCTACTTCTACTCTTTTTTTAATTTGGATAAGATAGAAACTATTTATATATCTTCTAAGTTATTTGTATTTTAAATAAACTTTTTTGAATATAAGTGACTTAAAAGGATTTGGGGCATAGATGTGCGCCCCTGCTATGCCATTTGCTGCCCCCTTATTTTAGGAGTCTTTCTAAATATATTTTTTATTGTTCATTAAATCATTAGATTCTACATAAAATGAGTGATATTTTGATATTTTATGGGTATAAAATGGATATGTTTTTATTTTTTTTTATGATTTTTTAAAGATATTTCAGAAAAATGATGTATTTTTTTCTACTTTAAGTGCTTTTTTTAAAATATCTTTAAAAAATCATAAAAAATTAAAAATATGTTATTTTTTACCTATAAAATATCAAAATATCATTCAATTTATATAGAATCTAATAATCTAAATAGTCATAAAAAATATATTTAGAAAGACTCTTAAATAAAGGGAACAGCGAAGGTGCGCACATCTAATTACCCAAATCCGACTTATAAATAGATACTGGGTGGCATAAGAGGAGTGGGAGTACTTCCAAACATGCGCGTGCATATTCACTTAACGTGCATCACCGCACAAAAAAAATCAAACGCTATGCACATTGTCAACTCAACTGTTCCAAAGCGGCGAAGCCTGTTCACAGAAAACAGTGAACTTCTGTCACTTTGTCTGCAATGTCTTTGTGAATTCCCAGAAAAAAAAAAATTCATAATCTACATATTAATACCTTAATTCTTATAAATAATAGTAGCTCATCTTTTTACTTTAATTCACAAAAACTCAGAAGGCAACAGAACACAACCCTGAATTCTAATACTCCCCTTGTCTTATTTGTACCATTAGTGCATGTAAGCTCCTATGTAACTAAATGGTAAGTCATAAGTTCAATCTCATTTGTATCCTCAGTTATTAGTATTTACCTCTTTATTTCAGAAAAAACAGTTACTTCTAGCATGTTTCTTTTTAGCATTATAATTCAACAATTTTTAAATTTACTTCTACTTAATATATATATATATATATATGTATTACTACTGTTTTAAATTTACTTCTACTTAATATATATATATATATATATATTACTACTGTTTTGAGCAATATATATATATATATATATTACTACTATACTCCATAAAAATAAAATCAACACAATAATAAGTAAAAGATAAAATCATATATTTATATAAAACAATTTTCTCTATGTTCAATAAATACAATAAAAATATTCTTCTCTCCCTCTAATAAATAGGGTCAGAGGACTACATTTTAATATAAAACCAAATATCAGAGTTATTAATCCTTACAAACACTATGAATTGGAAGTCATTTTCTCTTCAGTCACGTTTTATAATTTTCCTGGTACTTCAGACTTCACTGTTTAGAAATTCAAAGAATCAGAACACAACACTGAAAAGACAAGTTTAGAGAAGTAGGCAATATAGACTTTTTTTAAGGAAAAAAAAGGGGGAAATAAAGGCTACATCATCTCAAATTCACATCTACGTTAAACAGAGAATATGATCCACAAACTCCCACCTACATCCATCTCTCACACACACTCTTTCCCCCTAAAAAGTTACATTCAAAAAAGCATACAAGCTGGTTAAAAGCAAGCTAAAAAGGCAACTTTTCAGGTCAAACACTATGATCTCGCTTGCTTTTTTTGCCTTCTTTCTAACTTTTCAATACTTTTTGATCCACACAATCTATGATTTTTTTACATAACAGAGCAGTTGCTGTTAGTGTTGTCATCACTGAACATATCTGCTGCATAGTGATGATGATATTCCCCGGAGTAATTAGGCAGCTGATGAGAGTAATTGACAATGGCAGGACTGTAATTACAATCATTATTACAGTTGTAGCTGTTGTTCCAGTAATATCCAGTGCTAGGAGAAACAAATGGAGCCCTCTGATTCATCATCTGGGGTTGCTGCTTCGTGTTCATCATCAATGAAGATGGATGATTATTATTACTAAAACCATTCATGTTCATCATAAAAGAAGATGAAGATGGTGATGGGTATTGCTGATTTGTGTGAAAACCACCATTTGGGATTATTCCTGGAGAAGAGGGTCCTTGGAATTGGAATCCATGGTTGTGGGACTGAACTTGAAATCCTCCAAATCCAGAATTGTTTGCATTGTTACTATTTCCGTTAAAACCAGCAAGACTCGTCATAGAACCTATGTCATTTGTGACCTTTCTGGGTTCTCCAAGACTGAGACTTTCACTACCCAGATTGGCATTACTGTTTATTTTCAGAGAAGCCATGGATTTTGGCTCAAAGCTTACTTTCTTGCCACCACCACTGACATTATTGTTGTTGTTGTTGTTTGCCTTGCCTCCATTGTTGAAAGAAGCAGCTTGATTCATGTTAGAAGTAGAATGTCAACGAAATCCCTTACCGACAGGAAGCACATGTAAGAAAAGTCATACATGTAGGAAAAGTCATAGTGTTAGGAAAGAGTTAGGAACGGCATGTCGGATTCAGATTTAATCTTGTGAATGTAATTGCGTGTGTATATATCCATATATAACATTACATGAATAATAACTTGATTTTACCTTCGTACATGGTATCAAAGCCAAGTTCTCCATCTTGCGTTTGATTTCAAGTTTTCCGGCAAGAACCTCCATAGTTTCCGGTGACTAAGCTTCCTTGGTCCTTCAAATCCATCGTCGCCGGAGTGTCATTGGCCAACACGCGCCGGACCACCGTGTTCCCAGCCATCAGATCGGTCAGATCCCGAAGTTCGGTCGCCATCCGCCTGCGCGTGAGCTTCCACGCGCCGCCACCATCACCGTCGTCCCAAGACACGCGCCGCACGTGAGCATTGTTCCAACCACCTTTTCCGACGGCGCTTCCAGCAGATTGATCGACTGAGCCTCTTCTACCTTGTCCTAAAGTTTCGTGACCATCCGAGACTTTTGAATTTTTTTTGAGTTTTGATCCTCGCATCCGATTTCAACCTTCGTGAATTGCACTTTGTTACTAACTTCAGCATTTGAAGTCAGTATTTCTGTCCGCGGGCCCCCCTTGCCTTTAATTGAGGTACTATATATATATATATATATATATTTCTTGGCTTCATATCTCTCTCTGCAGGTCCACTGGGTTGCAACTTCCTTAAGTTAATCTAGCTTGATTTGTTGTGTATCGCGACTATTTCTACTACTTGTGATTTTTTGTGCAAATTGTTCGTGTACTACTATTCATGGCTGATTCTAAAAATTCCGATATGTTGCCTATGTCTACGAGGATTACTGCTTCACAGTTAAGTTGGACAAATTATAGTGATTGGAACAAAACTGTTAAAGTTTATATTTTGGGGATTGAGATGGAAACCCATCTAACTGAGGATCCTCCTTCTGGTGATGAAACCAAACTTTTGACTTGGCAAAGAGCAGATGCTCGACTTCTGTTTCAAATTTGAAATTCTATTGAACCACAGATTCTATCTTCTGTTAGTCATTATAACACTGTTAAAGAACTTATGAGTTATCTCGAGTTTATGTTTTCTAACAAAGGGAATATTACTCGGATTCATGAAGTATGTAAAGGTTTTTATCGTTCCCAATAGCAAGACCGATCATTGAAAGATTTCTTCTTGGATTTCAAGAGGATGTATGAAGAAGTGAAGGTTGTTATGTCTCCACAGGCAGATCTCTCAACTCGTATCAAGAACTTGGAACTTCAGGCTATCATAAGTTTCCTTGAAGCTCTCAATCCGTCTTATGAGACTATTTGTTCTCAGATTCTGTCTAGTCAAGAGCTTCCTTCTCTTGAAGATGTTTTCTCCCAGGTTCTTCGTGCTAATAGCCTGATTCACTCTTCTGTTGATCCAACTGCAAGTGCTCTAGCTAGGCGTGGTCCCTTTGAGAATAGGAATTATGGGTACAAACAAAACACTCATCCTCCTACAATAACTTCTGGCAGTATTATCTGCAATTATTGCAAAGAGCCTGGATATATTAAGAAAAATTGTCGAAAATTGCAAAATAAACAGCAGCGTGATCAACAGCGTGGCCTTGCTCATATTGCCCAGACACCTGGTACCTCTGATTCTGGATCTGGATCTTCTTCTGCAGGGGCCCTAGCCACAGGTACTCTGCCCTCTGTTCTTACTACTACTTCAACTAAGTGGGTCATTGATTCTGGTGCCACCGATCACATGACAGGTAATCATCACTTATTCTCTTCATATGCCCCCTATGCCAACCCGTCATCCATATTTGTCGCTAATAGTTCTCCTGTCAATGTTACTAGCTCCGGCACTGTTCAACCTACCACATCCCTCTCATTATCTTCTGTTCTTAACGTTCCTGATCTCACCTTTAACCTTTTATCTCCAAGTAAACTCACTCGTCATTTAAACTGCTTTATCTCACTATTCCCTGACAATTGTTTAATTCAGGATCTATCGACAAAGCAGATTATTGGTAGAGGCTATGAATCTGGTGGACATTACATCCTTGATGATCAGGTGCCACGTTCTATTGCTTGTTCTGGTGGGTCGTCTCTCTTTGAAGTTCATTGTCATTTAGGTCATATGTTGTTATCCTCTCTCTGAAAATTGTATCCTGAGTTTTCTTCTATGTCTACTTTAAATTGTGAGTCATGTCAGTTTGCCAAACACCATCATGTTCATTTGGCACCTTGCATCAATAAACGGGCTGCGTCCCCCTTTGAGTTAGTACATTCTGATGTTTGGGGTCCTTGTTCAGTTCTGTCCCAAACTGGTTATCATTATTTTGTCACTTTTGTTGATGATTTTTCCCGAACCACCTGGCTTTACTTAATGAAACAGCGTTCTGAATTGTTTACTCATTTTCGTCATTTCTATACTAAAATTCAAACCCAGTTTAATACTCCTGTGAAAATCTTACGAAGTGATAATGCAAAAGAATATTTTTCCTCACCATTCACCAATTACATGCAAAGTCATAGTATTCTTCACCAATCCTCTTGTGTTGATACCCCTGCTCAAAATGGTGTTGCTGAAAGAAAGAATCGACATCTCTTAGAAACTGCACGAGCACTCATGTTTCATTCCTCTACCCCTAAACGTTTTTGGGCTAATGCTGTCTCTACTGCTTGTTTTCTCATCAATCGCATGCCGTCAGCTGTTCTTGGTGGGGCTATTCGGTATTCCGCTCTCTTTCCCACGACTAAGTTGTTTCCTGTTGATCCTAAGATCTTTGGTTGTGTATGTTTTGTTCGGGATGTCCGTCCTAGTGTTAGCAAACTTGATCCCAAGTCCCTTATATGTGTTTTTCTTGGCTATTCTCGAGTTCAGAAAGGTTATAGGTGTTACTCTCCTGATCTTAGTCGTTACCTTGTGTCCACTGATGTGACCTTTCATGAGTCTTCTCATTTCTTCACATCTTCTACTTCCTCTGCATCTCCATCTGTCATTACTGAGTCTGATGATGTCCTGGTTTATCATTCTCCTTTCTCACCAATACAAGCTGCTGTTCCAGAACCTGATATCATCAATGATGATAATGCTACCAAAGGTTTGCCATCACCAGTCACTGCTTCACCTATAGATACTATTCATGACTCCTCTGTTTCTGATTCCCAAAATACTCCCACTGCTGTCCCTGACCCAGTTGACTCTGATCCTGCTGTTGCTCCGTCTTCTGACCTACCAATTGCACTTCAGAAGGGTACACGTCCTTGTTGTCCTCCCAGAAGATATGCTGACTGTACCTATCCTATTTCTTCTTTTGTGTCTTACCAGAATTTGTCCCCATATTTTTCTTCGCTTGTGGACACCCTTGATTCTGTCTCCACTCCTCCTACTATACATCAAGCCTTGACTCACCCTGGTTGGCGTAGAGCAATGGAAGAAGAACTTATGGCCCTTGAAAACGCTGGTACATGGACTCTTGTTGATCTACCTCCTGGGAAGAAGGCCATTGGATGTAAATGGGTATTTGTTGTTAAAACTAAGACTGATGGTTCTTTGGAACGGTTAAAAGCTCGACTAGTTGCTAAAGGATATGCACAAACTTATGGTATTGATTACTCTGAGACTTTCTCTCCTGTTGCTAAGCTCACCTCCGTTCGTCTTCTTATCTCCATAGCTGCCACATATCATTGGGATTTACATCAGTTAGATGTTAAGAATGCTTTTTTGAATGGAGATCTCCTAGAAGAAGTCTATATGGAGCAACCACCTAGGTTCGTTGCCCAGGGGGAGAATATGAAAGTGTGTTATCTCCAGAAGTCATTGTATGGTCTAAAGCAAAGCCCTCGTGCCTGGTTTGATAGATTCTGTGGTGTAGTCAAGAAGTTTGGATTAAGTCAAAGCAAGTGTGATCACTCTGTGTTCTACCAACAATCTGATGCAGGCATGATTCTTTTAGTAGTATACGTTGATGATATTGTGATTACAGGAAGTAACATTTCCTGAAAGATATAGAAGACTCATTGGGAAGTTGAATTATCTGACAGTAACTCGTCCTGATATAATATTCTCAGTCAGCAGGCTCAGCCAATTCATGGCATCACCAATAGTGGCACAATTGGAAGCTTTAGAACATATCTTGTATTATTTGAAAGGTTCTCCAGGTCTTGGTATTCTTTATACAGATTATGGACATACTAAATTCGAATGTTTCTGTGATGCAGATCATATAGGATCTAAAGCCACAAGACGATCCACTACGGGTTATTGTGTGTTTGTTGGTGGAAATTTGATATCTTGGAGAAGTAAGAAGCAATTAGTTGTGTCAAAATCAAGTGCAGAAGCAGAATACAAAGCCATGTCACAGTCAGTACAAGAAATTGTATGGGTATTTCAACTCTTGAAGGAAATTGGCATTACCACGACATTGCCTGCAAAACTATGGTGTGACAATAAAGCAGCACTTCATATAGCTTCAAATTCTGTGTTCCATGAACGAACAAAACATATTGAGATTGATTGTCATTTTATTTGTGATAAGATCAAAGAAAATATTGTATCTACAGGGCACATACGATCCGACGATCAACTGGCAGATCTTCTGACAAAAGCCTTACATGGGACACGGGTTAAATATCTTTGTAACAAGTTGGGCATGATCAATATATATGCTCCAACTTGAGGGGGAGTGTTAGAAGTAGAATGTCAACAAAATCCCTTACCGACAAGAAGCACATGTAAGAAAAGTCATACATGTAGGAAAAGTCATAGTGTTAGGAAAGAGTTAGGAACGGCATGTCGGATTCAGATTTAATCTTGTGAATGTAATTGCGTGTATATATATCCATATGTAACATTACATGAATAATAACTTGATTTTACCTTCGTACAATTCATAGCTCCACCATTTTTCTTTGCATTCTTTGCAGCACTAGCTGCTTGCTGCTGCTTCATCAAATTCAGTTGATTAGCCTTCTCACTAATGAACCTTAACTCATCATCATCTTCAGCGTCTTCATCGTAGTCTTCTTCGTACAACTCATCATCTTCTTCAGAACCAAAAGCAGGGAACTTAAATTTCTGCTAGTTGTTGTTGTTAACCTGTCCTGGCTGCTGCTTTTGGCCTTTCTGGTTCTTCTCATTATTCTTGACACAGTTGTTATTATTGCTCATGTTGTTGTTGTTCTGCTTCTGGTTCTGGTTTGTTTTCTGTGACCAAAGTTCTGCATATTTACCAGCTCTCATAAGTTTCTTGATCAATGTCTCAGAATCAACACTTCCTGAAACTGTCACTTTCTGTTGTTCAGCATCTAACTGAACCTGATAAACGCCTGCAACTAAAACACAATGTCCCAAAAACGCAAGTTTGAAGTTCAAAACCATACACCATACTCTCTATAGAGATGTTTCATAACCTTTACTAATTATGCACAATATGGACCAAGTCAAAATGGGTATAAATTATGCACAATATTTTGTTTTTTTTTTTGGGACTAATGCAGATACCGTCACTAATTAATGGCATGCAATGGCTTTCATTAAACAGAGGAAACTATTATTTTTACCATTTCCGTACAAATTCTTCTCAAGCAGACATAGAAGCAAACATTTTGCAGACAAGGATTTTGATGGTCATTCACGGCCAATTTTAAGTTGTGCATTCAAACCAACAAGGCCTTTTTGTATTGTCACATGTGGAGAAGACTTTTTGGTAAATTTTTATGATGGTCCTCCATTCAAGTTCAACATGTCCATCAGGTAATTATTATTGTTATATATGATTGGATTTATGTCTAATAATGAATAATTGGGGGCTACATATGAAAATTTTGATTTAATTAAAATATAATCATCAAACTAATGTAACAGACTGCCAGATGCAATGTGAGATTAAGCTTGTCTTTTGAAACACTCTTCCATATCCAACAGGTGTTAGATATTATAATATAAGTAATGAACCTTCATGTAACAGCTTAATCTTTTAAGTGAAAATAGTTTTGAAAGAACTGGCAATCATTTAAGTTTTTAGTTGAAGTAAGTGAAGAGGATTGATAAGACCCTGAATATCTGTTTGATAAATCTTTCTTTCTCATTGTTTCTCCCCAATTCTTGTTGCATTTCTGTTGGGAACAGAGACAGTGTAACCTTAATCTTGGAATGGTTCAAGAAAAGGTGATGTTTTGACTACGTTGAACAAATGATCTTGTTCTTGTACCTAGAGTTTGCATCTAACTGTCCACCTATCCTTTTGTTCACACAATACATTGTCGGAGAATCTCTGAGAATGCTATATTTTGATCATATATCAAAAGCTATATGTGTATATAAATGCATTATTCAAACTTAACGTTCTACAAATTCAATTGATTATTGAACTGTAAAGCAAATAGCGTAACGTTGATTAGCCTGAGTGTCACTGAATGATAATTGATCTAGCATATATGACTAAGTGTGTTTTTGTCCTGGCCCAATCATTCAAACCTGTTAGTTCAGTTTCTCTAAAAACTATGCACATGTTGACAGAAATGTGTGCACTGATAATGGAAGTTGTTGATCTGTAGGGACCATTCAAATTTTATGAATTGTGTTAGATTTTCCCCTGATGGAACCAAATTCATAACTGTGAGTTCTGATAGAAAGGGCATCATATATGATGGGAAGAGTGGGGACAAACTTGGTGAGTTGTCTGCAAAGGGTAGCCACAAGGGCAGCATATATGTTGTAAGTTGGAGTCCTGACAGTAAACAGGTAATGGCCTGCATGTATCTTAAATAAATTTAAAGCAAAAAGAATAGTAATTTATAGGTGCTTATATATGATTCACAAATGAGTTAATTAAAATAACCTGCACGTATGATCAAAACTTGAGCACGCTTGTCAAGCATTTTTAAGAGCTTCACCAGTCACCACATTCACTATATTGAGTTAATTACAACCATCACAAAAGAATTCATTTATTTGAATTGTAATTTTGTTTGGAGTGGCTCCTATTCAAGAAAAAATAGTAGAAAATCGTTTGAAGTGGTTTGGACATGTACAGAAAGGTCATTAAATGCACTAGTGAGGGGATAGATCAAGTTGTTTGGAGCCCAGTTAAAAGAGGTAGAGAAATACCAAAGAAAACGTTCAATAAGGTTATTAAGTGAAATCTCTTAGTTAACAATTTATCCCGAGATTTGGTTTTTAACAGAGCTTAATGGCATCGTTTGATCCATGTAGCTGACCCCATCTAGTAGGATTAAGGCTCTATTTTTATTGTTGTTGTAATTTTGTATGGAGGAATTACTCGTTTTTCCTGTTAGGCAGAATATGTTTTGATCCTTTCTTCACTAGAATTTTTTCATGTCTGTCTTAAACTTCGATTTCGTCTGCTTTAATTGCGGGTCCTTACTGTGTCTGCTGATAAATCTGCAAAGATCTGGGATATTCTTGAGGACGGAAGTGGAAGTTTAAATAAGACTTTATCGAGTTCTGAATCTGGTGGGGTGGAGGATATGCTTGTTGGTTGTCTTTGGCAGAATAATCATCTTCTCACTGTCACCCTTGGTATCAGTGTTTTAGGAAGAAGAGAAATGGAAAAACTGAATTGTATTTCATGAAAAATAATTAGAGATACATCTGTCCTTATATAGACTCTAGGTAATACATTACAGCTGTCTACACTAACTTATTAATCTAACTAACACTCTAACTAACTATACACATGTGACTAATATATACACTAATACCCCCCCTCAAGCTGGAGAATGGATATCAATCATTCCCAGCTTGGTAAGGAGTGTACAAAAGGCAAAAGGAGCTAAAGGCTTAGTAAAAATGTCTGCCAATTGATCTTCAGACTTGATAGGAAGAAGATGAAACAACCCTTGCTTAAGCTTCTCACGAACAATATGACAATCAATATCTAAATGCTTAGTACGTTCATGGAAGGTTGGGTTTGCTGCAATATGCCGAGCTGATTGGTTATCACAGTATAAAGAAGCTGGCTAAGAAAGGGGTAAACCAAAATCTTTTAAGAGATTCAAAAGCCACTGTAATTCACATGTGGTGGCAGCCAAAGCACGATACTCAGCCTCGGATGAAGATGTAGAAACAGTCGGTTGCTTCTTAGAACGCCATGTAATCAAGGCTTGATCAACAAAACCACAGAAGCCAGTAATAGAACGGCGGGTATTTAAACAGCCGGCCCAATCAGAATCACTAAATGCATTAAGAGTAAGTCTGGAATTAACAGGAAAGAAAATACCACGGCCAGGGGCACCCTTAAGATACCGAAGAACTCTGTGAAGAGCCTTTAAATGAACATCAGTAGGAGTTTATACAAATTGACTGAGTTGCTGTACCACAAAAGATAAATCAGGTTTGGTGTTAGTAAGGTACAACAAACGACCAACCAATGTACGATAAGAGGAGCAATCAGTCAAAGGAGTTCCTGAATCTCTGGTTAATTTTAGATCTCGGGCCATTGGAGTTTGGGCTGGTTTACACTCCAGAAACCCAGCATCAGAGAGAAGATCCAAAGTAAATTTGCGCTGACATAAAGAAATACCTTGAGAACTCCGAGCAATCTCCAAACCAAGAAAATACTTGGCATCACCAAGATCCTTGATTTTGAAAGTAGAATCAAGAAAGGCCTTAATATGATTAATCTCAGCCAAATCAGTGCCACTAACAATGATATCATCCACATACACAAGTATAGCAGTAAAACTAGTATCAGCAGTTTTAAGAAATAAAGAATGATCAGCTTGAGATTGGCAATAACCACAAGAAACAAGTGCGTGAGACAATTTAGAAAACCATTGCCTACTAGCCTGTTTTAGTCCATATAAAGACCGCTACAATTTACAAACCTGGTTGGGAGAAGAAAGTTGTAAACCAGGAGGAGGTAACATATACACCTCTTCATCTAAATCCCCATAAAGAAAGGCATTATTAACATCTAATTGTTTCAAATGCAAATTGTGAGCAGCAGCAAGAGCAAGTAATAAACGCACAGTGGTTAATTTGGCAACAGGAGAAAAAGTGTCATTATAGTCAATACCTTCAACTTGGGTAAAACCCTGAGCCACCAAGCGACCTTTATAGCGATTAAGGCTACCATCCGAATTATATTTCTTGGCAAAGACCCACTTGCACCCAATAGGACGCTTTCCAGAAGGTAAATCAGTCAACACCCAAGTATTATTTTGTTGCAAAGCATCAAGTTCAGATTGAATAGCACCTCTCCATCCCTCATGTTGAATTGCTTTAGAGTAAGTTTTAGGAATATCATCAATGGAAATGGAACAAATATAATGGCGATGAAAAGGAGAAAGATGACTATAATCAAGAACTTTAGAGAGAGGATGGAAAATACCTCGCTCCAAGGAATCTGGTAGGACTGATGAACATTGAAGTGTTAAATGATAGTCATGCAGATAGCTAGGGGGATGGTGAGATCGAGTAGAACGGCGTGGTAAAAATGAAGAAGATAAGCCAGAAGTAGAAGGAACAGGGGTAGAGACAGGTTGATCATCAAAATCTAAAGAGGGAGTGGATAGTGGAAGCGAAACAGAATCAGGCTGAACAGGGGCAGGTGTGGTAGAAAAAGGGAAAATATTTTCATAGAAATACACATGGCGAGAAACAGTAATGTGCCTAGAAGACAAATTAAATGTGAGAAAGCCCTTTGTACCAGTCTTGTATCCAAGAAAAACACATTTAGTAGCACGCTGATCAAGTTTAGTTCGATGTTGCACAAGAGTAGATGAAAAACAAAGGCAACCAAAAACTTTTAAATGACTAAAATCTGGAGGTTTATTAAAAAGCATTTCAAAAGGACTCTTATGCTGCAAGATAGGTGTAGGTAATTGATTGATAATATAGACAGCATGAAGAATAGCATAAGACCAAAAAACCTTTGGAAGATGAGCTTGAAACAAAAGAGCCCTAGTGACATTAAGAATATGTTGGTGCTTTCGTTCTACTCTACTATTTTGTTCAGGAGTTTCAGGACAAGAAGTATGATGTAAAATGCCATGTTGAGCAAAAAAATCTGTCATTTGAAATTCCAGACCATTATCAGATCTAATAATCTGAACAGAGGTACAAAACTGAGTTGAAACTAAATGAACAAATTCCTGAATACAAAACCGGACATCTGATTTGGCTTTAAGCAAATAAATCCAAGTGTATCTTGTGTAATCATCCACAATTGTAAGAAAATATTTATGGCCATGTATAGAAGGTAAATGGTAAGGACCCCAAATATCCATATGAATCTAACCAAACATTTTATTGGATGTACTGTTGCTTACAACAAAAGGCAACTTTCGTTGCTTGGCCAAATGACAAACATCACAGCAATTGAAAGAAGGTGTAGAAAAAACATGAGGATGGTGTTTCTGTATGGTATACAATGCATTTTTAGACAGGTGTCCTAGGCGAAAATGCCAAAGATCAAAAGGTGAAACTGAAGGAGGAAAAGTAGAAAGTGTACTAACTAAATGAGATGACAAGATATCTGCAGTATTCATGATATACAACCCTTCAATGAGATCAGCTGAACCAATCATCTTCCTTGAAGGTTGGAGGCGAATATGGCACTGGGAATTCTGAAAAATAACATTACAACGAAGAGAAGCAGTGAGTTTAGAAACTGACAAGAGATTGAATTTAAAATTCTGGACATATAATACATCCTGAATGGAAAAAGTATCTGAAAATTGGACAGTACCACTATATGAAGCTAACACTCGAGTACCATCAGGTAGATTAACAGAAATAGATGGAATGCGTTTATATGAGACAAATAGAGAAAGATTAGAACAAACATGGTCAGTTGCACCTGAATCTATGATCCAAGAGGTATAAAAAGAAGAAAAAGCAGGAAATGTACCAGTAGCTGAGACCTGATTAACAGAAACAGAGGGACGAATAGAGGTGTCAGTCGGCTGAACTAGAGCCAGTAATTTCTTGTGTTGTTCTGGAGTGAAGCTGTATGATTCATTAGCTATCCGACTAGGCTCAGTGATATCCTTGCCAGAAATATTCTCAGTTGAAATAGCATTAATAACACCACGTCCAGTACCAGAATTTGAGTTTCAAAATTTAAAACCCGGTGGAAATCCATGTTTCCTATAGCAAGTAGCTTCAGTATGGCGAGGCTTACCACAGTATGTACACTGTTTAACAGATTGATTACCAGAAAAATTTTGTTTGGGCAATCCCGTAGAAGTCGAATGAGAACCAGAAGACCTAGCAAGTAAGGTTGTGACCTCAGCAACTTGATAACCCATTTCCCGTTCTTGTTGTTGAACCAAAGAAAAAACCCGATTAATATTCGATAAAGGTTCAATAAGCATGATTTGAGATTTAACCGATGAGTAACGATCACTTAAGCCTTTTAAAAAACGAATGACATAATCCTGATCCACTTGCTTCTTAAAGGTTTCAATCACACCACAAGAGCATTTAGGATCACAAGAACAAGAAATAATTGGTCGCAATGTCAAGAATTCATCCCAGAGTATTTTGAGTTTCGTGAAATACTCACTGACAGGAAGATCGCCCTGTTTGAGACTCTGTATTTCTTCCTGTAGATCAGCAAGGCGGAAGACATTATTCTGAGAAAAACGTGCTTGAAGATCATCCCAGACGTCACATGCACAGTCAATCCACAAAATGCTCTGTGCAAGAGAAGGCGAAATCGAACGAGTTATCCAAGATAGCACCATCATATTGCAGCGTTGCCAGGCTGAATATAATGGATCTGATGTAGGCGGCAACGGAATTGAACGATCTACAAAGCTCAGCTTATTCTTGGAGAGGAGTGCCATTTTCATGGCACGAGCCCACGAGTGATAATTGGAGCCCGTAAGAACTGGAGAAACAAGAATAAGGGAGGGGTTTTCATTCGGATGAAGATAGTATGGATTAGCAATATTCTAAACTGAATCTATTTGAGAAGAAGTGAAAACACCAGTTGCAGAGTCGGTAAAGGAAGAAGAAGAAGGACGAGCTGCCATGGAAACTGAGATGAATAGTCAAAATTTGGGAAAAGAATAGTCAAGATATGTGAAAGCAAAGAGAATCCCGAGAATAGAAAGCAAATGGAGACAAATGATAAAGTGGCGTGAATTTCGATGCTTAGAAGAAATGAAAGTAATCAGGAAAATGACAATAATCCTGAAAAGAAGAAAAAAATTTGAGAAGAAAATCAAGAAGTCCATGACTTTCTTGAAGCTCTGATACCATATCAGTGTTTTAGGAAGAAGAGAAATGGAAAAACTGAATTGTATTTCATGAAAAATAATTAGAGATACATCTGTCCTTATATAGACTCTAGGTAATACATTACAGCTGTCTGCACTAACTTGTTAATCTAACTAACACTCTAACTAACTATACACATGTGACTAATATATACACTAATACTTGGTGGCATGATTAATTTATACTCAGCAACAGATTTAGATAGAAGTCCTATATCATTATCTGGCCACATGAAAAATGTAGCTCTTTTAACTGTACTCAACAGAAGTGAAAAGATGCTCTTGTCATGTAGCTATGATGGAGTCATCTTAAAATGGATTGTAGGCAATGGTTGCTGTGGTAAATTAGATAGTAAACAATTCGGACTAATGAAATTGTTAGCAGCTAGTGAAGAAGAAGTCATTACAGCTGGATTTGACAACAAGGTATGTAGGTAACTGAGAAAGATGAACATATTTATTATTTATAATTTGGGCTTCCAAAACCTTTTAGCATATCAACGGCCATTATAGATGTGCCTCTTGCTTCTTTGTCACTATCAGAAAAAAGTAGCTTGGTTTTGTTTCAATTTGTAAATAATAGTTTCCTTTAATTTTAAAGTATTTTAATGTGCAAATTTTGAAATGAAGGTAAGGAGGGTTCCTCTGCAAGAGGCGAATTTCGGAGCTCCTGAGCAAATTGATGTTGGCAGTCAGCCAAAAGACTTGAGCCATGCCCTTGATTCTCCTAAACTTGCTTTGGTAGCAATTGAATCTGGGATTGTTTTGCTTAACGGTTCAGAAATTGTGGCCACTCATAACCTGGACTACACTGTGACTGCTTCTGCAATTTCACCTGATGGAAGTGAAGCAATTGTCGGTGGCCAAGATGGTAAGTTGCACGTATATTCTGTCTCAGGAAATACACTTACAGAAGAGAAGGTCCTTGAAAAACACCGAGGTGCTATCAGTGCAATAAGATATTCTCCAGATGTTACCATGTTTGCTTCAGCTGACTTGAATCGAGAAGCTATTGTTTGGGACCATGACTCTAACGAGGTAATTTGAGCCCAAAACATTAGTTACGTTTATTGTAAGCATTTTAAGTTGGATGATTGGATTTTCTCATACCAACACGTTTTCTTTTTGAAATACTCCTCTAGTCCTTAATGTGATATCTAATTAACTAACTTGAGAAAATTAAGGATGCTAGTTAAGTTAGTTCATATGATATGTTTTTTCTAAAACACCCTAATCATCTTCTTTAATTCCCTTTCTCCCTCCCATACTTGATTATTGTTGAGGAAATATCAATAGGGTTATTTTGGGAAAATATCGATAGAAATGTGAAATAAATCTTACATTTAAGACCAACATTGACTCTCAAATTAGGTCCTACACTAAGAACAGGAGAAAGTAAGAAATATAGTAAAATTATGTTTTTTGATTTAGAGTACATTAATTATAAAGTTACCTAAAAAGATAGGTATGAGTATAAACATTATCCATGTTATGAAATGGTTAGATTGAATAGGTCCTTTCCTTGAGCTAGCATTTGACTTGAAAAGTTATCTCCTGTAGATGAAGCTTAATAACATGTTATTTCACACTGCACGTATTAACTGCTTAGGTTGGTCACCTGATAACACCCTCATAGCTACTGGGTCACTGGACACGTGTGTCATCATATATGAAATTGGAAAGCCAGCATCAAGCCGCAGAACCATAAAAGGAGCTCATTTAGGTGGAGTCTATAGGTTGGCTTTTATTGATAACGATAGTGTGGTCAGTTCTGGAGAAGATGGCTGTATTTTTGTTTGGAAATTGGCTTCAGAATAAACTTAGCTTCAGAACAACTACTAGTATCCTACCTTACAAACACATGCTTCAGTTTTTTGGGTAAGAAATATGTGGTTTTTCTGTCTTACGTTTTGATGTTCGATCTTCAACGGTCTGCCCTGTTAGTTGGAAGAAGATTAGAGGTTACACTGTACTTGTGCTGTGTCTTTATAGACATATCTTAGGATTCAACCATCATTCTGTTGTCCTTTAAAAGCAGCTCCTCTTTATTGCCATAGAAGATGGCAATGTTTTCAAGGGATAGAATGAATAGAGTGACAAGCAATGGAGGTCAAAAGAACATTACAGTATTGACTTACTCACTAAGATGATGTACCCAGCAGATCAATGCAGAGGAGAAGAGATCCCTTTTATATATTAAATCTATATGTATCAGTAGCTTAGCCGAGCCACGTTTGTTTTTGGCTTCTTTCTTAAATCACGGTTCATATGAACAGTGCCAGCTTGCCTCTGGCTTCGTGCAATACACGTGAATCACCATGTGCCCCTGAGCCTGCTTTATTTAGCACCCTTTACATCCCACCAGGTCTATTTGCGTCGGTCACCGTTTGTTTTCTGCACGTGGGTCTCCATTTCCACTCATTCCCTGATTGTTGTTCAGCACTTCTGCAACATCAAAGAAAGCTTCTGCAATTCCCAACTAAATGGCTGGTTTAAGGGCACATATTGCTATAATAAGCCAATTTCCGGATTGCTTTCCTAGGAAGTATGCATGTCCGTTCAGGTTTATACTATTATATCTATATATAGTTGATGATAGTTGATCCTTTGCATTGTCCAGTTTGATCTGCAAGAATGGAGGTCTAGCGGTTTGAGTGATGTATTAAAAAAATAAGAGGGATCTAGGAGAGAACCCAAAATAAGAGGGATTTTCAGGCGGGTAATTTGAGTTTTAAATTTTGAATTATATCTATTTATAGTTGATGATAGTTGATCCTTTGCATTATCCAGTTTGATCTGCAAGAATGGAGGTCTAGTGGTTTGAGTGATGTATTAAAAAAATAAGAGGGATCTAGGAGAGAACCCAAAATAAGAGGGATTTTCAGGCGGGTAATTTGAGTTTTAAATTTTGAAATCTTCCACCTTTCTTCTTTTATCCTTTCAAAGTCTACTTTTCTCCGGATGCCCCTCATCTATGCTTGCGGAGGCTTTCCATGTTCCTCTTCACTATTCATCTCTCTTTGCCTCACCGAACACACCATCAACGCTGGGATCTCCAATTTGACCTAGATGCATTTGGAGCTTCAACTGTTCCTTTTTACACCTTTGCATCTCCAGTGGAGCTTTTGCGTTCTAGCTCATTTTTTGATGTTTGCTTCTTCACATGTCTCTCGGTTGGTTCTTCTTCTAGCATATAGGTGCTGTGGGAATTTTTTTTTTAATTTTCCTTTTCTTTTACCTGCGTTATGCTTTGCTTAATTCCTAAATGATTTTGTTGTACTCGTCAATGTGTTATCCTATTTCGTGGTCTACTGTGTGGCTTGAATTTTCTTGGATCATATTGGAATTCTCTATGAAAACTTATAGTGGTTTTTGTTTGTTGAAATTTCAACTGTTATCAACAATAAACTTAGAACAGTATATAATTATTTAAATTTTAACCGTTAACTGTAATAAAGCTTAGAACTGTAAATATTTAATTGTTGTGGAAATTTCCCTCTTCTTACAGCTGCTGTGAGAAAAGAAATTGCAGATGAAACAGAGCGTGTTATTGGAAAGACAAAGCAAATTTCTAACATTCCAATTCACTTCAACATATATTCTCCTTATGGTTTGTAACGGCATTTCACCCTGATAATATTATAAATGCAATGCTCGCAATATTATGTTCTCTTGCCCTTTCCTATCAGATTATCAAAGTAATATCACCCACCAAATCACTATTGTGGTTAATTTGTTTGCTAAGGTGATATTGTAGACCCTGACCGTGTTTTAAATTTTAACTGCTATTAGTTTCTACAGTTTTTATTACGTAAAAGTTCTATCTAATCTCAAGTTCTGGAGGAAAAGATTTTGTGAGGATCTTATTAAGGATGATTGTATACCTAGCAGTAACAATTTTTTGTTTGGATGGATAGCTTTGATATAGTTTGCAGCTGGCTTCAGATCTGTCTGTTAATTTTTTGCCTCGGAAAATTATCACATTGCTTTAAAACCAAACACAATTTTGCTAAACATGACTCAAATGGTTTTATTAGCTGCAGAATGCTATGTTTTTTCTTTTACACTACACCCTCATTGGCATGAGAAATACTTATTTTTCCTCCACTAATAATGCCTTCATGGCTCCGTATGCAGTTGTAAACTTAACACTTGTAGACCTTCTTGGACTGACCAAGGTTGAAGTAGGTAAATTTCAACATATGTTTGAGTATATATAGTCAAATCAAGTGGCCGTTTTTTTCAGAGCAATCACTAGAATTTCATTTTGGTTCTCAGCTTATTTTTCCCTAAATCAAGAGTCTATTGGGCTCGTGGAACTACATTCATGATGGAATCGCACCTATAATGTTCCCTATTGCTAATGGAACTTTCCTGGTTTCATATAATGTATACAACTGTTAAGTTGGTATAGTCTTGTGCTGCATTGCATTTTAGATATTGATGACTGAGTGATTAGTTTCTGGGCAGGGAAAATTTTATGACCGTGTGCCTAGGATTTCAGGCTGATATTGACGGGAGAGAAAATTGTGAAGTAAGGACATTGTTGTCGGAGAAAGTTTCCCTTGAAAATGAAATTCAGCTTATGGATAAAAAACAGAATGTTTTAAAAAATTCAGTATTGGCGTTTGTGGAGGAAATTCTCAAAGATCTTAATAATTCCAACTCAGGTGATATTATTTTCCTTTCATCTCTATCAACTTGCTATGTCATTGTTGACGTCAGAGTTACAAGAAGGAGTTCATAACCATTAATTCTCTCTTTTGATGCCTTTCTTTGATTGTTTGTGTCTGGAATCATTTCCTGGACTAATATTTGAACTATATTTTACATACAAGGCTTTCTGGGAATTCTTTTTGCTTTTTATTTGTGTTCTTATTTCGGGTCAAGTGATTTTGTCATGATTACTTTATATTTATTTGGTTCATATTGTTCCTTAATGAGGAGTACTTGATATGATGTCATCTGTAAGTAATCAAAAGACAGAAATTGACCTCCAGGAGGTCAGGACAAGAGTAATATTGCACAGCTTTTCTTTCCTCTTATCTTGAGAGCTGGACTGCAAGTTCATAACAACTTAACAGTAGCTTTTACTCTTCAATTTTTTTGGCCTAAGTGGATGATATAAATATCAAGTTATATAGAAATATATACACGAATCTCCTAAAGACTTTAGGAAGTTAGTCTAATATGTGATCTCAAAATATGTATAAATTTATCTTACATCCTTAATGAAAAAAATTCAAACTTTAATGCTACAACTACAGGTATTTATCATCGTCCAAGGAGAAAATTTAGTTTTTATTAACTAACAAGGCTTTAATTATTGTGGCACAAGTCTGCCTGCATGGCAGGTTGCTGGAGTAAGTGACGTGGTACCAACGTAGCATCTTAAAGTAGGTCACCTTTTCCTGCAGAAATTGGAAAAACTGAATTACTATGGATGTTCATATTCATATTTTATCTGAACGTTTATGCTGAGTTGTGGAATTCAATTTCTTGAGTATAAGATGAGTGTTAGATGTGACTTCCCATGCTTTAGTCTCCTCTCCTGAATGGACAGTGATGTATTGCAACCTTTGCTTCCCCTTCCCATAGCGTTTGAAGTTGAGATACAGAGGAAGAACTGGGAGAATGAGAAATTGCTCAATAATGCCTCATGGCTCTGTATGCAGTTGTAAACTTAACACTTATAGACCTTCCTGAACTGACCAAGGTTGCAGTAGGTAAATTTCAACATATGTTCGAGTATATATAATCAAATCAAGTGGCCGTTTTTACAGAGCAATCACTAGAATGTCTAATGGTTGATGAAATTTTGGCCTTTTTTACAGATGGACAACCAAATAGTATTGTTGAAGATATTGAAAACATGGTTCGATCTTATGTTGAGAAGGTAATTTGTACGCTTGGTATAAATGGCAAGATGAAGTAATCAAATATGATTAAAAATGTTATTGCACAAGTCAAAAGGCTCTGGCTTAGTGACATTGTCATCTTTGGACTGAAGAATTGGATTTTGAATCACAGTCAGCCAAGATTAACCCAAAAAACCTGTTTTTATTAAATGAGCATGAGATAAAGAACTAAAACTGTAACTAAATGAAGGTTTTAAGAGGAGGATGATCTATTTCTATTAAGAAAGAAAGAATAATCCTAAAGGGGGTTCCTTTCTTTGCTAGGTATCCTATGTCTATGGATGTACGTCATCAAGTTAAATATAAATATGAAAGTTTAATATGTATAATACTGGCTCTATCCCTCTTATTCGCGTCAAAATTGAAGAAAGTGGGTAATTTGGTTTGTTTGAATTGGTTTCTAATTTACCATTCTATGTCAATATACATTAGTTCTTATCAGGGTTTGGGATACAAGAAAAATTGGGCGCAGCTTCTCTCCCTGGCGCCTCCATTGCGGATAAACTTCACGCGTTTGAAGTATGGGGAATGGAAAGAAGGGACATGTGACTGTGAGGCGTTAAAGTAAATGGGGAGTTGCAAATTTTTTTTGCTTTTTGTCAGGTAAAATTAAGGAGAAGCAAATGGTGGATGGAGTGAGATTGTATGGCCCCACCAAATTTCAACTGCAAAGTGATCTTTTTATTCAAAACTAAATTTATTTATGAATAATTAAATACTCCTAACGTTTTACATAATAAAATTATTTTTTAAAAACTCATTTAAAACAATTAATAAGTCCTATTAATTCCAAACTTTATAAAAATATAACCCACATCCCCAATGAAATAAATAGATATAATCATCCTTTGATAAATGATACTCTCTATTGATCTAACAAATCAATTTCTATAAACTTATTTTATGATTCTTATGAAATTTATATGGTTTAGAGTAGCCAATTGATATGTTAACATAAATTTTATGATTCTGATAAACCTGATTTTTATTAAATCAGTTGCTCTACACTTAATTTTTATTCATATATGAAATCAGATTTAACATAATTTTTATGATTCTAATAAACCTGATTTTTATTCAGAATCATAAAATTTATGTTAACATATCAATTGGCTACTCTAAACCATATAAATTTCATAAGAATCATAAAATAAGTTTAGAGAAATTGATTTGTTAGATCAATAGAGATTATCATTTATCAAAGGATGATTATATCTATTTATTTCATTGGGGATGTGGGTTATATTTTTATAAAGTTTGGAATTAATACGACTTATTAATTGTTTTAAATGAGTTTTTAAAAAATAATTTTATTATGTAAAATGTTAGGAGTATTTAATTATTCATAAATAAATTTAGTTTTGAATAAAAAGATCACTTTGCAGTTGAAATTTGGTGGGGCCATACAATCTCACTCCATCCACCATTTGCTTCTCCTTAATTTTACCTGACAAAAAGCAAAAAAAATTTGCAACTCCCCATTTACTTTAACACCTCACAGTCACACATCCCTTCTTTCCATTCCCCATACTTCAAACGCGTGCCGTTTATCCGCAATGGAGGCGCCAGGGAGAGAAGCTGCGCCCAGAAAAATTATATCTGTATGACACTTTCTCTAAATTTGTTACTTTTCTTATGCTCATTGTGAGAGCAACATTGTTTAATGCAATGTGGCAATAATCAAATTGCAGTTATTGAAACTACAGTAGTTATAGTTTTTTTGACAAGTTGTTTATGTTGGTATGTTTTATCATTGATACTCATTGAGTTTCTTATTTTTTGATGTCGGGGTATCACTATGTCTTATGTTTCTTTAGATCTTTGGTAGGCAAATAAATGGATGATATGTTCTTGCCAAGTATTGTTTATCTTGAAGTTGAAAGAGTTCTTGTGACTCAACTTGAGAATCTTCAGAAGGATGCTTAGGATGCAACTCCTGAGAATTTTAAGAATAACATTGGCTTTGAATTGTTACAAATGGCACAAAACGTGGGTGCAAAGTGCACTATGTAGGGGTATCACTGTGTCTTGTGTTTCTACATTGTGTGCTGCAAATTCCAATGCCATTGAGGATAGCACTCTACCGCTTGCGTGGGTGCAGACTGCACTATGTATATACTTTAGATTAAAAAGACAAGATACCTACTTAATAAATGCTCACGTTTTGTGCCATTTGGAGAGGTTTCCTTTCTGATTCTTGGTGATGGCTGTAGCTCTAGGAATCTTGAACCTATTGAAGAGCATAATGCTTTTAAAGCACCTCTAAGACTCAAAATTGAAAAGACATTTCTCTAAAACAATATAAAATTTGTCAAAAATCTTATTGCCACTATCTAGAGGTTTATATTATAATGAATTTGCACCATAGTTGGAAATTGTTGAATCATGTGAAAGCATTATCAAGCTAAATGCATATTTGAGAGAAAGAAGAGATGATGTCAATACTGGTGTACCTGAGAGAAATTAATTGATGCATGGGACCATTTTTATTGCAGTGAATATTTTGTGTAGTTAAATGCTTCTTGCATCAAAGTTCTTCAAATGTAAGATGATTGGTTAATTCCATGAAGGAAGTTGCAGCGAAGCAACTTTTGAATGAGTTATCACCATCGCATTATTTTGTTTATGGAGGAATGTACTAACATTGTGTTGTTTTGGAGTGTTGGAGATTACAAGCAATTAGGCCTATTGGTTCCAATGAAGTGAATTCTTTCCTTGCATGTGTTAGTATAAATTTTTCATATTAGGATGCAGCAACGAGAAAACTCAGAAGCACGGGAGAGAGAATGACGATTCATTTGATTGTTGTGGTGCTAATTAACTTAATGTAAACTTTCGTATATGGTCTGACCATTTATTATTGCATTTTTCTTCAAGCAATCGTGTAAATTCTTTTAATAGAAATCCTTAGGTCATATGACCCTAAGTGAAAGAAGAATAATATGAAAAAGTTGAGTTAAAAATGTCTAACTTTGAACATTGTGAATTTGATTTATTTTAATATTTTCATTATTGCTAAGATTTTTATTGTAGATCATTAATGTAATTTAAATTGCATCACTATCTTCATTGATGACAAGTTAGATTGTAAGATTTTTATGCATGATTAATTTAATTTCTTATAATGTTAAAATTATTGAATTATTTTCATCTAAGTTAATGCTCGGAGAGTAAAAGCCATATTTATTGTTTACAGCTCATGTTAAAATTGTCACATTCAATGCATCACATATATGTAAGGCAAAGTTATTATTAGTTTTCGGAAAATATACCACTCATTTTTTTTTTTGAATGAAACTACTCACATTTTTTGGTTCAAAGATATGTTGAAAGATATTGATGTAATGACAAGTCTCTTAATATTATATTCAAACCAGAGAGGATTTTTTTCTTTCAGAAATTGTGACAATAGCAAATCAATGTGTTAGTAGCTAGAATAATAATTAATATATTGAGTATATGTATAACACGTATCGCGTGGGGAATTAATGCTTGTTATAGATAATACAATAAAAAATTTGCTTAATACTATTAGAGGGGGACTTGGATTTTATTTTGAACGATTCTTTGCATATTTATTGACTGTTAAGCATATTTATCGGAAATAGATCGGCTATTGACTCAGCGTAGGTCTTAATCCTGCTGTTCCATGGTCTAATTACTAGGTCTTTGATTAAACTGTTGAACTGGTAAAAAATTAAAAAAACAATATTATAAATGTCGAAACAATGTTAAATTCAGAAACTTTGAATCATATACAAGGAAGAAAGTGGCACTTTGGCAACTTGAAAATTGAAACCATAAATTCTAACATAATTCAGTCCCCGGGTTTGTTAAAATCTTATCAGTTCGTTTTGGCCATAAAACAGTTGAATCAAATGCCTGAACTGGCCTCGACTCTGTAATGGTTATTGCCCTGACAATCATTTATGGATTTAGACCCTCACGTGACTCTCTCGTGAGACCAAAAATGGAGTATGGACAAATTTTAACTTGAGTGTGGTGGGTCTCACTTGGATGGATCCCACAGGATTGCATTAAATTATTACTAGTAATTCCAAAAACATTGAAGTTTGACCTGAATGGTTGAAGAACTGAGCATAAGAAGGGTATGAGAGGAAGGAGAAAAGCCATTTGCATTTTCTCTGGTTTTCTGTTACAGGATTCGCCTAGAACTTTAGCTTGTTTTTTGGTCAATTTGAATGGAGAGAAAAGTTAGGGAAAAATAGGGGTTGTGATTTTTTTCCCCCCACTCTTTGAACTGGCTCCAGAAGTCCCATTCAATTTGTTAATTTATGAAGATAGATGCAATGAAGATATAAAACATGAATAGACAGTTAAAAAAGCTATATTGGGTTTTGAATTCTGAAACCTTGAGGAAGAATAATGTTATGGAGATTTTATTTTTATTTTTTTTTAGCCATTTTCTTTTTTAATGAAAATTTTATGATTATTGTATCCTCCATGTATTTGGCAGGTGGGTTAATTATGCGATTTAGTGCTCGTTTAGAATAACTTATTTTTTGACAATAAATGTTTATAAATCGTGATTTACGGTATACGAGGTAAGTATTTGAGAGGAGTTTTATCTTAACTTACATAATAAGTGTTTATTCTTAAAAAAATAAGCTAATCCAAATATATTTTTGCATGAAAAATATTCTGTCAACCAAGGCAATCAAATGCTAAAAGCAGCCTCATATAAAGGCAAGAGACTCTTTTTCCTGGCTCCATTAGCTATCACAGGGTATCATTGTTAGTATAATTAAGAACATTAAATATTTTTGTTTTTGGACTTATTTAACAGATAAAAAGTTATCTATTCCTGTTGAATTTTTTAATTTGTGTGTTTAGAACTTTAGATTCACTTATTTGATTTTTTGAGGGAATCAACTTCTATGAGCCTATCAAAGTAAGTTTTATTTAAATTAAAATGTCTTAAATAATTATTAATACAGTTCAGAAATCAAGTTTGGTAATTTTCTACTTTTTAGTATATATATAAAAATCACCCAAATTCTAAAATCCTCCTAATAGTTAAAAAAAAGGTTATAATATTGATTGTAAAACATTTTATTCTTTTTTAACATTTTCACGGCTAAGATTGAATTTAAAAAAATTCTGAATACACACAATTCCTACCCAAGAACTTATTTCGCAAAATTGCACCTTAATATAATGCTCTATTAGTGTATGTACACAAGTACGTATAAATATAAATGAAAATCTACCGGCAAAAAAATAAATAAATGAAAATCGCTACAAATATAAAATAAGGGAATACTATGATGCCAAGTCCAAATTAAAACTATTAAAATTAAAAGTAAACTATAAATATATTCATATCAAGAAGAAAAAGTTTGAATTTTTGTTAGCTAAATCAATGAAAAAGGCGTAGGCCGCATGATGATGAACCGTTCCACTATGAGCAGAAGAGGTGTATTCTTTTGATGCCATTATTTTGTTCTTGGGACAGAGAGAAACTGTGTGTGTGTGTTGGAGTTTTAAATTGCGCCGTAATTAAATTATTTTATTCGTATCTTTTATATTTAAAAAAATTACACTCAAGTTTAAAAAAAATACCCCTTAAAATTATAAAATAAAAAAATAATTCTATTAATAATCCCATGAGTTATCGATAACTCTAAAAATGAATATTAATAATTTCATGAAACCATTTTTTTATTTTATAAGTTTAAGGGATCATTTTTTTTATTTTTTGTTTATAATAAAACTTGAGTGTAATTTTCCTTTATATTTTTGGTAGAATCTCTCCCCTTTATTGGCATTTGTCTTGCTTACCTACTATACTCCTCACTACAATTCACAGAGTTGGAAAAATTAATTCTTTTGTATAGTTTTGACTCAATTATAACTCAGTTACTGTATTTTGACTTGATACAACTCAGTTCCTATAATTTTCATTTGGTTGTAACTCAATCCCAGAATTTTCACTCACTGTAGCTCAGTCCTTATAATTTTAACCATTTTATAATTTAGTCCTTATATTTCAGAAAACAAAAAATATATATATAATAAAGGCCAGTAACTAAACTATGAAATGGTTAAAACCATAGAAATTGAGTTCTAGTAAGTTAGTTCAGATACAATTAAATAAAAAATATGGAGACTGAATTACAATCGAACCAAAACAATAACAACTAAAAGCTTAAAGTTGGTATAAACAATTGTTTCTTAAATTTTAAACTCTGAATAATCTCTCAAAAAAAATAAAAGAAAATATGACTCCATCTCACAAGACAACACCCCAACATAGGGCTATAAAGCAACCGTTATAGCCGTCGTCTATTTCAAATTCTTCACACCAGAGATGGCTTCTATGATATAAGACATAAAAACTTGCAAATAAATGCACACACAAAAAAAAAAAAAACACACACGCACAAACACACATGTATGTTTACAAAACAAAACAAAAAAGTACACGTGCATGTATACCCATATTGATATTTGGATTCTGGGAAGTCTCACTCAAAAATATATGATTTTTTTTTTTAAAGAAGTCATTCCTTTAAACTGATCCTCATATCAATAATTAAATGTGCCATACTTTTCATTATCTTTTTTAGTCATTTCAAACAAAATTACTTTTTTATTCTTTGACTGTAAACATAAACTAAAAACAGTTAAAGATAAAAAAAAATTAAATATTTGCTTATGTATATATAGAAGAGAAAAGTAATACTATTAAATTTTTTTTATTTTTAATTTAAAAGTTAAGATGTTCATTGGATCATAAGGCCATGTGCTTGTGTGATAAATATAATTGATATTATACCATATACACAAATTAACCATCATAAGTACATAATTAGAAATTTTTTTAGTAAATATGTCTTATTATAAAAAAGGTACATAATTAGAAAACCTGTAAACATTATAGCTCACCAATTTGGAATGTGGTCCTAATGTAATGCGTGGGTTACTTATAACATATCCCCTCATCTCTTATATAAGTCATATTTTAAAAGAAATTAATGCTCCTTTTTATATTATTTTGCATAAAATAAATTTTTAACTACCTTTTTTCAATTTTAACTTCCCATAAATTTTGATGTGCAGATAAAAAGGTGATATATGAGATAGAAAGTGTTTTTAAAAATCATGTATTGGGAAAAAAACTTAATAATATTAATGATTCAACTAATTGTCTTCAATTTTAATAGGAAAAATTTAATCTTTTTTTTCTTTACAATTTTGACTAAGTTAATACCTAGATTTTAACCGAATACAACTCAATTCTTATAATTTTTACTCAATCATAACTCTTTAAACTTTAACCCGATATAACTTAATTGATATAGTTTAACAGTTAAAATATTAATCTCTATATTTTTCTAAAAAAAATATAGATTTCATAAATTTTAGGGCTAAGCTTTTAAATAGTTAAACCCATATGAACTAAGTTCTAATAAGCTAAAATTTAGAAGCCAAGTTACAATTAAGTTAATTATATGGACTAATTTGTAGTGAGTCAGAATTTAAAGATGGATTACAGCCTAGTCAACATTATTGAAATCAAACGATCAGTATTTCTACTTTTAATTTTTTTTTTTTTAATTTGGATAAGATAGAAGCTATTTATATATCGTATAAATGATTTATATTTTAAACAAAATTGTTTGGAGTAAAAGTGACGTACTGAGGGAATAAGAGAAGCGGGAGTACTCCCAAACACGCGCGTGCGCGTCCACTTAACGTGCACCACTGTACCAAAAAAAAAAATCAAAAGCTCACATTGTCAACTCAACTGTTCCAAAGCGGCAAAGCCTGTTCACGAAAACAGGGAACTTGTGTCACTTTGTCTGCAATGTCTTTGTGAATTCCCAGAAGAAGAAAAAACCATAATCTACATATTAATACCTTAATTCTTATAAATAATGGCTCATCATTTTACTTTAATTCATCAAAACTCAAAAGGCAACAGAACACAACACTGAATTCTAATACTCGTCTTGTCTTATTTATACCATTAGTGCGTGTAAGCTCATATATAAATGACACCTCGTACGTTTAGTCTCGTGTGTAACTTCATACTATTATTGTTTGTCTCTTTATTTTAGAAAATACAGTTACTTCCAGTGTTTCTTTTTTGCCACTATAATTCAACAATTTTCAACTTTACTTCTATTTAATATATATTACTAAGATGCTATATAAAAATAAAATCAATACAATAATAAATAAAAGATAAAATTATATATTCATATAAAAAATTTCTCTGATTATCTAATAAATATAATAAAAATATTCTTCTCTCTCCAATAGAATCACAGGAGTATATTTCAATATAAATCCAAATATAGAGTTATTAATCCTCACAAACACTATGAATTGGAAGTCATTTTCTCTTCAGTCACGTTTTAGAGAAGCAAGCGATACTTCAAAAAAGGGCTAAATAAAGGCAACATCATCCACAAACTCACATCTACATTAAACAGAGAATATGATCCACAAACTCACGCCTACATGCATCTCTCACACACACTCTTTCCCCCTAAAAAGTTACAGTCAAAAGCATACAAGTTGGTTAAAAGCAAGCTAAAAAGGTCACTTTTCAGGTCAAACACTATGATCTCACTTGCTTTTTTTGCCTTCTTTTCTAACTTTTCAATAATTCTAGATCCACACAATCTATGATTTTTTTACATAACAGAGCAGTTGCTGTTAGTGTTGTCATCACTGAACATATCAGCTGCATAGTGATGATGATCTTCCCCAGAGTAATTAGGTAGCTGATAATGAGAGCAATTGACAATGGCAGGACTGTAATTACAATCATTATTACAGTTGTAGCTGTTGTTCCAGTAATATCCAGTGCTAGGGGGAACAAATGTAGCCCTCTGATACATCATCTGGGGTTGCTGCTTCGTGTTCATCATCAATGAAGATGGATGATTATTATTACTAAAACCATTCATGTTCACCATAAAAGAAGATGAAGATGGTGATGGGTATTGCTGATTTGTGTGAAAACCACCATTTGGGATTATTCCTGAAGAAGAGGGTCCTTGGAATTGGAATCCATGGTTGTTGGACTGAACTTGAAATCCTCCAAATCCAGAATTGTTTGCATTGTTACTATTTCCGTTAAAACCAGCAAGACTCGTCATAGAACCTATGTCATTTGTGACCGTTCTGGGTTCTCCAAGACTGAGACTTTCACTACCCAGATTGGCATTACTGTTTATTTTCAGAGACGCCATGGATTTTGGCTCAAAGCTTACTTTCTTGCCACCACCACTGACATTATTGTTGTTGTTGTTGTTTGCCATGCCTCCATTGTTGAAAGAAGCAGTTTGATTCATAGCTCCACCATTTTTCTTTGCATTCTTTGCAGCACTAGCTGCTTGCTGCTGCTTCATCAAATTCAGTTGATTAGCCTTCTCACTAATGAACCTTAACCCATCATCATCTTCAGCGTCTTCATCGTAGTCTTCTTCGAACAACTCATCATCTTCTTCAGAACCAAAAGCAGGGAACTTAAATTTCTGCTGGTTGTTGTTGTTAACCTGTCCTTGCTGCTGCTTTTGGCCTTTCTGTTTCTTCTCATTATTCTTGACACAGTTGTTATTATTGCTCATGTTGTTGTTGTTCTGCTTCTGGTTCTGGTTTGTTTTCTGTGACCAAAGTTCTGCATATTTACCAGCTCTCATAAGTTTCTTGATCAATGTCTCAGAATCAACACTTCCTGAAACTGTCACTTTCTGTTGTTCTGCATCTAACTGAATCTGATAAACGCCTGCAAGTAAAACACAATGTCCCAAAAACGCAAGTTTGAAGTTCAAAACCATACACCATACTCTCTATAGAGATGTTTCATAACCTTTACTAATTATGCACAATATGGACCAAGTCAAAATGGGTACAAATTATGCACAATATTCTTTTTTTTTTTTTTTGGGACTAATGCAGATACCGTCACTAATTTACGGTATGCTTGTTGCATTACAAAAATGTGGCATGCAATGGCTTTCATTAAACAGAGGAAACTATTATTTTTACCATTTCCGTACAAATTCTTCTCAAGCAGACATAGAAGCAAACATTTTGCAGACAAGGAAAAAAAATAAAAGAACAGTAAATACGAAATAGTAAGGACAATACTTGAAATGGAAAAAACAAGGAAAGAAGAGAAGAAAGTGAGGACCTTCAATTTTCTGAAGTAGTTTCTTCACTTTCTGCTTACATCCATCACAGTGAATGTTCACTTTGAGAACACATGTCTGCAGGGGGAAGAAAGAAAAAACAGAGCAAAAAACAAGAAACTTAGGAAATAAAACAAGAAAGATTCTTGAGGAAAAGAGGAAAACCCAAGTTGAAAAAGGTTAAGAAAAGCAAGTACCTGGATTTTGAGGAGCTTAAAGTCGCCGTCTTTAGTCATTTTCTTCAGTGATCTTTGGAACAAAACAGGTTTTTTCGTTAGCTTCTCTTTCTCTCTCTAGAGCTGTGTCTTGGAACCAAAGAATTAGGCTATGGGGAGTGGGGGGTAAAAGTGGTTGAATTTTGAGAGTTTCCATGAATTTTATAGACTCTAAAATTCTTACCGGCTACCTAGCTAGTTTGCTTGCCATGCGAGCTGCGACACTCTTTTTCTTTCTCAAAAGAAGACAAAACAAGGGCACATGGGTTTTCCCCTAAATTTAAAAATAAGTGCCTTGTAACTAGAGCCGGGAAAACGGGCTGAGCCCGTCAGACCGGCCCTTTTAGGCCCTGGTCCTTCAAGGACCGGGCTTGTAAATTATAACCTTAAAAAGAAGTCGGGCCTAAAAAGGCCGGCCCTGGAGGGCCTCGGGCCGGCCCTTTAGGCCCGTTTATTTTTTATTTTTCTTATTTGGAAAAGAACCATGTTACATTTTTGAATTACTTTATTGAATTTATATATCACTCTGTCCTCATATTGTATAAAATATGATTTTTGAGTATATTGTTTTGTCTAATTGAATCATATTATGATTTTTGAGTAGGATTTTTGAGTATATTGTTCTGCCTATTTAGACTAAAATCATATTATATACTATTCTGCCTAATAGAGTGTGATTTTTTATAGAGGTTGTGATTATTTGACTATTTGAACCTACTGCTCAAAGTGAAACACAATCAAATGTCATTGAAATTGATGATAGTGGCGAAGAAGGTGAAAATGATAGTCGTCATACTCATGTTGTTTAGATGTTAGAGTATTTAGCTTCTTGCCTTCTTATACTTTGGCCTTTGTGTAAGTTATTTATGGACATGATTTTATCTTTGATTATACATTAGTAACTGTGTTTGTTTGTTGCAAGAGACGTGTTATTTAAACCTTAATGTTGACAACATTTATGCATTAAATTAAAACTTTAATCGTTGTTATTTACTAATTATATCTCTCTGGGGAAAATATGCAGGAAAAATAGTTAAATATTGTGAAAAGGATTTCCCGACCCTGCGGGCCGGGCCTAGAAAAACTGTAATTTTTCTGACCCAGAGCCCTTTAGGGCCGGCCTTATTAGGCCCTGGTCCGTCAAGGGCCAGCCCTGTAAGGCCGAGCCGGCCCTGATTCCCAGCTCTACTTGTAACCCTCCCACCTCTCACGTTTTAGGGTAACCGTTTGGATCTAAAAAAGCTCATCTGAAGATTAAAAGTTCTAAAAACTTATTTGATGTGTTTGGAAAAGTTTTTAGGATAGTTGAGCTTATGAAGTAAATGTAGTTTTTATGAGAAGCTCATCCAAGTTACTTCTCTCAACTTTTATGGAAAAAAAAAGTCACTTCTGACATCACGAATCCTAACATAAATCACATCTACAAAACTCCTTTTTTTCTATAAGACTTTTCCAAAAGCTCATCCGCAAAAAAAAACTCCTTCTCCACCGCTAATCCAAACAGGCATTTAATTTGTTAGTGTTTGTTTAAGATAGTTTATTTTTTATTTATAGGTATTTATAATTTATGATTTACAATATATAAAGTAAATATATGAAAGGAGATTTATCTCAACTTATGTAATAAGTATTTATTTTTTAAAATTAAGTTATTTCAAACACCCACTTAAGTGATGTTATTTTAGAAACTTTTTTCTCTTTCGGTAAACTATTACATATTTATCTCGTAAATTATAAAAATTATTTTTTAAAAGTTAATCTAAATACACACTAAATTTCTCTATTAAAACATTATTTTAACTTTGTGCTGTGTAAGAATATAAAAATTAAAAAACTATATTATATTTTAAGTCTTTTATTAGTAAATTATAATATGGATAATATTTTTAAAAAATTCATTTATTTCATTATGTAGCTTATATTATGGATGAAAACATTATATTATTTTAACTTTGTGCTGTGTAAGAATATACAAATTAAAAAACTATATTATATTTTAAGTCTTTTATTAGTAAATTATAATATGGATAATATTTTAAGAAAATTCATTTATTTCATTATGTAGCTTATATTATGGATCAGAATATTATATTATTTTAAATTTGTGCTGTATAAGAATATACAAATTAAAAAACTATATTATATTTTAAGTCTTTTATTAGTAAATTATAATATGGATAATATTTTAAGAAAATTCAGTTGTTTCACTATGTAGTTTATATTATGGATCAAAATTATTTTTCTCACCAAAAGGAGTATACTATCATTAGTCCTTAATTAGGAAATAAAATTATAAATTTCGGAGATAAAATAAATAAGGTGTGAGTCCCTTATTTAACTCTTATATTTAAATTTGGAGATAATCTATCTAGAGTTGGGAATCAGAACCGGCCCTTGCCGGGCCAGAGCCTAATAGGGTCGGCCCTAAAGGGCTCGGGGTCAAGAAAATTGCAGTTTTTTAAGGCCCGGCCCGAGAGCATCAGGGTCAGGGTCGGCCCTAAAGGGCTCGGGGTCAAGAAAATTGTAGTTTTTTAAGGCCCGGCCCGAGAGCATCAGGGTCAGGGTCGACCCGCAGGGCCGAGAAATCCTTTTCACAATATTTAACTATTTTTCCTGCGTATTTTCCCCAGAGAGATATAATTAGTAAATAACAACGATTAAAGTTCTAATTTAATACATAAATATTGTCAACATTAAGGTTTAAATAACACGTCTCTTGCAACAAACAAACATAGTTACTAATGTATAATCAAAGGTAAAATCATGTCCATAAATAACTCACACAAAGGTTAAAGTATAAGAAGGTAAGAAGCTAAATACTCTAACTTCTAAACAACATGAGTATAATGACTATCATTTTCACCTTCTTCGCCACTATCATCAATTTCAAGGACATTTGATTGTGTTTCACTTTGAACAGTAGGTTCAAGTAGTCAAAGAATCACAACCTCTATCAAAAATCATACTCTATCAGGCATAATAGTATATAATATGATTTTAGTCAAAATAGGCAGAACAATATACTCAAAAATCATACTCAAAAATTACAATATGATTCAATTAAACAAAACAATATATTCAAAAATCATACTCTATACAATATGATGATAGAGTGACATATAAATTCAATAAGGTAATTCAAAAATGTAACATGGTTCCTGTCCAAGTAAGAAAAATAAAAAATAAACGGGCCTAAAAGGCCGGCCCGAGGCCCTCCAGGGCCGGCCTTTTTAGGCCCGACTTCCTTTTGAGGCTACAATTTACAAGCCCGGCCCTTGAAGGGCCAGGGCCTAAAAGGGCCGGCCCAACGGGCTCGGCCCGTTTTCCCGGCTCTAAATCTATCCATACATCTTTTTTCTAATACAATCAATCTAAACACACTTATATATATCTAAGACATCATCCAAATGCGATTAACAATCAAATACTCCCTCCGTTCCTAATTATATGACATGTTTACCTAACTTTGGAGAAATTAAGGATAGTGGTTAAATTAGTTGATCATATTTATTTTCCTAAAATACACTTATTTAAAATTTTAAATGGCATCCAATTACGTTGATTCTCTGTTTTTTCTTGTACCCCTCCTATCTCACACACGACTTCTCCAAGCTCTCACACAATCCGGTATCGTCAATCTCCCTCAACAACTTTTGATCTACTCTTATTAAATTATTAATGTGTTTAATTGTTATTGAAAAAGTATCAATAGGGGATATTTTGAGAAAAAATTGACAGAAATTAGAACTTTATCCTATAATTAGAACTAAAATCAACTCTCAAATGTTGTCCTATAATTAGGACCGGAAGGAGTATCTTATTAACAAGGTTTGCTAGTTAACAAGCAACACTTGAAAGTATTTCCCTTCTAAACCCTCAAGCACAAAATTGTCAAGACATGGAAGCTAAGACAAAACTGTAAGACAAATTTAAGTTTAACAAGGTTTTGAGTATGTATTTTGGCTCCTCTATTCTCCATGGATATGTGAAGTCAGATGAAGAAAGATTAAAAGAACTCTCAAGAAAATTACCAAATGGAACCCTTTGGTGTATTTGGTTTGAGGGAAGGCGGCACGGGAAATTACCATTTGGGCGGGTCCCCTCCAAAACTTATTCTAAACCCTCAACCCTTTAATAAAAAGGTAAATTTTGGAGAAAACCCGCTTAAAAAGATAATTTACCCCCTTCCCTTAATGTAGAGTTAGTTATTAATAAAGTATGATAATACTCCCTCCTACCTTATTTATAAACAATTCTCTCTCTCATAAGGTTGATCCCTTTTATAAACAATTTTCACTTTTTGTCTGAAAATGTAAGCTTCTCTTTCCTATTTTACCCTTATTAAATATCCATTATCTCTTACACTTTTTCTCTATTATCTCTCATATATTCTTTTCATAAATAGGGGCATAAATGGAAAAACATAATATTTTTTATACATTTATTATTTTTAACTTCTAATTTATTTTACACAATAAAAAAAATTATTTATAAATAAAACTGGAAGGAGTATTATACAATGCATGTAACTACCTTCAACTAATGAGTCAACAAGACTTGCTGTTATTGTATTCTTCACAAATCGATCTGTCTCTATCTTTTTACAGTGTCATTGGGTGGACAAAAAAGTACAGCCTGCATTCTAATTATAGCAGTTCCTCTTCCTCTATTTAATTTAATGTATGGCTTAATTGGGAAGTTATTATTGGTTTTAAATATAAAACTTATTTTATATATTTATCAAATTTTTTTTAAATTAATTCTATTGATATTTCCTCAACCATAACCAAATATGAAAAGAAAGAAAGAAATTAAGAAAGATAATTATAGTGTTTTAAAAAAAACATACTTTATAAATTAACATTAAGTGATTAGGTCTTATATTTAGAATTATAACTAATAATTCAAACTTTGAAAAGCAGAGAGGCGTGTCCTTGAGTGCAGTCTCTGTCTTAGAAACTCCTTCCCTCACAAGCTTTTCAATGTCCAGAGGTTTCGTGTTTCTTTAGAGTGCACTTCATTGTTCACAGCAAGAAGTAACAAGCTGATGTCACATTCTGCAATCTGGAAGCAGAAGCACCCAAAACCAGAGAGAAGCAGAGAGCAAAAGACGATGATACGTAAGGAACAGCTCATATACTTGAAGATTACTTAAGTAAATAAATAAATAAAATAAATTGCTACTCAGATTTCAAGGAGATATATATTGTATCAGTACAAACTTGCAGAAATGTAGATTTATTGCTCACTGCCTAGTTGCCTATAAAAGATGAAGAACAAAACATTATACAAAGGTAACATCAAGAAAGCAAGGTGAACCCTTTAGTAACATAATAACATCCATTGGATAAAGCCAGTCGAGCAGAAAAAATTGAATTCTAAATCCAATATTGAATTTTGATGTCCTTACAAGAAATCAGAAGCAGCTTCAAAAAGAAGGTAAGTGCAGCGAAAAGAATAACCATGAAGGACAGATTATAATTACTCTATTTCTACATTCCCTCGCGGTGTTCTCAAGTTCTTTGCACACTGAAACAATAAGCATGGTTTGATTAGCTGCAACAGTGCGCCAAACACCATAAATTGGAAAATTACCTATGAAAATTTCAAAATTGTACAAAAATATCACAACCGTTGAGTCAACTAACATTAGATTGTTTACAAGACATGTCAGTCAAGAAAATGATACAAAAATATACATGAGGTTTTTTAAATTATACAAAAATATCACGGCCGTTAAGTTAACAAATATTTACACAGTATTTATGAGAAATCCCTATTTTATTATATATTTTCATATTTTATTTAGAAATTTTTGTCATAATAATTGAGTTTAAAATATTTCTTTTATAATTAAGTGTGATTAAATGTGTTTAAATGAAATTAAGGTTGAAAAAGAGCAAAAATGTCATATATTTTATTATTTTCCTTAATTGATTAATTTTTGAAATATAAGGTAATACATTTTGGGTTTATTTTAATTGTAGATCAGTTTTGGAAAAATTGCAGACAAGAACCCAGGATATTTTGGAAATTACAAGCGAAATGAGAAAGTACTCAGAGCAAATTACAAGAGAGGGAATAAAAGTTTTGAAACTTTTAGTTAAACTCACAAACGTTTTCAATTTTACAGTAAAGTCCCTCTTAAAAGAGTTTTCAAATCATTCACTTTAGTCCCTTGGTGTTTATGGAAGCTGAGCTGGAGCAGAATTAAATTAGAACGGAGAACGAGACAGCCGCAATGGGAGCTGGGAGGAGACGAGAGAGAGAGCAGAGGAGCGCTGCTTGAGACCTTCCCTTTCATCACTTTCACCTTCTGTTTCATTTCTCGCCGGCGGCACCATCCACCACCATAGCCGCCGGCGAGTCCATCAAAGCCACAGTGAGGTGTGTGGAACCAGAGGAGCTGCCGCAAGACATTGAAGGAGAGAGGAGCTACCGTCCTTCACCTCTTAACCACCATTATTGTCTACCTCCAGTTCTCCACCGCCGGCGACCTCCCTCAACCACTATAACTGAAACAGAACCATGCACGTTGAAACAGAGGACATAAACATGATGCATGCAATGACGATAGAAACAGGGAACGACGGCTGGGGGGTTGGTGACTGAGGGAGTTGTTGAGTACACCAACATTGAAACAGAGCATTTCCTTTCCTTATTTTAATAAGAAATGTATTAGTATAAATAGGTGTCATTTTTCATTGTAAAAACACATCGAGAATTTGAATAAACACATTTGAGATTGGTTCCTGAACCATTTTGGTATCAAAGCTGAGTTCTAAAGTGCCAGAGAACGAAAGAGTGAGGAGTGGGTGAGAAACAAAAAATGTGAGAAAAAGGGGGTGTCGGATTTTTACTCTCGAAGCATTTTTTGAAGAAACCGACCTTACCATCGTGTTCAGAAGGCTGAGAAACCTAGAAATAGCCTCGGTCACCGCCGTGAAACCGTTCCACACGCCTCCACGGACGTCGCCGGAATTTCACACAGTCACCGGAGTTCAGAGGCTGAAGATGATGACGTCATCCGCCACGTCATCCTGATCTGCTGCGTCATCAATAGGTCAGCCACCCGTTGACTGCCACGTGTCATAACTGCCACGTCAACAATCACAGTCAGCCCAACTTTCAGAAATTGCAATTTGACCCCTAAATTTGGTAAAAATTACAATTTTTCGCCCCAAAACATTCTGAAATTACATTTTGGCCCCAAATTTCTGCCAAAATTACATTTCAGACCCAAAAATTTCTGAAATTACATTTTGGTCCCTGATTTCTGCCATAATTACATTTTGGACCTCAAAACTTTTTGAAATTATATTTTGACCCTAGATTTTTGCTAAAATTACATTTCAGTCCCTGAAAGTTAAGAAATTACCTTTCACCCCATTTGTCCATAAAATTTCCAATTTTATCCCTTACTTTTCCATAAATATCAATCCTACCCTTCCACCCTATACCTAACCTCACAAGAACAATTTCAAAATGCCTCCAAGACGCAGAAACACACACGAGATTGAGATGGACGAGATGAGACGCCGGATACAGGAACTGGAAACCACTGTACAAACGCAGCAAGCCATGCTAGAATCTCGCAGTGAATATCCAGATGATTCAGATAATAATAGTTCGTCGTCTACTGACTACCGCTGCTGTCCTCAACAACAGCAATTCCGCCTTAATGACATTAAGGTAGACATACCTGAATTTAAGGGAAGACTTCAACCAGACGAATTCGTCGACTGGCTTCAAACCGTCGAACGAGTTTTTGAATATAAAGAAATTCCCGATGAGCAGAAAGTCAAAATTGTCGCCATCAAACTAAAGAAACATGCTTCCATATGGTGAGTAAATCTCAAGAAAAGGCGTGAAAGAGAAGGAAAAAGCAAGATATGAATGTGGGACAAGATGCGACGTGAACTCTCGCGTAAGTTTCTTCCCAAAAATTATTATCAAGATAATTTCCTTCAATTACATAATCTCGACCAAATGGTTATGTCTGTGGAGGAATATACCAGGGAATCTGAGAAACTTATGATGAAATGTGATATACAAGAAAGGGAAGAGCAAACAATAGCTCATTATCTCGGAGGGTTAAATATGAACATCGACTATCCAGTACAACTCCAGCAATACTGGACTCTGGATGACGTCATACATTTAGCCATCTGTATCGAGAAATAGTTGCCTAGAAGGCTTCCATACCAACCATCTTCCTCAACCAGAATTCCTTTTGATGGGCGTAAGCCACAAATGCATCATCCTAGCTCTTCAAGCGCGCCTCCACCAAAGGCTACTAGGGAATTCAACTCCAAAGCACCTAAGTGCTTCAAATGCCAAGGATTCGGTCACATCGCTTCTAACTGCCCTAACCGTAGAGTTGTCACTATTATTGAAGGGGAAGCTTCTGCAGTATTTGAAGAAGAAAAGGAGCCTATGCCTGAAACAGAACCAATATTTGATGACGAGCCAGTATTTGATGAGGAAGTTACTCCTGCTGATTACGGTGAATCACTTGTGATTAGGAGAAGCCTGCATACAATAATTGTGAAAGAAGAGCCTTGGCTATGTCACAACATTTTCCATACTCGATGCACTACTCAAGGTAAAGTCTGTGACGTCATCATTGACAACGGAAGCTGTGAAAATATAGTTTCCAACTATATGGTTAAAAAGTTGCATCTACAGACTCACAATCATCCGTGCCCTTACAAGCTCCAATGGCTTAACCAGGATAGCGAGGTAAGAGTTTCAAAACGATGCCTTATTACTTTTTCTATTGGTAAAAGGTATCATGATGAAGTTTAGTGTGATGTTGTTCCCATGGATGCTTGTCATCTTTTTTTGGGGAGACCTTGGCAATATGATCGACGCGTTCTATATGACGGTCACGCAAACACATATTTCTTCTAGAAGGATGGCGTGAAGATTCAGCTTGCATCTTTGCCACCCGATAAACACAATAAAGACAAAAGTGAGTCCAAACCATTGGTGTCTTTAGTTGAGAAGGTGACCAAAACAGAAAGCCAAGTCATGGGTTTTCTTTTATTGCTCGAGGCAAATAATGAAACTACCATTCCACCTGAAGTGCAGCCATTATTAGATGAGTTTCTTGATGTAATTCTAAATGAAATGCCGCCAGGATTACCACCCATACGAGACATTCAACATGCTATGGATTTCATTCCAGGAGCAGTAATTCCTAACCAGCCAGCTTATAGAATGAGTCCTCTAGAAAATGCTGAAGTTCAAAGCCAAATTGAAGAATTGCTGAAAAAGGGATTAATCTGAGAAAGTGTCAGCCCTTGTGTCGTACCTATACTCCTAGTCCCCAAGAAAGATGGAAGTTGGAGAATGTGCATAGATTGCCATGCAGTCAACAAGATCACAATTAAGTATCGATTTCCGATACTCAGACTTGATGACATGCTCGACCAATTATATGGCTCTACTACTTTCTCTAAGATTGACCTTCGTAGCGGATACCATCAAATCCGAATTCGCCCCGGAGATGAATGGAAGACAGCTTTCAAAACTAGAGATAGGTTGTACGAATGGAATGTGATACCATTTGGGTTGACAAATGCTCCTAGTACATTTATGCGCCTGATGAATCAAGTCCTTCACCCTTTCATTGGCAAGTTTGTTGTTGTTTACTTTGACGATATTCTTATGTACAGCAAAAGCCTAACGGAACATTTGGAGCATTTACAACAAGTGTTGCAAGTTCTTCGAGAGCAGAAACTTTATGCTAATTTGAAAAAGTGTACTTTCTTGACAAATGAAGTCATTTTTCTGAGCTATATTATTACTACAGAGGGTGTACGGGTTGATCCAAGCAAAATTGAAGCCATTAACAGTTGGACAACACCGCAATCCATCCAAGAAATCAGAAGTTTCCATGGATTAGCTTCCTTCTATAGGCGATTCATTCGAAACTTTAGTTCCATTGCCGCACCCCTCACGGATTGCATCAAGGGAGACAAGTTCCAATGGATAGAGAAAGCTCAGAAAAGTTTTGAAGAACTGAAGAAACGCTTGACAGAAACTCATGTGCTATCCCTTCCTAATTTTGACCAAGTGTTTGAGGTCAATTGTGACGCCTCTAACACTAGAATTGGTACCGTCTTGAGTCAAGAAGGCCATCCAATTGCTTTCTTAAGTGAGAAGCTTAATGATGCTAAGCTCAAATATTCTACCTATGATAAGGAATTTTATGCCATTGTTCATGCTCTACAACATTAGAGTCATTATCTCCTAAATAAAGAGTTCATACTCTTTTCTGATCATGAAGCCCTCAAGTATCTAAACTCTCAGCAAAAGATCAATCGTAAGCATGCGCGTTGGAGTGAAATCTTACAGTCTTCTCCGTTTCTGATAAAACATAAGGCTGGAATTTTGAACTCAGTAGATGATGCTCTTAACTGCCGTCATGCATTACTATCAACAATTCAAGCCAAAGTTGTTGGGTTTGAATGCGTCAAGGAGTTGTACCAGGATGACCCAGATTTTCATGGAATGTGGGAGGCGACTGCAGGTCAACCTTTCCACCAATATTACAGACACGATGAGTTTTTATTTCGAGGTAAAACCCTGTGCATCCCTCAATGTTCTTTGCGGGAGACGATAATTTGGGAAGCTCACGATGGAGGTTTAGCCAGTCATTTTGGTAGAGATAAAACAGTTGCTCTAGTCAAAGAGAATTTTTACTGGCCAAGGCTTAAACGAGATATCAACAGGCACATACAGAGATGCAAAATATGTCATTTGGCCAAAACCAAGGGTCAAAATACTGGATTATACATGCCTTTACCAGTCCCAGAAGCACCATGGGAAGATGTAAGCATGGATTTTGTGCTGGGATTACCACGAACTCAGAGGCAGAAAGATTCTGTCATGGTGGTTGTAGATCGATTTTCAAAGATGGCCCATTTTATTCCTTGTTAGAAGACTAATGATGCTATGCAAGTTGCTAAATTGTACTTTAAAGACATTGTTCGTCTCCATGGCATTCCCAAGACTATCACGTCTGATCGTGATGTTAAGTTTCTTAGCCATTTTTGGAGAACTCTCTGGAAAAAGATGGGTGCTAAACTTCAATTTAGCAGTGCTAGTCACCCTCAAACTGACGGACAAACTGAAGTCATAAACAATATTATTGGCAACCTTCTACGAAGCTTTATTGGAAAGAATTTAAAGCAGTGGGATCTTATCCTTGCTCAAGTTGAATTTGCTTATAACAATTCAATCAACCAAGCCACTGGAAAGTTCCCTTTTGAAGTTGTTTATGGCACTCGACCTCTCAATCCATTCGACCTGATTCCTTCAGCTAGCAAACAGTATTACAGTGCAGATGCAGACTAAAGGGCTGAAGAAATCAAGAAACTATATCAGCAGGTCTGAGATAGGATCCAGAAGCAAAATTTAAAAATTAAAGCACAAAGGGACAAGCATCGAAGGCAACAAATTTTTAATGTAAGAGATCTGGTTTGGATACATTTGAGGAAAGAACGTTTTCCTAAACAGTCAAACGCCAAGTTGTCTCCTCGAGCTGATGGTCCATTCAAGATCGTGCAGAAAATCAACAACAATGCCTACAAAGTGGAATTACCAAGTGCCTACGGTGTTTCAACCACTTTCAATGTTGCGAATCTATCTCCTTATATTGATGATGTTGATTCTGACTCGAGGACGAGTCCTGTCCAACCTCGGGGTAATGAAACAGAACCACATGAAACAGAACTATGCACGTTGAAACAGAGGACATAAACATAACGCATGCAATGACGATAGAAACAGGGAACGACGGCTGGGGGGTTGGTGACTGAGGGAGTTGTTGAGCACACCAACATTGAAACAGAGCATTTTCCTTTCCTTATTTTAATAAGAAATGTATTAGTATAAATAGGTGCCATTTTTCATTGTAAAAACACATCAAGAATTTGAATAAACACATTTGAGATTGGTTCCTGAACCAATAACCTTCCATTTTCGGCGATGATACTCCATAGTTGATCACAGCCGAGGACCAAAGGATCCAAACCAAATCTAGGTGTGCCACGGAGAAGCAGAGCATCACGGCACCACCACCGTTTACCTCCATCCTGCCACCACTTTCACCGTCAGTCTACATCTTCAGTTCCATCGGAATCCATAGCGCCACGATCACTCTTTCTTTGGCTTTCTACTATGGCTTCCTCTGATTTGTTTTTCTGGATTTAATTTCAGTTGTGCCTATTCCTCTGTCTGTTCTGCTTCTGAATTCAAATCCAGCCCCAATGTTTAATTGATTAAGTGCTGATTTGTCATTTATAATTTGTGATTTTATGGCTGGATGATTGAACTAGAGTGTGATTATATTTCCTGAAGCTTTTCTTATGAGTGACTAGGCAATTTTGTGTTGTTGGGGATGAATTGGATATGATTTGAGTTCACATATATATCAAAGGGGAGTTTATTTTATTTATAGCTCATTATATTTGTAATTTCTTAGGTTTAAGAATTCATTTATGTACTGAGACTATGTTTTTAGTTATGATTTTTATGGATTGAGTTGTTGTGATTTGGAATTTGTAATGAGGATTTGTACTCATCAATATATATGGTTATATATATGTTTATCTATGATTCTATTGTTTCTCTCGATTTAACATAGTATTGTTGAATAGTTTGATTGAATTGGAATTATAGTTAAACCTAAATGCATTACTTATTCCATAGTCACTCTTTTAGATATTTAAATAATGCTTAAATAAATGGGTTCATGAGTTTAAGCATTAAACTCAATAGTAATTGAGGTTTAGTAATTTAGGAAACTTAGAGAAACTCATTACACTAAGAGGGCTTAATAGCATTTCAAGAGTAGGGGTTCCGCTCTTATGATGCTAGACTCATTGGTTAATGAGGTTTGGTATATTAGAAGTTTAGTGCATTAACTCCCCAAATATCTTAATTGAGTAAAGATAGTCATTGAAAACCATTTCCAAGAGCATCTTTATCACTTACATTTCTAACCAATTTCCATTCCATATCAATTTTATTCCAAAAATCCAAAAATATTAGTTTTAAAAGCATTTTAATTTAATTGCAATCTAGTTGTTAGATAAAAAGTTAAAAACCATTTTTAACTTATTTCATGTCAATCATTGTATTTAGTTTCTAGGTAATTAATAAAAAGTTCTTTGAGAGACGATCCGAGATTGTACCCTATATTATAGTCCTTGGTTTAATTTTTGAAGAGGTTACCAAGGCATAAAAACCGAGAAAGCCTAATTCTTCAAATTGGCACATATTGGGTAAAAGTTAATGAGTATATTTACCCCTTTACCCCTAATTTGTACGGTACATCAAGCTTTTCTTGACCTAATACATTTCAAAGGAGGCTAGAGAAGAACATTTCTGTGTTCAATTCTCACTTCTCAGTCAAATCTAACTTTCAATTATAACATGCAAGGACAACAAGATCAACAAAGTTATTGGATCTGAACGGTCTCATGGATTTTTTGTACAGATTAGCTCTAAGTTTACACAATAGCATAAGATGAGCTCTAAATTTATACAGAAGCTGCAAATCCTATTTTTATGGAACATCAGAGAATTGTTTACCAACAAAGCTCCAACAAAGAATCTAAGGGGAAAAAAAGGTTAAGATGCAAATTTGCTTTTGAAAGTATTCGCTAAGGAGCAATGTTACTCTAGAAGTTTTTTTTGTTCAATATCGCCCCAGAAGTATTAAAATGGAGCAATATTACCCTTTTGTAGTAAAAAGGTAACTGTCACAGACAATTTTTTAACGGGCAACATTAGTTTTTTTAACAGTATAAGACAACATTGCTATGTTTTGAAACTTCCAGAATGACATTGAATCTGAAAAAACTCTCAGGACAACATTGCTCCTCAATAAAAATTTCCGAGACAAATTTACACCTTAACCCAAAAAATATCCTGGTTTTGACTCTATTAGCAGAAGTCAAATCCAAAGTCAACAAAGCTATTGGATTTGGATTGTCTCATACAAAACAGCATAAGATGATCACTAACTTTGTACAGAAGTTGCAAATCCTTTGGTATACAACATAAGCAAAATGAATACTGATAGAGCTTCTACCCATACATTTTGCTTCATTTCACGTAAAAAATCTCTAAAACCAACTCTACATGTGGTTGGCCAGGAAAAAAGAAAAGAAAAGAAAAACTCTACAAGAAGTTCAAAGAGGGGAAAATAAAGAAAAAAATGTATGCAACAAGAAACATGAATTAGCAAATTCACCCACTGGCCTTGTGCAGCTTAGAAGTGGAGATCGGAATTCTTCTTTCTGGCAGCACGCAAATGATCACCAAGCCAATTCTTCAAGCAGATTCCACCAGCTACCTTGTTGGATAACTTTTCACGGATAATCTTTCATGTTCAGTTTCCAATATTGAATAAAATACCAGCAGCTACTTTGTCAATGATCTTATGTCTCAGAACCTTCTTCAACGGTGGGAAGGCCGCCTTCTTGAATAAATGATGGGTTAAGAAACTTAGCAACAAAAGCCCACAATTTATACACATCCTCAAAATTAGTCAGAAAACTAAGCGAAGCTGTAACAACTTCAACCCGTACGAAGCCACTTTTTCCACCTTTACCATCCTGACGACCATTCTCCATTGGCTTGCAAAGAGATGCCTCTTCAAGATGCAAAGGCACATGATGATTTCTTGAGTTATCAAGAATCCGTATGTGACTGAGGAAACCGATACCAAGTGAGACTCCTTCCTTTTCAGCCAGCTTTTGAACAATCTCAGGATTAATTAGTCCACTGTTTCTGTCCCTGATGTTAAAAGCCACAGCTGCACCTCTTTCATATTTAATCTTCGGGCCGTAGATGTGAACAAGATTTGCTTTATCTTCCCTGTCAACACCTGGCAACTTCAGTTGCAACAAAGAGGTGACAAGCCAATTTATCAAAACCCGAAGTCTAAGTGTGGTTTTATTGAGGCCAAGCATGTTGACATGATCCAAATGCCGGCATATCATATTTGGTTCCCTCCTGCCCCAATCCTGTTCATCACCATCTTCTCCATCACTTGTGTACTCTTCATCATCCTCTAAGCTAGTTGCACATACGTCCCCCGGTTCCAATGATTGGCTAATATACTCTTTACGGTTATCTTCCATGCTAAATGACACTCTTCTACCTTTGTTATAAGATTCATTCTCATCCAAACCAAGAAATCTACCGCCACCATATCGATTCCCTTCCCTTCCATCAAGTAATCTAAATTCACCTTCAGTTTCCCTTCTTATGGCACTCTCTTTGAGATCACAGGATTTTTCAGAGGTACAGCCATTTTCAAAGCGGTGATGCTGAGCAACAGAAGATGAATTATTAAGCCCTGATCCTTTTGAAGGAACATCTTGTACGGATCCAAGGTGACCAGCTTCACTACTTTCAGGTTCTTCCTCAATCTCATTGACATATAAATGACCAGAACCATTAACATTTCTTGAAAAGTCACTCACTTCAGCAACATGTTCCTCTTCAGGGACCTCTTTTACCCGGTCTAGCTCTTGTGACACCGACTGCACAGCTGCATCAAATGAAAGCACGTGGCGATCATCATGAGTATCATGATTTACCACTTTGTCATCATACATGGGACTGCCATATATCTTGGAAGTTGGCTTGGGAGAATGATGCTTTTCATTCCTCTTTCCATTGAACCAAAAGGGTGGAAGAGGAGAAGCTATCTTCTGTTTATTCAATTGACCTGTGTGGTCAGATCCCAATGGACTGTGTCCCAAATCAATCCAAAAGGAGTTGTCCGACGACTCATCTTCACTGAATACAGGGCTCCTCATCAACTCCCCAACAGAAACACTCTCAGTTTCTTCAAATATGGTGCTAGTTCCATCTCTTTCAGAACTATCCTGATCCATTTCAGTATCAAATACTTCCCGGACCTGAGCAGACGTATATGCTCCAGAAAAAGCAGGCAACTGTGATCCCTGCCGAGTTTCAGCGGTTTTATCACCAGTCCCAGTGACAACTTCATCATCTTCAATCCCAGTCAATTTGTCCAAACCATCAACAGAGTCACTCAAATACATAGGAAATTCAGGAGTGATCTTCACCATGCCAGACCCAGTACTCCCTGACAGATTTTGAAGGCTTGCCATGACAGATTTCTTGATCAGAAGACATCCAAACCCTGTGGGATCATACCCAAACACTCTGTAAAACGATGTGATTATAAAATCAGGCCGGAATAGAGACAAGCCAAGAGAATCCATGTCCTTGGGACCCAATGATCCTGCATCAAGTAAGACATGCCAGTTGTTCTGCTGCGCCAGAGCCATCCACTGGTAAGAATACTTAGCCCCAGTTACTCTAGACTGAACAGGGAACACAAAAAGACCCGTTGCTGAATCTTTCTTCCTCCTCTTCTTGCTCGTAATCTGTTTTCTCAAATCAGTGGAACATGGTTTGAGGGTTGGCCATCTAAACCATGCACTGTACACCTTAGCACCCTTCTCCCTGGCACACTGAGACATCCAAGCCACAGATTGGCTCTCATGGTCGAACATGGTCAGCAGTTTTTTGTTTGTTTGGAAAGGGTATGATTCAGCAAGCAATTTAAAAGCCGATCCTCTACTAACAGTAAACACAAGGCCGTACTCATTCTCAGGTATGTTCAAATAATCCATGATTCTAGTCTTTATATCATGTTCCACAGTTCCCTTTTCAGCACCACCATAAAGTGCATGGTTACATAAATTCGCAGTTATCTCAGACAAACTAAATGTAGAGGATTCCCAGTAATGAATGGTCTGAACGAAAGAGAACAGTCCAAATCCACAGTAATCAAGGCATACCTTTGGGGACAAGTGCGAATATTCATCCGACCTCAGCTGATCGATCTTCTCCGACGACTGGTATTTCGGGTACATTGTGAGGAATTTGTTGAAGGCTTCTTGGAGAGTAGGAATTTCTTCCTCAGACTCAAATATGCGCTCGGCGGCGAGTGCGGTGGCTCGAAGAAATTCACGCTGAGCGTTAAGCCTGGCGAGTGACCGAGATCTGCCGAGGTTTTCGTCATTGTTTTCCGGCGAAAGAGCTTCCATGTCTTGAGATATGACGAGTTTTCCATCTTCAGAAGCTTCTTCAAGTGCTTCCCTGAGCTTGTTTTCCTGCAATTTCCGGAGAATCGACGGGCTTCTCCTCATATCAACGCTACTTGAATCATCCTTCCGTCTGTTCTTCTTGTCCATGATCAGAGCAGCGCAATGAGAAATTGGCTTCCATAGTGAAAAATGCATGGTAGCCTCCTTCTTCAACAAGCAACACTGAGATTTTACAATCTGGAACGTGGACTAGACAGTTGAAACAAGACGACGAGCAGGAAGGTTTTAGCCCATTTGTAACAAAATTCAACTCCACGCCTTACAGCTCCGAAATAGAAGGAGAGAAATATGTAACCCGATCGTGAAAACCGAAGTGGGTCACTCACCAGGAATCCATTTCACAAAATCAGACAATTTCTCACGAGAAACGAAATTGACTCAGCTTTTGCCGGGAAAATTATAATACAGAACCAAGAAAAGATTTCAATACCCAGGAAAAGACAGAGATATGGGAGGAAAACCGAGAGAGAGAGAGAGAGAGAGGTCAAAGGCTCAAACCCTAGAACCCAAAACCAGATCCCGAAAATTTGTAAAACAGCTCACAGCTCCATGAAATTAAAGAAGAAATGGGCTTCGCTTAGAATTAAACGACACTTATAACAACCCAATTAACTTCAATCCTGGAGTGAGACAAGGACGAACTCAACTAAACACCTGAAAAAACGCAGAGATCCATCATCTTCCTTCTCTCTCTGTCTTTATGGTTTCTCTCTTCACCGCAGCATAATTAAAAGCAAAGAACTTCACATCAAATGCTCTTTTTCACTGGGAGAGTAGTAAAACCAAACATACCGGTTTTTGATTTCTTCACTGTACGATTTCTTCTTATAATAAGCTTGTGAGGAGGAAAAAAATAGTGAGAAAAGGAAAAGGGAAAAAGAGAAGGATGCGAGGAGAATAATCCCAGCTTCCTCTGTTTGTTTGACTCCAAAGGCCACACAAAATGGGTGCCTCCACAATCTTGTTACGCTCTCAAAAAACCAACCTTTAACAAACAAGGCGGAAAGGACATTTTGACTCTGGACAAAAAATCAAAATAGCGATGACATTTAATATTATTTTATTTTATTTTTTTTTTGCCAACTATATTATTTAAATTCAATCTTCATGTTTTCCCACACATTAAATTAAAATTGATGCTTCCTTGTCTATGTTGAGTGGGACCCACAGGAGCCTCGTCCTTGCTGTCATGGCTAAAGTCAAATTAATAAGATGGCCTGTAAAAGCTGTTTTCTGTCTATCTAGGCAAAACCCTGGGGTTATCAGTGAAAATCACGAGTTCATTGTCCGAACTTTTGGTTTGTGTATAAAATCATGTTAATTTAATTTTAAACTTATACTAACTTTAAATTTAGTTAAATTTGTGAGCTCACTTATTAAGTTTATTGTTTTTATGTTTATATTTATAGAATTGTATCAGCTCACCCTTAAACTCCTATTAGTTTTTTTAATTTAATTATATTTAATGATTTTATATATAATTTTTTTTAAAAAAAAATTTATTAAATATGATAAATTATTAATATTGATAAATTTAAATTTTTTATGAAATGGAAAGTATTAAAAAGTAAAAATAAAGGAAAAATGTAGAAATACAGTAAAAAGTAATTAAGTGATCCCACTTACATCCAATAGAAATTCGGCAAATTCCTTCAATAAATTTTAATTATTAATATTTAAAATATGCTTAAATCAAATTATTATCATTTTTATATTTTTCTTATTTAAGTATATACGTTTAATCCCAGCTTATTAATAAAAGTACATTCTTAGATTTTACCATTCAAATGTAATGTGTGTTTGTGTGTGTCTGAAACTATGATTTTAGAAGTATTTTTTCGTAAATCGAGATAAAACTTCTCTCACATACTTACTTCGTAAACTGTAAAAGTTATTCTCTAAAAAATAATCCAAACACACACTTTAAGCTCCTAGATTCCATTTTTGTCACAAGTTTGTTTAACTTGCCCTTAATCTCAACGTGAGATTTGGATTTTCATAATAAATCTCAAATAATCAGACTAATTACCAATCCCGGTTCCGTAGAGTTTGCTTTAATTATATTTCCACCATTACTAATTACAAATTGCTCAGCCGACTTTTGTTTTTGGACGTCTTTGAGATCATTGGTTTTATTAAATTTCATAGTCCTTTACAAAGCACGATTTGTTGTGTTTTTAATCTCTTTTTGCCTCCAAAGGTGGTTACTTTAAGTTCAAATCTTCAAATTGAATCCAATAAAAAAAATACAGGTTACGCTAAGTTTTTATCCCCTTTTTTAACATTAATATACCATTATTCAAAAAAAGCATATGCTCCGAATGGCGCTGGATGCGAAGGAGTTATTCAAGAGGTTAACGGGAATTTTATTATGGCTTTTATGCACATATTGGACTTGGGTGATCATGTTACCGCTGAAATATGGGATATTCTTCTAGGATTGAAGACAGCTTAGGATCAAGGAAAGCATAGAGTGGTATTAGAATCCGATGCGAAAGAAGTTCTTGATCTGATTAACAGTGAGAATTGCCAGAATCATCCGGACGCTAATATAATAGTAGAAGTTTGTTCCATGTTAAAACGAGAATGGAGAATTGAATTGAGGTTTGTTCCAAGAAATGCAAATAGGGTTGCTGACTTCCTTGCGAAAAATGTACTTTCATGTGTAACGGGGTTTCACCCTATTTTATATTCCACGCCTGAGTTAACAACTGTTTTAGAGCTAAATTATTGTATTCCTACATATGTAGGCTGAGTCTTGAGAATTTTTCTTCTTTATATATTTAAAAAAAAAAAAGCATATGCTCCTAGAGACTTCAATTAAAAAGTATAGTAATGGGGAAGCGAATCTTTGCTTTAAGCTTACTATATTTCTGTATAAAGTTGGTCATTAATTGCTGATGTTGTGTCTTATGTTCAATGGCTTTTTTTTTTTCTTTTTGTTTCTTTCTCTAGTGCCAGCTTAATTGTAATTATTTATTTTTAATTCTCTTGGGGGACACGTCAAGATAAGATGGACTTGTATAGTTGCTGTAATATGCTCTTTTTTTTTTTTTCAATTTAAAAAGCATTTACAGACTATATTGCGTCTAGAACTAACAATTAGTCAACCCTTGCAAGAGGGTTTCATAAAAATCCACTCATCACAGTTTTTAATAAAAGAAAAATAATGCCCCGGTTTTCAATTAGTGGGAGAATGATGTGGGTTTTGTGTCGACGTTTCCAAGATGTTAACCCCATATTTATCCTTCAAGCTCACATTTAAGCCATGTTATCGCCATTTCTAGTTTTCTCCAATGCTTCCACGTTTTATTATTATTTTTAAATACCATTACTTATTAGTATCGTAGTAGTTTCCCGTAAGCATTATTATACTAGATTCGATCTTAAATATAACCTAATTAATTTATTTTAGAGATTACGAAAATTAAATAAGTTACTTAATCATATCATATATTGTGTATGTTTAAATTATATATCGGTTTACAAATTAGATAAATTTGTTTAGAGAAAAACAATAAATATAAGAGTAAAATGCTATAATCTCCCTTGTGTTTTTGCCTTGATTACACAAACTTCCCATATATTTTGAAAACATATACTTAAGTCCAAATCATTAACTCTGTTAAAAATGTTTACTTTTTAATTAAATTTTATATTAAAATAAATTTTATTTACCAATTTACCCTTCATCACTATTAATTCCCTAATTTTGACTAAAATTGTTTATATAATTTAAGATTTCTTTTATTTTTCTTAATTTATTTTTTACTTTTGCAAATATTTATAAGTTAAATTTTTCCATATTGAGATGAAGACTTAATCTAATTAATGCAGACATAGAAAACTTACTTAAAAATGTGATTAATTCTTTTAACAAATGTATACTTAAATAGATGTGTTTATGAATGTATGTGCAAGAAATGTATTTAAAAAATTAAAATTTAAAATTAATATAAGTTATATAATATCTCAAAATTTATATTATTAGTAACATATGGTGAATAAGAATATGCCTTCCAAATATGTTTTCAATCATGATGTCGCGGTAAAAAAGAAAAAAAGAAATATGTTTTTAGTCATTAATACTACATAAATAAGTTTTAATGAATATGATAAAAATTTAGAAATTTAAAATTTTATATTGTAATAAAAATTACTAACTTTTATAATATATTGGAAATTTTGAACATATATGCATTCTAATTATTTTTTTGTTCATAAAAAAATTATTTTTATGCAAATATAAATGTTTATTCATTTATTGAAAGAGGGGTATTTTGGTCAAAGAAAATATTTAATAATCAAACTTAATAGTCAACTAACGGTTGGATGGATGAAAATGAAATCTGAAATATGTATGGGAGGTTTTTGTAACACACATTTTAATTTCAAAAGAGGTCTATATACATTTAAAAAATAAAAGAGATGTTTGTGTAATTTAAATAAAACAGAGGGGTAACTAATATATGTTACTCTAAATATAAATACTTTAAAAATAATTTAGTTAGCTTTTTTAATCTCTCTAAAAAAGTCAACTGGATCTTATATTTAGGACTGAAAATAGTAGCTAATTAAAGATGTACTCCTCCCGTCTTTAATATTAAGATATATTTAGGGAATTGATCTTGGTTCTAAATATAATACATAATTTTCATATTTATCAATCTTTTCCTAATTTACCCCTATTATATTGATACTCCATCAATCATAATCAAAGAAGAGAGGGAAATGAGGGAATTAAGGAATTAAGGAATATAACCATGGTATTTAAAAAAACACATGTCATATTAGTCAACTTCTTTAATCTATTTAAATTAGATAAATATATCTTATATTAAAGAAGGACAGAAATAATTTTCTTCAAAATTAGTATATATCAGTCAATCTAAATGAAGGGGTCTAACGAGTCTCTCTTGCACAACCTCACATGTTTTATTATATAGCTATCATTGGTTTAGATTTAAGTATTGTCGGCTCAATTGAAAGTAACACACTTAAAAACAATTTTTGCATTCACATGTATCATAGCTCAAAAATTGTTTTTAAACGCAAAATCTCCTTTCACTATGACTAACGTCTTTAGATACAACCTCACATGTTTTTGATTGCTTTCATTCCTCTATCATTTAGCTAGTTTGAGCTAATAAAATTAGTATTAAAAATTTAAATAATTTTAAAAAAATCTTAAAAATAAATCATTGCGTCATGGTATGATACAAAATTTACATGTTTACCCCTTATCCCTTGATTCCATCTTTATATGGCATATTTAACCACCTCAGCAAAATTAAAGAGAGATGGTTAAATTATTAACTTTAATTTATCTAAAAATGAAAAAAAAAATCCAAATTTAACAAGAAAATTACATCAAACGTTAAATAGGAGAAATTTTTAAAAAAAATATAATTAATACCCTACTTATGACTTAGAATAGGAACCATTAAATTCTTCTAGAAAGTGCTTGCTATGGATTGGGTAGTACTCCCTCCGGTCTTAATTATAAGACAAAGTTAATTTTTTTGGAAAAATTAAGTAAGCCAATTAAATTACTTTATAGTGTTTATATTTTTAGTATCCTTGGATTATATATTAGTTTATTAGTCAAATTAATTAGTTTGGAGAAAAAAATAAAAATAAAAATACTCTAAAGTAATTTAATTGACTTCCTTAATTTCTCCAAAAAAGTCAACTTTATCTTATAATTAGGACCGGAGGGAGTATTTCGGTAAGGCATCTCTTGTGACTCATCCATAATAAGAGTATAGCCAACAAGTCAACAACACATGCCTTTTAGGGCGAAGGCATTCAGACATAATCTAACTTTAAGGGCCTATTTGGTTGGATGGGAAGGGATAAAAAATGAACCCCTTCTCCTATTTAATATGAAAAATTGTAGGGAAGGGAAGCCAAAAAGTGGGCTCCAAATCCCTCCCTTTCTCTCATTTTTGTTCCCTTTAAATTAGGGGGTTTTGAAGGGAAGCAAAATATTGTGAGCATTTTGCCCCCATTACTTTTTCATATTTCCATTGATACCCTTGAGCATGTGGGTCAATTTTATCTCACCATTTATAATTTTTTAATCAAGACATATTTCTACACTAAGCTTATGGTCTCAAAATTAAATTATTTTTGAACTTCTACTTCAGAGGCTGGCAGTTGAGATTTTGGTTTCAAGATTTTTTTTTGAGGAGGAGGATTTTATTAAAAAAAAAAGTGTTTTTTGTGTCCGCTTGGTAAAATAAATCTGAATTTTCATAATCTATTTAATTTATATTGAGGTGTAAACTAATTAAATAATTTTCATTTCAAAAAAAATAATTTTAATTAGTTATATAAACAAAAAAAACAAAGGAAACATAAAAGGGTAAAATGGTAAATTAGTTATTATCTCAACTTGCATCCCCTCTTGAACCAAACAAATGATCATTAAAAAACATTCCCCTTCTTCCCCTTCCAACCAAACAAAACAAAATGACTCCCTATCTTTTCCTTCCATCCCCTCTCTTTGAACCAAACAGGCCCTAAATATGTTGATTTCGGATTATAATGGATTGTTGGATGTTTCTTATAATTTCAACATTGATAACTCAAAATCATTTGTGTCAATCAAAAGTTTAGGAGACCAATTACTCCTTTAAACAAACTTTTAGGACCAAATTTTCCTGTAACCTTTAGAATTGTTCAACCAAGCTAAGGGTCAACATTAGTCAAACGCTACTATAAAGGGATATTGCACTATTTTCAAATTAAATTTCTAAAAAATCATTGTCCAAATTGAAAATTAAAGAGATCAATTTCACCTCTTGAAAATTTTTCAATGCAAAGTTATCATTTAACCCTATTAAAACATTTCCTTTTATAGCAAATTACTTAAAGGACACATGGGATTTTTTTTATTTGATCAAAAGGACAATCCCTTGTAAGACTTAAAGCATAAAAAGTTTTTGCCTTTTTTAATAAGCATGTTTTTCATAATTTAAACTTTTATTCTCCTCCTTATGAAGGTGATGCTGCTTAGTCACTTCAATCAACGGTTGGTTGGTAAGGACACATAAGACTTTCATTATTAGCATTTCAAAATTTCTTGAGACTTTGTAATTAGATCACTCTCTTGTGCCACTTGACATCAATTCTCCCTAATATTTGGGCTTTTATACAAAAGACTAATGAAAGGAGAGTATTTATGTATTTAATCTTATATACCTTGTATCCTTATTTCCAATCAAATTATTATAAGTGGATTTTTCAAATTTTTTAAAATTTAAAATATTATTAACAAGAATTAGTTGGATAAATCATGAATAAAATAAAGGGTTAAACTGCACCCAACACTCTGAACTATTTTTCAGGGTGCACTTAACACCCTAAGGTATTTTAGAGTGCAGTTTTACTCCTAATGTATTTATAAATTGGTGCGATTTCACCCCAACTAACAGAATAAAAAAACGTCTGTTAAACCCATTGACAAATAAGCATATAGTTTTTATAATTAATGACACATAATTGCCCAAAATCTGTGCATCTAAAAAAAATCCCCCTCGGTCTGAAATTATGAGTTCAACGAAATCGAACCTGTTGGCGAGGTGTGGAGCTTCAGCAACCGTCGAGAGGATGAACCACGAGATCTGTGAAGGAGGACTTCAAAATGCAAGTCACCAGAAATCGCCAGTGTAGCAAAGTCGAAGCTAGATGAAGAACGCGAAATCACAATTCATCTCAGAAAATCGTGAAGTTCCAATCAAACCTATGAAGATGGCGAAGTCGTGGTTCTTCTAAAAAATCAACAGCCATAATGGAGGTCAGATAAAAACATTGGCAGCACACTTTTACAAAAAATTCAAATCGTAACGCTTATTTTTTGTGTTTTGTAGCACTTTTGAAGTGTTACAAAATCCAGTACTACAATAGGTTTTTGTAGCGTTTGTAGAGTGCTACAATATATTATCTATTTTGTAGCTCTTTTTCAAGAAAGCGCTACAAAAAATAATTTGTTTTTTAAAAAATCATCTTCTGAGGCACTTCCTTGTAAAGCGCAACAGAAGATGATTTTTTGAAAAAGAAAAAACCATTAGGAGCTTTTTTTTTTGGATTAAATTACAATCCAATCTTAAAAATATTAAATTAAATTGATTAATGAAAAGAAATCAGCCAATGTCAACTACAATATAAGAAAAAACAACTAATCAATATAATACTCTTGTTCAACACAAATACAATGCATTGGCATAAATAATAAGCATTTAAAATTAAAATGTCACTAAGGGAACTGAGATCAAGAAAACCATATATATAAAGGAGCTTAATTCCAAAAGCAAGAAAGCCCAGTTGTAGCAGCCGCTAAAAGGAGTCCCTTCATATTTTGTTCCAACGCTTGGGCATCTCTGCAGTCTATAGCCAAATCAACATGATCTGAAAAAACAATATCATCCAAAATTTTCATAGCACCCCAGTATATTATAGAAGTGCACTCTGAAATACCTATAGCTAAAATTAAATATCTATCTTGAATTGATCGGTAACAAGTATAAATGTTGGCAAAAAACAAAAATAACAAGTATATTAAATATTCATCCGTTGTCAATATAGAAACTTATTAGAAGTTGATCTTAATCCTAGATGTAAGATCTTAATCTATTTTATCTCTAATGTTTATTATTTTTCTTCAAACTAATTAATTTATCTAGCTCATAATCTAATATAATATAATATAAATATATAATGTTATATAAGGGATATTTTAAGAATATCATGTCACATTATTTATTATTATTATTATTATTATTATTATTAAGTAATTTATCTCGATTTCTTAATTTACCCAAAATAATTAAATATTTTTTATATTAAGAACCGAGGAAATATATAAGCTTGAGCATATAACTTTCGGCCATTTTGAAATCCAGCTTAAGTTGATAAGCTCCATCACAAGCTCATTCAATGGAGTTGTTGCTTCGGTTAGGTTGTGTTCCATCCACAACGGCAGAAATAGTTGCTATCCTATCAGGACTTCAAATCTGCAAGCAACAGAACTTCACTAAGATTGTTGCTTACACGGATTCTCTTGAGGCCTATCAGCTGATTATGAGAGGGGGGTCACAGTCATCCATTGAGGCCAGAGATCGATGCACTTAAGGACTTATTATACTCTGATTGGGACATTGAACTTCATTGGGTGCCCCGCGATGCTATCAGATGCGCGGATTTCTTAGCCAGGGAAGCCCATTAGCTACAAGCAGATTCAGTGTTGTTACTGGTTCCGCACCCGGGTTGTACTGTTTATATGGACAGTAATTTGCCGGGTTAAGTCTTTTGTAAACTCCAATTTGTAATTGGCCACTATAATATAAAAAAAATGGAGTTGCTGCTTCTTTTTCCTTGTTAAAACACCACTTTTTTTTTTTTGTTATCCTTCACTCAACAAAAGGAATTTACGCACCTATAATATTTTATTAAGGGTCAAACTCGCAACCTCTTGCTTAAATTAAGACTTTAGAAGGTATTTAGTTTCAGTTAAACCTCACTGCAACTCAAGCATATCCACGTACAAAGGAAATTTGCTCCATTTAATTTAGAGTGTCCAATTACCAAACTTTTCTCATCAAGTTGATGTGGAGCCAGTGTCATTATCGATGAGTTATGTATGTGTTTAAGCAAGATATTTATAATTAGACGGTAACTAAGAACATAAAGTAATTAAAACATACATAGTAAGAGTATAATAATTATTGTCCAAAAAAAGAGTATAATAATTAAGAGCAACTACTACTTGGAAGGCTAAATTTATGATTTATTATTGTAGGGCCACAACACTTTGGAACATAAAGTAATTAAAACATACATAGTAAGAGTATAATAATTAAGAGCAACTACTACTTGCAAGGCTAAATTTATGATTTATTATTGTACAACACTTTGGACTTGAAATTCAATTATATATCTTTCAATATAAAACTATTAGGAAAACATTATTATCAGGCCCTTTTCTTTGGCATTGTGCATTTATTGAAGAAGAGGCATTTCTGTGAAGTATATAACCAATTTACCTTATGCAGTCCTCAAGTTAGGACACCCTCATTTTTTTTTGACCTGAGGACACCCTCATTTAAGAGGTTAGACGGTGTTGGTGAATCCTTCAACTGCTAACGCCTAACGGTAACAATATTTAAACTTTTTAAATTTTAAAAGTCTTAGCTAGGGTCCCTCCTTTTCCATAAAAAAAAATACTCCTACAAAAGAAAAGAGGGGAAAAAAAAAACACCACACACACATAATGGGGGATAGATAATTGGTACTTTTTTTTTCTTGCTTCTTTGTTTTTCTTGCTCCTTATTGGTACCTTTTCTCTGACAAATCCTAAACCTAAGTTATTTCATAAGGTATTTTAATCCTAATTATAAGTCATTATATATATAAATATTTTAATTATGTTTCTTTTTGATACGTCCTTAATTAATAAGGATAGTAAGATAGTGAAAATAAATATGATGTTTATCATTATTAACTTTTTTGTCATATATTTGTGAAGTAATGAAAAGTAACTTACATTTAGAATCAAATAGATTATTCCGAAAAGTGTAAGGAAGAGTCATCTATAACATACAATTAATTATACGCAATACAACTTATATCATCCTTTTTTATAATAAGCAACCAACTAATTTGTTAGAAAAACAATTACAGTTAGTTATAATTAGTTAAAACTCACAAATATGTTATAGATTTAATTTTGTTATAAAAAATCCCATTTAAGTGTGTGATTTGACATGATAGCTTAGCATTCCTTAGGTAATAATATAGCAGTAGCTAGTAATACTAATCTAATTATACTCCATAAATGACGGTATAAAAGGAATAAAAAAATAAATCAATAAATAATCAGACAAGAGGTCATTGTTTCTTGAATGCATGTAGGATAAAAAAATAACTCCCAAAAATTTCTTAAAAAATGGACAAGAGCGGGTAGCTAAACAAGGAGTGACATAATTAAGAGAATATGATTTTGCATTGTGTCTATATATTCCGATTCTACTATTGCACTATTTTTGGGTCTTTTTTTAAAGGTTGTTAAATATCTTTTTGGTAAATTAATTGCCGATTGCTACTAAACGTGTAAGCAATCTTTCGTGTGTGCAAGCGATCTTCCGTTTTGTGTAAATCATCTTTCGTGTGTGCAAAAATCTTTTATATAAATGTGCAAACAATATTTCGTTGTATGTAAAATATCTTTCGTTATGTGAAACAGATCTAGAGTCTGATAATCTTAATTCTAAAATTGACAAAATGTATTTTTGTGGGGAAGGTTGTGGAGAATTACAAAACTAAAGCCAAACAACATATTGTTAAAAAAGGTAGAAGACTTTAGTTGTTTGGGTTGCCCTTTGTCTATATAAATTAAGGCCAACGTGCACAGTTAAGAGCAAATGTCGGTACACTCCCTCGTGTGCTTTTTACACTATCATAATCGTCGAACGTGGTTAATTTAAAAATCTGTTAAAACTATTTAAATTAAAAATAATAAATATGTAAAAAATATATATTTGTTTTAGCAAATACACCTTTTATTATTAAGAGGGTAAGTGAGAAAGGGAAATAATAAGAAAAAGATAAAAGAGAATGTGTGAAGAAAAAATAAATAATGAGAGAGAATAAAATTAATAAGAGGTAAAATTGATAAAAATGTATTTAATATTTAGACAACTATAAATTGAACTTTTTTAAAAGGATCAAATCAAGTCAAAAATTTAGATCTTATTAAAAAAAAGGGGATATATTATAATGATTCATTAAAAGGGCTAGGAGAGGATACGAGGGTGAATATTATTATGGGTTTCTAATTAAATTATGATGGGATACTCGCATTTATGCGTAGCAGTGCTTTGTTTGATGGGTTAAGTGGTAAAAATATTTATAGTTTTTTTTTTAAAAAAAAATGCATCAATCATCATAAATTTTTTTTAGAAGTAAAAATAATTATGAATTTTTAAATGGGGAGCAAAATAATACTTTCGTTCAAACTAACTAATAGTTGTTAATGCTAGTGCAAAAGTTCCAAAATTCCCCTATCTAAAAAAAAAGGTTAAGGGGTAAAAATACCCATAAACATTTTTTAAAAGTATAAAAATACATATAAAATTTTTTTAAAAATACGTCCACCACCATAACTTTTTTTAGATACAGGTATTTTGATACTTTTGTACTGAAGTTAATGGCCGTTAGTTAATTTTAATGGAAGTGTCACTTTTACCCTCTTTTAAAAATTCATAGTTACGTTTGCATTCAACAAAAATTTATGGTGATAAATACACTTTTGAAAAAAATTTATAAGTATTTTTCCCCCTTAACTCTTGTTTGATTACATGACAAAGTTTTGCTAAAAAATAGATATTCAATGAGCAGCCCTTTGTTTAACATGAAAACCCAGAAAGAGAAATTTAGATACAAAATTAGATTTTTACTCATTATTGTTAACATATCTAGTGAGCAAGTTAATTTCTATACTGATTGATTAGTTCATCACGTGTACAAGATGGGTATTGAGTTATTAACTTTAAAATGATTAGATTCATTTATTAGATGTATGATGAAGTCCCACATCATGTGATTAGAAAATTAATCATATTTATATAAGTGAGTGGTGAGTACTCCATCTATGATAGTTTAAGCTACCTAGTGTAAGCGAAAAGCCTTTAATATGTTAATAATAATAATAATAATAATAATAATAATGTAGAACTCCAATAACATTCTGACAAGAACTTCTTTTTATTCAGCCATATTTTCCCATAATTAACTTTTTATTTTGTTCGATTAGATTAAACAATTTGACTAATGGTGATTTTTTTTTTTTTTTTTTGACCTTGAATACTGCTTTATCATTAATGCATCACACGTACTACAGTAGAGTTCAACAATAATCAGAAAAGACAAAACTGAAAAGTATGCAGACAAAAGCAATTAACTAAAGTTGATTCCCTGTGATGCTTTTCTCAGCCGATCCCTTCACGGTCCTGTTCTTCGTGCTCGTTACCACAATGAGATGAGGAAATTCCAGCTTCAGCAGCATCACGCGATAGTAAAGGTAGCATAGAAAGTGCTGGTGCATAGACCCACCCCGTAGAGTACACCTTCTTTCGAAAACAGACTGCTAGGTGATCAGCAGCAGTATTTCCTTCTCGAGTCGTAAAGGAAAAGGAGAGATCCAAACGTGATTTTGCTGCATCCAGAATTTCATCCAGATGGTGGAGACCCCGCCATTCACACCTTGAAGAGTTTCCTGAGGATAGACATGTATATAAATCCTGGTTATCAGTTTCAATGATCACTTGTGGTATGTTTAGCTCCAAACTTACCAACACAGCTTTTCTGACAGCAAGCAGTTCAGTGAGGAAAGGAGAATCAGCCTGTACCAGTTCACCAAATCCCCAAATAAAGGCTCCTTTCTTGTCACGACACACCAATCCAATAGCAGCAGAGTTATCTTTGGGTTGAAAAGAACCATCGCAATTTATCTTTAACCCCTCTCCAGGTGGAGCTTGCCATCTTACGGGAGATCTGATGGAATTTTCTGATCTTGTGGAGTTCTGCGATGGTGTTGCCTGAAAAAATTCATTCACCACCCTTGAAGCTCGTTCAATGACTGATCTTGGGTTGGGTTCAATGTGGTGGAAAACTGCCTCATTTCTTTCCTTCCAGATGAACCATAGTATCCACACCACTAGTGTTATTCCCTTCTGATCTAGATTTTCGTTTGTGCACAGCAACTCGGTGAACCAGGTAAAAAAGGAGCTTGTGTTGTACTGGTCAACACGCATGGTCATCACACTTCCAAACCAAACACCTTTAACCCACGGGCATACTAGGAAAAGATGATCAAGGGTTTCTGGTTCAGTCAGACATATAGGACAAAGAGGATTGACTGAACAATGTCGAAAAAATAGAGCATTTCGAGTAGCTACAACACTATTACAGCATCTCCACAGGAAGTGAATAATTCTGGGGACTGTTTTAGTCTTCCATAATTTTGTCCAAAAGTCAGTTGGAACAGTTCTTGAAACACTTGGCTGAGAATTAATACAGTTCCATTTCTGTAACTGACTCTTGTAGCCTAGCTTGACAGTATAAATACCATTTTTTGCATAGGACCAGATCAATTTGTCCTTATGTGCTGGGTGGCTAATTTTAATTTCCTGAATAAGGGTAGTGACCTCCTCTGGGGCAATATCATTTATTAGGGAGGTATCCCAATGTCCATCTATTATGAGGGAATTCACATACATGTCAGGAACAGATTCAGTATTTAGATGAGTTTGCAATGATATACCTGGCAGCCCCGGAATCCAGTGATCTAGCCAAACATTGGTAGTCTTGCCATCTCCAATTAACCAGTGAGAGTGTTGTTTCAGCATTTCTCGACCCATTAGGATGCTTGACCAAATCCAAGATGCCCTGTGACCTTTTTGTGCAGCCATGAAAGTGCCATTTGGAAAGTATATGCCTTTTAAAACTTTGAACCATATGGAGTTTTCCTCTTGAGTGAGCCGCCATGCAGTTTTGGCAAGGAGGGCATCATTTAGAGCGACAAAATCTTTAAAACCCATTCCCCCTTTGGATTTAGGTGATTTCATAAAAGCCCAAGATTTCCAATGAATGTTACCTCCAGCTTCGGTCTCTCCCCACCAAAATTTAGAAATTAATCTGTCTAAATCTGCACATGCCCTAGTTGGGAATTTAAAACATGTCATTGGATATATTGGGATAGCATTTACTACCGCTTTCACCATCGTTTCTCGACCAGCAAAGGATAATAAGTTTCTCTTCCATCCTTGAACTTTCTTCCCTACTTTCTCTTTGACATAGGCAAGAGCTTGTTGCTTAGGCTTTCCCCACACATTGGGAATACCTAGATATTTCCCCGGATCATTTGAAATGGGGATACTTAGAATTTGGCTGACATGATCCTTAACACCAGCAGGAGTGTTTTGTGAGAATATCAACCCTGACTTGGTTAAGTTTGCTAGCTGTCCTGAGGCTGTGCAGTACATATTCAGTATTTGTGCAAGTCTTCTGCAGTTACCAGGGTCGGCTTTCATGAAAAGAAGAGAGTCATCGGCAAAGAAAGTATGGGATAGAGTTGGGCCCTGATTCGAAAGCTTTATCCCTTTCAATTTGTTAGTATTTATCTCCTTTGTAAGCATACAGGATAGTACTTCAGCAACTAGGATGAAGAGATAGGGGGAGAGGGGATCCCCTTGCCGTAGTCCTCTACCTGGCTTAAAAGAACTAATAGTCCGACCGGATACACAAATATTCATGTGGATTGAAGAAACACAAGCCATTATAAGATTCACCCACCTCTCACAGAAGCCCAGTCTCATCATCACAGCTTTTAGAAAATCCTACTCAACCCGGTCATAGGCTTTACTCATATCCATCTTCAGAGCAAATTCATGTTTGTTACCTGATGTCTTTCTTCGGAGATAATGAAATGCCTCGTGAGCAACGATAATGTTGTCATGGATGAGCCGCCCCGCCACAAAGGCTCCTTGAGTCTCTGAGATACATTTGTGTAGTGTTGATTTCAGTCGGTTGGCTAGTATTTTGGAGATTATCTTGTAGGAGAAATTGCATAGGCCTATTGGCCTAAACTGAGAAACCATCTCCGCCTTCTCAACCTTGGGAATAAGCACTATGTTCGTGTTATTGAGTTGACTAAGATCACTCTCCCCCCTGAAGAAGGCTTGAACCATATCAACAACACTTTCACCCACATCAGCCCATGCATGTTGATAAAACTTCCCATGAAACCCATCTGGCCCAGGTGCCTTTGTGCCACCTAACTGAAATGCAGCTTGTTTAACTTCATCGGGGGTTACTAAAGCCATCAAGCATGTATTATCTGCATCAGAAATTTTACAATCTACATATTGCAGAACACAAGAAAAATCACGGGGGCTTGAGGCTGAAAAAAGAGTCATGAAATAATCTGTGATACACTCAGCAATATCACCGTCATTGTCCACCCAAACTCCGACATTTCTCCTCAATCTCAGTATGGCATTCTTTCGACGTCTTTGGATAGTGGACACGTGGAAGAATTTGGAGTTGCGGTCACCAACTTTCAGCCAAGCAATGCGAGATCTTTGCCACCAGTACTTCTCTTCCCTATCCCAGGTTTTTTCAATCTCTATTTGGATCTCTTCAATTCTTTGGAGCTTTTCCTCTGTAAATTCACCCTCCAAGCAAGTAGCTAATTCTCGTTTGAGGCTATTGATGAGCTTATTGTAGTGAGGAAAAACCTTATTGCTCCAACAGATCAAGGCTCTTTGACAATTTTGAAGTCTCTGGACAAAGCTTTTGATTTTGTCATTCTCTAAACTCTCAACACTGTTCCAACTGTTTTGAATGATATCGTGAAAGTCCTGGTGTTCAATCCAGCTACATTCAAATCGAAACGTGTAAGGAGTGTGAGCATTCGAGTGACATAGATCAACTAGAAGTATGTGGTGATCAGACCCTATAGGCTCTAAGTGGAAAACTTGGGCTTTTGAAAAATTTTCTCTAAGTTCAACTTTCCTTCACATGAGCTTCATTCAGTCTTCTATTATTCCAAGTGTACTTTGATCCATTGTATCCCATGTCCATTAGACAGCAATTCGAGATTTGATTTTGAAAATTCAGTATCTTGCTAATAGCCTTTGGTCGACCTCCCCATTTCTCCCTCTGTTCAGTTAAGTCATTAAAATCACCAATACAAAGCCATGAGCCCTTAATGTTTTTGGAGAGTGATATCAGTTTCTCCCACACTTTCTTCTTTTCATTCTCCTTTGGTGGGCTATACACACAGGTTACAAAATTGGGGACTGCTACTGTCGTTGAGTGGACTGCGGCATGGATAATATTGTTTGATGAGTGTAGAATATCAACATATACTGACTCTGACCACCAAACCGTTAGGCCCCCACTAAGACCCACTGGATTAACTGTCCAATCTTCATCAAATCCACATCTTTTTCTAATTTTTTTCACTACTTTTTCTTGTTGCTTGGTTTCCATTAGGAATACCAAGTGGGGTTTATTCTTTTTACAAACCTCCTTTAGGTTCTTTACTGTCAAGGCCACCCCTATGCCTTGACAGTTCCACGAGACAATCATCATGGTGCTGGGAGGGCTGTTTTAGGCCAGCCACTCACGCCCTCAGCCATATCCAAATCCTCACTTTGGTTGTTCGAAGCTTCAGTTTTTGAGAGTACATCCAGCTTAAGAGGAGAAAAATAAATAGGAGAATCTTGCAGAGTAGGACCCTTACCTCTCATTCCTTGTTTGGTTCTACGGACATTCTTCTTTTTGGGGGTGATTTTCCTCTTGATCTCCAGATTTTTCTGCTCTAAGTCCCCAATTTCGCTTCTCTTAATTCTCTTACTTAGTTGGGGTTCATCAATTTCTGGTGGGGATCTTTTAAGTTTCACACCCCCAAGCTTACCTACCACTTCTGAGATTGGAGAGGCAGGTATGTATGGGACAATTGCTTTGTCATTTGGGAAGTTCTCTGCTCTGAGTTCTATGACTGATCCCCAACGTCCTCCTGCATATTTAGGTGTTCTATTACTATCTGCCTTACTGCTTTGTTTCTTCTTTCCTGGGCTGGGTTCGTTATTATAGGTTGTAGGAGGCTTGTCTTTAATGGTGGGTTGGGCTTTGTCTCTTGGGTCCGTTGGGTTTTCATTACTGAGCTTATTTTCCCCTCTTGGGCCCCCTGGCACCCCTCCATCTCTTATTTTTAGCATCTGGGCAGTTGGCGTGCCACGTGGGCTTGCCATTTTTTGTGATGCAGCGCAGTGTCTGTCACAGCCGTTTTCCCCACCTAATGACGAGAAACGTCTACTATCCCGTGCAGATATGTCAGATCCACGCTCCTCCTCAAACGTGAGGCTACGCGCCACCGTAGTTGCCCTCTGTTGCCATTCACTCCAGTTATCCTTTACCACCATCAGAAATTCCTCCATGAGTCTCGGGGTTGTTCCTTTTAAATGGCTTCCATATGCAACTTCCTCGTCCACTGTGGTTTCAGAGTTTGAGCACAATCTTTGATCATGGCCTATTTTCCCACACCTATAGCAGACCATTGGGAGTCTTTCATACTTTATTTCTGCCCATGTATCGTCTTTGGCCTCTCGAGAAACCCAGAAACCGATCATTAAGGGACTTTTGATATCAAGTAGGACTCTGGCTCTGAGGAAATTCCGCAGTAGACTATTGTTTTTGCGGGGGTTTTCAACCATAACCACTTCTCCCACCAGTGAACCCAGTTTGATGGCGTTAGAAAAATTCATATACCCAAAAGGTAACCCATGGAATTGCACCCAGAAAGGGCATTTATCGAAGCTTACCTCCTTGACCACCATATCGTCGTCCCATGGTTGAAGGTTCAGTAAATGAGATTGGATTGCCCATGGACGACCTCGTAATACCTTCATGTAGTCAGCTTGAGCTGCAAACTGGAAGACAAAAACATTCTTGTCCATATCCAAGATTTCTACCTCGGCCTTCAGTTGCCACCCTTTATGTACCATTGTTAATACTGTGTTACGGTTCAGCTCTTTCAAAGTTTCGATCTTTCCTATAAGGGCTCCACCAGACTTTACCTTTGAACTTTTTTCCAGGATTATTGATTTCCTAGAAACAGCAGAGGAGCTCTGCCCTCCGTCCATCTCGAAATCTCTGTCTTTTGCAGAACACTCAGACTCACCGGGAAGCGACCAGCGTCGCAGTTTCGCTCCCTCTCCAATCCTGTAATCTTAATAAGCAATTACAAGAGCACTCGATTTATGCTACCACAGTGGGTGATAGCAATCTTCGCACAAACGAGGGTCTAAGACGAACCAAAAGAAACCACCCCAAGAGTGGTGAAATGCTCCGCCGTACGGAGAGAAAGGCTCACCCTGGTGGTGAGAGAAAAAAAAAAAAAATCTAAAATACGATCCGACTAATGGTGATTCAAACATAATAGTTTTTAAATATTTTAATTATATTTTGTGTCATCATCTCATAGCATATCTGTACGTACTTTTTTTAATACATTGTAATCAAAGTTCAACCCCCATATATTGTCTTATTCATATTTTGCTTCCTTGACTCTGCTACTATATTATTATTACAACTAAACTTTTTTTAAACAGTATATACAAAATAATTTGAGAAATAATAAATTTGATGATTTATGACTTATAAATATTTTAAATTATTATAATATATGAAAATTAAATTAACTTATCCAATATTCATTATATTACATAAAACGAATATACATGATCTGTATTAAATATATAAATTTAATCTCATTATTTTTTATTTATAAAATTAGAATAAATTACGTGCACTAGTTGTGAGTCATATTACTTACAAATATGGTAACTTCTCATATTTTATATCGATATATTGATTTTAGATTATTATATTTCAAACAACTCTTAAGTTGACCAGTTGATATTTTATTTTTTTTTCTGTTATTACAGTTCAACATAATTTTTAAGAAAAATTGTACTTAAGTCTCAAATAAGATACGACACGACTTAAATATCTGTTGAAATCTCCAATTTACGGTGAGTCTCATGGGATATTAGGTAATACATTCAAATTGTGAAAGGACTGAAATAACCTCAAAACATATTCCCTGCTCACCGCTCTGTTCCCTGCCCAACACGTGTTTGGTGACCCTGCTCAGTGGCTTCGGGTTTGCCAAAGAGCTTCCTAGGAGCTTGAAGCGATCCGATTTTCTCAGAAATTCGACCACCCAATCCCCTCCATGGAAGCTGAATTGCAATAACTTGTCCCATCACACACTTGATTCCTACCCACCCACCTGAACAAGCTCCAATTCCACTGTCATTCCAGCTTCTCAGAACTCCTCTGAAATCAATAAACTCCTGATTTATAGCCATAGAGCGTGATAATCAGCTTGCATAACAATCACACTATCCCATGAATGGCCTCCTCCTGAAACTAGTTTAAACGTAAATGTCAGAACTTGAAGAAACAGAACGAAGGAGACAAAGAAACAAGAAATGGTGGGAAAACCGATTATTGTTTCCTATACAGGAGAAAGATGTGATTTTGCTTTTGGAGAGTGGTGGGAACAACAGTGGGTAATCAAAAGGACACACTTTCTCTCTGTTTATTGCTCTCACCTCTAAAGCTCTGTTTCAAAAATTGCAGTGGTGGGAGAAGATGATTCCGACTATGTTCGTGTGAGAACATTGTTGCCTTATAAGTGGGAAGCGTGGAAGATGACTCCGACTTTGATTCGGAGACAGAGTCGGAGGCATTTTCCAATGAAGAATAGGCGGAGTTGGTGGAAGGTCAAGATGGGGGGCAAGAATAAGAAGAGGAGGAGATAAACGAAGGGATGGGAAGGTCAAGCCGGAAGAGAAAAAGGAAATCGGCGGCGGCGGCGGCGCATGTGATGCAGGCGAGGAGGTGACGGTGGTGTTGCAGGACGGAGGGAACAGCGCGTGGGAGAAGAAGGCAAGAAGCTATCGGGGAGAGAGAAGAGCGAGAACCTAGTTTTACTTAGGTATTCTAGTCATTTCACAATTCAATTTTATTATATTAATGTCTCACTGGAAATTACTTGCAAAATAGGGATTTCAAAGGGTTTTAGAATAATTAATAGGGGTAATTAAAGTGAAATCCCATATAAAAGAAAAAAAATGAAGAAATGGTTCCTGAAGTTGTTAGTGTAAGCTCCTCGACTTGTTAATGGATGGAAGGAGCTTCTCTCCTTTACCTTCCCATCCCTTTCCCCTCCTTTGCCACCTTCATCATCGTTCGATCTAGATCCAACGGTTCATATTTAATATTACATAAAATATTATTACAATTTTATATAAAAATATATATATATATTTAAAAATAATATTAAATATGAACCGTTGGATCTAGATCTAACGGTGATAAAGATGATAAAGGAGGGGAAAGGGATGGAAGGTGAAGGAGAAAAGCTCCTTCCATATTATTATCCCTAATTAATAATATAATCTTTTGTTTGGAAGCTGAGTGCAATGTCCCCTAATTTTTATAAGGATGAGAAAGAAAAAGTGTACACGTATAGTATAATAGAATTCTGTAAACTGTCCCAGAGTTTATCTGGTCATTGTAATACAAAAAAAAAAGAATTCTGTAAACTGTAAAAGCTTCAACGTCAATCAACTTGACTTGCAATTTCTGCCCACAAAGAAGTGTTATGCACACTCCCCTTGTATTATTTTGTTTATTTTGTCCTATCTGGCCCTCCTTTGACTTTTGATAATCTATTAATCTAAATTTCTTTTATTCACATAAAAATTTAAACGATTGCTTGCGTGCTAGTTCAGTTTTGTAAAAAGGGAATGTTTTCTAATTCAGTCTTTCAAAAAAAAAAATTACTCTTTTGAATAATCTTTTGCATGAGTTTTTAATAAATTAGATAACTTTTCCCGTAGTTAGAAACTTTCTGGAATTAAAAATTTTAATATAGAATCCTGATACTTTATTCATTTAAATTTGCAACACAGACCACATCCATTTATGAACACCTGCATGCATGTAATTAAGAAAAACATTTAAAATGATTTTAAATAAAAAATTGTATAGAAATCTCTAAGAAAAAAGAAAAAGCTTACAAGTTACAACAGTGGCTATATCCCCTGTAATTCTACTCCCTCCTCTGCTAATATAAGATTCATCTGATGGTTTTGTTTTGAAGCTAAACATAATTAAAGTTCGATTTTTTTCTCTCGTATTGATTTTTTTCTCATAATATTCCTATTTATTGAATCATTTTTTCCTCAGTGCATAAAATTAAATTTTAATCAATAAATGGTAAAATTATTTTTGAAAAAAATGCAACAAATTATATACATATTAACTACAAATAACTAACCTCCCCACTTTTTTTTAAAAAAATTATATAAAATTTTCTTATCGAAAGTCAGTTAGGTTTTTCAATTTCACTTGTTTTGTTGAATTGCCCAACAAAAATGAGAGGGGAAAAAAACCAACAACACAAACATCAAACCTAATGCTTTTTCTCAAGTTAAGGACTGGTGAATGAAGTTTTAGCAATAGCACAGCTTGTAGCATTGAAGGATGGTTCAATCAGAGAGAAACTTCAATCTCCACGACTTTATAGCCCAAATGAAACAAAATTAGCCGCATCAATTATGAGCAAATTAAAATATCACGGAATTGTATGTATTCTTTCTTACCTCTTTATATTTTGTGATGGTCAAAGGGCATGCTGTTTGACTTTGTAACTTCTTAGATTCCTCCTATTTGCTGCTGCTCTGTCCACATCAATCATCACTACAACCTTAACGGTTTTTCTGATGGATTGGGAATGGGAATGGCCATGAGGAGGGAGAACAATTCCTTCTTTTTTATTCTGATTGACCCAACGGGAGCCAGTATTTTTTTTGGATCATATTACTGAATATTCGAGCAACCAACTAATTCATTTAAGGGACTGGGGTATCCTGGCTAGAGTTTTTTTCATACACAGAGATCAAAGTCAATATCAATATATTATGTGGTTAAGGTACTTACCACTAGGGCCAACCTTTATCGGTGAGAACCATCCTTCTTGTGTAGCTGAAAATTGGAAAGAGATCACTTTGTGGCCGCCAAAATTGAAACAAAAGAGATAGTTCCTGATTTAGGATCAATCAATGGTGGCCATAAAGAGAGAACCCATTTCTTAGATCAATTTTTTTTATGAAAAAAAATTTAAGTGAGTTGGGTCCAGAGGCTTACTAAGGTCAAATATGCCTCTGAACTCAAAAAACTTTTATAAAAGTATTTATATATCGCTCATCAATAAAATTATCATATTAATAGGATTCGAACTCATGTTATGAGCCAAATCCCTTCCATTTAAAAATTAAAAAAAAAAAACCCCTTCCATTTCTCGCATCAATTTAACGCAATACTCTTCCAAACGCTCTGGCCCATGATTCTGATCAAACAAACCCGTCCCGTTTGGCCCATACAATATATGTGCCACAGTGACTTGTTCATAAACTCATCCAGCTTTATCTGAACCGGGCCTGGACTGTGTTTCTGTCCAAATAAAACAAGAAAATCCATAGTTTGACGATGTTATCATCATAAATCATTATACCAATATATAACATAGAAACGACACACATGTACCAAGAAGCGTTGGTGCTAGTGGAAGTGGTTTTGAATGTTTAAGCATGAGATCTTAAGTTTAAATCTGTGTAAATATAAAAAACACTTTTTAAAGAGCTATTCTTAATTAAGCTAGATAATGTTCGAATCTAGTTCAGTCAGATAACCATGTAAATGCAAGGAAAAAAAAAACACACAAAGATTGTGTATAAGGGACAATGCAGTGCGGTGATATATATATAGATATATATCTTGGCAAAATATATATATATATATATATAGATATATATAAATATGAAGGGCCCAGGAGTCTGTCTGGTTGTGCTTGTTGGCTTCTTTTCATAACACACAACTCACACCACAATTATGTCATATCCACTACATCAAACTTTTGCAAATTCATCCTCTACAAATTTTCTGGTGATCACATGGTACAATAAAGTTATCTACTCTCTATCTATTTGTTTCCATTTATTCATTGATTCATTTCAGATATATATGTACATGGAAGCTCTCAGTGATGTAATAGAGATATATAGTGAACGAGCTACAAGTTACTTTTAGGCAAAACAACCTCAACCATGCATCTGCTGATTCCTTTTGATATGATTCTTTTACATAAAATTCATAATTTCTAAATCATATTATTGTCCCAAGAAACGACATCTCACTGAACTTATCGTTAGCTTTTCCCCCTTTATCCTTTGATAGGAAAAGATTTAGGTGAGTTCGGTTTTTGACACTCATCATCACAGTCCAAGCAAACCTTACAATAAAATTCAAAGAGTATTTATAGGGATCGATATATACAAATTATCTATCAATGAGATCTTCATATTTTAGTTATGTGATTCAAATTTATACTCTTATAAATTATATTCCTCCAGTCCTTAATATAAAGGTCACTTTATAGCTAGGTTCTTATATTTAGAATATCTTTATCAACCTTGATAACTTTTATGGATTTCTGATTTCCTTTTATTGTATAAGGTAGTTGGGATTAATTATCAAAGACCAAAATTTCTTTTGGTACGTAAATGTTGGTCGATCGCTTACCCTTGCATATATCCATATGTAAAGGTGGCAAGCTGATCAATTACTTTATATATCATTTTGGTCCTCTTTATAAGTCTAATTTATCTAATTCTTATATATTAAGGAAAGTTGGTTAACTGATTAAATATATCTTAAACCCTTCTCTCTCACATCTTTAACTCTTACCAACATAAAATAACTCTTTTTTTTTTTCATTACATTTAATTTGAGTGAAATTGTAATACATACAGTCATTAATTACTCTCTAATGGACTTATAATAAGGATTAAAATTTTTTCCAAACTGAACTTATAAAAAGGACCAGACTGCTATTGTTACTTCAATCCATTCATATATTATCCCATGAAGTTTCTGGAGGCAGTTTGGAAATAATGTGTCGGCCAATACTTAATTAAGGTGTACAAAAGAAGGAGGGAAGGTGTGTCATTTAGTAAAATTAGGTAGTGTATGTGTTCCTATTTTCTACGTTTTAACCGATTTGTTAATGTAACAAGCTTTGTCCTCCCATCACCCCAATACAAATAGTTGTGCAAGTTGGTGATTAAATTGATTGACTTTAATGTCTTGTATTCAACTTTAATTAATATAAGAGGCTTAAAAATTAGTGTAAAGGTGCATCCAGCACCCCGAACTATTTTTAGAGGTGCAATCAGCACCCTAGAGTATTTAAGGGTGCAATCAGCACCCTAAATTATTTTTGGAGATGCAATCAGTACCCTAATGTATTATAAATGGAACAATTACGCCATTTCACTAACAGAATACTAACTCCGTTTGCTAACACACTATTTTCTTTCAGTATTTAAGGTTGCAATTTTGCCTCTAATGTAGTAAAAATAGAGCAATTGCACCTCCAAAAATTTGAACTTTAGCAAACGGAGTTAGTATTCTGTTAGTGAAAGAGTGTAATTGTTCCATTTTTGATACATTAGGGTACTGATTGCACCTCCAAAAATAGTTTAGGGTGCTGATTGCACCCTTAAATACTCTACAATGCTGATTGCATCCCAAAAAATAGTTTAGGGTGCTGATTGCACCCTTAAATACTTTAGGGTGCTGATTGCACCTCCAAAAATAGTTTGGGGTGTATGATGCCCCTTTACCCTAAAAATTAATAAAGTGATTAATTAATCACACACACCCCATCAAAGGTTCAGTCAGCTTGAAGGTCTGAAAGTTGATTCACTACAGCAATGAAAAGAAAGGTAGACATGGGGAGACCAAACATGATGAAGTCAATAATTTAACAATTTAAGGCTATCATATACAAAGGACACCCATTAAAAGCTAAGGGTACATATCCATATAATTGAGGTATGATATATATGGTGAAGTGCCGCATGCAAGGCTCTGACTTCATTATGAGTGGTGAATAAAGCAGGATTAAGATCCAATTTTATAACAAAAATTTTCAAGTAGAAGCTAGGGGTATTTAGAAGCTTTTGTTGAATCAATATCGGTCTAGAAATGCGGCAAAATGAGCCCAATCTCCCTATTTGTTAAAAAACTAACATTCATCATTAAAAAAATTAATGTTGATCATTAACTTTTTAATGGTCTGGGGTAATCTTGATGCTCTGTTTTTAAATTTCTTGGGGCAATATTGATCCAACAGTAACTTCTGGATACTCATTACTCTTACTTAAAACTTCTACATGCAAAATTAGATATTAACCTGAGAATAAATGGGGCTCATCAGATCCTGAACATTCACAAAGTGAACAAATAGCATGTGATTAGTCCCACAAGTGAACAGGATCATAGTGATAATATCCTCTGAATATTCCAAGTGTAGCACCTCTTTTTTTTGGCCAACATTCCAAGTGCGGTACCAACTTAAAGGATGTTGCATTTTCCCATTCTGTATAACTGAAATCAAAGTCATCAATACAAATTCATTGAATTATTGATTATCCCTAACGTATAATTACTTATGTTTATCATTATATATCAATATTTGCTTTTCACTTCCTAGTCCATCAACTTCACCCATGAGCTAGCCATAATCACAAAATCTGTATATACATAGCATAATGGGGACAAGAATCATTGAAAATCAAATACATGTAATACTTTAAAGTTCCATAAAATGAGTCAAAACAATGAGTACAATTTTATTTTCTCAGTTGTCAGGCCATCTATATTCTCATCCCTGATTAGAAGATTTAAAAACTCAACTGAAAATCACAATTATTAGACTTTGGATCCAAGTTGACCCTTGATAGGCCAGATTATTTAATTGAGAAATAAGAAAAATTTTCAATTAAGTATGAGAGAAAAATAAGCATTAATTGCTAAAAGAGAATTGAGGAACAAATAACGTCGTATTAGAAAATTAATCAACAGTTAATTTTCTAACTATTATTTAAAGGGTAAGTAAGAAGGGATCACACCTCCCTAATTAATGTTCACCCTAATCTTATAAATACTGGCACCTTCTTTACTTGTATTTTTCCCTGGCCATTGAGTTATTTGGCTCTCTCTTCTTCTCTTCTTTCTCGTGTGTTGCTATGTTGTGCCACTCAAGTTTAGACTCTAATAGTCTTCATCTTGCATTAGCATCAGCTGGTTCGAGTTGTGGAGCATAGGAGGCTGAACCAAAACTGAATATGGACCCGTTTAGGTACGTGCATTCTACAACATCCTCTCAAGCCTCAACCATAAATTTGAATCACAAGAAATCAACTAATCATGAGGATGCTTAAAGATGCTTTAAACTTTTTTACATTAGATGATATACTCTATTTTATTCCTATTATAAGTTACTTCTACCTAATTCAGAGATGCCAATGTAAACAGTTAAAATCATTGAACTTATCATAAAATTTCAAATAATTCTCAATATTATCCTTATGAAGATGCACTAATTTCCAATGTCATATTAATTTATACTTTTTATCACTAGTCTAGGTAAATATGAGCATACATAAAAAAAATATTTCATACTCATTGAAAGTAATAAATGTCTTGTAAAAACAAGAGGGACCACCCTCTAAAAAGTGCCCTATAAAAGAGTTTAGAGGGAATATATCCATCTTTGTGAATGAAGAAGATGCAAAGGCGAATAAATGCAAGGGCATGAGTGTTGAAACTAGAAAGGTATGTTTGGGAAGTTATGGAAAAGGGGCACGTGTGAGGTGGCCCTTAGAGCATTTAGAAGTGGGAATTAGATGCTGTGTCACAGTCCAACACCAAGTCCAAGTCCAAGAAGATTTGGATGAATCATGAACAATATCGCATATGTGTCCACCTTATTTACCTAATTCCACTTTTGGGGTCAACATTTTGGAGCTTTGAGGTGATCCCAGCTATATCACTTGTATCTATCATTACCTACTGCCTTTTGGCCTCTCTCTACCAAATTATCTCCAAATCTCTCTCTCTCTCTCTCTCTCTCTAAATTAAAAGGTGATATTTTATCTTTAAGTTTGTAATAAAAAAACCTGTTTTTTATATGTAAATTAAATTATCTGATCTAAGCTAGCAAGAAGTGGATCTGCCTTTTATTTATTTTTCTACCGTCAAAACCCTCGAAATGAGAAAGAAAGATAGGTGTGGTAGATCTTATTTTCTCTTTGAACTAGATAACTAATTTATATGGATTAATTAAAAAAATTAGTTTAGTTATACGTAAAAAGTGCTTGTTGGTTTTCTAAAATAATTTATTTAATTATTGAGTTAAGGCACAATTTTATTCTAAAAGTAATTATGGGTATTTAAAAAATTTTTGAGTAGCAGCTTCACACTAAAAGTGTAAAAAAGAAGCAAATTTGTCCTAATCATTAAAAAACTAACGTTGATAATTAAAAAATTGACATTGCTTTTCAAAAAAAACTTTCGAATATCTAACGCTTTTGAGTGGTTACTAATTGAAGTTGCTCTTCGAAAAAATTTCCAAATATCCTTCACTTTTAAGTGGTTACTTAAGCAAACGGATTTATCTATCCTAACAAATACTCTTCTTAAAATTTAAACTTCTGTTCTCCTCTTCTTGAGGTGAAGTTATTTACTATCTCAATCAACAATTAGTAAGTAATAGACCTTTTAATTAGCTTCTATACTTAGTATCATAGGTTTTTTTTTTGTGTGCCTATAGGTAGGTCCCATTTGATATTTGGGACCTACTAAAATCTTTCAATGTTTATCTTTTACCCATGTGATCCTTTTTTTCTCCCAACCATCTACCTTGAAGTCTTGAACCTAAAGAAAACCCACTCTCCAAACGTAGCCATTCCATTTTAAACATCTTGGTTTTTGTTTTTTTAGGTGATATGAGTGAGAGGTTACAGATGGTGACTACCATAGAAAGTTTTTCAACGAGTAACTTTTCCCTAATTTTTTATGGCCTTTCCAATTTTTTTAAATACTTTCTCCGTTTCTTAATATAAAATACTACTTCTGATCTTAATTATAAGATAAAATTAATTTTTTTAGAAAAATTAAAGAAACTAATTAAATCACTTTGAAGTATTTATATTTATATTTTTTTCTTCAAACTAATTTATTTAACTAATAAATTAATATATAATCTAAGGATATATAACATATTATATTATTAAGTAATTTATTTAGTTTTTTAATTTCTCTAAAAAAAGTGAACTTTGTCTTATAATTAGGACCGGAGGGAATATATTTAAGTAGTTGATCTTGATTTTAAATATAAGACATAATTTTTTTATTTATCAATCTTTTTCTAATTTACTTCTACTGATACTCCTTCAACAATAATCAAGAATGAGGAGAATATGAAAGAATTAAGGAAGATAACTAGGATACTTTAGAAAAATTATGTTATACTAACTAACTTAATTAATTTTTTTAATTTAATTTAATTAAATATATATGTCTTATATTTCGTAGTAACTTAGTCTGGTGGAATTAATGCTCAGATCCAATGGTTATAATTTAGCTCAATCTCACCCGTTGAAATCTCTATCATCAGTTCATCACACCCGTTTATGTGCTATGATAATCGCTCAATCCTCCGCTTCTAAGCTATAACTGTACTTTAATGGTGAACGCGGCCAGGTTCTGGTTCATTGCCTCAAGCAGCCATAATTGCTCTTTACTCTCGCATTCAAAATTTGTTACACCTTCTTTTCTACTCCATCAAAAAGCTTGTGCTTTCTGATATATTACGGGACCCCAAAACCAAGGCGGCTTTACTCGAAGTAGGTCTGCTTCGTCTCTGGAACTTCCATTGCCGATTTCTTCACTTCAGTGCCTTACTTGTCTCTATCTTCGTTGAATGGTGAAGTTACTTTCATATATTTGCATATGTTATGATTATTTAATAGCTTTCTCTGATTTCCCCCTGCTTTTATCTTCTTTCTCGCGCTCGGCTCTACCTAATCCGTTTAGCTTTTTCTTGAATAAGTTTATTAGCACACTTAGATACTTCAGGTGAATTAATTTCTTAGTATTATTTGAACGGACATTGCTAAGGAATTTGTATATATTTCTATCGTGTTCTATGAAACCGCTCGGGCTCTCATCTTTCTTGCCTCGTCTCTGATTCCAAAAAAAGAACTTAGAGTTGATTTGGTATACTAAAAATTGAGAGTCCTGAGGGATTGTATCAAGCACAATGGGTGAAGTAGTTGCCATAACTAAATCCAATTCAACAGGGAAGGTCTATATAATATTATATTACGTTTGTTTGTAATTTTGTTTGAAGCTTTCGCTATGAGGTTTTAGTATACTGAATATTCGAGAGTCCCTCACTCTTCCTGTAGCCTTTTGATTTCTCCTAGACATTGGCTTCGGTAAGTGGTTCAGCTTTTGGAAGCATTCTCCTCATTCCCTCCACCAATCCCCCTCGTCCTTTCTGCCTTCAAACTTCTCTCTGAAATTTGGTAAATTTCTAAGCATTTGCCTCTTTGTACACAAATTTCCGCCTTAATTCTTGTGCCTGCTCACTTTTTCTTCTCTTTCCAGCTTTCTATTTCATTTGTGCCCCTGATTCAAATGCCAAAGATTTTGGATCTAGGATTCGAATTGCGTCCCAACTTTTCTTTGCATTTTACTCTCCCATATATGTGTTCAACCGTCATCGTCTTGCGCTTGGCATTTTGCATAGATTGAAAGGCTGGTTAGGTGGACAACGAATGGACCTGTAAATAATACGGTATATTGCCTTTTGAGCCAAAATAACAGAGTTCTCTTCCTTGGTTATAATGTTACATTGACTTCGAACACTTCTATAACGGTCTTGTTGTTAGCTCTTAGCTTCCTTTAAAATTCCTTTCCTGACTAATTTCAAATTCTTTTTTCATTGATATTCCGGAATTGTTCTTTCTTGGTAATTTGAACGATGTCAACTGAGTTACTTAATAACAATCCATAATCAAGTAGTGATTCACTGCATCGGTGGTAGATCCACTGAACTATTATAGATATGTACTGAAGCAAACTTAACAAATTCTTCTGTTTTTTCCCCTTTTTGTTCACAGACGTAATAGACTTTATTGCAGTGTTAGTCCAATCACAATGCCATTCAGAGATTTTGTTCGTGAGCTCAGGGGAATTCGAGATGGCATGGGTAATATATCTAGAAGAGGGATAGATGCCAAGCGTAATTATTGCCGTGGAAAATCTCTTATTGCTCCTGAATTGTCATCACCAGCATCATCATCTTTGTCAGTGACTGAGCCGAGCCGCTGGGCTAACTTACCACCTGAATTGTTATTGGACATAATTCAAAGGGTGGAAGAAAGTGAAACTTCCTGGCCTGCCCGGAGGGCGGTTGTAGCCTGTGCCTCAGTTTGTAGGTCATGGAGAAAAATAACGGAGGAGGTGGTAAAGACACCAGAACAGTGTGGCTGGCTTACCTTTCCCATATCGCTGAAGCAGGTAGTAGCACATATTGCTGTTTATGGAGGCACTTGCCTATCTTAAATTCAGAAGTACACATTACTAATTTGTGATTCAGCCCTATTAAATTGTGCTGACGCTTCTCTGTCTGTCAGCCTGGTCCAAGAGAGACTCCAATACAGTGTTTTATAAAGAGAGAAAGGGTGACTTCAAAATATCGTTTATATCTTGGATTGAGCCCAGGTAATATGGATGATCTCTCATGGTTTCTTTGCCACCGTTGCTTCATATTGCTGTTGTGAAGAGTTGAAGGCTGCTTTTTGAATTTAAACATTGGTGTTGAACATGTGGAAAAGACCAATCATTACTTTGTTGCTATCTCCTACATGAGCAAAGCCTTTTGATCATATAATTTAAGAAAGCACGCAATTCTGCCCATATTAGTAAAACCATTACAAGCGAAGACTCTTATTTTTATTCCATGATTTGGCAGTTCAGGGCCAAAAAAAAAACATTTTTCTTGAAACAACAATTTTTTCCTCTGAAGTTTCTTTCTGTTAAGTACTTTGTTTGATGAATTATGTTGTTTGCCCGTGTGTAACTGTGGAAGCTGTTATGAAGACCAGATTTTGTATGCAAACTTTAATAAATCCTTTATTTTCATTTCTCACTTTACTTTTTCTTTTGGAGAAAATCGCCCTAGTTCTTTGGAAGCGAAGCATTTATTATCTCTATTGTTATGTAGCTCTCTCTGGGGATATGACCAAACTACTACTGGCAGCAAAGAAGATTAGACGGACAACATGTACAGAATTTTTGATATCCTTGGTCGCAGATGATTTTTCTAAAGCAAACAATACTTATGTTGGAAAGCTCAGGTTAGTCACACCCCTGCAAGGTCTTATCTTGTTTTTACTACATTCTTTTATTGTCAAATTGATCTGTAAGCAATGAACAGGTCTAATTTTCTTGGCACCAAGTTCATGATCTTGGATAGTCAACTTCCGCTAGACTCTTCCCTTCCATTGAATGGTAAATTGCAGCCAAGAAACCATTCAAAGCAGGTTCTTACAAAGGCTGCTGCTGCTGCAAAGAATAATGTGGCCACCGTATCTTATGAGCTCAATGTTCTCCGCACGAGAGGTCCAAGGAGAATGCGGTGCACGATGCATTCCATTCCCATATCTGCCATCCAAGAAGGGGGCACTGCTCCTACTCCTTTGAAGTTTACTTATGGCCTTGATGAGTATTTATCTGCCTCACACTCATCAAAAGGGGAAAAGCCAGGAGTTCAGTATGACTCAAATAGTGACGACAAGCCCCCAGAACCGAACCACAATGCAGGGGGGCCGCTGGTTTTGAAAAATAAAGCTCCTAGATGGCATGAACAACTGCAGTGTTGGTGCTTGAATTTCAAGGGACGTGTTACAGTGGCCTCTGTGAAGAACTTCCAGCTTGTGGCAGCTGCAGAACCTCAACAAAATGTTTCCGCCACAGAGCAAGATAGAGTGATACTGCAATTTGGGAAGATTGGAAAGGACATTTTCACCATGGACTACCGCTACCCCCTCTCTGCGTTTCAAGCTTTTGCAATCTGCTTGAGCAGCTTTGACACGAAACCTGCTTGCGAGTGATCACATGCCTTGTCTCATAAAGGGCTGACGTCATGTTGCTCCTGCCTTCCGATACATGTACATACATTCTTGAAAAGAAAAAGAAAATGTGAAAAGGAAACAAAGAAAGCAGTTGGGCTACAACTCTTGTGCCAATGAGTGCCTTCATTTACAGTTACAATTTTGTTTGACCCTGCTGTTAGGCTTAATGCTTAATTGGCAAGTATTCTGAGTAATTAATTTCTCCATGCATATTGTAGCTAATCGTGTATAACAATATTATTGTTCCTAGTTATGTAATTTGCAAAATGACGAGTTGTATAATCCATTTTGTAATTGAGCCAGCTTTCCCTGATAACAGTTTGTAATATGGATGAAACCGTCAAAGGGCTGGACCGAGGTTGATATCTAGAAACTTTCAAGTTTGAAGTGGATTAGACAGCATCATTATTTTCCTTTATTAATTACAAATATATTTACAAACTTCCTATCTCCTATGCAGTATATTATGGGTGCGAAATAAATGATGGGCTGGTTTTGTCATACGGTCTTAATATTTTTATCCCTTTGAATCTTCATCAGCAGACTTGATGGACTCTGCTGGCCTTCTGGGAAGAATCAATTGAACTCCCGGGTCTTTTTCGGTGACAGAACCTTGAAACATCAGTGAGTTATTGATACTCTGTATATTACTATTGACATACGCATTACCCACTTCATCAGGTTCAACCAAACTATTGCCAGACCCTTCCTCTCTATCAGACTCGGTGGTCACCTCAGGGCTCTCCTGCGAATCCTTCCTATCTTGGTGTATATGAACTGACCCTTCTTTCTTAGTTGACCCTGAGCCCATGTGCATTGTTGCTCCTTTGTTTTCGCCAGCCAGAGTAATCGCTCTAATAGATTTATCTTCCATGGTGTCTGCAGGCTGCCCCATTGCTAGTTTTTGAACAAACTTGGAAATATCCTCTATGATGCCTTCTTTAAGGGGAGTTTTTTCTCCAATGGGTGGATTATCCTCTTGATGGGAAGGGATGGACACATTCTTGGTCGCTGGATATATTGAGCTAACAACTTTGGTGTCTTTTCCGGTGGAATTGGAGGCAGACATGACTTTGCCCTCTATGCTCTCTCGTGTGTCCTGCTTTTTCCTTTTTGCTCTAATGACCATGCTAGATGAACCTGTAGTTTGTGTTCCTGACTCACAGGACGTCCTCTTATGTTGAGGAGAGGTCTTTGGTTGGATTGGTTCTTCTCGCGTGGAGACGATTTTCAATGGGGACATTTTTTGTTGTGGCATTGGCTTAGACACATGGGGGCTAGTTTTCAACGGAGATTCCTTTGCTTCTGTTGTTTGTACAGACTCATAAGAAGAGATCCTTACTTGAGTTTGTTCTTTCGATTTTGGACTGGTTTTTGATGGTGACTCCTTCAGTTGTGGTACTGACTCATGCACATGAGAAGGGATCTCTGATTTGGTAATTTCTTGAGACTTAGGGATGGTTTTAGATGGTGATTCTTTTGCTTGTGGCTTTAACTCAGACACATGAGACTCTGTCTTGGGTTGTGAAACTGACTCAGACACTTGGGAAGACGTTTCTTGTTGAGTCAGATCTTGTGACTTAGGGGTGCTTCTAGAAGGTGAGTCCTTCAGATGTGGAACGGATTCAGACACATGAGGAGGGGTCTTCAATTGGGTTATTTCTTGAGACTTGGGGATGGTTTTCGATGGTGATTCCTTTGATTGTGGTTTTGACTCAAACACAGGAGACTCTGTCTTGGGTTGTGGAACTGACTCAGACACATGGGAAGATATTTCTGGTTGAGTTAGATCTTGAGAATCAAGGGTGGTTCTCAAAGGTGAATCCTTCATATGAGGCACCGGCTCAGACACATGAGGAGGGGACTCTGATTGGGTTATTTCTTGAGACTTGGGGATGGTTTTGGATGGTGATTCTTTTGACTGTGGCATTGACTTAAACACATGAGACTCTGCCTGTGGCTGTGAAACTGACTTATCAAACACATGGGGTGATACTTCTGGTTGAGTCTGGTCTTGAGACTCAGAGATGGTTCTAAAAGGTGACTCCTTTATATGTGGAATTGGCTCAGACACATGAGGAGAGATATTTGGCTGGGTTGGTTCTTGAGATTTGGGTATGGTTTTTGATGGCGACATCACTGGTTGTGGCTCTTGCCGTGTCACTGCCATCTTTTCCTTTTCTTGTTGAGCTGGTGATTGAGGTTGAGGAGTTGAGAAAGAGGAGATAGAAGCCAATGCATTGGTCACTGAAAATGGTTTCTCTGGCTGAAGTGAATGAGATGGTGTTTCTTGTTGAGGATCAGCTATTGGGATATCCTGAGCATGACCTTGTGCCGGGGCTTTCTCAGGTGACCCGTGGATGAGGATGGTCGTGTCTGCTTGCTCTTGGGGTTTTGATTCATCTTTTGGAGGAGTAATTGGACGTGGTGCTGGAGCTGATGGTGCTGAAAACCAACGGAATCGAAATGGAAATAGCTTCTTTTTCTTTGCCATTGGTGGTTAAGGACAGAGATCTCTGAAGTCCAAAGAGGATGCTGAGATATGTTTGTCACTAAGATTTTGGCTTAAGGCAGATTTGGAGGTTGCAATATTTTGTGGATGCAAAAACACCTGAAATAACACCTTATATGCAGAAGTATTTTGTAAACTCAAGATTTCTTATTGCTTCCTCTAGAGCTTTTGGCATTTATTCCTTTGAAAGCTTTTTCCTTTAATGCTTTGTTTGGTTTTATATATCTTGTGATAAAATGTTGCAAACTATTCTAATCTTGTGAAGGATGAGAGAGCAAATTTCGGTTACCTCTCACTGGAGGAATTCCAAAGTATATACTTTGCCTCGTTCTCAGCTTTTGGTGTTCATTTTGCAACTCATACACATGTTGGTTTTGCAATTCATATTTATTTTAGGTTTTAGTTGTATATTTTGCTTGCTATGTTGTGTGAATGAAGAGCCAAAGTGCCTTCCTTCATACACACCATGAAGAAAAGAATTATATATGGGAGAAGACAACTTCAAAAAGCAACATTTTAATATAGAAAAATGTTGTGCTCAGGGACTAAATTAACTTTTTAAAAATAATTTAATTGTTCATTTGAGTTTATACAAATATTTAATCAACTAGAAGTATTATTAATTTGAATTTATAAAAGGGAGTTTAGTGGAGATGGATAGTACGTTGAGCACAATAATTGAAAATCATTTTATGGAGGCCAGTTTGGATGTGGATAATCATATCAGGACTCATTGCAAACAAGTTCGGAAGGAAAATTTTACGATAAAAAGCAAATTCTTTATGACCAAATCACTTGAGATAAGATAATAGAATAAAAATTTTATATTAATTTCCCCAAACAAAAGAGAAAGGTCCAACAAACTTGAGCTTTGTGCTTACAAACGGTACACCAAACACGCACTAACCACCTTCAAAACGATGAAACGAGGATCTTTATCTTTGCCATCATGTCTCTTTCTCTCTCTACTGCGCTCTCTCTCTCTCTCTCTCTCTCTCACACACACACACACACTCACACACATCATCGTCATCTTCTTCTCATGTCATTATGGAGGCAGCTTCATGTGTTCTTCAGTGTAATATGTCTGGCTTTGAAACTGCTTCCGTCACAAACTCTTCATTTCTCACAGATTCATAATTCTTGAAGTATACTTCACAGTAACTAAATAATGTCACGTTCATGGATATCAAATCATTAAAGATCAACAAATAAATGTAACTGAGGATATCATATCATTAAAGATCAACAAGGAACAGCTACTAAAATTAAAGATCCACAAATAAAATGAGTTCCTCCTTAGATTTCATGGATATCATATCGTTAGTACAAACTTGCAGACATTAGGATTTATTGGTCTCTGTCATCAAAATAAATGTAATCTGTCTGTGAATCCTAATTACTTTAAGATTTTACATAGCATGCAAAACATCAAAGTCAACAGAGTTATTGGATCAGAATGGTCTCAAAGACAACATCATAAGATGAGCTCTAACTTTATACAGAAGTTGCAAATCCTTTTGTGTGCAACAGAAGAAAAATGTATGCCGATAGAGGTTCCACCCATACAATCCGAGTCAATCACACTGACTTCCTAGAAGTAACAAACCTCTAAAGCCAACTCTACAAAAGAAGCTTGAAGAGGAAAATAAAATATGTAAGCAATGGGAGACATGAATTAACAAGTTCACCCACTTGTCTATCTGGTAGCAGGCAAAGTAACCTCAATCCATTCTTTGGCAGATGCCCTTATTGGCAACTTCTCAGAAATAATATTTTTTTCATGTCCAGTTTCCAAAATTGAATAAAATCACCAGCAGATACTTTTACATGATCTTACATCTCAGAACCTTCTTGAACAGTAGGAAGACTATCTTCTCGGATAAATGCAGGGTTAAGAAACTTTGCAATAAAAGCCCACAGTTTATACACATCCTCAAAATTACTCGGAAATCCCAGAGAAGCTGTGACAACTTCAAGTCTCACAAAGCCACCTTTTCTATCACGACGGCCATTCTCCATTGGCTTGCAAAGAGATGTATCTTCATGATTTGGAGGCCCACGATTATGTCTTGAGTTATCAAGAATCCGTATGTGACTGAGGAAACCAATCCCAAGTGAGATTCCTTCTTTTTCAGCCAGCTTTTGCACAATCTCTGGATTGATCAGCCCCCGGCTTCTGTCCCGCACATTAAAAGCAATGGCAGCACCTCTTTCATATTTAATTTTTGGACCATAGATGTGGACAAGATTTGCTTTATCTTCCCCATCAGCGCCTGGCAACTTCAGTTGCAGCAAAGAGGTAACAAGCCAATTTATCAAAAACCGAAGTCTAAGGGTGGTTTTATTAAGACCAAGCAAATTGATATGATCAAGATGCTTGCATATTATATCTGGCTCCCTCCTATCCCAGTCCTGTCTATCACCATATTCGCCATCACTTGTGTACTCTCCATCATCTAAGCTATTGGCACATATATCCCCTGACGCTAATGCAGGGCTAACGTACTCTTTACAACTGTCCTCCAAGGTAAATGACACTCTTCTTCCCTTGCTACTGGATCCATTCTCTTCCAAACCAAAAAATCTACCGCCACCATATCGATTCCCATCCCTTCTATCCAACAACCTAAATTCGCCTTCAGTTTCCCTTCTTATGGCACTCTCTTTAATCTCAGACACTATTTCAGAGGTACAGCCATTTTCAAAGCCATGATGATGAGCAACAGAATGTGAATTATTAAACCGAGATGCTTTTAAAGCACCATTTGTAGCAGATTCAGTATGAATTGCTTTGCTTGTTTCAGGTTTTTCCTCAATGTCATTCACATACAAATGATTAGCAGACCCATTACCATTTCTTGAAAAGTCTCTCACTTCAGCAGTTTGCTCCCCTTCAGGGACTTCTTTTACCTGGTCTAGTTCATGTGACACTGATAGCACAGCTGCATCAAATGAAAGCACATGGTGCTCATCATGTGGACCACAATTAACGTCTTTGTCATACATGGGGCTACCATATATTTTGGAAGTTGGTTTAGGAGAATGTCGCTTCTGATTCCTCTTTCCGTTGAACCAAAAGGATGGAAGAGGAGAAGCTATCTTCTGTATATTCAATTGGCCTGTGTGGTCAGATCCCAATGGACTCTGTCCCAAATCAATCCAATAAGAGTTGTCCGATGACCCATCTTCACTGAAGACAGGGCTCTTCATCAGATCCCCAACAGAAATACTCTCAGTTTCTTCAAATATGGTGCTAGTTCCATCTCTTTCAGAACTATCCTGATCCATTTCAGTCTCAAATACTTCTTGGACCTGAGCAGACGTATACACTCCAGAAAAGGCAGGCAACTGTGATCCCTGATGAGTTTCAGCAATTTTATCACCAGTCCCAGCAACATCATCATCTTCAATCCCAGTCAATTTGTCCAAACCATCAACAGAGTCACTCAAATACAAAGGAAATTCAGGAGTGATCTTCACCATTCCAGACCCAGTACTCCCTGACTGATTTTGAAGGCTTGCCATAACTGATTTCTTGATCAGAAGACATCCAAATCCTGTGGGATCATACCCGAACACCCTGTAAAACGAAGTGATTATAAAATCAGGCCTGAATAGCGACAAGCCAAGGGAATCCATGTCCTTAGGACCCAATGATCCTGCATCAAGCAAGACATGCCAGTTGTTCTGCTGTGCCAGTGCCATCCACTGATAAGAATACTTAGACCCAGTTACTCTAGACTGAACAGGGAACACAAAAAGGCCGGTTGCAGAATCCTTCTTCCTCCTCTTCTTGCTTGAAATCCGTTTTTTCAAATCAGTGGAACAGGGTTTGAGGGTTGGCCATCTAAACCATGCACTGTACACCTTAGCACCCTTCTCCCTGGCACACTGAGCCATCCAAGCCACAGACTGGCTCTCATGGTCGAACATGGTCAGCAATTTTTTGTTTGTTTGGAAAGGGTAGGATTCAGCCAACAATTTAAAAGCCGATCCTCTACTAACAGTAAACACTAGGCCATACTCATTCTCAGGTATGTTCAAGTAATCCATGATTCTAGTCTTTATATCATGTTCCACGGTTCCCTTTTCAGCACCACCATAAAGTGCATGGTTACTCAAATTTGCAGTTATCTCAGACAAACTAAATGTAGAGGACTCCCAGTAGTGAATTGTCTGAACGAAAGAGAATAGTCCAAATCCACAATAATCAAGGCATACCTTGGGGGACAAGTGCGAATATTCATCCGACCTCAGCTGATCGATCTTCTCCGACGACTGGTATTTGGGGTACATTGTAAGGAATTTGTTGAACGCTTCTTGGAGAGGAGGAATTTCTTCCTCAGACTCAAATATGCGTTCGGCGGCAAGTGCAGTGGCTCTAAGAAATTCACGCTGAGCGTTAAGCCTGGCAAGTGACCGAGATCTCCCAAGGCTTTCATCCATATTGGCAGGCGATGCGGGTTCCATATCTTGAGATTTGACGAGGGACCCATCTTCAGAAGCTTCTTCAAGAGCTTCCCGGAGCTTGTTCTCTTGCAACTTCCGCAGAATTGACCGGCTTCTCCTAATTTCAGCCGTAGATTCATCCTTTCGTCTGCTCTTTTTGTCCAGAAGCAGAGCAGCGCAGTGAGTAATGGGCTTCCATAGTGAAAGATGCATGATAGCCTCCAGTGTGGAAGTGGACCAAACAGTTCAAGCAATGCCAGCAGGAGGTTTTAACCCATGAGAAACAAATTAAATTACAGAACCTTGACTCCTGAAACAGAAAAGGAGGAGTCTGGAAGCCGATCGGAAAGAATGGTTATTTGGATTTCTCCAGGGATCAAACTCTCCGATTAATTCCATCAACAACAACCTGGAAAGAATAAGAAGAAGAATCTCGCCAAGTTCGATTATCCATCAATGATCAACAAACCCACCGAGTTCGGCAACGGAGATTCCACCTAAACCAGCGATTACTCCCATCAGTACACTGTTCTTCACTGGAAAAGAATGGCGAAGAAGAAACAGAGAACAGATACGGCGGAGGAAATAGAATGGAGGAGCACCTAGGAGAAGAGAAGAAGATCGGCAAAGTACAGAACGGTGAAACGAAGAGGATTGTGGGTTGAAGAACATAAACGGTATCGGCTAAAGGAAGGACAACAGAAGCCGACAGGACCGAAGTCAAGAAGCATATGGGTTTGGGAACGGTGGATCGATGTATTGATATGGATCAACGGCTATGACTCTAATAAAATGATATCCGTTGGATTATGCTTACCGTTTAGATTAGAACTTAGGTGAAAATAGATTCTGTTACGCAGCACCTTGCAACGTAGAGAAACCGGATCGGCCCCTCACTGTAGTTAGGGGTGGAAACAGGCCAGGCCGGCTGACAGGGGCCTCCGGCCTGGCCTGTTATAGTCCTGTTCAGGCCTGGCCTAACAGGCTATCAGGCCAGGCCAAGGCCTCTTTGGAGGCCTATTTCCCTTAACAGGCCAGGCCAAGGCCTTGTGACAGGCGGCCTGTCAGGCCGGCCTGAGCCTGTAAGGTTTATAAAAAAAAAAAAAAATTAAATACCCCCCACAGCGCCACTCGCCCACCCCTCTTCTCTAATGTCTAAACCTAATTCCTACATCAGTTCATTGTGCGCTCTCAGCTCTCAGCCTCTCACGGACTCACGCACGGTCTCATCGGCTCACCGCTCTGCCTCGCTGGTCGCTGCCGTCGGCGCTCGCACAGTCGCACTCTGCCTCGCTGTCGCTGCTCTGCCTCGCTGCCTCGCTGTCGCTGGTCGCTGCTCTGCCTCGCACAGTCGCACCGTCGCACGACTCGGTGAGACGGTGACCCAGTTCCCTCTGCCTCGCTGGTCGCTGCTCTGCCTCGCACCGTCGCACGACTCGGTGACCCAGTCCCCTCCGTGAAGCTCTGCCTCGCACCGTCGCACGACTAACAATTTACTGTGAGTTTTGGAATCTTCTAGCTTTAGTTTTGAAAAATTAGTGACAAGTTAATCTCTAAAAATAATAAACTTGAATGTTAGTTAATAAGGATCTTATTATCTTGGATGATTAACTGATATAGTTGAAAACTAAAATTTCATAGGTCTAATACTCACAGTTGGGAAGCATGTTTACCCATTCAATTTTCAGAATGGGACCTTGATTGGTGGGGGAAAGCTGGATCCGCGTATTCCTGTAAGTTCCAAGTCTTTCTAGCAATTCTTCTCTAGTGTTACTTCCTTCTTGATTATGATACGGCCCAGATTTGATTTTCTTCTTTTTCTCATGAGAAAAAAGGTTAAATACAATGAATTTGATTTCTAATGCTAATATAATTAATTTGTCGCTTTGGCTGCAATGTTTTTTTCCTTATCTTCATATATTTGATAGATTTCCTTCCTGGTCAATACCGATACACCTGGAGTAGTTAGAAATTATCACAACAGCATTTATCATAATCCAGGATATTGACAAGCATACAGGTTAAACTGAAGTTTTAATTTTTGTATACCCACCATGAGAGAAATACCTTCAAGAACCAATTGAGGCTCATAAATGTTGTCCCCCTTATAACCTCTTGACAATCTATTCATGTGCAGTACTCATCTCTCGAGGTTAGTAATCTGATTCATGTGTAATCCTCATGACTTTTTTTTTTTCCAAATGAGGGGAAAAAAAACAATTGAAGTGGCACATTTTGCTTTTCACATTTCAGATTAGTGATCAAGAAGATCTTATAGTATGGATGCGCACTGCCGCTCTCCCTAGCTTCCGGAAGCTGTATGGCAAAATTGAAGAGGATCTGGATGCGGATGACGTCGTTGTCGTCGACCTATGGAACAACTACAACACTTACAGTTTTGGTGGAAAAAAGAAGATTGTTCTGTCAACATCAAGCTGGCTGGGTGGCAAGAATGATTTTCTTGGACTCGCAAATCTTTTTGTGGGTTCCTCTTGTATATTGATCTCCTTCATCTTCTTGTTGCTTCATGTGAAAAATCCCAGGTAATTATTATAGTATATAAAATGATACAGGTCTGGTAGCGTTTTGTCATTCTTTCCAACTGATTCCAATTTCATGTTGTCCATACTGAAATATCCCTATCAGTTGGCCCACTATCCCTAACTAATATAATTACTGGATTTCATTAATTTTTTTCAAGGCCTTTGAAGGAGAAGAAGAAATTATTTTGAAGATTTGATGTGAAGGTGAGAATTAGCTTCAAATTAGTTAGTTATTAGCTTCAAATTAGCTTCAAACTCTGTGTAGAAGAAGAATCATTAGCTTCAAATTAGCTAGTTAGTTATGTATGCAGGCAATACTAGTATATTATAGAATTATAAAATGTAAAGCAAAGCTCTGTTTATTTGCTACTTTTGATTCTGGTTATTTGCTCCTTTTGATTCATGCAATGGTGTTCTCTATCAGGAAAAAAAAATCTGATACTCCTAGGCCTGTGTTAGGCCTGTTTGTGTCGGCCTGTTTTGGCCTGTTAGGTGTGGGCCTGTCGGCCTGTCGGCCTGTTTGGCCTGTTAGGATCTTTTACAAATTCCAGGCTTTCTTAACAGGCCACAGGCCAGGCCAGGCCTGTGTACAGGCCAGGCTTAGGCCTAATAACAAGCCTGCAACAGGCCACAGGCCAGGCTCAGGCCGTCTTGTGCCTTAACAGGCCAGGCCTGTTAAGGCACAAGCCTGTCCTGGCCTGGCCTGATTCCACCCCTAACTGTAGTCTCCAAAGTCAACTTCTTACTATTATTTTTAATAATCTTTTTTTTTTCATGGTATTACTTTTAATAATCTAACTTAGGGGATTGAGTGGTGCCTCCCCCCCCCCCAATTATGTCATTCAATACAAGTTCTATATAACGTGTGTATGAGATAACGGTAGGAAAAATGACTTATTATGATTCTGATTTATTAAAAATGATTTAATAGAAAAGTCATTTTTTGTAATGTGATTTATGTTTGGCCCCCCAAATTATGTCATTCAATACAAGTTCCATGTAGTGTGTGTCTGAGATAGCGGTAAGAAAAATGACTTATTATGATTCTGACTTATTAAAAATGACTTAATAGAAAAGTCAGTTTTTGTAATGTAGTTTATGTTTGGATGAGCGATTTATTTTTAGACAATAAGTGCTTATAAATCGTGATTTACAGTATACGAGGTAAGTATGTGAGATGAGTTTTATCTCGACTGACGTAATAAGTGACTTAATAGAAAAAATGTAGTGAGGAGTTTATTTAATAAGTAGTTTATTCTACCCGTGATGCAATTAAAATAAGCTGAACCAAACACTACAAAAACATAACACGTTTTTATTTGGGCTAAATGCCCAAAAACGGTTTATTTCTACCCAATAAGCTGAACCAAGTACACCCATAGTACTACATATTTTTATGTAATTATTTGATATTATTTAATATCTAATATATCCTTCCTGGTTAAGTTTTCTTATAGAGAAATAAATAATTTTTTAATTTCTATCCCTTTTATAATATATGGGACATAATTTTTTGTGATGTTTAAACGTTTTTTAGAAAACTACTTGTATTTAATTATTTTCTCCCAACACAATAGCACTCATTTTTATTTAAAAGAAATTAAGTCGTTTTTTACTACTTAAGTATGTTATATAATTAATACTTTTTTTTTGAATTTCATTATCACTTCAAAGTCAACCTTAACAAACATGAAGTGAGGACATTGGCTATCAAAAAAAAAAAAAAAAACCCCAAATTGTGGTTATTTTATTATTATTTAGTAAATTAACAATTTTATTTTTTATCCACATTTAATATAAATACATTTTGTGTTTTTCATAAATTCCAGTCTTGTTAAATACTAAAAGGGTTAAGTAGCAAATTTGTCCTGGAAGTATGGGTCCAGGAGCAATTTTATCCTGAAATTTTTTCAGGGATCAATTTCGCCCCGGAAGTTTCAAAATGTAGCAATGTTGCCCTTTTCGGTTAAAAAATTAACAGTTAACGTTTGTTATTTAACGGAAAAGGGCAATATTGCTATGTTTTGAAACTTCTGGGGCAAAATTGATCCCTAAAAAATTTTTAGGGTAAAATTACTCTTGAACCCATACTTCCGGAGATAATTTACCACTTAACCCATACTAAAATGGCTAGCTTTAAATTTTAATTGTAATTATATATATATATATAGAGGTTGTGTCTGTGCTGAGTGGGACCCACAAGAGCCCTTTAAATGCTTTAATCATCATGCGGTGATGACGCATGATTAAGGTCAAACCATCAGCGGCCTTGTAAAAGCTATTTCCTGTCCAATTGAGTGAACTATGGGTGTGTGTGTGTGTCCTGTCCAATTGAGTGAACTATGGGTTTGGGGGGGGGGGGGGGGGTGTGTGTGTGTGTGTGTGTGTGTGTGTGTGTGTGTGTGTGTGTGTGTGTGTGTGTGTGTGGGGGGGGGTTTTGTGTTTTGGACCCCAAAAACTCAATTGGCAGGGGAGAAAAAAGAAAGAGTGTTTGGTATTCATAATTGTTAATTGAGTTTATGATGATCAAAATAGCTTATGTCATAAGCTCAACATTGGAGTTTTTACTGATTTAGCTTTTGGGGACGGTGAGAATGATTAAAATATTTTTTCAGTTGTGTCCATTGTGCTATCAGACTAATTGCAATTTTACCCTTAATGTACTTTTTCGACTACAAAAATTAGTTTTAACTATTTTTTGGTGTTTTTAACCCTTAAAATATTTTTTCAACTGTACACAGTATGTTATCAGACTGATTGCAATTTTATCCTTAATATACTTTTTCAGCTTAAAAAATTATTTTAAACTATTTTTTGATGCTTTTGACCTTTTAAAATATTTTTCCACCCACTCTCTCTTACTATTATTACAAAAGTCACTTGTGCTTAAGTCAATTCAAACAAGTTTTATTTTTGCAAAAGTCATTTATACAATCACTGTTCCAAACATAAATCACATTACACAATCAGGCTTTTACCAAAAATAAAATTATCAAAAACTAAATTGATAAATTCCATTTTTCCTATCGTTGTTCCAGACACACACTATAATTCCTAGTCCACTGCCCTCGAAGTTGAGATTTTGTTTTTTTTGGCCCGTAATAATAGCGTGATTAACAAAAGCCATCACCCTGGCTTTTTAATTTTATTTTCCCTATTTTCATTATTTTTCCTATGCTTATTTTCTTTTTCTTTTTTTTGGGTCAATACGCCTATTTTCTTTTCCGATGATGAACCTATCATATTATATTCGGGCGTTGATATATACATGTTTGTGTGTGAATATGAAGTTGTTGGTGTATCTTGTTTTTAAAATTTTAGACAAAACCTGTTAGTTTCGTAGGCTGTTCGTTATGTCAATTTAATTTTTTTAATGTTTTTTTAATAGTTTCTTGTAAGAATTTTACTGACTAAAGATATCACAAAAAAAAAAAAAAAAGATTATTTAGTGTAGTAAGCTTGTTGTTGAACGTGAATTATAAGTTTGGCCAACTTGGTGGTTGTATGTTATGTGGAGGGTTTTATTTGTTGTGCAATCTTTCAGTAATATATATTTTTTAATCTCGTGTGAGTAAAACGATATTACTGGAGTAATATTTTATACCACGATTTAATCAATAATATATATCAAGGGCCGTCCTAATTTGGAAAAATGACATTTAGGTCCTAAACAACAGAGAAAACACTACAAAAGTCTTTTTGAAAAGTCAATAGTCGACATTATTTCTCAAAGTATAATTACATAGTTGCCCCCTATAGGAGTTGCTTAAAGAAAGGCACAGGAGGAGAGGAGAGAAGCCGCGGGTTTTGTCATTAAGGAGAAAGAGAAACAGCCAAACGCAATATGTTGGAGATACAACATTGAAGGGGTAAAATGTGTTGTTAATTTCCTTGACAAAGGATTTGTAACCTCCATCTATGGGTACAGAGGTAGAACACAACACTGAATTTTTTTTTCTCTTTTCAGTCTGAACATTGGGTAAATTGAGATTTAGGGGTTGGTCAAAGGTTGAAGCTTGGGCTCAATAGTGGAGGAAATGATAGGTGGTAGATAAGAAATGTTAAGATTTTGGTAAAGATATAATCTTAACCATTGAAGTTGGGGTTTCACTTTGGTTGGGTTGTGTTTATGTTATATTGCTCTATTTTTTGAGAAGGTTACAGAGGGAGTGTTGTGTTTTAAGTGGGAATAGTTGAATGTGATGGTGCTCCTTTACTGTGAAAAAGCTGGTATAAAAAAAAAGTGTTGTAAATTTGTGTATTTGTAGTTGTTAATATGCTTGTTATAGTTGTTAATACAGAACTTGTGCTCTGTTTTTGGGCAATGTAATAAAGGGAATGCTTTGTTTTTGGGCAAGAAAACAGAGGGATGACCTTGTTTTAAATGGAACTGATTGAATGTGATTGTGGTTTGTTTGATTATAAAATGCTGATATGATGTTAAAAAAAGTGTTGTTAATATGTGCATTTGTAATTATAAATATTGCTGTGATAGTTGTTAATACGAAGTTTGTGTTGCAGATTGTTATGAAAAATGGGAACTACTTTATGAACTTTTTGCTCTCACATTGTATAGAAGTAATAATTGACATGTTGTACTTAAATGGTGCCAACACCCATACCAGAAATGAATCATATCAAATGGAAGGATTTGATTATTGAGAAAGGACAGATTTTTTCGAATGCTGTGACCCCTTTTATTTGTTGAATGGGTTTAGAAGTTGGTGTATCTATTTAAAAATGATATCATATTAAGTTAAATGAGTAGGTGGGAATAGTCATTTATTCATACAATTTAATATTTTAATGTCATATAATATATGGATATGATATGCTGTTCATTTGTGATCGTATAGGTATTAAGTTGCAACAAATGGGTAGAAGATGTTTAAATTGATGATGTGTTGTTGTCACAGGGGCATATGAAATTTTGCAAACTCCAGCAGGTTGGTCAATGACCTTGTGAAAATAACTCATGTAGTTGTGAAAACATACTTAATGACATGTGAATAAGACAATCAGCTGTTGCCAAATGTGGCATCAGGATTTGTAATCAAATTGAGTCAGTATTGTGTTAAACTGATGGTAAGAATTTGTGATAGTGGGAAGTTATGAAATTTATAAACTCCTGACGGAATTTAAATTAACTTGTAAAAATAACTAATGAACTTGATAAAATTTGCATAACAAGTTGTTAAAAATCAAATCGATTTTTGTGATGGACCCATTGAGAATATGCAGTTGTGTGAGTTTCCTGATGCCATGATAAAGAGACGTTGTAAAAATAATTTAATATGTTGTAAAACTAACTGAACGTGTTGTAAAACAATGCAAAGTAGTGAACAAACACATTTTTATTGTTCAACATAGTTTCATCTAGACACGAGTTTAGTCATTGTTAACATGACTCATAATGTTGTAAAAGAAGCCTACGAAGTTGTAAACAATGGGGTTTGTAGTGTTAAAGTTGCTGATGTGGCCAAATGTAGTTTCTTGGTGCCATGACAAAAAGAAGTTGTAAAAATAACTTAACATGTTGTAAAAATAATTGAACGTATTGTACAAAAATGTAAAGTAGTGAACAAACATATTTTTAGTGTTCAACGTAGTTTTATATAGACACGAGTTTAGTCATTGTTGAAATGACTCATCATGTTGTAAAAGAATCTTACGAAGTTGTAAACTGAGCCACTTGCTATGATAAACATATTTAAAAAAATAGGGTAAATATGCTAAAATGACCATAAACTTTGGTGTAAAGAACAACTATAACCATGAACTAATTTTTGGAGCAAAAGTAACCGTAAACATTATAAAAGAGGGTCAAAAGTAACAATGACGTTAACGGACGTTAAAGTCCGTTAATGTGAACTTTTTAACAAAATGTTAATGTGCTAAAATAGCCATTAACTAATACCAAAAGTGTAAAAGTAACCATAAACTTTTTTTTGATGCAAAAGTAACTTCTTGAACATTAATTCATATTTTTTTTGCTTTTGTGTTATGAGTGTTTTATCAATTTGGGGATTAAAATGACAACAGTAAAAAAAAAATTATAAATTAATGTTTAAAAAGTCACCTATTTTATAATTAATGTAAGGGATTTTATTATGGTTATCTGACCCAAACCAGACCGAAAACCGGCCAATCGGTAAGTAAATCCGGGTCAAGTTTTTAATTTTTTTTTAATTTTTTTAATTTTTCCTTTAGAATTTCATACTATAAGCATAAAATTTTCCATTTCTCATCGGTTTGGTCCTGGTTTAGCTTCGGTCTGACCCATTGACCCTTGACTCAGTGTTCCGGCCGGTTCACTGGCAGGTCCAGATTTAATTACCTTGGATTTTATCTTTTGGAGTTAGGTGATAATTTTCTTTCGTTTCGTCATTCTCGCCAAAATAAAAAAAGTCAACTTCTTGAATATTAATTCATAAGTTTTGTCATTTTAATCCCTAAATTGATAAAACACTCATAACACAAAAAAAAAAAAAATTATGAATTAATGTTCAAGAAGTTACTTTTGCATCCAAGAAAAAATTTATGATTATTTTTGCACTTTTGATATTAGTTAATGGCTATTTTAGCACTATAACATTTTGCTAAAAAAGTTCACATTAACGCGTTGTGGTTACTTTTACCCTCTTTTATAATGTTTATGGTTACTTTTGCTCCAAAAATTAGTTCATAGTTACAGTTGCTCTTTCACAAAAGTTTATGGTCATTTTAGTACCTTTACCCTAAAAAATAAGTTGTTAAAATGACTTACAGTGTTGTAAAAACAGGCTTATTGAGTTGTAAACTAAACAAATTGTTGTAGTGACCTTGATGTGTAAAAACGTAGTTCCCTTGATATGTAAAACAACTTAAAAAAACAACTAAACATGTTGTAAACATAAACATAAAGTGTTGTTAACGTACGGGCTTGACAAACTTGAAATTAAAACATTCCATAATAATATGTTGTCAAAATGATTGATTAAATTGTCAAAATAACTTATGATGTTGTTAAACGCCTCATTACATGAGTGTCTTTTCTACAACAAGACTTTTCTACAAAATATGCAGATATATACATAACCAACAACAAGCTTGTATTAAAAAATAACATCACAATTGCTGCATGTCTTTCTTCCTCTTCACTTGTTGGTTGCTAGCAACAATGGACAGCACCTTTGAGCACAAACATCTTCATTTGAGCACAACAGGAAATTTAGTTATGGAGCATCAAGCAGTCAAAGTAATAAAACCATTTCCTATATATAAATTGAAAACTAATTAACATCTTATTTTTTAAAGTTTCTTGTTTTTGATTTCACATAGGTTTCAAAAACTTAACTTTAATTAGATTGAAGAAGTAAGGAAAAGAGGAAGACTTCAAGCGTTGTACAAAAACAACCTTTAAAAGTTAAGTATTCATCACATGGGATCAAGAACCCAGTATCATATCCTGATATCCATATGAAAGTAGAGACAGAAGCATATAAAGGGCTTAAAGCTTTTAAACCAAAAGTTAAATGTACAAATACAACAACCAGGTTCATCTGCAACATGAATTTCATATTAACAATTGCAATAGCAATATTTACAATTACAAATGCACATATTTACAATATTTTTTTTAATATCATATCAGCATTTTGCAATCAAACAAACCACAATCACATTCAATCAGTCTTGCTTAAAACAAGGCCATCTCTCTGTTTTTTTACCCAAAAACAGAGCATTCCCTCTATTACATTGCCCAAAAACAAAGCACAAGTTATGTATTAACAACTATAATAGTCATATTAAAAACTACAAATGCACAAATTTATAACACTTTTTTTTTTCATACCAGCGTTTTCACAGCAAAGGAGCACCATCACATTCAACGATTCCCACTTAATACACAACACTCCCTCTGTAACATTCTCAAAAAACAAAGCAATATAACATAAACACAACCCAACCAAAGTAAAACCCCAACTTCAATGGTCAAGATCATATCTTTACCAAGATCTTAGCATTTTTTATCTGCCACCTACCATTTCCTCCACTATTGAGCCCATGCTCCAACCTTTGACCAACCCCTAAATCTCAATCCACCCAACATTCAGACTAAAAAGAGAAAAAAAAATTCAGTTCGGTGTTCTACCTCTGTACCCGTAGATGGAGGCTACAGATCCTTTGCCAAGGAAATTAACAACACACTTTACCCCTTCAATGTTGCATCTTCAACATGTTGCGTTTGGCTGTTTCTCTTTCTCGTTAATGACAAAACCCATGACTTCCCTCCTCTCCTCCTGTACCTTTCTTTTAGCGATTCTTATGGGGGCAACTATATAATTGTATTTTGGGAAATAATGTCAAAAAAGTCTTTAAGGACTTTTCTGACCATTGACTTTTCAAAAGGATTTTTGTGATATTTTTTCTATTGTTTGAGACCTCGATGTCATTTACTCTAAAACTTTAGGGCAAAAGTTAGAACACTGTAGTTTGTTAGTGGTGACTTTTTGTATGCATAAAGTAACACCATTCATGAAAAATGCATCATCATCATCTGAAAAAAGGGGGAAAAAACACAGATCTTTTTCAGAATGCAATGATTATGGGAACAAATAATTATTGCCCTTATAGTTGTATCTGTATTATGATTGCTAATTAGTATATCTCATAATATCCAAACTGATTAATCTCATAATTTGTAAGTGAGCTAATAAACTTAATTTTGCTAGTGTTACTAAAATAGCTTCATACAGGTTATCATGCAAGAAGTAAAAATTCTTGAATATAACCAAACGAACCTTGTTCATAAAATATGGATTTATCAGCACTTTCCAGTTAGTTTTATGCAAACCATGTTACTTGTATCACAATAACCAGTCTTCTTACAACATCTCATGATACTTTTGCACATTTTCATGCTAAAAATATGATGATAATTTTCAGCAATACGTACAAACAACTTGTGCAAACACACAGACACACTTAATGCTTTTCTCACATACTCATATCAAATACTTACATCGTATATTATAAATTTACTTCCAAAGAGCTCACCTAAACACACTTATGACTTTTCTATTTTTCGGATAGCACGCAACATTACCATTGAATTAATCTGGATAGTTTCAGAGCAGAATTTTCAGCAGAAGAGACATATAAACAAACAATCTGCTCCCATAAGTGGCATCGACTGCACAGTTCCTGAATGAGCCTGGAAATCTTGGTTTTCAAGTATCAGTCACACTGATGCACATCACCAGAGATCTTTCAGCAGAAAGACTAATAATATAGAGAATCAAATAGACCAATAAATGGCAGTGCCTGCAATTCTTGAATGAATCTGGATGTCTGGATATCAAATCATCAGTGACAGATTGGTGGACACATAGTGCATTATAATCCATGGTATATGCAACATAGGAGGACCCAGGTTGCCTCGTAAGTATTTTCTGAAGACCCAAGTAATCAGCAGACAGCACAAGATTCAAAGGGTCTTGGAGCTCAAAGATTGTATGCGATATACCTTGTTGATCAGTATACACTAATTACAGGGTGCTTTGATTTGAGCCATGGAGCTAAAGCAACCTTTCTTGCTCCCAAATAATTCCTTACCAAATAAACTATCTCCATGTCATCGCAAAATACAACTTCACATAATCGTTTGCCAATATCAATTTTGACTAAACTAGCTTGGCTGCAGTTAGATTCCCCTGCAGTTTAAGAGATCCATACACTTCCTGTTGAAGAGCAACAACATATTTATCACAGAAAAGGATTCACTATTTCACATCAACACGTGGCCTCGTCCATTTGCACAAATTAACACCAGGCAAACATAAGGGTATCTCACTACACTCCGGTTTCTCAGAATGGCCTGGCAGAATCTGAAATCTAATTATCCAATGATATCAGTAAGGGGATGAGGGAGTGATCTACCGCTGAAGGAGTACTTTCTATAAATCAACAGAACTCGAACGATTGAAGTGACTGTTGAATGAATGCGTCCTTCAGAGTTCACAAGCCAAAGCTATTGGTACGTTGACAACAAATAAAAATAATCAATCAAGAGCACAGGCTTGAAAAAGGACTACTTTTTTCTTTATGTCCAATGAAGTGTAGCTCAAATGTATTCCAACACTCTGGAGACTGAAAAAAGCTTCTACAAGCCAATTAGTAAATGCAAGAAGATGATGAGGTTCAATTCACATGGAGGTTGTAGAAACCACTAATGATTCAGAGGCATTTCTGAATGATGAAGCAGATAAAGCAACACTGTCAATATTTAAATGAATCCAAGAAGAGTCCCAACGTTAAGCCAGCCTTCCAATAATTAAACATGGAGATTAGGCTCCGACCCTTGCTAGTTAGAGGAAGAGAAGCCCTATACGTGAGAGCCCCAATCCCTTCCACGACAGCCACAGCCAAGGCAGCAGATAGAATATCCCAGTCGCCCGTTTGTCCAATAACAGTGGCGAAAGCAGTTGCGCAATAAAATCCAATCAAGAAAAAAATAAGTTTCATTGGGAGATTCTTCCGTACCTTCTGAATTTTAGCACCTAACTTGGTAAGAAAATCTTGAATCACCCTAATTAGGCGGGTCCTTCCATTTTTTTCATTTGAAGTAGATGAAGTGAAACTGCTGTCATCTATGCTGCTTCTAATAGACCATGACATTCTCCTATAGAGAACCACACAGAATTAGTATTCCAAGAGAAGCTCACCCAATACTTCATAAATGATTTTCTTCGTAGAATCAATGCATCATATTTAATGTTTAAGGCATGTCAAAGGTGCTAATCCGCCAACATATGTGGTAACATGCATACTTAGTTGGAATTGTTATACATGTCTCAGTTGTCCTGCAAGATAAAACTAATGCAGACATATATTGGCACCTACTTACTTGGAATTGTTGGTAAAACAAGGTTGACCACAACTGAAGGAGAAGCATAGAGGCCGTAGCTTCTGGTTAAATGTTGTTTTGTAAAATGATGAAGCAAGACCAACATCAGCAACTCCTGAGTTGACAGAATCAAGAGATAAACATTTGATATTTGCTAAATAGTTGGATAAAGCCATTCTGGTTTTGACCATGATGCAATATCCTAAGTTCCTAACACCTGGAGATAATAAAAAAAGGTAAGAATCTAAGAACGATCAAGAAGAAAAGACATGGACAGAAAAAGACAGTGCCAGAAAGAGGATGAATGAAAACATAATAATCAAAAGCTACAACCAATTATTACTATATTGATTGAATGAATATGCAACTGAGGGACAGGGTATCACCTTCATTTCCTCAGCAAGTTAGACCGTTGTTGATCCATATCTCCTCATATTGACCATATTCTATCTTTCCCATCCTAGCCTCTACTTTAATTACTTATCGTTATCACTACCGATCTAGAGAATTGGTTGTTGATGAAGATTAATTATGCCGTCCAATCCATGTAGCTCACTTGACTAAGTGGAATAAGGCTTCTTGTTGTATTATTATTAGTAACAAACGATGGACTTACAGACTCATCGTACGACATAGATAAATACAAGAATAACCTGATAACAAGACAAAACAATGAAGTCAAAGGAAATCAAATAGTTTAAATTTTATTATTTGTTGCCACCATAATTTTTGTGCCCCTCCTTCATCTCAATGAATATAATTAATTGTTCTTGACTCAACTCTAATCTAACCATTCTTTCTCTTTGGAATATCTCAATGTTTTTAAGACATAAAAATAGACATAGAGACAACAAAATCTATACGGTAAGAATTATTTTTTCTTTTCCACTTTTGCCCTTCATTTCATGCTACACTATCTTGAATCTTAACGACCACCATTTAATACTCTCCATCAAACACGAGTATAATGGAAAAGAAGTACTACTTCCAAGCCTAAATATAAAATAAAGTTGATTTTTTTGAAAAAATTGAAGAAGTTAATTTAATTAGCTTAGAGTATTTATATTTACATTTTTTTTTCTAAACTAATTTTTTAACTGATAAACTGATATATAATCTTAAGATACACAATAAATGATATGATTAAGTAACTTATTTAGCTTCCTTAATTTCCCCGAAGGAAATCAACTTTATCTTATATATTTAGGACCGTAGGGAGTAATAATTATACCTTGAAATTTGGAACACGATATATATTTAGGCACAAAATGAAACTATAAATAAGACAAGCAAATAGGGACAGAATAAATACATCACACATAGCTTGAGAATTTTGTAAATTGATGATAATATAAAAGGATTAAAAGACAGAACGGCAACACACACCAAATCCAACATTGCGAAACAACACAATCAAGAGCATACAAGTCGCTAGTAATCAAAATGAAGCGGGCAGAATTCACCCCATTCAGGCAAAAACTTGGTTTTGTTTTGTTTTTTTTTTGTGGGGGGGGGGGGGGGGAATTAAACTCAATGTGTAAATATACCCAAATTCAAAAGCGTCAATATTCTTACACGATCAGATTCAAAGTCAAATTAGTTTGAAAAATTTAAAACAAAGCAAGAACAACAACGCAAGGAACAGATAACAAGGGGAACAAATTCAAATCTTTATTCAAAGCCAGATTGAACAAACCAATCTCACCGGATTTGGGAAGTAGAAAAGCCCTAGGGTTCGAAACTTCTTCACTATTTGCCCGAGAACAACGGCGCAGGGCGAACAACGGAGGACGGCGTTCGACGGAGTGGAGAAAAGGAAAAATGTATCCGCAGACAGTGTTTTGCGGGGTTATAATTAATTTAGGGGAATCTCTTTTTTCTTTCTTTTTTTTCGGCCAGTGATTTTGAAAATTTGGTATGGGTAGAAAATTAATTACTCCCAAGTCCTCACTGGCTCACATACTAATTACCACAAATAATACAATTAACCCGAATAAAAAAAATCATTTTATTTATTTATATGCCGTAACACTAAAAGTATTATTTTCTTGGGAGAAATAATTAGGGGTAACAAAAGTGACTTTTATTTTATTCATATGTGTTTGGATTAAGTCAGTTTAATTTATAAAAAAAGTAATTTAATAAATTGAAATATGTTTGAATGATTGAAAAAAAACAAGTTTAAAACTAAATTGACCAAAGGATATAAATTTTATTAAATAATACCTGTTATATTTTTTTACACATAATGATAATTTTAATAGAAATATTAAAATTAAAATTATAAATTTTGTAGAGTATCAGTTCTCAAGCCATATTTTGTCTAAAAAAATATCTTAGGGTATATAAAAATTTATCAGGTCATTTTCACTAATTAAATTTTTAATGGAACCTTTTCTCTAATTTTTCTTAAACTGTACTATTTTACTTTTTTCTTCTTTGAATATTTTAATAAACATCAAATTATTGGATTTTTTGAAATAATTTTAGTTTTTTCATCAAAGTAAGGTAGGACACTAGGACTTACTTTAAGGTTCGTCACTTTCTTTCTTCATGGTCGTTTTTCTTCTCTTTCTACAATGGAGAAGTGACAAGTAGGGGTGTTTGGGATCGAGATGGGGTCAGAAAATCCCATTTCCAATCCCAAAAAGTCTACGGGAACCAAATTACTTCCCGATCCTGAGAATTTTCCATCCCGTTGGGATGGCAAATTCCCGAGCTCGGGATCGGGAATTTCCCGAATTCCCATACCTTAGAAAGAGTATGCCATGTATGTGTGTGTTCGGCCACCCCAAAAACCATGGTTTCAGAATCTGGTTTCCGCAAATCGAGATAAAACTCCTCTCACATACTTACCTCGTAAACTGTAAAAGCTATTCTCCAAAAGCTAATCCGAACACACACGTACACTATTAATCCCACCTCCAAAGAATAATTTGAGTGCTTAAGAAAACCCATAAGATGTGATGACCAGGGAAGAAAACCCAAAGTTGAAACTTGAAAGATCAAAGGAGAAAAAGCCAACTGAACATTCGCCACTTATAGAGCTTGAGTGCTTGACGATGAGATCTGGAAGTTAGGGATTTGGAGAAGAAATGTAGAGAGGGGAAGACTGACTAGAGCAGTGTAGCAACGTCGTCCATCAGGTAGCGAGGTGATGAGCAACCGGGAATAGGATTCGGACGTTTGTCTTCGTCAACCTTTAGGGAGAGCTAGGACACCGAGGAGGGAAAGGGTTCGAATATGGGACTGTGTCGATTTGTGGTTGAGACTTGAGTACGAGATTGAGAGAGAGAGAGAGAGAGAGAGTGAGAGTGATGAGTCTGATGACTGATGTCGATATACTTGAGTGCTTGTGCTTCGTGTTCGTGGTTGCCTAACTGAGTGGCTGGGCTAAATGGGCCTTTAGCTAAACAACTAAAAAAAAACCCATGTCTATTATTTCGGGATTGGGAAATACCATTCCTGATCCTGACTTTAAGTTTCCTGATCCTGAATTTAAGTTTCCTGATCCTGAATTTTCCAAAAATCCTGTCCCAATTTGCTTGGGATCGGGATGAGAATTTGTTGAACACCCCTAGTGATAAGCATGTTCATGAAATGACTTTTTTTTTTTGGTTACAAAGGCAAGCATAAAGCTTGTAATTTCTACACCGTCTACTACTTAGACAATGACACTACTTTCCTGTGGCAAATTGTCACATTCTAGTCTAAACAAGTCTAAACACTCGGGAGGCGATGTCAACAAAATAACAAAGTCTTGACCCACCCCCTGACCCTATCTAGCCAAATAGTCAGCACATTGAAGTCCTTTCCTATAAGAATGAATAATCTCTACATTCCAATTTGCTAAGATTAGAGATCTCAAGTCCTGAATATCCCTATATAATGGGTGTTCTAACCTATAGTCCACTAATAATAAGTGCAAGGCTTCTAAGGAATCCGTATATGCTTTAATTATCAAGTTCTAGTTGGTGACAAACCTGTAATCCTCTATGGATAGTGTGGATTTTCGCAACGGTAGAAGTCATATGCCCTAACTTTTGTTGAAATCATCGTACCCAATTACTTAGATGATCATGTACACTACTACATAAAATGCCTTTTATGACGGTTATTATCGACTATATATGACGATTTGAAATCGTCATATATGCGGGTGTTATATATGCTCCACATAGATAAATAACGGTTCTGAACCATAATATATTAAGAGCATATATAACAGTTTTTTATTAATAAGGTAATGTATTAGCTTTATTGTTTTTTATTATATATAGTTATTTTTATTATTTTTTCTTATTTATTTTTACTATTAATATTTATTATATAAGAGACAATATAATCATTGATAATAACAAGATAATAATATTAAATAAAAACTTATATTTATAGGATTCAAAATTCAATACATTATAGATAAACATCATATAATTTAAAAGAAATTTATAGCTTGAACACTCTCACAATAAAACATTATCTTATAATGTTTTGAATTCTAAAAAAAATCAATTAATAAAACATTCCACAATATTCTCTAATGCCTTTATTGTAGATTGTTCATAGATCATGTATCAATGTGTTCCAAGAATTCTCGTTACATATCCTTTACCTGCAAAAGGATAACATAAATATAAAAATAAGAATATATATAATAAAAATAAACAAATATAAAAACTTAAAACAAATCTAAGAATATAACTTTAAAAATCATAATGTAGTAAAAATTGACAAATATAAAAACTTGAGCAAATCTCAGAATCTGATTCAATAAACTTGATTTCAACATATAGTTTGGGTTGCTAATTAAAGTTTAGGGACGTGGGATACTTAACAATAAGAAATTCAACATTTTATCTCATCATTTTTCCGTATTCCCTGCCTTTTGTTGCATTTTTTTCTTCTATTTTAATCTTCAAACCAACAGCCATCATCAGATTAGATATCGTAATCTTGACCAACGACCTTGAGCATCAACTAGCGAGCTCTCATTATATGAAAAAATAAAATGAAACTCAAATTAATTGAAAAAAAATGATGAAAATACAAGAGTAAAAATTCAAGAGGTATTACAAAAAAATTATGATTTAGTAGTGGTTAAAAATGTGTTTTTGTAGCTATTTTAATCGTTACAAATGACATTAGAAGTGGTTGCAAAAACTATTGCAAAATCCACTATTGCAAACAGATTTATAGCAGTTTACAATAACTGATATTTACATACCACAACCGCTACAAATTTAGTAGTGGTTCATTTAATCCCATTTTGAGTTTCAAAAATTTTGGGAAATACTTTTAAAAAAATTGTACAATTATCTGAGTCCATTATTATAATATTGTGTTAAATATTTTATTATTTAAGAAACTTAAATGATAGTAGTTATTATTTAAAAATAATGATTAAATTAAACATGGTACAAAAAATCAGACCAGACCGGCCAGTCCAACCGGAAAACTGGCCGGTGCAACCGAAAAACCGGCAAACCGGTCCCTGGTTCAGTTCGGTCTAACGATTGAGAAGGGGGGAGATCGACTCGGTCTTGACCTAGTCGATCCGGCCTACTGTTTGGCTGAGTCAAAAAATTTGCTTGCAATTGTCCCAAAACGACATCATTTTGGGACATAATTTAAAAAAAAAATCAAACTAATATGATTAGATTCAGATCGGATCATATTCAGAAAGGCTGAAAGAGGAAAGATGAAACTCGGGCAAGCAATCTCCTCTCACAGACGAAAATCAGGTGACAGAGACCCTGTGCTTGAGCCCAGCGTCCGGCGACAACGGCGACCTACATGAGATGGGAGATGCCGAGATTATGGAGGTTGATGAAGAAAATGTGATGACAGAATTTGGTTGCTGAAGATCTCGTGGAACCAAGCAAGGAAAGTGGTTGGTTGCAGGATCTCACGAAAAGAAGATCATCAAACTATTAGCTGAATTAATTTTTTTTTAAAAAAATGCAGAGAATAGAAAAGGGGGGATCTGAAGATGATTTTGGAGAAGAGAAAAAAGAAAAATGGAAGATAAGAGGCAATGAAGTCTGTACTCTACTACTCTATAGTTTTGCTTTGGATTCCCAACATCTTTAATTAAAATAAAATAATGGCACATGTATCAAGAATGAGCTGGCAAAATAATATCAAATATAATATATGACCACAAGAGTGTGGCTAGAGGAAAAAAAACAAGGATCAAGATCAAGGATAAGAAGATATCATTGTATAAGTGGGTAAAGAAAGAATAAATGAAAGGTTGAAGAACAAGATGAAGAGAAAAGTAGGTAAAGAAAGAACAAATCTAAGAAAAAAAAAAGATAATGAAAAAAATTATTTAAAAGGATATAATAATTATAGGAAAAAAGATATAATTGTATAAGTATAGGCATCATAACTAATACTAATAAATTTTAAACATTTTTTTCTAATGATCTTCATTTTTATCTATAGAAGTTTAAAAATATATTAATATATATATATATATATTGTCACTAATAAATTTTAATATTTTAATATGATCGATTCGACCACCGATTAGACCCTGGTTGACCCATTAACTCTTGAACCTATGCTGTGACCGGTTCATTGCCCAGTTTGGTTTTTTGTTCCTTGAAATTAAGTTAAATAAGTATAAACTTTATATAGGTAATATTATTAAGAATGTGCAGATAATAAGAACTTATTATGTTGTCTACTATATGTTGATCATTATGAAAGGAATATTGAAAACGCTGAGGAAAAGTTCTTTAATTTCTAGACAAAAAAAAAATAATGAGTATAAATATTATGAGAGGAGAAAAAATGTTGAAATCAAAAAATTAAAATTCTTTTTACCATATCTGATCACTTTGCTTAGCTCTTTGGCTCTTAAAAAAATGTTCAGATGAGAGAAAATGAAAGAGAAGAAGGGTTGAAAGAAATGGAGGAGTGTTTGAAATGAGGTGTGGTGGGGGTATTTATAAAAATCTGTGTAGTGCTTGTAGCAGTTAATGTAATAGGTTTTGTAGTTGTTGATATTTGTAGCAGTTTATGTGACATTATTTGTAGCGGTTTCACATTTATAGCAGTTTTATTTGATTTTATAGCGGTTGTATTGTAGCGGTTTATATGACATTATTTGTAGTAGTTTCATAACCTCTATAAATATTGGCCTGAATTTTTTTTATAAAAATATTTCAAATTTCAAATATTCAATTTGTAGCGGTTTCATCCATTTAACCGCTATAAATATTTATACTTTGTAGTAGTTTATATATAAAAACCGCTACAAATGGATTTTTTATTTAATTTTTTTATAAATATTTATTTTAAATACATTCTGTAGCGGTTACTATCATAAAAACCGCCACAAACTTTCACAACTGTTGGCGGGATATGAAATTCAAATTTCCAATGTGCAACACTTTGTAGCGGTTATGTCCCAAAACTGCTACAAATGTTCATGACCATTGGTGGGAATCAAAATATTCAAATTTCAAATGAATACTTTGTAACAATTACATTCGCAGAACTGCTGTAAATATTCATGACTGTAGGCGGGAATTAAAATATTTCAAATTTCAAATGTTCAATTTATATATAGCGGTTTGTCTGTAAAATCGCTACAAAGTTACGTATCACTTTGTAGCATCTGCATCTATTTAACCACTACAAATATTTATACTTTGTAACAGTTTATATGTAAAAACTATTACAAACGATTTTTTTTCATTTTATAAATATTTATTTCAAATTCATTCTATAGTGATTATGCACTGTAACTGCTACAAATATAAGTTAAACTTTGTAGCGGTTCCCTGTAATTGCTACAAAAAGCCAGCCCTCTAAATTTTGTAGCAGTTACTATAATAAAAACTACTACAAAAGAATTGCCACAATAGTCACGCCAAGCTGGCACCACATTTGTAGCGATTAATATAGACTAACCACTACAAAATAACCGCGGCAATTTTGGCACTAGTTTGATGCCAAAATGTGTAGCGGTTATGTCTTGTAAACTGCTACAAATCGTGTTCCCTAACCCACGTGCCACTTGGCGCAAAACATACCGTTGCAAATTTGTAGCGGTGTTGCTTAAAATCGGTACAAATCCTGATATTTGTAATGGTTTATTTTAACCGCTACAAATGCACCATTACGAATTATCATTTTTTTGTAGTGAGGAATAAGCTACATAGTGAATATCCATGGTAGTAGTGGAGGACAAGACCTATTACCTTCAAACAAAACTTATGAAAAAAAGAGCATGAGCCATTAGGGAAGCTCAAAAAACATTTGAAAAGGAGTTTAATGAGTTGCGTCAAATAAAACTTTTTCAGAATCTCATCTCTTTGTATTTGATATTTTCAAAATCCCTTATGTTTATTATAGAATACTTAATGGTTCTTAGAGTAGAGACATGACGTATTGTCAAATAAATTTTTTTTTCAAAATCCTGCCTTTATTTATATTAAAGAATATTTAACGGTTCTTAATAAAGAGCTGTTAAAATATTTAACAGTTCTTAGTGAAGAACCATAATATATTGTTAAATAATTTTTTTCAAACCCACATTCTTATCTTTGATATCTTTCATAATTCCACCTTTATTTATATTAAAGAATACTTAACGATTTTTTGCGAAAAACCATAATGTATTCTCATTTTTTTTTTCGAGAACCGGCCTCCTTACATATGATATATTTTAGAATCCCACTTTTATTTATATAAAAGAATATTTAATAGTTCTTTGCGAAGGACCATGTATTGTCAAATTATATTTTTCAGGATCCTGCTCCTTTATATATATGATATCTTTTATGATCCTACCTTTATTTATATTAAATAATACTTAACTATTATTTATGAAGAACCATAATGTATCGTCAAATAATTTTTTATGGTTAATTATTATTAAAAAATATATAATGGTTTATTGTGAAGAACTGTCAAATGTTATCAAATAATTTTTTTTTTCAAAATTTTTCCTTCTTATATATGACGGTTATAATTTTTGATGTTAAGTATTCTTGAAAAAAAGATAAGTATTTAGGAACCATACTTTATAGTTAATTATTATGACTGCTATATATATTTGTTTTTGTTAATATAAAGTTATGAAGATAAATCGTTTGAAAGTGTTACATGATAGTTATTTCTTAAGAAACAACAATTTTTATTATAGTAAAATATATGACGGTTAATAATTACAATCACTATATTTTTGTTTACGCGAATCCTGCCTCTCAATACATGTGTGCGTATTTTTAACCATTAGGTTTTAGTGTTATATATTCTTAAGTGACTTTCACCTCAACATATATAAAGTTTATTCGATGTAACTGTTATTTATAAAGCGTTATATATGTGCGAATCTGTAATAATGGTAAAACACCACTACATGCAGCTTCTCCTTGGTTGTTGTGTGCCCCATCCATATACATCCACATGGAAAAAAACCCTAGAGAAGGGGGATGCCAACGAACCTCAAATCGATCGGGAATCTGGAAAACTTGGTGTTGAAACCTTCCATTTTCCACTCCCTCAATGACATGATAAATGGCTTGATGGTGATTGCTTTTGGTTGTTCACTAACTCCTTCAAAAACTTTCTTGCATCGATTCTTCCTTATCAACCAGCACATCCTACCAAATATATCATTTGCAAAGGCTAGCGAGAGGCCCTTCTACTAATTGGGGAGTTCACCATGTTCCATTTCAGCCATTCTTGTAAAGTACCAGAGAAAAAAAGAGGATAATAAAGGGGGTTAGTTAGAAAAGACCACACTCTTTTTGCTTCCTCACAATCTCTTTGTGTATGTAAAATAGATTCCTCACTATCACACTGAAAGAGACACTGATTTTAGACATTTATATTGTGTTTAGATCTGAGTGCATTTGTAGCCATTCTCTCATGGAAAACTTGGTACATAAAGAATTTTGCTCTTTCTGAAATTTGCCCCCAGCACCATAGATGCTGCCAGTAATGTCAATCAAGCTGTTCCTATTGCTTATAGATCATGTTGTATGTTGATTTCATGTTGAAGTTGCCATCACAAGCCTTCCTCCAATATAAACCATCCTCTCGTGTACCCCTCGGAGGATTAACAAGCACAATCTTATCCACCACCCAGTTTATAAAATGACTTTGAGCATGTAGTATTTGCTTTCACTTTTGCTGAAGTGATTTTGAGCAAAAGCTATCACAAACATATGTTTTGAGCTTACAATAACTATTGATAAATCCATTTTCATGCCATAATAGTGATTGGAGCCTTCAGAAGCAGTTTTTTATTCGTGATTTACGAACGGTATATGAGGTAAGTTTGTGAGAGGAGTTTTATCTCGATTTACGTAAATAAGTACCTTTGGGGGTCTCAAACGTGATCCCAAAAAAGCTAAGTTGCACTTGACAACTCTCAAGCATCACTTCACAAGCTATAAATATTAATTAACTAATGGGCTAATAGGTAAAAATAGCTATCAACTTATATCATTGTACAAAAATATCCATAGACCATTTTTGGATGAAAAATAACTGTAAACTTTAAAAACCAGAGCAAAAATGACATCCAGTTAAAACCACCACCAATAAAATAAACGGATGTTAGATATTTTTAAAAGTTGTGTCATTTTGCTCCGGTTTTTGAAGTTTATGAGTGTTTTTGCGCTTGAACTCTTTAATTAAATATTGCACCGTATGTCAGACTTTATGAAAGATATATATATAGACTAAAATATACTTTTAGTCCTTTAAGTTTACATAAAGTTTTAGTTTAGTCCTTTAAATTTGTAAAGTACATTTTTAGTCTTTTAAACTTAACGCCGTTAGTTTTGTATAACGGAAAATGTTGACTCAACAATTTAATTAGTGATTGTGCTATTAAACGTTGACAAAGCATGCTTATATTTTAATATAATATTTTTATATTTTAAAGTGTGTAAATTTAAAAAATATTTAAAATAAAAAACTCAATAATCACTCTACGGTTTTAAAAACCCTATAATCATCATGAGATCATGGCTGCTCATTTCGAGGAATCCATGAAGTATGTACAAAGGAGTGTGGTGATTCCAATATTCTCAATTATCATGCATTTGCTCAAACATTGCAGCAATATAGAGGATTTGCATTCGATATTAGGTTTCCGAATAGTACCACTGGTGCGGTTATTCATATAATTGGCAGTGTCATGTACCTTGTTATGAGGCGGATTCAAATCCATGTATGGTAGTTTACCATTGGATTATTTTTGTGCTGTTATTCCTCGCAGGGAACAGAGTAGAGATATGTGTGCGACTGTAGAGATGATTAGTTAGGGATGAGTTAGACCTAAAACCATTGAACGATTATAGATTTTTTATTTTAAACCTTTCTAAAATTTACTCGATTTAAAGTATAAAAATCTTATATATTAAAATATTAAAATTTAAGCATGCTTTGTTAGTACTTAATTTCACAGTCATTTAACTAAATTGCTGAGTCAGCATTTTTCATTATACAAAACTAACGGTGTTAAGTTTAAAGGACTAAAAGTGTACTTTACAAACTTAAAGGACTAAAATGAAATATCATGTGAACATAAAGGACCAAAAGTATATTTAAGCCTATATATATAAAGGAAATAAATAAAGAATTAGGAGAAGGAAAATGGGCATCAAAATATGGTATCTATAAGTATTAAGTTTATGAATTCAGAATAATATTCTGAAATTACAGATTATTTAGTAATTATGTAAAGGAAAGACAAATAAGAAAAAAAAGCCTCATACATGCACGTATGTGTATACATGTGATTGTATGGCCGTGTCAACGTTCAGAATCGTTTTTTTTTTTTTTGGGTGATGATAAGATCAGAAGGAAGCATTATTTATGGAGAAGTGGCTTTCCTTGCAGAAAAGCTTGAAACACCAGCAAATATCTTTCAGGCTGTGAGAATGAAGTTATATGACCTCCTCCTCTTATTGTTACGAATGATAAGATGTTATTACCATACACTTGTGTCCATCCTGCAACCTAATCATAATAATTACAAAGCAATAGTTTAGTACAGTGGGCTTCACAGATTTGCATTCGATTTTCATCTTCTAGATTTTATGTATGGTCTAGCTAATTCTAATGGTCAAACAGTTTATAAGCTTGTTCGATTCTGTTTTTAAAAATAGTTTTTTTTTTGTTTTTACAAATAAAAAAAATTTGTTTGGAAAATTGTTTTCAATAAATTACTTTTAAAACCAAGAAAAAAAAGAAAGTTGTTTTTAAAAACTAAAAAATTAAAATTGCTTTTAGATGTCTTCTTGTTTTTGTTTTTTTATTTCTTATTTTTTAAGGCCGTCACTTATATAGTCATAAGGCGCTTCATGTGAGACTTAGCTCAATGGCACTAAGTCTCACATGAAGCGCGTACTTATGACTCCAGGGTAGAGTCTTTGAGACTTGGGAAGGCGAAAGAGGTGTGTAGGAGGAGGCCACCGATAGTCCTTGGAGTTGCGCTTGCCAGTAGTGGCGACCTCGGGTAGCCGTGGTCCAGTTTTGGGTGTGACAGCATTAACCACCACCATATCATTGTTGGCAACGGCTGCGCCATGGTCACTTCAATATTTTTTTAAAACAACTATAAAAATAGATTTTTTTTTTTAAACTTGTTTTTAAAACCAATTTTATAAAACTGTTAAAAAAAACGAAAAACAGAAACCAACAGTCCCTATAAATCATTAACGAGCATGTAAGTTATGCTTCTAATTATTCTTTTATACGACTATTTGAATCAGTCAGATCCGAGTATTGTCAAGTTAAATTTAAGGGTAACTCTCCCAGAACGTCTTCTGTATTAAGGTCATGTTTGTATTTAAGTGGTAAGAAATATGAACCTGTCTTCCCTGAAACCACCTTCTATGGGGCACAGTTGGATTCAGTGCCATCGCCTTGGCTAATTCATCCACCAGCATTCGTGTTCCAGTTAGTGGAATCACTGCATCTTGATCTCCACTATATGGAAATACATTTAATTTCCTTGTTTATAGAATAGAATTTAATTTGTTTGATATAAAACACGGGAGAAAAATCACTTACCTGTATACCAGTACTTGGAGACCTGACTCAACTAGTTTATTGAGGATAGGAATTATTGGAATCTCAATATTCTGCATGTCATATTTTACAACTCTGTAACACAACGAAACTAAAGATTACTTTTGTGATCGTCATTTTCACTATCTCACTGAATAAGTTAAGGTTCAATTTTTCTCATGAAGTTTTCACGTAAGAGCTATGAGTATCCAGGAGTTTTTTTTGTTGGATCAATATTGCTCCAAAAGTTTTAAAGAATGAGCAAAATTACCCTAATCGCTTAAAAAACTAATGTTAATGTTAACCGTTATCATTTTTAACAACAATGGGTAATATTACTCCTTTTTAGTGCTTTTATGACAATATTGATTGAAAAAAACTCCAAATATCCATAGCTCTTATACAAAAACTTTCGGAACAAAATTAGATATTAACCCTCTCGCTGAAATGTTACCTACACATGGACCATTCAAGAGATATATCTTGGTGTTTTCAAGGAACTTACTTGCTGCCAATGGACCACGTGGTGACTCCTATAAGCTTAGCATGAAGAGCTTCTTTTACATCTTCCCGGTTTAAGTAATTCTCTATTTCTTGAATCTTCTTACCCTGCACCAAAAAATGAATGCAAACTGAGAAAATTAAGTAAGAAGCCCACAAATAGGGGAAGAAATAACACCCGCTCTAGTCCTTAATATAGGACATATGTACCTAATTTGATTAGGTTGAAGAAGTTAGTTAATATGTTATGTATTTTCCAAAACACCCTAGTTAATCCTTCATTCCCTCTCCTCTTTGATTGTTGTTGAGGGAGCATTTATAGAGATAAATTAGGAAAAGATTGATAAATATAAAAAGGGGTTAAGGGACAATTTTACCTTGGAAGTTGTCACCGAGGGGCAATTTTACCCCGTAAGTGTAAAAAAATGAACAATTTTGTCCTGACTGTTATCCCAGTTAATCTTGACCGTTAGTTGATCAAATATGCTAAGCTGACAGTCCATATGTTGTTCACGTCATTTTTGTTAAGATGCAAATTTATCCTAGAAGTTTTAAATCTAACTTAAAAAAAAATGAAGTAGATGACATATAGACTTCTAGGACAAATTTGCACATTAACAAAAATGATATGGGTAACATGTGGACTGCTAGCTCGGCATATTTGGTTAACTAACAATCAAAATTAACTGGAATAAAGACCAGGGCAGAAGTGCTCCTCTTTTGACACTTTTGGGGTAAAATTGTCCCTCGAAAAACTTTGAAGAAAAATTGTCCTTTTCAAGAAAAATTGTCCTTCGGTGATAACTTTTGAGATAAAATTGCCCCTTAACCCAATAAAAAATATGTCTTATATTTTAAAAAAGGATTAAATCTTCTAATATATCTTATATTAAGAATAAGAAGGAGCACCAAGAAAGAAAGAACAAAGCTTAAATACCAGTTGGCTAACTTCAGAGGTTGTTGAGGTGGACAAGCATGGAGAGACATCGACTTGAGTAAACTCCTCACCAACCTCTTGTAACATTTGTGTAACCACTCCTTTGCATACCGGTGTCAGAGTCTTACTTATCAGAATTTGCCTCGCTATTTGGGAAAAGTTGCATGCTGTGGTCAAGCTTTGGTGAGTTGAATCTGATATCATCCCACGGGACCACACAAATTCTCCCACTGAGTTAAAATCAGTACTAAGATCTAGAAGTGGATTCCCTATCTGCATAAATAACCATCGATCATTTGTGTGCGTGTGTAGTCTATTGAAACCAGTTCTAAATAAACATTTAAAAAGGCTAACATATATAATCATGTTTCTAATTAATTAAGTTTCTCAATAATGTACTCACTGCAATCCCTTTGAGATTGAACTGAGTCTTGGCGTGAATGATGAGTTGTGCTAGTTGAGGGACAAAGTGACCTGAAATATATATATATATATATAGATATATATAAGACTGTGTTAAACTCTACAGTTTCAAAATAGAAAATTACATTCCTATTTACTTACCTCCATAGCTCTCTCCAGCAATAAAGAAAACATTGTTCTTGTATTCTGGGAATTTATTAAACCAACGCTGTAGGAAGACAAAATTATCCCTTGCTGTAAAAGGAAGAATAATATGGTTTTAAATGGGGACAATATTTTACTCTCAAAATCTTAGAGTAGAGATTAGCTAGCTATAGGTTAAAAAGGAAACCCTAATAAGTTCTTGATAAATTATGTACGCCAAGAAAAAACTAATTAAACCCACTCAATTATACGTAGTTTATTTCTATTGCTTGGATGATAATTCGATCCTTTCTTGTCAAAAAACCATTCAAACCATACCAACGGGTCTAAGTATAGCGGAGCAGGCTAATCCCTCCCATATCAAACCATTGTTGGAATCTCTAGTGGCCTTCAAAGAGATTATCTCTTTCCTAAATATATGATGACTCTAAAGATCATGCATTACTTCTGGTACACACACACACACACACACACATTGTTGCTACTTCATTATTATCTCCTCTCCGATCTTAAATATAAGACCTAGTTGACTTTTTTTAAAAGATTAAAGAAGCTAAATAAGTTATTTACTTATATCATATGTTGTATATGATTAAATTATATATCAGTTTATAAGTTAGACAAATTAGTTTGGAGAAAAAATGATAAATATAAATATTTTAAACTAATTTAATTAATTTCCTTAATCTCCCAAAAAAAGTTAACTCGATACCGGAGGTAGTACAAGAACAAGAGATTAAAAGAAAAGAACCTGTAATTTCATCGTTGACAAAGCCATAGAAAGATTGATTAGAAGAGTAAGAGAAACCAACTCCAGCTGGGGATTCCAAGTAAAGTATATTTGCCTCTATGACAAGGACAAAATAAATCAATATAATCAACAATATATTTCATTATTTCATTATTACATTCAAATTCCTGTATTTATACTAACCTTTGTTCCAACTATAATCATTTTTCACAAGACCGTTTTCTCTCAACTTGAAAGGACCATGTTCCATGAAAGCTCCGAGTCCAACGGAAGAAGAACCAGGCCCTGAAAAGAACATACAAGAGTTAGTTAATAATGCTCTGATACTTAATATAAGATATATTTACTTATTTTGATTAGATTAAGAAAGTTAGTTATATGGTTAATCTGACATGTATTTTCTAAAACATCTTAATTATATTCTTTAATTCCCTCATTCCCTCGATCTTCTCCTTGATTATTGTTGAAAGAGCATCAATAGGGGTAAATTAGGAAAAAAAATTGATAAATATGAAAATTATGTCTTATATTTAGGAATAATATCAAATTTTCAAATATATCTTACATTAAGGATTGGAAAAGTATTATATATCTTTTATTTAAGACACCAAATTAAAATATTTATATATTGTCCATATATATATATATATATATATATAAAAATTAAAGCATACACACACCTCCCTCTAACCAGAGAACTAGAGGCTTGGACGTATGGTCTCCTTCTGCTTCAACGAAGTAGTAAAACAAAGCTCTTTGATTCTCATCGTCAACTGTAATATAACCGCCATATTGCCGGAATTCTGCCGGAGGTTGTCCCGGCAAACTGAGTATCTCATCTTCTTCTGAAAATGAATTCACCGTCAACCTTATTTGAGCAACAACAAATAATATTGTTGTTGCAACTTTAGAATATCGATGAGATAATAACATGGTAAGATATATGAAGATTTACTTCGTTGTTCTTCTCTGTGACTACTAATGGGAGATGAATATATGAAACTTATTAGAGACAACTAAATATATAATCGCATCTCTAATAACTAAGGTGTACATATTGACAATGAAATCTTAAATAATGTTTTGGCCTTTTGATGACCCCAAAATTCCATCCTTGACTCTTGAGGAAATTTTAATTAGAGGGCTTTTTTTGGAAAAAAAAAATCACTACGAAATCTCAAGAACAGAATGTGGTAATTAATAAATCCCATGATAAGTGAGCAGCACAAACCTAGTATTATTTTCTATGTAAAAATTTGTCATTACATGTTCACTTACTGTTGGATTCTTTTTTGAATTAATTTAAAGACAACTTACTTTTATTAAAAAAAAATATCATCATAAAGAACCGAAAAGAAATCACCTTTTGGAATATAAGAAGAAATGTTGCATTTTCTCTAATCCCCAAGGACAAATATTTCAATACCACTATATTTTTTCCACATTCATAGTCCTTGATGAACGTTAAAAATCTATACTTCTATAATGAATAAGTTTTATATACTGTACAGATGTCTATGTTAGCCGGTACATAGTATATTATTATCGTATTCGTATGATATCATCATCTTCAGTTAGATCAAGGGGAAGACATTTAATTTCTGGCGAAAAACCAGGGCGGGAAAGAAATTTAATTATACCACTTTTTATAAAGTGTCAATACTCAAAGCCATTTGATTCAACTAACATTTAGCACCTCTTCAAATTTTGCTTAAGCATAAGGTTGCACGTTGGACTCTTCGCAAGTGTGATGGGTGTATAAGTTCGTTTCATTGAATGAATGATGACCAAAAAAATTAAACTTTATAAATAAAAAAATGCTAAAAAATATCATCATTTAAATTAAAACTAATTATACTTAAATCTAAATTATTTTTTTGACCAGCTGATAAATCTAAATTACTCCTCCGGTCCTTAATATAAAGCATATTTGAGGAGTTGATTTTAGTCCTAAATATAAAATATAGTTTTCATATTTGTCAGTTTTTTCCTAATTTACCTCTATTGATACTCTAACAACAATAATCAAGGAGGAGAGAGAATGATGGAATAAAGGAAGATGACTAAAGTATTTTAGAAAATATGTGTCATATTAATTAACTTAACTAACTTCCTTAATATAATCAAATTAATTAAAGGAAAAATCCTATATAAAGCTACCTAAAATAGAAAAATTTTAAATTAAGTTGGTAAAATCAATAAATTCTTAATTGAGTCATTAATATAATTTGGGATTTCAAAATTTGAGTAAAATTGCTTTAATGCCCTCTCTGCTATTCTCTCCCCTTTTAAAAGAGTTTTATGGTCTATATATCAACATTAATATATAATACAATAAAATATGATTTTCTAAATCAAAGGAAGTTTTTTTATATTCTAAAAGGGTCTTCAAGAATAATTCAAAAAAAAAAAAAAAAAGGAAAGCCTACACATATCACAACAGCATCATTGATATTAATTAAATGATTGAATGATTTAGTTGAAAAATCAACTAATTGATATTAATGATACAAAACAAGAAAAAAATAAGCGTTAGTTTTTTGTTTTTTTTTTTTAAACTTCCGTATGCAAAAATAAATTGAAATAAATATTACTTTAATTACCACCTTTAATCTAAGCAAACTCTGAATAATTTCCCCTAACAATAAATGTGAGTTTTTTGTAAAAAAATATTTTCCACTGTTAATATGCTAGTTAAAAAGATATTAAATATACTTAAAATTTCTTTTTTGGGGTGAAGTTCACTTAAAATTTCATAAAATGCTTTACATATTGGAATATAGAACTTTAAGAAAACTTTATATATGAAACAAATATAGTAAAATTCATATATAATATATTTATTAAAAAATATTTTTTTATAACGATATCTATATTAAAAGTTTTGGAAAAAAAAATTCAATTAAATAAAATAAACTCCTTGTTGTATGCTTTTTTCCCTTATGATTCTAGTTAATATATTTAAAGTTAAACTATATAGGCAAATTATATTTTATTTTATTAAATATTAACATTGATATATATTGAAAAATCTAAATTACAAAGTAAGTGGAATTCTTTAAAGAGAAGAGAGCATTAGAGTCATTTTATCCATATTTTGAAATTTCAAAATGAGTTAATGACTCAATTAAGGAATTGTTCAACTTACCAACCTGATTTCAATTTTTTCTACTTTAATTGGCTTTATATGGGATTTTTTCTTAATTAAATATGTCTTATATTAAGGATCAGAGAGAGTATTTGATATTGTCAAATATTAAATACATGTGACTTGGGGTAGCTCATATGACAATTGTTCCGCAAGGTAATTATTAACCGTATACAGTTTGATTAATGTAGGACTAGTTTAATTAATTTTAGAAGATTTACTAAGTTAGGTAAATTAATTATTTATAATAAGTGTGACATAATTTCGATAAAGTACTCTTTTATAAATTTTCTAATTATTGTTGAATGTCAATACGGATGGGTAGTTTAGGATTAAAACCAACTCTTCAAGCACCTCCTATATTTTGGACAAAAGGAATAAAATCAACTAATCAAGAGTTCAAACCTTCTTGATATAATAAATTTTTTGTTAAAGTATATTTTTTATCCTTTAAATTTGTATGAGGTGTCATTTCAGTCTCTTAAGTTTATAAAGTGCGATTTTAATCCTGAAAACTTAACATCGTTAATGTTATTGATGGAAAATGCTGGTAAAATTAAGCGGTGACTGGCATTTACTTAATTTTAATCTTACGTGGCAATTTTAATGTTAAAGGGCGATTTTGAAATTCTGTTTTGTCGAATGGTGAGCAAAAATCGAAATAGAAATGGATATCAATCGCTCTGGCGAGGTTGAAGGCGAGTTAGAGTGAGTGAGAGAGGCAGCAAAAGCAGAGGGACAAACCAGAGCTGTAAGACTTGACCAACATGACTCGTAAATTAACCTCTGGGCTTTTCCAAACAATTCCCTTTCTGGCTTTCTCTATATTTTCTTCATCAAATGTAAAAAAGTAAATATTTTGGTATTCGGTGGTATGGGGATCCAAAGGAAGAAAATATGTCCCGATGAGGATGAGGATGAAAAAGGGTGTTACAGCAAAACCTAGGGTTCATGGATGAAGAAAGAAAAGAAAAGGAGGATGAAGAAATTGATTAAAATAATATATTTAAATCAGAATTTTATTTTTTAAAAAATAAAATAAGGCAAATTAAGTAAATGTCATATAGGATTACAATATTGGTAAAAGTACATAGGATTAAAATTAAATGATGGCCAGCTTGCTTCATTAGCATTGCAAAGTCACCAATTTAACTTTGCCTAGTCAGTATTTTCCATCAGTAGCATTAACGGTATTAATTTTTAAGGACTAATAATGCACTTTATAGTTTATAAACTTAAGAGATTAAAATGATACTTAATTCAAACTTAAAGGATTAAAACTATACTTTTAAATTTTTTTCCGACCTATATTGATATAATAAAATTAAGATAGGTTAAAATATATGTTTGGTTTTTTAAGATATTCAATTTTAGTCCTTTAACTTTAAAAAGTGTGTTTTTAGTCCTTTTAAATTAATACTACTAACTTCGCTAACAGAAAATGCTGGCAGATTTAAATATTGATATGTCTTCCCTCAAGATTGATTTTAGAATTAAAATAAAAAATAATTATATGAAAGAATTAAAATTTGGACATGTTAGCATGTTAAATTTGCTGACTTATCATTTTTCATTAGTGAAGTTAATGGTGTTTGTCACCCCCTTATCTTATTTTCAGCTATTTTAGAATATTTGCGGAAAACGATATGTAGTTCAGTGAGCAACACAGGAATAGTATAAATACACCGATAATATGTGCATGATTACATAAATTCCCTGTAGAGATTCGTACATGACAATTACAAATTATGTAGCCGCACAGAGCTACTAAGGTATCTAAACCCATTCCAGTGAAATGGAGACATCTTCTCATCTTCGTCCTACCACTGCAATCCCCACATACGGTTCTCTTCTTTGTTTCATCATAACTTCTGTCTCCTCCTGTCTAAATTGTTGGTAAGGGAGGGTGAGATTCGAGAGAATCTCATCAGTAGGAAAATAGTACAAATATGCATGTAAGATAAGTACTTAATACATGACATGCTTGCATTACATAACTCATGCTCACACAATGACATATATGCATGCTCAATGTTCAAACAACATACTTACGGTCATAGCATAAATAGAAACAGAACTTCAATCATTCATATATATTTCACATAACCAAGCAAAATAATAATATGCATCAATACACCAGCACAAATATGAAATACATGTAGGAGAGGTAAGTTCCCTACCTTAATTGCCTTCCCTGATCCTCGAATAACGTGCCTCATAATGCGTGCCACCTGTTGACTCTCAACTCGGTCCTAAAATATAAAATATATAATTAGATACTTCCATAGTGTTTATGGTGGCTATACGAGTGTATATTGAAAAATGACCAAAATGCCCCGAGGACCCTGGCCCCGCCGTACTTGATCTGACTGTATTTTTTCCAAAATTTTGACTTGGGCCATTCTGACATATTTTTGCCCAAGAAATCCATCCTAGACTTAGAATTACTAAATTCACTGTCAAAAGATGAAATTGCCTTTGGCAGCCCCACTTTAAGGGTTTTAGGGGCGTTTCCGTAATTATGCTTTTTTGAACTTTTCCAAAAAAGTGACCAACTGTAACCCCACCTAATTTTTCCTGTTGAACACCATGGAATTATCAGATCATTGAAAATCCAACTTCTTCCCCCTAATTCAGCCTTGGCCGAAACTATGCTTAAGAAAAGGGAAAATTGAGTTTTTGATTTTTAACTTCCAAAAGCTTGTTCCTTTATGCTCTAAATCACTTATTAAGCCATTTAAACATATACTAAACAAGATTTGAGGAAATTTGGGCAACATAACCCCTTAGGGTTATCACTTTCCAAATTTACAAACTTAACCAACAATCACCAAATCCAACCACAAACATCATCAACAACAACATACTATCAAGGATTTGAGATTTGTGAAGTTACCTCTCTTGAGTTCTTATCCTTTCTCTCTCTAGGCATCCCCTTTCTCTCTCCTTGAGCTTAAGATTTGCTTGCTAAACCATGACTTTCATGGAGAAGAAAGGACTAGAGAGGAAGCTTATGCAAGTTTAGAAACCAATCTTAAGAAACATCAAAGCTTACCTTGATTTTCTTCTTCCTCCTTCTCTCTAGAGCTCAAGTTTCTTAAGCTTTTCTCTCTCTCTCTTTCCCTTAGCTTAAGACGAAAATGAGCAAGGAAAGATGAAGCTTTGCTTCATAAAAATATCTTACCAATTTTCCTCTAATTATCTTAATTCCAAAATTAGAATTTATGACACTTACTTGTACTTGACCTTATCTTCATACAACTTGTGTCATAAATCCCATTTAGGATTGAACTAATCCTCTCCCATTTGGTTAGCCCATAAAACGCATAAGAGCACCCTTTATGCACACAATTGGGCTTTAATTCCATTAATCCAATTACATGCACAAGAAACATTATTTTAATCTTAATTGTACATGTGCTCATATTCAACAATTATTATTTATCCCTCTTGGCTTAAGATGATGCAACTTGGCATGTTTATGAGCCAAATAATTATTTTCCCGTGCTATTTTCTTATTCCACAATTTACACAATTGCCAACATATTCTATTTTCCAATTTTCGGAATAGTTGGCCTTTTTGGCGGATTTTTTGCCCTAACTTTGAAAAATTATAACTAAATTTGTAGACATCGTTTAGGAGAGATTTCAAAGGTTATAGAACCCTTATTGAGTTTAGTTTCAAGAAAAAAATATAGCCTTTCGCTAGCTAGAAGCACAAAATTCCCAGATTTTCAATCTTTGCATGCTATTCCTAAAAATAATCAATTTCGCTGGGCTAACTTCAAAAATTCATAACTCTTTGTATATAACTTAAATTGATTCATATAACCTATCAAATTAAAGCTTAGGATGTCTACTTTCACCTGGTAAAATTCCATAATTTTTTCTCATCATTTATTCTTCCAAAACCTTATGACAAGCTCACTGCCTCGCAGGAAATTTCACTGGAAGCATAATCACTTTCTTCAAAATTCACCCTTTTATTTTCTTTAATGTCCCAAAGATATAAGAAACATTATAGAATAGATTTGGGAAACCTATTAAATCGGGGCTTAATAGTCCACTTAGTTAAGGCTTATTCTCAAACCTCTAGTTCCAAAATTCGGGATATTAAAGTGTTAACTTAAAAAAACTAAAAATACATTTTTTAAAGTTAAAAAACTAAAATAGGACAATGTCTAAACTTAAAGGACCAAAGTATATACTTTAGCCAATTAAGATAACACTCCATTGGATTCTACATGTAAGCACTTTTTATGAAGTTCGGCCAAAAAATAACTTGTTATGAATTTTGTTTTGCTTTTAAATACTTTAAGATCCCAATCTTTTTTTTATCCAATGTGAGCAGTTATTGGGAAATGTTTTTAATGTAAATGATGAAAAGGATAATATTTTTAAAAAGTTACACATAATTTTTTTTAAGTAACTAACGTATTTAAATGCCTTAATTCAATTGTATTTGTGAAGTATTGACTCCTACCATCAACCTAGGTGGGGACGAGGGAGTAGATTTTCTTCACCAAAAAATTAGCATTATACTATCTTAATCAATATATTGTCATATTATAATGATATTCAAATTAATATTTCACCATCACAAATTTTATTTTATTATGCTTCACTAATTTTTTAAGTACAAGGCCATGATAAAAAAAAAATCATGTAATCAAATCATGCCTTCGCCCCGAAAATATTATGCCTTTTCACACCAAAATTTTTTTATAACACTTCTCATACACTTCACTTTAATTTGGAGACTACTTTCTATACTTGGCCCCGTATCCCTTTAAGGTGTGTTTGGTTTGAGGGGAGGGGAAGGGGGCTAAATTATAATTTTGGACGGGAGAAACCTAAAATTTACTCTTTCATTCCTTTTAAATTTACAGTTCCCGCCCAAAATTTAAATATTTTAAGCCAAAAAAGGTAATTTAACCTCCCCCTATCCCCTCCCCTCCCCTCAAACCAAATACATCCAGTGTAATTTATGCCTTTTTGGGCTAATTAATTATATTTGCATCACGAGGACGCCTCAATTATTTTGGAGAGATCTTTCTCTCAATTTCCTCTCCATTCAGGGTTTGTTTGATTTGGGGGGAGGGGAGGGGATTGGAGGGGAGAGGAGGAATTTTACCCCCTCCCCTTGATTAGAAATATTAGAAATTTAGGAGGGGAAATTTTTTGAAAGGGTTAATATAACTTTTAGTTCCTGAAGTTTGATCTAATTTTGGTTTTGATCCCTCAAGTTTAAAATCGGTGGTTTATGTCCCTAAAGTTTGACCCTTGGTCCCTCAAGTTTGAAATTTTTGATTTTAGTCCCTCAATTTTACTCCATTTATAACTATTGGTCCCTTATGTTTGAGAAGAACTTGGTGAAAAAACGAACGGGAAAAAAACCAAGTCCTTTTTAAACTTGAGGGACCAAGGGTCAAACTTCAGGGACCAAAACTACCGATTTTAAACTTGAGGGACCAAAACCAAAATTGGATTAAACTTCAGGGACCAAAAGTTATATTAACCCTTTTTGAAATTCCTCCCTCCCCTCAAAATCTCTTCCCCCAAGTTGGGGGATTTGGAGGGGACCCTAAAAAAAATTATTGATTGGACAACAATGCCCACATGCCTAACGCTCGGTTAGTCTCTCCCACCCCTTGCTCGTGCAATCTGATTTCTGAAGCCTCGCTCTCGCCTTCCTATATTGCTCCTACACAGGTCTCGCCAACCTCCACCTCCAAATCTCCCTCCTCCAGTCTCTAGATTCTATCGGTCCTCACCTGTGGTTCTTACTTCCTTCTTTTTGACAGCACATATATAGTGAAGAAATAACTAGCTAGTTGGCTTGTTTGGTATTAGCTTTGACTGCGCATAGAGTAGTAATATTTTTTGTTTAAAAGCGTGCAATTTTCTTGCATCCGTTTTCCTTTTTTTACAAACTGTGTATTGTTAATAAAAACCCAACTTTACTCTGATATATAAAGCACAAACAAGAGAGATTATTGTTTATGAAAATCATTTATAGCATAAGGGTAAAATTTTCTATGTGAAAATAGTTTCCCTCCCCTCCCCTCTCGAACCAAACAAGGTACCCCCTTCGGTCCTAATTATAGGACAACATTTTGAAAGTTGATCTTGGTCCTAATTATAGGACAAAGTTCTAATTTTTGTCAATTTCTTCCCAAAATACCCCTATTGATACTTTCTCAATAATAATTAAACACAATAATAATTTAATAAGAGTAGATTGGAAGTTGTTGAGGGAGATTGACAATGCCGGATTGTGTGAGAGCTTGGAGAAGTTGTGTATGAGGCAGGAGAGGTACAAGAAAAAATAGAGAATTAACGTAATTGGATGTCATTTTAAATTTTAAATAAGGGTATTTTAGAAAAATAAATATGATTAACTAATTTAACCAACATCCTTAATTTCTCCAAAGTTAGGTAAATATGTCCTATAATTAGGACCGGAGGGAGTAACATTAAAATCCCTCCCTCCCCTCCCTTCTGATAAACCCAAATAAGGTAATATTAAAATCCCTCGCTTCCCCTCCATTAAAATGTCTTCCCTCCTCTCCCCTCCGTCGAACCAAATAGACCCTTAAAATCTTTACCATTAGATCAATTTTTAATGGTTGAGATTTATCCTATTTATAATGGTAGATTGTTTATTATATTTAATATTATATTATTATTTTTATATAATATTAAATCTCAACTATTAACACTTGATCTAATGGTGAAGACATTAAATGGTGAGGGAATGAAGAAAGAGATTAATGAAAGCATTCTCTTCCCCGAGTTTTGTATCCTTTACAGAGGTTTGACCTCACCTTCACATCTAATTACTAAGAGGGAACAAATTACACATTCTAGATTGGGCTAGGGTGCCTAGGCATATCAAACCCACAACCTCCCATTTATAAAAAAAAAGCTCACATACCACTAGATTATAAAACCATCAACAGGGTTTGAATTTAGCAGAACAAGTTAGTCTCTTACAATATGACAAATGAATGTTTGACTAATCTTCATTGGGAAAGGTACCCATATTTAATCTCGAGCACTAAACCCAAGAGCTGGTTAATGAATTTGTTTTAGTAAAAAAAATAATACTTTAATGCACTTTGTCTCCAAATTTACAACATTTTAAATTATCTATATAGATTGCACTGGTGAATTGAGTTTTCATCAATAGTAGTTTTCAATGCAAATTAAAATAAATGGAGTATTGTAGAAATACACATTTTTTATAAATAACTAATTTAACTAATCCCTCTATAATAATAAATCTGTATCACTGTTAGCTGAGCCAAGCCAACTCACTTACTGGCTCCTCTCTCATGTTATTGTTCACATGAACAGTACAACTCATGTATGGCTTAGTGCCATGTTCAGACTCCGTGCAAGCCACTTTTTTTTTGGACTGAGTTCAAGCCACTCTTTTAAAATAAAAACATTGTATCTTGAGCCCCTCTTATCATAGAGATGTGTGAATGCTTCAAAAGTTAAATTTTGACTCATATTTAAAATTTCTTATTTCAAAATAATAATATCATATCTAAAAGGCTCTCCCATTCATATTCTCTCCCCTTCCTTCTAATCTCTCTATCTGAGCTGCTGAATCTCCTCGTCTCTCCTTTTCTCACCCTCCAGCAAGGTCTTCCTTTTCTTCTTTTTGAGGGATCATGAGAGGCAGATAAGCCTGGAGTGACACCATTCATTATCTTCTTCTTTGAGAGCCACTTCGTACCAGATGTGATTTTGGTTCTTGGCATCTCTCTTCTTTCCTTCTCTCTTCATACATTCGTTCTCTTTCTTTACTTGGCATACGTTTACCCTAGATTGGAGGGATCGTGGGTAGATTTGGTGACGACTCCAGTAGAGAAGCAATGATAAGGTTGTCGGCGATGGTGGGGTGGCAGAGACGAGCAAGGAGGCCGGTCAAATATGTAAAAATTCTTAAAACTAGACAATTCAAATATATATAATTCTAGACTAATGGAATGATAATAAAACTCCCCTTTGTAGTGCAATAAGCTCAAGAAACTCTTCATCACCAAGAAGCAAAGAAATTATTAGCCTCTCATGGCCTCAATTACTCCTATACCATCTTCAAAGTACTATCAGAATCTCATGGAAATTGAGTGACCAAATCACAGAAAAGAGGGAATGGGGCTATCGGTTTTGCTGAGAAAATTGAAGGAAATGGCAGAGACAAACACTAGTATGGAGGAGGAAGAAAGGAATAATAAAAGCATGAAGAAAGGAGGCCGTGGATGCTGTGGTGGTGGAAACCAAGAACAGAGGAAATTGGTGGTTCACGGTGGTGTTGAAACAGGAGTCAACGGTGGTTTTTGGTGGTAGAGAGACATTGTGGTGGTGGTGACAGTGCTTCCTCTCATTTGTCACGTCCCAGCTCTGCTTCACTGGCAATGGAGGATGGTGGTGGTGAGTTCCGATGGTTGGTGTCAATAGAGAATGGTGATGTGTTGAAGCTCTTCCTCCATGGCTGTCCTCTCTGATCTCGACCTCCAGCAAAGCTCCCTCATACTCTCGGCCAGGTCTCTGTCCACGGCTCTGGTGGATGGTGATGGGAAGCTCGCTCGCTGGTGACCATAATGGAAGAGGAAGCCGCCGGCGAGGTGGATAAAGGGCGAAGGAAGAAGATGAATGTGATCCGATGCCCTCTGCTCGTGCGGCGCCACTCTGTATATCCTCTCCCCCAGCTCGCGTCTGTATCGGGTTGCCGCATATCCATCAGCCATATCCACTGGGTTGGGTCCATGGGAAACAGATCCTCTGATTTCTGTTTTTTTTTTTCTGATATCTATTTTGGGATTGATCTCCATGGGCCTATTCTCTCTTCTTTTTTTTTTCCTTTCGGCCTAGCTGCATTTCTATCTCTTTTCCTTGTCTTTTGGGCTCTCTCTATTTCAGGCTTTCTAATTTCAACATTAGCCTAATTCCGTCAAAGTAATTAATTTGGATCTCCAAAATCTTCAATTTCTTCTTTAATACCTACAATACAAAATTTAAGCATAAGTAGCATTAAAAGTCCAAGAAACAATTGTACAAAATAATTAATAATTTTGATCATTTTGCCCCTAATTACCATTAATTCAAAACAATTGTTCCTAATCAAAATTCATACTTAATTATGCAATAATGCTTCAAAAAATGTGTTTAAATCCCAAATAAATCATGTAAAAATATAGTTCAATCAGAAAGATAAAACTCGGGCAAGCAGTCTCCTCTCACAGACGAAAATCTAGTGACAAAGACCCTGTGCTTGAGCCTAGCATCCGGCGACAATGGCGACCTACACGAGCTGGGAGATGCTGAGATTGTGGAGGTTGATGAAGAAAATGCGATGACAGAATCTGGCTGCTGAAGATCTCGTGGAACCAAGCAAGGAAAGTGGCTAGTTGCAGGATCTCACGAAAAGAAGATCATCAAACTATTAGCTGAATTAATATTTTTTTTTAAAAATGCAGAGAATAGAAAAGGGGGGATTGAAGATGATTTTGTAGAAGAGAAAAAAGAAAAATGGAAGATAAGAGGCAATGAAGGCTGTACTGTACTACTCTATAGTTTTGCTTTGGATTCCCAACATCTTTGATTAAAATAAAATAATGGCACATGTATCAATAATGAGCTGGAAAAATAATATCAAATATAATATATGACCATAAGAGTGTGGCTAGAGGAAAAAAACGAGGATCAAGATCAAGGATAAGAAGATATCATTGTATAAGTGGGTAAAGAAAGACTAAATGAAAGGTGGAAGAACAAGATGAAGAGAAAAGTAGGTAAAGAAAGAACAAATCTAAGAAAAAAAAAGATAATGAAAAAATTATTTAAAAGGATATAATAATTATAGGGAAAAAGATATCATTGTATAAGTATAGGCATCATAACAAATACTAATAGATTTTAAACATTTTTTTCTAATGATCTTCATTTTTATCTATAGAAGTTTAAAAATATATTAATATATATATATATATATATATTATTACTAATAAATTTTAATATTTTAATATGGTCAATCCGACCACCGATTAGACCCTGGTTGACCCATTAACTCTTAAACCTATGCCGTGACCGGTTCATTGCTCGGTCCGATTTTTTATTCCTTGAAATTAAGTTAAATAAGTATAAACTTTATATAGGTAATATTATTAAGAATGTGCAGATAATAAGAACTTATTATGTTGTCTGCTATATGTTGATCATTATGAAAGGAATATTGAAAACGCTGAGGAAAAGTTCTTTAATTTCTAGACCAAAAAAAAATAATGAGTATAAATAATATGAGAGGAGAAAAAATGTTGAAATCAAAGAATTAAAATTTTTTTTACCATATTTGATCACTTTGCTTAGCTCTTTGGCTCTTAAAAAAATGTTCAGATGAGAGAAAATGAAAGAGAAGAAGGGTTGAAAGAAATGGAGGAGTGTTTGAAATGAGGTGTGGTGGGGGTATTTATAAGAATCTGTGTAGCGCTTGTAGTAGTTAACGTAATAGGTTTTGTAGTTGTTGATATTTGTAGTGGTTTATGTGACATTATTTGTAGCGGTTTTATTTGATTTTATAGCGGTTATATTGTAGCAGTTTATGTGACATTATTTGTAGTGGTTTCATAACCTCTACAAATATTGGACTGAATTTTTTTTATAAAAATATTTCAAATTTCAAATATTCAATTTGTAGCGGTTTTATCCATTTAACTACTATAAATATTTATACTTTGTAGCGGTAGCGGTTTATATATATAAACTGCTACAAATGGATTTTTTATTTAATTTTTTTATAAATATTTATTTTAAATACATTTTGTAGCGGTTACTATCATAAAAACCGCCACAAACTTTCACGACTGTTGGCGGGATATGAAATTCAAATTTCCAATGTGCAACACTTTGTAGAGGTTATGTCCCAAAACTGCTACAAATGTTCATGACCGTTGGTGGGAATCAAAATATTCAAATTTCAAAACAATACTTTGTAGCAGTTACATTCGCAAAATTGCTGTAAATATTCATGACTGTGGTCGAGAATTAAAATATTTCAAATTTCAAATATTCAATTTATATATAGCGGTTTGTTTGTAAAACCGTTACAAAGTTACGTATCACTTTGTAGCGTTTTCATCTATTTAACCACTACAAATATTTATACTTTGTAGCAGTTTATATATAAAAACTATTACAAACGATTTTTTTATTTTATAAATATTTATTTCAAATTCATTCTATAGTGATTATGCGCTGTAACTGCTACAAATAAGAGTTAAACTTTGTAGCGGTTCCCTATAATTGCTACAAAAAGGCAGCCTTCTGAATTTTGTAGTGGTTACTATCATAAAAACTACTACAAAAGAATTGCCACAATAGTCACGCCAAGCTGGCACCACATTTGTAGCGGTTAATATAGACTAACCGCTACAAAATAACCGTGGCAAATTTGACACTAGTTTGATGCCAAAATTTGTAGCGGTTATGTCTTGTAAACCTCTACAAATCGTGTTCCCTAACCCACATGCCACTTGGCGCGAAACATACCGTTGCAAATTTGTAGCGGTGTTGCATAAAACCGGTACAAATCCTGATATTTGTAACGGTTTATTTTAACCACTACAAATGCACAACTACGAATTATCATTTTTTTGTAGTGAGTAATGAGCTACATAGTGAATATCCATGGTAGTAGCAGAGGACAAGACCTATTACCTTCAAACAAAACTTATGAAAAAAAAGAGCATGAGCCATTAGAGAAGCTCAAAAAACATTTGAAAAGGAGTTTAATGAGTTGTGTCAAATAAAACTTTTCCAGAATCTCATCTCTTTATATTTGATATTTTTCAAAATCCCTTATGGTTATTATAGAATACTTAATGGTTCTTAGAGTAGAGACATGATGTATTGTCAAATAATTTTTTTTTTTCAAAATCCTGCCTTTATTTATATTAAAAAAGACTTAACGGTTCTTAATGAAGAGCTGTTAAAATATTTAACGGTTCTTAGTGAAGAACCATAATATATTGTTAAATAATTTTTTTCAAACCCCGCATTCTTATATTTGATATCTTTCATAATTCCACCTTTATTTATATTAAAGAATACTTAACAATTTTTTGCAAAAAACTATAATGTATTCTCAATTTTTTTTCTTGAGAACCTGCCTCCTTACATATGATATATTTTAGAATCCCACTTTTATTTATATAAAAGAATATTTAATAGTTCTTTGCGAAGGACTATGTATTGTCAAATTATATTTTTCAGGATCTTGCTCCTTTATATATATGATATCTTTTATGATCCTACCTTTATTTATATTAAATAATCCTTAACTGATATTTATGAAGAACCATAATATATCGTCAAATAATTTTTTATGGTTAATTATTATTAAAGAATATATAACGGTTTTTGTGAAGAACTGTCAAATGTTATCAAATAATTTTTTTCTCTCAAAATTTTGCCTTCTTATATATGACGGTTATAATTTTTAATGTTAAGTATTCTTGAAAAAAAGATAAGTATTTAGGAACCATACTTTACAGTTAATTATTATGACTGTTATATATATTTGTTTTTGTTAATATAAAGTTATGAAGATAAATCATTTGAAAGTGTTACACGATAGTTATTTCTTAAGAAACAATAAGTTTTATTATAGTAAATATATGACGGTTAATAATTACAATCACTATATTTTTGTTTACGGAAATCTTGCCTCTCAATACATGTGCGCGTATTTAACCATTAGGTTTTAGTGTTATATATATTCTTAAGTGACTTTCGCCTCAACATATATAAAGTTTATTTGATGTAACTGTTATTTATGAAGCGTTATATATGTGCGAATCTGTAGTAATGGTATAACACCACTACATGCAGCTTCTCCTTGGTTGTTTTGTGCCCCATCCACATACATCCACATGAAAAAAAACCCTAGAGAAGGGGGATGCCAACGAACCTCAAATCGATCGGGAATCTGGAAAACTTGGTGTTGAAACCTTCCATTTTCCACTCCCTCAATGAGATGATAAATGGCTTGATGGGTGATTGCGTTTGGTTGTTCACTAACTCCTTCAAAAACTTTCTTGCATCGATTCTTCCTTATCAACCAGCACATCCTACCAAATATATCATTTGCCAAGGCTAGCGAGAGGCCCTTCTACTATCTGGGGAGTTCACCATGTTCCATTTCAGCCATTCTTGTAAAGTACCAGAGAAAAAAACAGGATAATAAAGGGGGTTAGTTAGAAAAGACCACACTCTTTTTGCTTCCTCACAATCTCTTAGTGTATGTAAAATAGATTCCTCACTATCACACTGAAAGAGACACTGATTTTAGACATTTATATTGTGTTTAGATCTGAGTGCATTTGTAGCCATTCTCTCATGGAAAACTTGGTACATAAAGAATTTTGCTCTTTCTGAAATTTGCCCCCAGCACCATAGATGCTGCCAGTAATGTCAATCAAGCTGTTCTTATTGCTTATAGATCTTGTTGTATGTTGATTTCATGTTGAAGTTGCCATCACAAGCCTTCCTCCAATATAAACCATCCTCTCGTGTACCCCTCGGAGGATTAACAAGCACAATCTTATCCACCACCCAGTTTATAAAATGACTTTGAGCATGTAGTATTTGCTTTCACTTTTGCTGAAGTGATTTTGAGCAAAAGCTATCACAAACATATGTTTTGAGCTTACAATAACTATTGATAAATCCATTTTCATGCCATAATAGTGATTGGAGCCTTCAGAAGCAGTTTTTCATTTGTGATTTACGAACGGTATATGAGGTAAGTTTGTGAAAGGAGTTTTATCTCGATTTACGTAAATAAGCACCTTTGGGGGTCTCAAACGTGATCCCAAAAAAGCTAAGTTGCACTTGAAAACTCTCAAGCATCACTTCACAAGCTATAAATATTAATTAACTAATGGGCTAATAGGTAAAAATAGCTATCAACTTATATCATTGTACAAAAATATCCATAGACCATTTTTGGATGAAAAATACCTGTAAACTTTAAAAACCAGAGCAAAAATGACATACAGTTAAAACCACCACCAATAAAATTAACTGATGTTAGATATTTTTAAAAGTTGTCATTTTGCTCCGGTTTTTGAAGTTTATGAGTGTTTTTGCACCTGAACTCATTAATTAAATATTGCACCATATGTCAGATTTTATGAAAGATATATATATAGACTAAAATATACTTTTAGTCCTTTAAGTTTACATGAAGTTTTAGTTTAGTCCTTAAAGTTTGTAAAGTACATTTTTAGTCCTTTAAACTTAACGCCGTTAGTTTTGTATAACGGAAAATGTTGACTCAACAATTTAATTAGTGATTGTGCAATTAAACGTTGACAAAGCATGCTTATATTTTAATATAATATTTTTATATTTTAAAGTGTGTAAATTTAAAAAATATTTAAAATAAAAAACTCAATAATCACTCTACGGTTTTAAAAACCCTATAATCATCATGAGATCATGGCTGCTCATTTCGAGGAATCCATGAAGTATGTACAAAGGAGTGTGGTGATTCCAATATTCTCAATTATCATGCATTTGCTCAAACATTGCAGCAATATAGAGGATTTGCATTTGATATTAGGTTTCCGAATAGTACCAGTACTGGTGCGGTTATTCATATAATTGGCAGTGTCATGTACCTTGTTATGAGGCGGATTCAAATCCATGTATGGTAGTTTACCATTGGATTATTTTTGTGCTGTTATTCCTCGCAGGGAACAGAGTAGAGATATGTGTGCGACTGTAGAGATGATTAGTTAGGGATGAGTTAGACCTAAAACCATAGAACGATTATAGATTTTTTATTTTAAACCTTTCTAAAATTTACTCGATTTAAAGTATAAAAATCTTATATATTAAAATATTAAAATTTAAGCATGCTTTGTTTGTACTTAATTTCACAGTCATTTAACTAAATTGCTGAGTCAGCATTTTTCATTATACAAAACTAACGGTGTTAAGTTTAAAGGACTAAAAGTGTACTTTACAAACTTAAAGGACTAAAATGAAATATCATGTGAACATAAAGGACCAAAAGTATATTTAAGCCTATATATATAAAGGAAATAAATAAAGAATTAGGAGAAGGAAAATGGGCATCAAAATATGGTATCTATAAGTATTAAGTTTATGAATTCAGAATAATATTCTGAAATTACAGATTATTTAGTAATTATGTAAAGGAAAGACAAATAAGAAAAAAAAGCCTCATACGTGCACGTATGTGTATACATGTGATTGTATGGCTGTGTAAACGTTCAGAATCGTTTTTTTTTTTTTGGGTGATGATAAGGTCAGAAGGAAGCATTATTTATGGAGAAGTGGCTTTCCTTGCAGAAAAGCTTGAAAAACCAGCAAATATCTTTCAGGCTGTGAGAATGAAGTTATATGAGCTCCTCCTCTTATTGTTACGAATGATGAGATGTTATTACCATACACTTGTGTCCATCCTGCAACCTAATCATAATAATTACAAAGCAATAGTTTAGTACAGTGGGCTTCACAGATTTGCATTCGATTTTCATCTTCTAGATTTTATGTATGGTCTAGCTAATTCTAATGGTCAAACAGTTTATAAGCTTGTTTGATTGTGTTTTTAAAAATAGTTTTTTTTGTTTTTAAAAATAAAAAAAAAACTTGTTTGGAAAATTGTTTTCAATAAATTCTTTTTAAAAACAAGAAAAAAAAAGAAAGTTGTTTTTAAAAACTAAAAAACCAAAATTGCTTTTAGATGTTTTCTTATTTTTGTTTTTCTATTTCTTATTTTTTGAGACCGTCACTTGTCCATTATTGACATTACACTACCGACGTTGGTCACACCCCAAACTGGACCACAGCTACCTGAGGTTGCCGCTACCGGCAAGGGTGGACTACAAGGACTATCGGTGGCCTCCTCCTACACACCTTTCTTTCGCCTTTCCCAGTCTTGAAGACGCGACCCTAGAGTCATAAGTTGCTTCATGTGAGACTTAGCTCAATGGCACCAAGTCTCACATGAAGCGTGTACTTATGACTCCAGGGTCGAGTCTTCGAGACTTGGGAAGGCGAAAGAAAGGTGTGTAGGAGGAGGCCACCGATAGTCCTTGGAGTTTCCCTTGCCGGTAGTGGCGACCTCGGGTAGCCATGGTCCAGTTTTGGGTATGACAGCATTGACCACCACCGTATCAATGTAGGCAACGGCTGCGCCATGGTCACTTCAATATTTTTTTAAAACAACTATAAAAATAGATTTTTGTTTTCGAAACTTGTTTTTAAAACGAATTTTATAAAACTGTTAAAAAAAGCAAAAAACAGAAACCAACAGTCCCTATAAATCATTAACGAGCGTGTAAGTTATGTTTCTAAGTATTCTTTTATATGACTATCTGAATGAGTCAGATCCGAGCATTGTCAAGTCAAATTTAAGGGTAACTCTCCCAGAACGTCTTCTATATTAAGGTCATGTTTGTATTTAAGTGGTAAGAAATATGAACCTGTCTTCCCTGAAACCACCTTCTATAGGGCACAGTTGGATTCAGTGCCATCGCCTTGGCTAATTCATCCACCAGCATTCGTGTTCCAGTTAGTGGAATCACTGCATCTTGATCTCCACTATATGGAAATACATTTAATTTCCTTGTTTATAGAATAGAATTTAATTTGTTTGATATAAAACACGGGAGAAAAATCACTTACCTGTATACCATTACTTGCAGACCTGACTCAACTAGTTTATTGAGGATAGGAATTATTGGAATCTCAATATTCTGCATATCATATTTTACAACTCTGTAACACAACGAAACTAAAGATTACTTTTGTGATCGTCATTTTCACTATCTCACTGAATAAGTTAAGGTTCAATTTTTCTCATGAAGTTTTCACGTAAGAGCTATGAGTATCCAGGAGTTTTTTTTTGTTGGATCAATATTGCTACAAAAGTTTTAAAGGATGAGCAAAATTACCCTAATCGCTCACAAAACTAATGTTAATGATAACCGTTAACATTTTTAACAACGATGGGTAATATTACTCCTTTTTAGTGCTTTTTGGACAATATTGATTGAAAAAAACTCCAAATATCCATAGCTCTTATACAAAAACTTTCGGAACAAAATTAGATATTAACCCTCTCGCTGAAATGTTACCTACACATGGACCATTCAAGAGATATATCTTGGTGTTTTCAAGGAACTTACTTACTGCCAATGGACCACGTGGTGACTCCTATAAGCTTAGCATGAAGAGCTTCTTTTACATCTTCCCGGTTTAAGTAATTCTCTATTTCTTGAATCTTCTTACGCTGCACCAAAAAATGAATGCAAACTGAGAAAATTAAGTAAGAAGCCAACAAATAGGGGAAGAAATAACACCCTCTCTAGTCCTTAATATAGGACATATGTACCTAATTTGATTAGGTTGAAGAAGTTAGTTAATATGATATGTATTTTCCAAAACACCCTAGTTAATTCCTTCATTCCCTCTCCTCTTTGGTTGTTGTTGAGGGAGCATCTATAGAGATAAATTAGGAAAAGATTGATAAATATAAAAAGGGGTTAAGGGACAATTTTACCTTGGAAGTTGTCACCGAGGGGCAATTTTGCCCTGTAAGTGTCAAAAAATGAACAATTTTGTCCTGACTGTTATCCTAGTTAATCTTGACCGTTAGTTGATCAAATATGCTAGAGCTGACAGTCCAGATGTCGTTCACGTCATTTTTGTTAAGGTGCAAATTTATCCCAGAAGTTTTAAATCTAACTTAAAAAAAATGAAGTAGATGACATATGGACTTCTAGGGCAAATTTGCACCTTAACAAAAATGATATAGGTAACATGTGGACTGCTAGTTCGGCATATTTGGTTAACTAACAGTCAAAATTAACTGGAATAAAGACCAGGGCAGAAGTACTCCTCTTTTGACACTTTTGGAGTAAAATTGCCACTCAAAAAAATTTCAAGAAAAATTGTCCTTCGGAGACAACTTTTGAGAAAAAATTGCCCCTTAAACCTATAAAAAATATGTCTTATATTTTAAAAAAGGATTAAATCTTCAAATATATCTTATATTAAGAAAAAGAAGGAGCACCAAGAAAGAAAGAACAAAGCTTAAATGCCAGTTGGCTAACTTGAGAGGTTGTTGAGGTGGACAAGCATGGAGAGACATCGACTTGAGTAAACTCCTCACCAACCTCTTGTAACATTTGTGTAGCCACTCCTTTGCATACCGGTGTCAGAGTCTTAGTTATCAGAGTTTGCCTCGTTATTTGGGAATAGTTGCATGCAGTGGTCAAGCTTTGGTGAGTTGAATCTGATATCATCCCACGGGACCACAAAAATTCCCCCACTGAGTTAAAATCAGTACTAAAATCTAGAAGTGGATTCCCTATCTGCATAAATAACCATCGATCATTTGTGTGCGTGTGTAGTCTATAGAAACCAGTTCTAAATAAACATTTAAAAAACCTAACATATATAATCATGTTTCTAATTAATTAAGTTTCGATCTCAATAATGTACTCACTGCAATCCCTTTGAGATTGAATTGAGTCTTGGCGTGAATGATGAGTTGTGCTAGTTGAGGGACAAAGTGACCTGAAATATATATATATATATATATATATAAGACTGTGTTAAACTCTACAGTTTCAAAATAGAAAATAACATTCCTATTTACTTACCTCCATAGCTCTCTCCAGCAATAAAGAAAACATTGTTCTTGTATTCTGGGAATTTATTAAACCAACGCTGTAGGAAGACAAGATTATCCCTTGCTGTAAAAGGAAGAATAATATGGTTTTAAATGGGGACAATATTTTACTCTCAAAATCTTAGGGTAGAGATTAGCTAGCTATAGGTTAAAAAGGAAACCCTAATAAGTTCTTGATAAATTATGTACGCCAAGAAAAAACTAATTAAAACCACTCAATTATACGTAGTTTATTTCTATTGCTTGGATGATAATTCGATCCTTTCTTGTCAAAAAACCATTCAAACCATACCAACGGGTCTGAGTATAGCGGAGCAGGCTAATCCCACCCATATCAAACCATTGTTGGAATCTCTAGTGGCCTTCAAAAGAGATTATCTCTTTCCTAAATATATGATGACTCTAAAGATCATGCTTTACTTTTGGTACACACACACACACACACACACTTTGTTGCTACTTCATTATTATCTCTGGTCTTAAATATAAGACCTAATTGACTTTTTTTAAAAGATTAAGGAAGCTGAATAAGTTATTTATTTATATCATATGTTGTATATGATTAAATTATATATCAGTTTATAAGTTAGACAAATTAGTTTGGAGAAAAAATGATAAATATAAATATTTTAAAATATCCTTAATCTCCCAAAAAAAGTTAACTCAATACCGGAGGTAGTACAAGAACAAGAGATTAAAGGAAAAGAACCTGTAATTTCATCGTTGACAAAGCCATAGAAAGATTGATTAGAAGAGTAAGAGAAACCAACTCCAGCTGGGGATTCCAAGTAAAGTATATTTGCCTCTATGACAAGGACAAAATAAATCAATATAATCAACAATATATTTCATTATTACATTCAAATTCCTGTATTTATACTAACCATTGTTCCAACTATAATCATTTTTCACAAGACCGTTTTCTCTCAACTTGAAAGGACCATGTTCCATGAAAGCTCCGAATCCAACGGAAGAAGAACCAGGCCCTGAAAAGAACATACAAGAGTTAGTTAATAATGCTCTGATACTTAATATAAGATATATTTACTTATTTTGATTAGATTAAGAAAGTTAGTTATATGGTTAATATGATATGTATTTTCTAAAACATCTTAATCATATTCTTTAATTCCCTCATTCCCTTGATCTTCTCCTTGATTATTGTTGAAAGAGCATCAATAGGGGTAAATTAGGAAAAAAATTGATAAATATGAAAATTATGTCTTATATTTAAGATCAATATCAAATTTTCAAATATATCTTACATTAAGGATTGGAAAAGTATTATATATCTTTTATTTAAGACACCAAATTAAAATATTTATACATTGTCCATGTATATATATATATATATATATAAATTAAAGCATACACGCACCTCCCTCTAACCAGAGAACTAGAGGCTTGGACGTATGGTCTCCTTCTGCTTCAACGAAGTAGTAAAACAAAGCTCTTTGATTCTCATCGTCAACTGTAATATAACCGCCATATTGCCGGAATTCTGCCGGAGGTTGTCCCGGCAAGCTGAGTATCTCCTCTTCTTCTGAAAATGAATTCACCGTCAACCATATTTGAGCAACAAGAAATAATATTGTTGTTGCAACTTTAGAATATCGATGAGATAATAACATGGTAAGATATATGAAGATTTACTTCGTTGTTCTTCTCTGTGACTACTAATGGGAGATGAATATATGAAACTTATTAGAGACAACTAAATATATAATCGCATCTCTAATAATTAAGGTGTACATATTGACAATGACATCTTAAAGAATGTTTTGGCCTTTTGATGACCCCAAAATTCCATCCTTGACTCTTGAGGAAATTTTAATTTAGAGGGCTTTTTTTGGAAAAAAAAAATCACTACGAAATCTCAAGAACAGAATGTGGTAATTAATAAATCCCATGACAAGTGAGCAGCACAAACCTAGTATTATTTTCTATGTAAAAATTTGCCATTACATGTTCACTTACTGTTGGATTCTTTTTTGAATTAATTTAAAGACAACTTACTTTTATTAAAAAAAATATCATCATAAAGAACCGAAAAGAAATCACCTTTTGGAATATAAGAAGAAATGTTGCATTTTCTCTAATCCCCAAGGACAAATATTTCAATACCACTATATTTTTTCCACATTCATAGTCCTTGATGAACGTTAAAAATCTATACTTCTATAAGGAATAAGTTTTAAATACAGTACAGTTGTCTATGTTAGCCGGTACATAGTATATTATTATCGTATGATATAATCATCTTCAGTTAGATCAAGGGGAAGACATTTAATTTCTGGCGAAAAAACAGGGGGGGGGGGGGGAAGAAATTTAATTATACCACTTTTTATAAAGTGTCAATACTCAAAGCCATTTGATTCAACCAACATTTAGCACCTCTTCAAATTTTGCTTAAGCATAAGGTTGCACGTTGGACTCTTCGCAAGTGTGATGGGTGTGTAAGTTCGTTTCATTGAATGAATGATGACCAAAAAAATTAAAATTTATAAATAAAAAAAATGCTAAAAAATATCATCATTTAAATTAAAACTAATTATACTTAAATCTAAATTATTTTTTTGACCAGCTGATAAATCTAAATTACCCCTCCGGTCCTTAATATAACGCATATTTGAGGAGTTGATCTTAGTCCTAAATATAAAACATAGTTTTCATATTTGTCAGTCTTTTCCTAATTTACCTCTATTGATACTCTAACAAGAATAATCAAGGAGGAGAGAGAATGATGGAATAAAGGAAGATGACTAAAGTATTTTAGAAAATATGTGTCATATTAATCAACTTAACTAACTTTCTTAATATAATCAAATTAATTAAAGGAAAAATCCTATATAAAGCTACCTAAAATATAAAAATTTTAAATTAAGTTGGTAAAATTAATAAATTCTTAATTGAGTCATTAATATAATTTGGGATTTCAAAATTTGAGTAAAATTGCTTTAATGCCCTCGCTGGCTCGCTGCTATTCTCTCCACTTTTAAAAGAGTTTTATTGTCTATATATCAACATTAATATATAATACAATAAAATATGATTTTCTAAATCCAAGGAAGTTTTTTTATATTCTAAAAGGGTCATCAAGAATAATTCAAAAAAAAGAAAAGAAAAGAAAAGGAAAGCCTACACATATCACAACAGCATCATGATATTAATTAAATGATTGAATGATTTAGTTGAAAAATCAACTAATTGATATTAATGATACAAAACAAGAAAAAAAATAAGCGTTAGTTTTTTGTTTTTTTTAAACTTACGTATGCAAAAATAAATTGAAATAAATATTACTTTTACCACCTTTAATCTAAGCAAACTCTGAATAATTTTCCCTAACAATAAAAGTGAGTTTTTTGTAAAAAATATTTTCCACTGTTAATATGCTAGTTAAAAAGATATTAAATATACTTAAAATTTCTTTTTTGTGGTGAAGTTCACTTAAAATTTCATAAAATGCTTTACATATTGGAATATAGAACTTTAAGAAAACTTTATATATGAAACAAATATAGTAAAATTCATATATAATATATTTATTAAAAAATATTTTTTATAATGATATCTATATTAAAATTTTTGGGAAAAAAAATTCAATTTAATAAAATAAACTCCTTGTTGTATGCTTTTTTCCCTTATGATTCTAGTTAATATATTTAAAGTTAAACTATATAGGCAAATTATATTTTATTTTATTAAATATTAACATTGATATATATTGAAAAATCTAAATTACAAAGTAAGTGGAATTCTTTAAAGAGAAGAGAGCATTAGAGTCATTTTATCCATATTTTGAAATTTCAAAATGAGTTAATGACTCAATTAAGGAATTGTTCAACTTACCAACCTGATTTCAATTTTTTCTACTTTAATTGGCTTTATATGGGATTTTTTCTTAATTAAATATGTCTTATATTAAGGATCAGAGAGAGTATTTGATACTGTCAAATATTAAATACATGTGACTTGGGGTAGCTCAAATGACAATTGTTCCGCAAGGTAATTATTAACCGTATACAGTTTGATTAATGTAGGACTAGTTTAATTAATTTTAGAAGATTTACTAAGTAAGGTAAATTAATTATTTATAATAAGTGTGACATAATTTCGATAAAATACTCTTTTATAAATTTTCTAATTATTGTTGAATGTCAATACGGATGGGTAGTTTAGGATTAAAACCAACTCTTCAAGCACCTCCTATATTTTGGACAAAAGGAATAAAATCAACTAATCAAGAGTTCAAACCTTCTTGATATAATAAATTTTTTGTTAAAGTATATTTTTTGTCCTTTAAATTTGTATGAGGTGTCATTTCAGTCTCTTAAGTTTATAAAGTGCAATTTTAATCCTGAAAACTTAACATCGTTAATGTTATTGATGGAAAATGCTGGTAAAATTAAGCGGTGACTGGCATTTACTTAATTTTAATCTTACGTGGCAATTTTAATGTTAAAGGGTGATTTTGGAATTCTGTTTTGTCGAATGGTGAGCAAAAATCGAAATAGAAATGGATATCAATCGCTCTGGCGAGGTTGAAGGCGAGTTAGAGTGAGTGAGAGAGGCAGCAAAAGCAGAGGGACAAACCAGAGCTATAAGACTTGACCAACATGACTCGTAAATTAACCTCTGGGCTTTTCCAAACAATTCCCTTTCTGGCTTTCTCTATATTTTCTTCATCAAATGTAAAAAAGTAAATATTTTGGTATTCGGTTGGTATGGGGATCCAAAGGAAGAAAATATGTCCGGATGAGGATGAGGATGAAAAAGGGTGTTACAGCAAAACCTAGGGTTCATGGATGAAGAAAGAAAAGAAAAGGAGGATGAAGAAATTGATTAAAATAATATATTTAAATCAGAATTTTATTTTTTAAAAAATAAAATAAGGCAAATTAAGTAAATGTCATATAGGATTACAATATTGGTCAAAGTACATAGGATTAAAATTAAATGATGGCCAGCTTGCTTCAGTAGCATTGCAAAGTCACCAATTTAACTTTGCCGGGTCAGTATTTTCCATCGGTAGCATTAACGGTATTAATTTTTAAGGACTAATAATGCACTTTATAGTTTATAAACTTAATAGATTAAAATGATACTTAATGCAAACTTAAAGGATTAAAACTATACTTTTAAATTTTTTTCCGACCTATATTGATATAATAAAATTAAGATAGGTTAAAATATATGTTTGGTTTTTTAAGATATTCAATTTTAGTCCTTTAACTTTAAAAAGTGTGTTTTTAGTCCTTTTAAATTAATACTACTAACTTCGCTAACAGAAAATGCTGGCAGATTTAAATATTGACATGTCTTCCCTCAAGATTGATTTTAGAATTAAAATAAAAAATAATTATATGAAAGAATTAAAATTTGGACATGTTAGCATGTTAAATTTGCTGACTTATCATTTTTCATTAGTGAAGTTAATGGTGTTTGTCACCCCCTTATCTTATTTTCAGCTATTTTAGAATATTTGCGGAAAACGATATGCAGTTCAGTGAGCAACACAGGAATAGTATAAATACACCGATAATATGTGCATGATTACATAAATTCCCTGTAGAGATTCGTACATGACAATTACAAATTATGTAGCCGCACAGAGCTACTAAGGTGTCTAAACCCATTCCAGTGAAATGGAGACATCTTCTCATCTTCGTCCTACCACTGCAATCCCCACATACGGTTCTCTTCTTTGTTTCATCATAACTTCTGTCTCCTCCTGTCTAAATTGTTGGTAAGGGAGGGTGAGATTCGAGAGAATCTCATCAGTAGGAAAATAGTACAAATATGCATGTAATATAAGTACTTAATACATGACATGCTTGCATTACATAACTCATGCTCACACAATGACATATATGCATGCTCAATGTTCAAACAACATACTTACGGTCATAGCATAAATAGAAACAGAACTTCAATCATTCATATATATTTCACATAACCAAGCAAAGTAATAATATGCATCAATACACTAGCACAAATATGAAATACATGTAGGAGAGGTAAGTTCCCTACCTTAATTGCCTTCCCTGATCCTCGAATAACGTGCCTCATAATGCGTGCCACCTGTTGACTCTCAACTCGGTCCTAAAATATAAAATATATAATTAGATACTTCCATAGTGTTTATGGTGGCTATACGAGTGTATATTGAAAAATGACCAAAATGCCCCGAGGACCCTGGCCCCGCCGTACTTGATCTGACTGTATTTTTTCCAAAATTTTGACTTGGGCCATTCTGACATATTTTTGCCCAAGAAATCCATCCTAGACTTAGAATTACTAAATTCACTGTCAAAAGATGAAATTGCCTTTGGCAGCCCCACTTTAAGGGTTTTAGGGGCGTTTCCGTAATTATGCTTTTTTGAACTTTTCCAAAAAAGTGACCAACTGTAACCCCACCTAATTTTTCCTGTTGAACACCATGGAATTATCAGATCATTGAAAATCCAACTTCTTCCCCCTAATTCAGCCTTGGCCGAAACTATGCTTAAGAAAAGGGAAAATTGAGTTTTTGATTTTTAACTTCCAAAAGCTTGTTCCTTTATGCTCTAAATCACTTATTAAGCCATTTAAACATATACTAAACAAGATTTGAGGAAATTTGGGCAACATAACCCCTTAGGGTTATCACTTTCCAAATTTACAAACTTAACCAACAATCACCAAATCCAACCACAAACATCATCAACAACAACATACTATCAAGGATTTGAGATTTGTGAAGTTACCTCTTGAGTTCTTATCCTTTCTCTCTCCTTGAGCTTAAGATTTGCTTGCTAAACCATGACTTTCATGGAGAAGAAAGGACTAGAGAGGAAGCTTATGCAAGTTTAGAAACCAATCTTAAGAAACATCAAAGCTTACCTTGATTTTCTTCTTCCTCCTTCTCTCTAGAGCTCAAGTTTCTTAAGCTTTTCTTTCTCTCTCTTTCCCTTAGCTTAAGAAGAAAATGAGCAAGGAAAGATGAAGCTTTGCTTCATAAAAATATCTTACCAATTTTCCTCTAATTATCTTAATTCCAAAATTAGAATTTATGACACTTACTTGTACTTGACCTTATCTTCATACAACTTGTGTCATAAATCCCATTTAGGATTGAACTAATCCTCTCCCATTTGGTTAGCCCATAAAACGCATAAGAGCACCCTTTATGCACACAATTGGGCTTTAATTCCATTAATCCAATTACATGCACAAGAAACATTATTTTAATCTTAATTGTACATGTGCTCATATTCAACAATTATTATTTATCCCTCTTGGCTTAAGATGATGTAACTTGGCATGTTTATGAGCCAATAATTATTTTCCCGTGTTATTTTCTTATTCCACAATTTACACAATTGCCAACATATTCTATTTTCCAATTTTCGGAATAGTTGGCCTTTTTGGTGGATTTTCTACCCTAACTTTGAAAAATTATAACTGAATTTGTGGACATCGTTTAGGAGAGATTTCAAAAGTTATAGAACCCTTATTGAGTCTAGTTTCAAGAAAAAAAATATAGCCTTTCGCTAGCTAGAAGCACAAAATTCCCAGATTTTCAATCTTTGCATGCTATTCCAAAAAATAATCAATTTCACTGGGCTAACTTCAAAAATTCATAACTCTTTGTATATAACTTAAATTGATTCATATAACCTATCAAATTAAAGCTTAAGATGTCTACTTTTACCTAGTAAAATTCCATAATTTTTTCTCATCATTTATTCTTCCAAAACCTTATGACAAGCTCACTGCCTCGCAGGAAATTTCACTGGAAGCATAATCACTTTCTTCAAAATTCACCCTTTTATTTTCTTTAATACTCCAAAGATATAAGAAATATTAGAGAATAGATTTGGAAAACCTACTAAATCGGGGCTTAGCAGTCCACTTAGTTTAGGCTTATTCCCAAGCCTCTAGTTCCAAAATTCGGGATATTACAGTGTTAACTTAAAAAGACTAAAAATACATTTTTTAAAGTTAAAGGACTAAAATAGAACAACGTCTAAACTTAAAGGACGAAAGTATATACTTTAGCCAAATAAGATAACACTCCATTGGATTCTACATGTAAGCACTTTTTATGAAGTTCGGCCAAAAATTAACTTGTTATGAATTTTGTTTTGCTTTTAAATACTTTAAGATCCCAATCCTTTTTTTATCCAATGTGAGCAGTTATTGGGAAATGTTTTAAATGTAAATGGTGAAAAGGATAATATTTTTAAAAAGTTACACATAATTTTTTTAAGTAACTAACGTATTTAAATGTCTTAATTCAATTGTATTTATTGACTCCTACCATCAACCTAGGAGGGGACGAGGGAGTAGATTTTCTTCACCAAAAAATTAGCATTATACTGTCTTAATCAATATATTGTCATATTATAATGATATTCAAATTAATATTTCACCATCACAAATTTTATTTTATTATGCTTCACTAATTTTTTAAGAACAAGGCCATGATAAAAAAAATCATGTAATCAAATCATGCCTTCGCCCCGAAAATATTATGCCTTTTCACACCAAAATTTTTTTATAACACTTCTCATACACATCGCTTTAATTTGGAGACTACTTTCTATACTTGGCCCCTTATCCCTTAAAGGTGTGTTTGATTTGAGGGGAGGGGAAGGGGGCTAAATTACAATTTTGGACGGGAAAAATCTAAAATTTACTTTCTCGTTTTTTTAAATTTTGGATTCCCACTCAAAATTTACCTTTTGATTCCTTTTAAATTTTGGGTTCCCGCCCAAAATTTAAATACTTTCAGCCCAAAAAGGTAATTTAACCTCCCCCTCTCCCCTCCCCTTACCTCAAACCAAAAACATCCAGTGTAATTTATGCCTTTTTGGGCTATTTAATTATATTTGCATCACGAGGATGCCTCAATTATTTTGGAGAGATCTTTCTCTCAATTTCCTCTCCATTCAGGGTTTGTTTGGTTTGGGGGACAGGAGGGGATTGGAGGGGAGAGGAGGGATTTTACCCCCTCCCCTTGATTATTAGAAATACCAAAAATTTAGGAGGGGAAATTTTTTGAAAGGGTTAATATAACTTTTAGTCCCTGAAGTTTGATCTAATTTTGGTTTTGGTCCTTCAAGTTTAAAATTGGTGGTTTAGGTCCCTGAAGTTTGACCCTTGATCCCTCAAGTTTGAAATTTTTGATTTTGGTCCCTCAATTTTACTCCGTTTATAACTGTTGGTCCCTCAAGTTTGAGAAGAACTTGGTGAAAAAACGAACCGAACGGGAAAAAGACCAAGTCTTTTTTAAACTTGAGGGACCAAGGGTCAAACTTCAGGGATCAAAACTACCGATTTTAAACTTGATGGACCAAAACCAAAATTGGATCAAACTTCAGGGACTTAAAGTTATATTAACCCTTTTTGAAATTCCTCCCCTCCCCTCAAAACCTCTCCCCCCAAGTTGGGGGGATTTGGAGGGGACCCTAAAAAAAATTATTGATTGGACAACAATGCCCACATGCCTAACGTTCAGTTAGTCTCTCCCACCCCTTGCTCGTGCAATCTGATTTCTGAAGCCTCGCTCTCGCCTTCCTATATTGCTCCTAAACAGGACTCGCCAACCTCCACCTCCAAATCTCCCTCCTCCAGTCTCTAGATTCTATCGGTCCTCACCTGTGGTTCTTACTTCCTTCATTTTGACAGCACATATATAGTGAAGAAATAACTAGCTGGTTGGTTTGTTTGGTATTAGCTTTTTTTTTTTTGTCGAAGTTTGGTATTAGCTTTGACAGCGCATAGAGCAGTAATATTTTTTGTTTAAAAGTGTGCAATTTTCCTGCATCCGTTTTCCTTTTTTTACAAACTGTGTATTGTTAATAAAAACCCAACTTTACTCGGATATATAAAGCACAAACAAGAGAGATTATTGTTTATAAAAATCATTTATAACATAAGGGTAAAATTGTCAATGTGAAAATAGTTTCCCTCCCCTCCCCTCTTGAACCAAACAAGGTACTCCCTCCGGTCCTAATTATAGGATAACATTTGAGAGTTGATCTTGGTCCTAATTATAGGACAAAGTTCTAATTTTTATCAATTTCTTCCCAAAATACCCCCTATTGATACTTTCTCAATAATAATTAAACACAATAATAATTTAATAAGAGTAGATCGGAAGTTGTTGAAGGAGATTGACAATGCCGGATTGTGTGAGAGCTTGGAGAAGTTGTGTATGAGGCAGGAGAGGTACAAGAAAAAACAGAGAATTAACGTAATTGGATGTCATTTTAAATTTTAAATAAGGGTATTTTAGGAAAATAAATATGATTAACTAATTTAACCACCATCCTTAATTTCTCTAAAGCTAGGTAAATATGTCCTATAATTAGGACCGGAGGGAGTAACATTAAATCCCTCCCCTCCCCTCTCTTCTGATCAACCCAAATAAGGTAATATTAAAATCCCTCCCTTCCCCTCCATTAAAATGTCTTCCCTTCTCTCCCCTATGTTGAACCAAACAGACCCTTAAAATCTTCACCATTAGATCAATTTTTAATGGTTGAGATTTATCCTATTTATCATGGTAGATTGTTTATTATATTTAATGTTATATTATTATTTTTATATAATATTAAATCTCAACTATTAACACTTGATCTAATGGTGAAGACATTAAATGGTGAGGGAATGAAGAAAGAGATTAATGAAAGCATTCTCTTCCTCAAGTTTTGTATCCTTTACAGAGGTTTGACCTCACCTTCACATCTAATTACTAAGAGGGAACACATTACACATTCTAGTTGGGCTAGGGTGTCTAGGTATATCAAACCCACAACCTCCCATTTATAAAAAAAAATGCTCACATACCACTAGATTATAAAACCATCAACAGGGTTTGAATTTATCAGAACAAGTTAGTCTCTTACAATATGACAAATGAATGTTTGACTAATCTTCATTGGGAAAGGTACCCATATTTAATCTCTGACATGGCTTCAAATAGAATTACTTCCAATAGAAGGATAAAAATGCATACACTTAAGGACAAAAAAGGTGATAGTGATAATGAATACTTCCTTCTCGAGCACTAAACCCAAGAGCTGGTTAATGAATTTATTTTAGTAAAAAAAATAATACTTTAATGCACTTTGTCTCCAAATTTACAACATTTTAAATTATCTATACAGACTGCACTGGTGAATTGAGTTTTCATCAAGAGTAGTTTTCAATGCAAATTAAAATAAATGGAGTATTGTAGAAATACACATTTTTTTTACAAATAACTAATTTAACTAATCCCTCTATAATAATAAATCTGTATCACTGTTAGCTGAGCCAAGCCAACTCACTTACTGGCTCCTCTCTCATGTTATTGTTCACATGAACAGTACAACTCATGTATGGCTTAGTGCCATGTTCGGACTCCATACAAGCCACTTTTTTTTTGGACTGAGTTCAAGCCACTCTTTTAAAATAAAAACATTGTATCTTGAGCCCCTCTTATCATAGGGATGTGTGAATGCTTCAAAAGTTAAATTTTGACTCATATTTAAAATTTCTTATTTCAAAATAATAATATCGTATCCAAAAGGCTCTCCCATTCATATTCTCTCCCCTTCCTTCTAATCTCTCTATCTGAGCTACTGAATCTCCTTGTCTCTCCTTTTCTCACCCTCCATCAAGGTCTTCCTTTTCTTCTTTTTGAGGCATCATGAGAGGCAGATAAGCCTGGAGTGACACCATTCATTATCTTCTTCTTTGAGAGCCACTTTATACCAGATGTGATTTTGGTTCTTGGCATCTCTCTTCTTTCCCTCTCTCTTCATACCTTCGTTCTCTTTCTTCACATGGCATAAGTTTACCCTAGATTGGAGGGATCGTGGGCAGATTTGGTGACGACTCCAATAGAGAAGCAATGATAAGGTTGTCAGCAATGGTGGGGTGGCAGAGACGAGCATGCCGTGGTGACTACGGGAAGTTTGAGATGGTTCTTCAAGGTAGTCATTTTCCCATGTCAACCCTCTCTCATGATTCTTTGGGGATATCAATTTCTTCATTTCTTCATCCTATCTTTCTATGCATCCCCTTTTGTTGCTTTCTTTCCTGTGTTGAAGATTAATGTTTTGTTTTTTTGTTAGTTTTGGCATCATAACCAGGGCAAGAATCATGTAACATCATCTTATTTTACTTGTATTAAAAAAATGATACTCTGTTATCTCATAATGTAGAACAGGGTGATACGAACTGCCATACAATTCAATTCACGTTAAATACAATCCCCAATTCATCATAGGAAGAGACGAAGAAGGAACAAAATATGCCGCACTATTCAATCCGAATGCTAGCATTTATTACACTACTATAGAAAATACATACTACTACCTTAAAGGACGTCCCCTATTTAGAAAAGGATGCCTAAAACATCTGAAACTTTAAATTTCGCTATAAAACGCGTGCTATAGCTAACATTAGGCGCCTAAAGGCATGTTTAGACGTCCTCAGTCCAATTGGGGACGCCTAAAGACAAGTTTAGACGTCCCCAATTGGACTAGGGACGTATAAAGGTATGTTTAGATGTCCCCAATCCAACTGGGGACATCTAAAGGCATAATTTTTTTTTAAAAAAATATGCTTTAAATGTGCACATGCACTAGTCTGACGTGACAGTGCATGTGCATATGTCAGGCATTTGGGCATCCCCAGCCATTTTGGGGATGCCTAAATGCCTTTTAGGCGTCCCCAGTCAAATTGGGGATGCATATACCAATTTTAGGCATCCCTATTTTAAGTAGGGATGCCTAAAGGTCTCCAAATAGAGTGTTATAGCAGAGTGATAGCTCAGAATGACCCAGCATCAGTTCAGAACCCACCAAGAATCAGTTCAAAACCTAGCATCGAGGGAGTCTTGTGAGCGTGAGTGAGTCTTGTGAGCAGCAAGCTAAGAGTTTTGTGAGAGAGTCTTATGAGCTAGTCTTGTGAAGACAACAAAGCGCGTTCTCGATCTGTTCTTGGTCCTCAACTTTCATCTCCTCTGCATGTTCTCTATTCTTGGTCCTCCATTCTTCTCTCTTCCTTGTGCCTCAACTCGTCACCGTCGGTTTGCTGGCATTGTGGCCACCGTCTTCCTCCTCTCACCGCCATGGGTTGTCTCCCCGTAAAGCATCCTCTACAGGTTTGCTTCCAAGTTCCAACCACACTTTTATTTAAATTTTTTGAATATTAAATTTCCATATATGTAGTGCTTAAATTGTTTGAGCAAATAATTTTTCTTTGCCATGTACTCTTTGCAAATAAATGGGATTCGTTACTGACTTGCTGCAATTTTGACTCAAACTTTGGTTGGGAAAATATATATACTTTTATTTTTTTGCCTATTTGTTTGTTGGGATGTTTCCATAAGTATATTTGTAAGCTAATTTTACTGTTTGGATATATATTACATACCCATGTCTTAGCAAAAAAAGAGAGAGTAGAATATAGAGACAAGAGTGTCCCTGCATTTCTACTTTTATCCCTTTTTTACCTTGGAATAATTTTAATTAAATGCACGATAGCTACTCAATTTGTAAATTAAATTGCATACAGAAAATGGTGAGTTGAAAAAATTTGGAAGATGATTAAACAATGCACATATGAACAAAGTGAAAGCATTAATTTGGAAATTGAGAAGATCTTTCAGTTTGCAAGTCTTGAATTAGGGAACAAAGAGAGCAATTAGGGATAAAGAACACTTGAGGCAACCTTGCATTGGTCATGGGCGATCTATTATGCCCTGACCCCACCCATTCCTCTAATTCATATGAAAACCCATCCCCTGCCATGTATGGGTTCTTCATCACCTCCTCCTGCAATCATTTGATCATAATCACTTTCTGTTTAGTTTCTAATAATCACTTTCCTAACAACTAACTAGTTATACACGCACCATTTAGTTATGGTGCATGTCAACTAGGATTTATATATGCAAAGTTCCATTGGAATCAAGTGAGAACAGAAGGTTGTAAAGCTTAGAAAATCCAAGGTAGCAACTCTTTCCATCCATGTTATTTGAATTTCGTTGGTTTAATATAGTTAGACATTGAGTTTGCCATGAGCATGCACTGAATTTGCTTACATATTTTGCTGGAATCATTGCTTGACAATGTGCCATGGCCATCTATACAATTTCTTGATTGAACATATGCTTATGGAGTGTGAACTTTCATGGCATTACTTGTAAATTTGCATGATTTGAATGCATGAATGAGTGGTGTTGCAACTGAAATTGTTGGATTTGACGTGCTGACATTGTCCTGAATATGAATTGCCTTAATTAGTTTAGTTTCATTTAAATTAAGGTGAGATGGTTGGTTATTTTGATTTTGGGATGTCTCACTTTTAAGGGGAAATGTTGCCAAAATTTTGAAAAACAAAATAGTAAAAAGCAATTCCCAGTGTTGACAATTATTCTAAACTTGAGTGTTAATGGGAATGGTGTAGGTGGTAATAAAATGGATTATAGTTGGATGAATGCTTTGAGAACAAGTGAAGAATATGAGAATAGGGTTGAAGAGTTTATTGCATTTGCTAGAAGGAACGCTCTAGCAAAATATGGGATGTATTTTTATCCTTGTGTCAATTGTTTAAATGAGAGAAAACATGATGTTGAAGTTATAAGGGATCACCTTCTTTGTAATGGAATAAATCTTTGATACACAAGGTGGATATGGCATGGTGAGGAAGTAACTGATTGTCCGTCGCATAAGAAGGAAGCTGTGGATGTCATAGATGAAGATAGAATGAAGAGAATGATTCACGATGTTGAGGTAGAATGCTTTGCGCAGTCGCATGAATATGACAGCCTGCGGAGTGATGCAGAGACACCGTTGTTCCCTGGGAGTAAGTACACACGGCTGACAGGAACATTACATTTGGTTAACTTAAAAGCAACTTGTGGGTAGACCGATAGTAGTTTCACATTACTGCTTGAATTGTTGTGTGATATGTTTCCAGACAATAATGTACTTCCAAATCATATGTATGAGGCCAAGAAAATCTTATCTACAATGGGTATGCAGTATAAAAAGATACACGCTTGCCCTAATGACTGCGTACTATATAGAAATGAGTATGAAGGTCTGAGTGAGTGCCCTAAGTGTCAAACTGCATGATACAAAGTAAGCAAAGATAGTGGTTGTGGCGATGGGACAACTAAAAGGCAACCTGTAAAGGTTCTGTGGTATCTTCCAATAATACTGCCCTTTAAGCATTTGTTTGGCACTGTAAAAAAATCGAAGAAGTTGAGATGGCATTTGGATGATAGAATATCTGACAGAAAATATCTTCGGCACCCAGCTGACTCTCCACAGTGGAAGAAAATAGATGAAATGTTCCCTGAATTTGGCGGCGACCCGAGAAACCTTCAGCTTGGGCTTTGTACAGATGACATCAATCCGTATGGAACTCTTAATAGCACACACAATGTGTGGCCGATACTCCTTGTAATATATAACTTGCCTCCCTGGCTTTGTATGAAACTCAAGAATGTGATGCTTTCTATGATGATTTCTAGACCAAAACAGCCAGGGAACGATATCGATGTCTACTTGGTGCCTTTGATGGAGGACTTAAAGAAGTTGTGGGAAGAAGGCGTAGATGTGTTTGATGCATATAAGAATGAGTCCTTCAAGCTACGCGCAATGATTTTCACCACGATAAATGACTTCCCTATGTACAGAAACCTCTCAGGGTATGGTGTGAAGGGGCATAAAGCATGTCTGATTTGTGAAGCAGACACTTACTTCTACCAACTTAAACAAGGAAGAAAAATGGTCTACCTTGGTCACAGGAGGTTCCTTCCTAGGTTCCACCCGTATCGTAGGTTAAGAAAGCATTTTAACGGCTTGTCGGAGCATGGAATGGCTCCAAAGGCATTAACCGGAGAAGAAGTTTACAGTCGGGTTGAACGTATTAATGTCTTACTCAGTAAGAATTAGAAGACTACGGGTGAGAAGAACCTATGGAAGAAGAGATCAATTTTCTTTGATATTCCATGTTGGCGTAGTCTTGATGTGAAACACAGTATTGATGTGATGCACGTGGAGAAAAATGTTTGTGATAGCCTTGTCAGTACGCTTTTGCACATTCCAGGGAAGACCAAGGATGGGATTAGTGCGAGACTAGACCTTGTTGATATGGGAATAAGAGAACGGTTACATCCACAACTAAGAGATGATGGTAGGAGGGCATACATGGAGCCAGCAGGGCATACACTATCAAAAGCAGAGAAAATAAGTTTGTGTGGGTGTTTGCATGAAATTAAGGTACCACAAGGATATTCTTCAAATGTGAGAAGGTGTGTATCAATGGACGATTTGAAGTTAGTGGGAATGAAGTCCCATGATTATCATGTGTTGACGCAACAACTGTTAACAGTAGCTATTAGAGGTATTATGAAAGATGAAGTTCGAAGCACTATGACAAGATTGTGTGTTTTCTTTAATGCTATCTGTAACAAAGTCATTGACACTGAAAAGCTGGATGAACTGGAAGCTGAGGGTTATATTATATTGTCCCAATTAGATATGCACTTTCCTCCTTTATTTTTTGATGTAATGGTGCATTTAATAGTTTATTTGGTAAGGTAGGTAAGGCTTTGCGGTCTAGTTTATCTGAGGTGGATGTACCCTTTCGAGCGATACATGAAGATCTTAAAAGGGTATTCTAAAAATCCCTATCGACCAGAAGCCTTAATAGTTGAAAGACATGTAGTTGAAAAGGCTATGAACTTTTGCAGCAATTATCTATTAGGGAAGAAGGAACAATCTCGGCATGAAGAGGGGAGAAGCAAGGGAACACAAGGATTGAAAGTGAAGACTATGCCTCGTGAAGAGGTATTGCAAGCACACTTTTATATCCTGAATAACATGGCAGAAGTTCAACCATACATAGATGAACACAGAAAGATATTGAAGAACATGAATCTAAGGAAGAATGACATTCATTTTACTATTGAGCAAAACAAGACATTCATAGAGTGGTTTCAGGAAAAGGTTTTACATGAGACTGGTGTGTCTGAGACTATAGAGTGGCTAGCCTGGGGGCCTTCGTTTTATATCATTACTTGGAGCAGTTATGATATAAATGTGTATTCTTTCTACACTAAAGACCAAGAGGATAGAAGTACCATTCAAAATAGTGGGGTGATGGTAGAAGTTGAAGCCATGCGCTTTTCCAGTTCGAAAGACAAAAGCCCCATATTACCATCCATGGCCTATTATGGAGTGATAGAAGAAATATGGGAAATCACTTACAACAAGTTCAAAGTTGCTTTATTCAAATGTAAGTGGGTTAGCAATAATGCTATGGTAATAGATCAACAATTTGGATTTGTCTCAGTTGATCTTGAAAAAGTAGGTTATAGGGATGAGCCCTTCATTCTAGCAAGCCAGGCGAAACAAGTATTTTATGTCACAGATCCTGCAAATAAAAAAATTTCCATTGTACTTCAAAGTAAAAAACAGAAGCATGGTGATTCGACCTTCAACCTTGACGACACACCACCTTTCACAGTTAATCCACCTTCAACAAGTGAAGTAGAATTGGTAGATGATGAAGAATATGCTATAAGAAATGATCATGGTGAAGGAATATGGGAAACAATGTAGAGTAAGAGCTTAACTTAGAAAATAGTAATGTGTGTTGTTTATTTTATAACTAGTTAGTTTATTCATGTACTTACAATTTATTCACCTATATGACAATGATTTTTGTGCTTACAAGAATATGGACAATGAAATGAATAATCCTGAACTTGCTGCGAGACCTGAACCTGCTGCGAGAAGAAGGGTTAGAGGCAGCACAAAAATGCCTATATTGGTAGCACGTCATCACCATCAACAGGAGAGGTAGCATATTGACTTTGATGAAAATATTAAACCAATTGGTCTAGAGGAAGATCATTTCATTAGCTACTTAGGTTTTTTGGCTCAGAGCAAAGTTCGCATTACCTATGATAATTGGAAGTTGGTTTCACCAAAAAACGAAAAACTTGATTTGGCAACAACTTTTGGTATATAAGTTTCGATAAATCTGTATATATATCTTTATTCCTATTGCTTCAAATATAATTAACTTATGTTTTTACCTTGCAGCAAACCTGAGTCCCTGACTCTGCGGAGATGTACAAGGAGTGGATGACGGAGGTTCGTCTATGATGGAAAGACTTCAAGAATAAGCTTACACGAGACTACATTCGAGGGGACCTGAGGGGTTAGGATCCATGTCAGGAGTGTAAGTATTTGTCTCTAGAAGACTGGAGGTTGTTTATGGCATCACAAGAAGATCCAAACTTTTTGGTAAGATTTATATCATCATAGTATTTTATTTGAAATATAGTTGACATTATTGATTCGGTGTTCATTATTTTCCTTTCACAGGCATTAAGTGCAGTAAATACAGAGAGGCAAGCAGCTAATAAGTATCAATATTGCATGTCTTGTGGTGGTTATCGGAAGCTTCAGTGAAAGATAATGGCAGAAGAGTTGGAGAAATTGAAGGAAACAGCCAGATTAGATCCTACTGTTGTGGTCCAAGCCCTGCCACCTCCTCCACGTCACAAAAAATGGAAAGCAGGGAGGATTAAGGGTGGGAAGTATGTAAATCTGAATGTTGCTGAGGTTGCTGTAAGGATTGTAAGTAGTTAGAGCATAAGTATAATTTTTTTTCATATTGAGAGTGCTTAATTTTCATTTACGATAACTTTTATGCTGTAGGATGAACTGGAATATCATAGTAGCTAAGGTTCGTTCACTCCAAGTGGACGGATGGACATCTCATCAACGGCGATTGGGAAAGTAGATCACCCTGGTCATGTTCGAGGGGAGGTAGGGGGAGTTCGTGTCGTGCAGTATTTTGGCTGAGCCTTACATTCTTATTCATCACGAGATGAACCCAGTAGGGAGCTTGTGGCAAAGATTCACCAGGAAGTCTCACAAGAGCTTGAGGCCAACCTTCGTGACAAGCTCCGACAAGAGCTGTTGCCAGAGCTATGTTTTGAGCTGATGCCTAAGCTACGATATGAAATGATGAAGATGTTTGAATCGCAGATGGCAACTACCGAGCGTAGAGCCTATTCATCCCTGGCCTTCCACAGTACCAAAGGAAGTTACAACCCTGTGGAGGAACCACTTGGCGACCCTTCTCCCACTCCAATGCCAGGAGAACCTACCATACTCTCTTTAGATGCCCCAGTGCTGCGTGTAGTTACATATGCTCTTGTTCACATATAAGTTACCACCCACTATCATCAGCAAATTCCACAGCATTTGCGTAAGGTGACTGTAATGTGTGTTCTAGAGGGGGAAGAAGGTACAGCCATCCCTATTCCTGATGATGAGGTTGCCACGATAGCTCAGGATAGAGGATCTTTCATCCTTTGGCCTGTACATCTTATTGGCTTACCAGCAACACCTCCAATGGTATGGAACTACCTCACTTTTACTTGAGATGTGTTGACATCCTACTAATAATATGTTTTTTATGTTCTAAAAGAATGAGCAAGAAGCAGGAAAATGGCCCTTCTTAGCACGACTGCAGCAGATCTATAAAGGCATTCGCCAGATTGATTTGCATATGCCTCCATGGATTGTGGGCCTAGAATTAGAGTATCCCTTCACAATTGATAAAGAAGATCTTAAACAGTTCATTAAGTTGGAGGAGCTAGATATAGGATGGGGCAAATTTGCAATCCTGTAAGTTTTTTATTTCCTATTTTTTCCTTCATTTAGTTAAGTTGATTTTAACTAGCTAATACATTCATCATTTTAATTCTATTATAGCTCCTTCCGTCGTATATGCATTGACTTGCAAAGAGTTGATTTATATGGATTTTTGTCTCCTGCACATACGACAAGGAATAGGAATACAGTGAAAAAAAAGACGCACTATGTGGGCTTCACAATAGGAAAGAACGACTATCGTTGTTATCTAGCACCGATTGTTCAAGGGTACGCATTTTAATTTTGTGTATTTGAGATTTTTAATAAATAATTGCCTTGCCATCTAACTTCTTTTTAATCTGTATATGTTGTTATAGTTACCACTGGAGTTTGTGTATTGTCTATCCTTGGTCCCACGTAGTTTACTGGTTTGATTCCTTGAGTAGAAGACCAGACAAAGAAACTAAAAGTGTCTTCAACACGTAAGTTTTTTTTTTGTATTTCAATGCTTCTTGATTCTTGACTTAAATGAATTATTCTAATTTATGTTGATTTTCATTTTAATGATAGGGCATCCCAGACGTATCGAGCGCTTGGCGGGCCACGTGATCATAAAGGTGGCAAAGACCATAAATGGTTGTTTCCAAAGGTACATAGTTTCAAATCAAGTTCTTTTGATTGACGGTAATTTTAGTTATGCCTTTATTGATTTTAACCATTTTCTTTTGATTTATAGTGCCCTCAACAACCTGGCGGCTGGGAATGTGGATACTATGTCTTACTTTATATGTTTAACATCATTAAGAGTGGCATTACGACAGATTTTGAACAAGTAATCGCTTCTTCATTCTCAGAGGATAATATTTTTGGTGTTGTAATTCAATGACAATTCATTCACTTGATTCATTATTTCATCTAAGCTTATTTTCTAATTTACAGATTTTTGACAATGAAGATGCCTACTCAAATGAAGACATAAATATGATCAGAGACTTTTTGGTAGTCTTTAGTAGTTTGTGTAGAACATACTTTTGTGGTGGTTCTATTTATTGTACATATAATTAGCGTTGTTGTTGTTGGATATAAATTGTTGTGTAGTTTGTGTGGTTTGTTAGTTAATTAGTTCGCTACTCCTTAAAGTTATTGCATGTAAAGCCTTGGGGTTGATCACTGTGTTTCAAGTTGTTGTTTCTATTCTGTTGAACTGCTGTTATTTTATTCTGTTGTTTCCATTCTATTTCTGCAGTTTACATTTTTCAGACAGTGAAATATATTATATATATAAACAAGGCCATTTACAAAAACAAATTTTAACGTCCTTAAAATAAAAAGGGACGTGGGAAAGGGTTTGTTGTCAGTTTAGACGTCCCCAGTGCCGACTGGGGAAGTCTAAAGTGCACCTCAGACTTTAGACATCCCCAATTTGAGGTGTGGATGTCTAAAGTCCTGCCCATAGTTGTCCCCTATCTTATAGACATTATTGACATTTTTTCCTACGACCCTCAGATATACGTTATAACCCCCTTCCGTAATTATATCCGAAATACTCAATTAAAAAGAAATAGAGACCAATAGGAAACAAAACTTATTTAAAATCCCATCTTCATGACAGGGTTTTCACAGATAACTTTCGAAATATAATTTACCTGGTCTCATATTCAATTTCGAATACAATTACATTACGCGGAATATCACATTTATAAAAATATCAGAGTGTACACCAATAACTTCCCGACAACTCCCGGTTCATACCTTTACATAGAATTCATAGGGCACATTCGCCCTTTTACAATTCTTCAAACGGGGATTACACAAATCTCAACTCCATACATGCATACTCAATACTCATCCAATATACAAATACAATATCCAAATATACATCCCAACTATCGTCCGAACATATACAATTATCCCAGCATATAACGATAGCCAACTACCAAATACAAATACCCATAAGGGATTCTCACCGCCCCTAGTCACTTGCTCCTTCCTTGAGCCACTTGACCTGTCTAAAATGTTGGTAGGGGAGGGTGAAATTCTAGAGAATCCCAGTAGGAAACAGATATCAATATGCATGCAAGATAAGTGTTTAATGCATAACATGCTTGCATCACAATAACTCATGTTCACATAATGATATATTCGCATGCTCAATGTTTCAACAACATACTCATGGCCATTGCATAAATAGAAACAGAGCTTCAATCATTCATATATGTTTCACATAATCAAGCAAAGCAAGAACATGCATCAATACACAAACACAAATATCAATACAAGCAGGAGAGGTAAGTTCCCTACCCTTTTCTTTCCACATATGCTTCAGCTCCGCTTACTCGTGAACCAAACGAATACTGAACCCTTTCAAAATCTCAAAATGCTGAAAATGGGGGTTGGATGCGGCCCAGAAAATCCAGTTTCTTGGCTGAAATTTCAAAAATCATAACTAATTCAGGAAAAATCGAAATAAGGTGATTCCAAAGCCAAATGAAAGGTATTTAAGTCCTCTTTCTAGGAAAAATATTTTCCTTTACTAGAAATCACCACAAAAGTCCAGATTTACCAAAAATCTAACATTGTGCCAAAACAGAGTCCAGTTTGGATACCAAACTTTGGTCAGTTCAAACTCCCAGCTCAAAAAGCGAAATGACACAAAATTTATGTTCATTTTGAAGCTTGATATGTGAAATTTAAGACTGGAAATTTTCATAATTTTTGAAAATCATTTGCCCAGTCAAAACGTCCACGTCATCTGACTGTCCAGAACAGACTTGCCAAAACAGGGTCCAGTTTGGATGCCAAACTTTGGTCAGTTCAAATTCCCAGCTCACAAAGCGAAATGATACAAAATTTATGTCCATTTTGAAGCTTAAGATGTGAACTTTAAGACTAGAAAGTTTCATAATTTTCCAACATCATTTGCCCATTCAAAACGGCAACACAAACAGACTACCCAGACCGAATTCTCACTGGACAGAATTTCCAGTTTTTCAACCATTGTGTCCAATCCAATTCAAACCAATTCCAATGATTAAATAACACAACATGACACTATTTTCAACACAAAACAACATCCAATTCCACCATTCACATTCCACACGAAAATACCATAAAATCAGGGCAAAAATTCACAATTCACAATACTCAACCATAATTCACAAAACTTAGATCAAAAGGCTTCAAATACTCACCTCTTCCTCTTTCCCAAACCAATTTCTTGATTCTTCATCTTTCCAAATTTCCTCAAGCCATCAAACACCTTCAATCAAGAATCTAAAACCATAGAGATGAAGCTCTCATCACTATGAACAACTTTATAAAAGGTGATTAGAGCATTAGAGGACAAGAAGCCAACCAAAATCTCACCTTTTGATTTCTCTTTCTTCCCTTGAGTTAGCGAAAATGGAGAAATAGAGAGAGAGAGAGTAGAGGATGAAGAAGAGGATCAGCTTTTTTTTTCCATTTGCTTCATGTGTTGGCCGACCAAAATAAAGGAGAGGGAAGAGAAAAGCACTTTGAACATTTGACCAAAATCTAAGAGTCCACAAGGTGCCAAGTGTCACCATCTTGACAAACCTCACATGAGCTCACATAAGCTCACACACATGTAATTTCACCCCTTGATCTCTTGCACAAATCAATCCTAACCATTGATCTTGAAGTTACCAATGAGTTTCCTCTTCGGTAACAGATCAATTGGTCGGTAACTTACCGTTTTTCCCCTGATTATGGTAATCTCTCTTGGATCACCACCAAACACTTCATATCTTTCCATATCACCACATTATGCGCCCTCCCTCTATTTTAAGTCAATTTAGAGGTTAATCCATAATTGAACTTAAATACAGGGTTTTGGCGCTGCTCACAGCACATACGAATCACATTCTGGAACTCAAATCACATCGAATTCTCCAAAAGGGTTATTTATCACTAACCACATCCACTTTTGGAGTCATTATCTCTTAATCACAATTTAGAATCTTGCTAAACCGGGGCTTAGCAGTCCACTTATCTCAGGCTTATTCTCTAGCCTCAAGTTTCAAAATTCGGGGTATTACATACGTCTCTCTGTTTTTAGACGTTAAAAGGCCAAAAAAAGGGACGTTAAAACAATTTTTTCTAGTAGTGAATTAGCTACTGAAGATAACAAATAATGTGGTGGCAAAAAATAAAAAAGAAAGAACAGAAAAGGAAAATTACTGTAAGAAGATAAAATTAAATGCTTCACATTCCTTCTATATCATTAAACCTATTATTGTGGATGGACAATTGCCTCTTCCTTAACCTATAATTCAAAATTGTTAATCATATGCTGGATAACGTCTATTGTGGCAGAATTGATATAGGAGAATTTGACCAGAATACAAGTGAAAATAAGATGATGTTTTTCCTTGATTCTCATTTTTTGTTTCTTTGTTCTTTAAACATGATGTGATGTTTTTTTTGGCTGATTTGCATACTAAGGAAGAATAGAATCAGGTGTGTTCTCCTTGGTTAGCTGACTATTCTAGCTTGGATAGAGTACCAACAATTTAGAAGGATGCATAAGCTGGTCCTAGTTGTGCAATACTATAATGTGCTTTGGTGAAGAGGCATCAAGGCTTGATATGTCCTACTTGATGGTTTGCTAATTGTTGTTAATAAATAAGAAAATTACTATTATCATGAGATATTTCCAGTTAGAAGAGCATTACTTTAGGGAGGAGGTAAGGCTCAAATAGTTCCAAATAGCTGCTTTGTCATGTTGGCTTTTTTCCCCCCTTTTGAGACAATGGTTTACACTTTTCATTGTTAATGGGTAGAGAAGCACTTGCATCTATGTTGACTCATTTTGATCAAAGTAATGGATGGTTAACTGATTTTCACCTTTGTTATGAAACATTGTTCTCATTTGTCTAAGCAAATGATTTTAGTTTCAAGCATAACTCAATGCGAATTGAATGATTGAGTTTGAATTCATTGTGTCAATTCATACTTATAGAGTAATCTACGGTTTCCTTAGAGTGATTAGCCTAGACAAAATCACACCATACATAATTTGTTTGGTTTGCATATCACTAGACCAAAAGACTTTTGCTGTTAAATCAGTCTAATGTTGGGAAGATAGGTTAAGTTAAAATTAAATATTAAGGAAATATATTTTAATGTTTTTAAACTGAAAGTCATCTAATTGTCCAAAATTTTGCCCTTAGATGAAGTTCATAAAGTTATATCTTATTCTAAAAAGCTTATTCTTTTACTATTGCATAAAAACATAATGGTTCTTACACATTGGAAAAAGCTAAGATTTGACCTCCCTTTAAGTGACTTCATGAGTAGGTAAGATTTGGTGGGATATAGTATGCAGCTTTTTGGTATGATGAAAGATAAAGGATTGCATACACAAGAAATTGGAAAAAAACACAATGGTTCTTACACATTAGAAAAAGCTAAGATTTGACCTTGCTTTAAGTTCTATCTAATTCTGAAAATTTTATCTCCAAACCCAGTATCTTTTACTGTTGGATAAAAATAATAATGGTTATTACACATTGGAAAAAGCTAAGATTTGACTCTCTTTGAATGACTTCATGGGTAGATAAGATTTGGTGGGATACAATAAGCAGCTTTTGGTATGATGACTCATCAAGTATGCATACTCAAGAAATTTTAAATATACAATGGCTCTTACTCATTGAAAAAGTAAATTTAATTTGAAATGGGACAATATCATCATGGTTTGGTGATATGTCAAATTGAACAAAGGGGTTTTAGATTAATAGCCACCCATTTATAGGAACTTAATGCAAACAAAATCTTAAATTTGATATGGTTCGCCAGTTTTTGCATCTACATTTAATATATCAGTTATTAATAATTTGGTTTTCTTATTATCCAGTTACCAGGTTGAGTATATTGAGAAGGATGCACATTAGTTATTGTATGTTGGATCCCTCTACTTTGTCCAGAAGATTCTAGTATATACATGCCAAGTATGTCATTTCTTTGTTTTATTATTAGGATAGATTATGTAGCTTTTTGGTTCCATATTATGGAAGATTTTATGATAGGTGTTTCTTTTTATAAGAGAGTAGGTAATAGTAGCTGTTTAGAGTAGGGTTTTGTCATCTAGAATGTGTATGTGATGTAGGCTTCTATTTAGTGTCTCCATGATCTCATTGGGCACAAGTAAGATGTAGTATGATTTATTATGCAACCTGTTGGTTTCATGTATCATATGTCCCTGGTTTTTGGGGTGCTAGAAACCTATCATGTGAGTGATTCGTTGAAACTATTAGATTATTTGGTAAACTATTGCTTAAGTCAAATATTATGCTATTCCTTACTTTTAGTATAAGGAAATGTGTCAGATTGCAAACTGAAATGACAGTTCATTATTTAAATAGTACAGGTGGCTTCACATATACAAAGAAAAATATTTTAATGCAGAATCACTTAACTTTCAAATGAGCAATTCATTTTGACCTCTATGAGAGGGATTGTGGATATCCCAAGAAGCTCATCTCCCTTGATATGATAATCTTTTATGAGAACATATATATAAGGTATCTCTTTGGTGCTTTGTTCATAACTTACTTATGATGCTGGATAGAAAATGATCTAAGTTTTTGTTTTTATGAAGGGCGTACAAACATGCTTCTAAGGTTAGGGGTTGATGATATGATTGGCCATTTATTAAATGTTTTTAAAATTTTAACTATTTTCAATTATTTCTTCCAAGTATTGTGCTGCTGGTGCTGGATAATATCTGCATAGCAATGTGTTTAATTCAATGAAGTGCATGCCTATAATAGTTGGTGATACGCAGCTTTCTAATGTGTTTCTTGAAAGCAAAAGATTAACTTTATACCAATTAATTCGGAGTGAATATTGACCAAACCCAGTAGCTTTACCTTTAAACAATGCCAAGGGAAATATCAAAAGTCAACGATACTTACTCAATGGTTCAAATGAAGTCATAGAGGAAATACATTTCGTGTAGGAGTTTTGACTATCCATTTGGGTTGTGAGCTTTCTTTGCAAAATATACATAATAATTATTGGGGAATCTTAATGTGGTAGAGTTTTTTAGTTCCTGTTTTTTTTAAGTATATTTTTGCAAGTTCATCAAGTAGGGGCACATATGTATATAAGTTTAATCATTTCATTTTATTTTACCCAAACTGAGTGATAGTCATCTTTGGTTAAGTGTTGCACAAGTGTGAAGTCCAACTTTGGAACACTAATGACATGACATTCTCAATGATGGGAAATCGGATCTTAAAATATCTTATGCGATATGTGTTGCAGGATATGTGTTGTAGGTTAAAGTAATTGGATTTACTCATTATTATGGTGAGGTTGTTGGGTTTCTTATTCCATGAAAGAAGGATCAAATGGGCTAACTATGAAGTTTTTCCTGACTACGGGTCCTCTTATCGGTGAGAAATTTATGTTTAAAATCTATTGGGCCTTATGCTACACCATTGCAACTTTTAATGATCTTCCATTGAGCATTAATCATGATTGGTATGCAACTTTATGGTAAACATCCCCATATTTTTATGGTTGAATTGTTGGATAATATTATTGAATTGCTTATTTTATGTAGAGCTAGGTTTGCAGCAGTTTGAAGATTGTCTGCAAGTACACGTAGTGGGTTGCAGAAGCTTAATGCCATTGTTTTGCTGATTAATATGCTGAATTGAACAAAGTTTGAATTAGAGTGGAATGAGTACTACTCATTGATCCTTGTGTTTTTGGAGTCATTAAATTTTTATTGGATAATATTAGGTATGGAACTTTGTATATTTTTTGCCCTCACTGCATGAAGAAAAATATATGATGCAGAAGTTTTTTATTCTCCCTTTGTTGAAGGTATTGCATTTTTCTTTTCATTCAGGAGGTTGGTATGAAACAAAATCTATTTTTCTATTATATTTTTTATTCTGAAATAACAAATAGGTCCGTTCTTTCTTTTATTGTGGTAACTCCGTGATGAAGACTTTTTAACGTGCAAACCCGTCTCTTTTTTTCATAAATTTGCTTCAAGTGAAATTAAAATATACTGTTTCTTGTCTTTAATATAAGAGTCAATTTAGTTTTCTTGGACGGATTAAAGAAGTTAAATAAGCTACTTATTCATAGTATATATTGTGTAACATTAGATTATATATCAATTTATAAGTTAGACAAATTAGTTTGAAGAAAAACAATTAATATCAATACTTTAATGTAACTTATTCCTTAATTTTTTCTAAAAAAATCAATTAGCTCTTATGTTAAGAACTAAAGGGAGTAGTTATTAATCATAATTTGAAGAGTAAACTTTAAAGTGTGGATGCAATATTTATTGTCCACTTAGTATTTGCTTGATACTTATTGGGACAAAACCATCCTTTCAGCCCTCTTCATTTTCTAAACTACTCGATGGTGATGCTCTAATAATCTTTGATTAGGTAATAAAGCTTCCCAGCAATTGGTTTTCTACACGTTTGTTCTCGACGGAAATCACAATGATATGGATTAATGTAGTTGGCACACAACACAAAAAGTGAGTTTAATATATCATTTATTAGTTTTTGACTCTTGCTTGCTTGGTTATTATATTAGTTTCAGCATAGGTGTGTTGCAAGAATACATTTTTTCCTTCAGGTGGCAGCGGCAATTCCTGTTCCAATTTCTCTTTCATTTGTTATGATTATTATTAATTTTTTTTTTTGCCAGTTCATTTGTTATGATTATAAATTAAAGCCAAGGGCAATAATTTTTTATGTGGGTTTACATCTGCTAAAACCTGTGTTTACATATAGGCAGTCAAACCATGCAAAATTTTAACCAATAGTTTAATTTGCATGATTTAGATAGTTGTTACTTATGAAAAGGACTAAAAGGAATACAATTCATACAAGTTAGCGAATATTATGACTATTTACTTTCTTAAAAATATACCATTGACATTTTGAGTACAAGCACATGCCAAAGACATTGAGATAAGAATATCTCTCTTAATAATATATCCAAACTAGAAAGGTTTTGCCCCAAAAACATATCATGCAAATTGATATGCCTGTAGTTGGTAATGAATGCACTAATTTATATATTGATTATATGCACTACGCGCATCGCGTAGGGGAGTCAATGCTTATTTTTTTAACATCTGCGTACATTAGTTATCTAGCTCTATTAATTAGGAGAAGAGGATATCATGTAATTGACTAATTGCATATCTAAAATACATTAAAGAAATTAAAAAGTAATAAAAAGAATTTACAAAAGTTAGGCTCCTCCTTTTATCTTCTTCTTTTCCACTTTTAGAAGAACCTATTATTCCTCTCACCAATCAAAAAGCTTCAAGTTTCAATATTAATATTGAGAATCAAAGCATCTAAATTGCTTTTCAATCTGTCAAAGAAGCTAACAATTCCAAGAACCTAGATCTCTTGTCTGGTCCCAGGCCCTTTTTTCTCCGTAATCTTCACCTTCATTGCTTTGTTTATCTATTTATTTAATTTATTTATTTTTCCCTTTTACATGTTCTAGAGCTCTTTTGATCAGGGAGAATTTTCCGGACGGGAAAAAAGAGAGTTGTGGTTAAGAAAAATAGGAAAATAATTAGTCTAGAGAGGATATAGTTTATTTTGCATATATAAAATAAATTCGTTTATAGTCTATTAATTCTTTTTTCGGTGCACTATTAATTTACATGAATCACCTAAGGTAATGTATTTAATTAAGATGAAAAATTAATTAAAATTGATATATTATTTAGATAGGTTTATCCGTTGTTCAAACATTTCCAAATTGAAAACACTAATAATATTCCATCTGTTCTGTTTTTTGCCCCCAAAACCAAACTATTCGATGTTTGAAATCACATTACTCTCTAAGTCTATTCTATACAATTTTAATAAAAAAAAATAGTCTTATATTAATTACTTGACACATAAAGATGATGGTGAATGGAAACATTATTCAATCATTACATATTTATTTGCATACATGCATGATTAAGCGCACATTTCTCTTTTATTTTTATATATTTTTTATTTTAAATTTTTTTTTTTTTTGGGTTTTTCCTTCATTGCTAAGACAAAGGAATGAAGTAAAGTAATGCCAACAGAGGAAGAATGCTTTATTTCAGGTCCAAATTCCCTAGTGTGGGGCACCCTGAGTCCGATACAATAGTGCGCAGCCTATTTACTTTTATGCTGATGATGCAAAATATCAAGGATGAAAAAGTACTTCTTTAAAAATTTTATTAATAAGAAAGGCCTTAATTTGGTGTATCGATATTTTTTGTGTATGAAATTTTCAAGCATGAAAATAGTGGTATTCCAATTTAGGTTTCATTCTCACCAATAAAATGATTAAACAAAGACTTTTTACTAATATCGGAAGGTAAGTGTAGTAATTAAGATTTAATCAATAATCCTAATGTATTTGAAAAGTCTAAACTTGTACATTAAATATTTGTAATTGGAAATTGCAAAGCGTTCGTGCCTATATTAGGATTAATTTTTTTATGCAAGACAAAAATGATATATTAAATTAGGAATAATTGGTCCAATGGCAAACTTGTATTAAAGACATATAATATACACTCCGTATATACTTGGAATAATCAAATTAGAAAAATAAAATATCACCCACACAAGCACATATATTTTTGCACAATATTTTCTCAAGAAACAATACAACATGCTATATGTCTTAGTCATAATGTTAAAGAAAAGATCAAATGATCGCTGTATTCTAGAACACTTTCTTTGATAATCTTCTATATATTCAAAAGTGTCTGTATATATATATCATTGAATATTTGTTTAGTCAATATTAGGGATATACTACATTTGTTTGTTGGTCTATTTATATTAGATTCAAGGTTTGAAGTTATTAAGGAGAAAAATAATTAAAAAAAGTGCACATTATGTTGGACTAGCTAGTCCTAGTATGATTACTATACATGACTGATAACCTACTACGAGCACATTGCTTTTCAGATTAAATTAAAACAAATCACAGACAATATTTTAACTCTATTTTAGAGCTCCAGTTAGGAATTGAATTAGGATTAGAATACGTAGATTCAGATGCTTTAAAATCGTATTTATTAATTAAGTAAAATAAACTTGTGTGGATACAAATGATAACCATTAATTGAGAATAATTAACAGCACCGTATGGTGCAAACTCAAAAGGCAACAAATTTAATAATAGTTTGGTAAAAAGTAACCAATACTAGTGACCATATTCTTTCAATTCAACGATTAATTTAAAGCATAATTAAACTGTTTATTGATTTGTTAAACTTAATGATGATAATAGGATATATTCGTCAGCTTGAGATCATTTTCTTCCATTTTTATTATTTATCAATTGTTTCTGAAGAATAAAGATACATAGTCTTTTTTGTAGACAGGATGGTGATCACTTGGCTTAGCTTTTGCAATACACCATACAGTTTTCTTTTGTATTTTTCTTTTTTTTTGTATGGAATGAATTTTTATCTGGTTAAAAAATTTTTAAAGATGGAAATATATATATATATATATATTAATAAATATATTAAGAAGAAAAGACAACTAGACTTTCAAAAGATTGCAAATTAATAGGAAAATATTACTTGTGGTCCTTGATTTTTTTTCTTCCAATTATCAACTCAGTTCTTAAACTTTAATTTGGAACAATACAGTTCATATAAACTTTTAATTCAGTGAAACTCAATTCTTATAATTTATTGAGTTGGGGATTGAATTGTTTTGAATCAAAAAATTATAGGGATTAAATTGTTTGAAGTCAAAGATTAGGAACTGAATCCACAATTAGAAAAAGCTTATTTTTTTAATTAATTGATCAATGATTTTCGTGATTAAGATATATCATATATGTATATCTTTCCTTAAAAAAAAGGAAAGAATGTTTTAAGAAGATCAGGTTGGCATTGGCAATTAAATAGAACAGAAAATTCTTGCGGAGCTTTTCATCTGATATATGCAAAAATATTTTTAAAAAAAATAAACACGTGAAATAATACTCACCAATTAATGAGGCAATGAATAATATCCTATAACATTTTGTGAGAATAAAAAAGCATAATGATTAGATCATAATCCACTGTTTGGCCTTATAACTAATTAGGATCAGTAACAGTATGTTTGGTAGAAAGGATAGAGAATAATCTCTTTAGCATAAACTTTTCCACTGTTCATGTATTGTATTGTTGGTAACTAAATATATATAATTTGAGTCGTGTGGAAAGACTAAAGAGTACACTATTTTCACAAAGTTATTCAACCATGCACTACGGTAAGAAATGCAGCAACTCTCTAAAATTAAACGAACTTTTCTTATAGAAATTAGGGAAACAGGAAAAAGAGGAAACATCACCAAGTTTTAAAGGAAAGAATATAATTACTAAAAAAGTCTCACAGGGGAGCACCATGCAATGATGACAAGTTCTAGTATAGAAAATGACAACAGGTCTATGTTACTCATTTGTACGTTATTAAAACTTTTTGATGATACATTCTTTGTTTGGAACCTTTTCCCAAAATAAAAATATTACTCCTTTCAGTCCTTAATAAAATACATGTTTACCTAATTTGATTAAATTAATAAAGTTGGTTAAATTAGTTAACATGACATGTATTTTTCAAAACACCTTAATCATCTTCCTGGCCTAATTCCTTCATTCCCTCTCCTCTTTAATTATGGTTGAGGGAGCATCAATAAAAGTAAATTAAGAAAAGACCGACAAATATAAAAATTATGTCTTATATTAAGGATCAATATCAACTCTCCAAATATATCTTATATTAAGGACTGAAGGAGTAATAGAGAACTCAGTAAAAGAGTATATGAGGAATAGAGGATAGCTCAACAACTCAAGAGCTTGATATATTGATAGAGTAGCAGTCTAGCACCATACATTACTATGCATGTGCTGCGATTAGTTGAACTCCCTTGATTACAAATGATCAGGATCTTTCTTTTAACACTCACCCTCATACTAAATACAATAATTTAGCAATATGGGATTTTCTTTTGACACACACCCACACAGTATAGGTTACAACATACATACACCAATAGGATACCCTAGTTATAACAATGTAAGGGTAAAATTGTCTATTTATATAATTCCTTTTGATCCAGAGACATAAAGAACATACTTTACAAATATACAACAATTATTTTTTAATCAATAAAGCATAATTATTTTCATTTTATTCCATACCCATACTATATATAATATAAATATATGTTTTGATATAAAGGCCTATATATTGGTAACTGTGGTCCTCATGGCTTGAGTTTCGAGGTTGGTAAATGGCTTAGAGGATCCAGATTCGGTTAGTATAGGAAGATATAAAGGCTTGTATATATATGGATGCAACCAAACTTATTAGAGCAGCCTATTTTCATTCACATGCTCACGAGGAACGAAAACATTTGGTTCCTTATTACAAAAAAGGTTACAAAGTAAAAGCAATCCTCTCACATTTAATTCTCATTAGAAAATACTTTAGGATGCCGGAGTCACATGATGGAGCAAGAATTAGGGTTTTCATCACTGAAGAAGGAGGTGAACTTCTCATCAGGAGCATTAGGAGTAGGAACAGCTTGGGGAACATTCCTGACAAAACCAGAAGGAGCCCTCTTGTCATAAGCCTGAGGTACATGAGGATATGCCACCAAGTTATGGGGAACATATGGCCAAAACTCTGCTCTCTTCCCTGTTCTCTTCACCCTCTTTAACACTTTGTTTGCATCCACATAGCCTGTCACTTTCACCCTGCTTTGCTTCCTTATTACCTCCACTTCTTTCACACCTACAAACACATTCATTCCCAAGTTCAAATTTTTCAGATCTCAAAGTAGATTCAATACTCTCTCCGTCTGCTATATATACTATATAGGAGTGTAAAAGAGAGAAAGTGTTTCGAGTCCTATATCAAGAAATCATTTAAAAGAAGTGAGGTTTATAAGTGTAAAGGGCTTTCCCATCCAATAAATTAGTATATTAGGATGAATTCTTTCTTTAAACTTGTACACTTCGTATATAACCAGGTTTCAATTTTATCATTCTCTCTACTTCCCTTCTTATTTAATCATGCAAAGACTGCTATGTGTATTAATAATATTAATACTTGAAATATATGAGGCAAAGGTATTTTAAAGGGCGAGTTACTGTTTAGTGCCGCACAAGTCAGTTTAATTATTAGAAAGTCCATTGAGCTGTGAACATGACATGACGTATTTTAAATACATGATTCAAACCAACACAGTCCCTAGGTATTAAAGTTTCTGCTAAAACAACCAACTTCTAGAGTTACAACAAACTGTAGCAGTTAAGTTATTATTACAAACCACCAGTACCATAAAAGCAGAGTCTTTAGCAATGTAATTATATTTATAAAATATCAATAACTGAATTATATGATTTAAGAAAGTAGTTAAAACTAGTTAAAAATAATAAATATACCTTAAAGTAAACTTTTTTTTTAAATATACCCTTATTTATAAGGGGTGAATAAGAGACAGAAAGAGAGTAAATATAACTATCGCCACTCCTTTAATTAATGCAACATATATATCACTCTAGTCTTATTTATAAGTTCATTTTGATCAAAAATTTTGGTCTTTATTATAAATCTAGTTTCAGAGTAATAAATGTATTTGTTACATTTTTACCCCTATAAATTACAATAAAAAAAAGGAATTTGTTCATATTGACTTTTAAAACCAATTATAGATAAAAAAATGGAAATTTAGCTTATAATAAATGAGTTAATTGTTAATTTAGACTTATAAATAGAACCAGAGTGGTAATTAATAAGAGGCACAAATGAAAACAATTCATTCAATGTTAAGATAATTTTTGTTAGACTCTTATAAAAAGGACTAAGCTAATTCAAATTTTAGACTTTTGTAAAAAGTACACAGCATAATATTCATGAGATAAGATACCATATTTAACAAAAGTGAATGCTTCTCAGCTCAAAATATTATCACACAGTGCGAAAATCCCCCCTATTTTCTTATAACTTAAAAAAAAAGGAGATTTTGAAAACTAAAAAGTGAACCAGATGATCATAGACTAGTCCAGAATGCTTTGAAAAACTAGCTAGTTTGTCTAATAACAGATAAACTCTTAGCAAAAATTGAATTGAACTGATTGAAAATAAGAACGTGAGAGAAAGAGAAAGAAGAAGAAGAAGAGGAAGAAGCTGCACCTTTCATGCGAGTGACAGCATTTTTAACTCTTCTTTCACAGCCATCACAGTCCATTTTCACCTTGATTTCAACAGTCTGTAACAACAAACTCAAACCCAGAAAACAGAGTTCAGAAAGAAAATGAAACTCAATAGCTACTATAGAAGAAGACATGGGAATTAATAAAACAGACCTGCAATGGTTTGCGTCTCTTTTTTCTGCCATGAACTATGAACAAATCTGAAATAAAAGTAAGCACTCCCATTTTCTGTCGCCTGTAATATTTGTTTTGGGATCGTTGGATTTGGAGCAGAGGATGAAGATAGAGAAGCAGAGTACTTAAGCAGACCAAGCAGGGCAGTTTTTCAGAGAAGATGCAAAGAGAAAGGGAGCTTTCGGCTCTTCACAATATGGATTCACAACGCAACTGGTTCCTTTATATAAAGCCACAAAAAAAGTTGGTCTCCCAACAAATTGTGCTCCATTTTGGCATACGTGCCACCAATATTTATTATTTAATATAAAATTTGCTTCTTCTCGTTTAAAATGCAAAGAGTTTTTTATCCTTATTGTCATTTTTAGAGATTCGAACTTAGGTTTTACTTTTTACGGGGCTGAAGTTGATACATTAACGAACTTGTTAGTAATTTACATTGCATATATATTTTGAAAATTTGTCAAATTATTTATTTTATAAATACCACAATTAATCATTAATTAAGCTCATGGATGTAAAATTATCTTTAATATAAGCGATCAATAATAATATTTTGAGAAGAACTTTACGAATTTGTAAGACAAAGTTGGTTGAAATATTATTCATAAAACTAAAATATCAATAATTAGCTCCAACATCTAGGATTAGAGGGAGTAAAATTTATAACTAACCACACATATAAAAAGCACAATTCATTTTTTTAAATATGTCTAGCTAACATTTGTATATTTATTTATAGGCATATTTTGTTTTCAAAATATACAGGAATCTCTCTTAAAATGAAGGCGAAACTATATATGTAAGTAATTCAAGAAATTAGATAATAAGAATTTGTGTAATTTTATTCTTTAATTAAAAAGATTATGTAGGCTGTAAAAATAATGGAAGATATTTTTATAGATTAGCAAAATTTGATGAAAGTCTTCCTGGTTAAGAAATGGAGGATGGATTTTGTAAAATACATACAATATATGTGTATTCACGTATGTATAGATTCCTATATAGATTCTTGACAATGATTATGGTCCCTCACTCTGAATAAGTATAAGTAGATCACTGATTGGGTTCAAACAGCAGACTTCAGATCAGATCGATGCAAAGCAAAAGTTATTCGATCTCTGACCACACTCAATTTCTTCGTAAATTAATATTTCATACATTTCAATCGAAGTATTTTTATTTATTATTTATAGAATATGATAAATAATAGTAATATGCATTCAATATTTAAATCAGTTGAAAATATTCTTCTTTAAAAATTTTATGATAACATGTATAATATATGGCGTTTGATAACATGAATTACTTTGAATTTTATTGTTGAATCTTAATTAAGGATAGTCCAGTTCTATAGTTTTTTAAAATTTTTTATGAACAATTTAATTACCCTCCCAAATTAATTGGGTCTGTTTATTATTTTATCTCCAAGATGCATGTCACACAAATGTAATGTAATTTTTATTAAAAAAATATTATATTTCAATGGTATAAACAATAACATAGAATTGTAATGGCAATTTAATACAATGAAAGAAGCTTAACTGTTTTCTTTTGCCTCAAGAAAGGGCAACTTATATATTGTGAAGTTGCTTTCTATTTTTCTTTGAAATTTCTGCCTCATGTTGTGCATGTATATATGCCACATTATAAATCCCCATTTGAGAAATTAATTGGGGAATAAGGTCTCAGATTTATATTTTACAAAGCACATAATCTTCCAATTTAATTAATAATTAATTTTTCATGTCAATTAATCAAAATTTAAACTAGTGTGTGTGTGTGTGTGTGTGAATCGTTAATGATAACCCCCAAAGGATTTCGTAATAATTAATTTCCCTATTCCAACCATTATGTTGCCTCCAGCCGTCCATAAACGATTGTGAAGTGTCAATCTTGCGACCTGAATGAAGGGAAATTATGAGAATCACATAAATCTAACAACTATATAATCAACTTGTTTAATTTGTGGTCATGTTAAATACTTGTATATATGCTCCATTTTTTTTCCATTTTTTATAATGGAATATACCCACATCATCAATTTTCATGGATCATCTGCGTAGATGTTAAGTGCGAAGTTGTAAAGTTTTAAAAAAATAAATAAAAGTATTTATCTCAAAACCATAATTTGATAGTTATTATCTCTAAATTGAGGCTCAATACAAAGAATGAATATATGTATACTTACATAACTTCTAGTTCATCGTCTCGATTGTGAACTAGTCAGAACTTAATAAGTTAGATTATTTTAATCCTACTTACATGCCACATCAATTTAAACATTTTAAAAAATTCAAATTACTTACATAACTTTTAGTCCATCATCTCGATTGTGAACTAGTCTGAACATAACAAGTTAGATTATTTTAATCCTAATTATATGTCACATCAATTAAAACATTTTAAAAAATTAAAAAAATAATAATAGTAGTAGTGGTGGTGGTCATGGTGGTGGGTCGTAGTCGTAGAAAAAACTCTCAGTTTTTAATCAATTCGGTTTTTAATCAATTTTTCATCTCTACTATCCCTTCACTATTGAAAACCATTCTCTTGATAGCAACACCCTACTTAGCTTCCTTCACGAATCTCCCAACACACTAATTCATGCCGCCAATTCTAATTCATACATGACTAGAGTCCAGATCTAAATGGTATTTCAAAAAGGCAAAATTATTTAAAAACCTCAAATTGCAAAATTTATTATCTAAAGATATTAGTAATTTGTTTAAAGACAGGTGTGCAACTGATTTCCAGTGGTGTGACTCTTTTTTTGTTGTGTGTAACCTATCTTTAACTATGCACAAAAAGAAAGATATTTGCACATAAATAAAGATATGTAGCATACAATTGAAAAAAAAAAAAAAAGCATCTGTTCGATCAAGAACTTGTGCCTTTACCTCCTTCAAGTAATAAATCTTACAATTAGATATATATTTTTTTTCTTTTTTAGCAATTTTCCCACTAAGAAGGATTCGATGCACCTACTACGAGACTACTCAAATGCTTTGGAACGTTGGAACGCAGTGGTAGCGCCACATATATGGGGTAGATTTTTCTCCATGCAAGGTGTGGAATGGATTAAATGGAACTTGGAGAACAAAGCGGGATGGTCTGTTCTATTTGGATATGTGTTGGGAACTTAGGATATATAGGTTTCCAAGTAGTGTAGTAAGCTGTTTGATGTAGAGGACACTTTGGAAAACCTGAATACTAATGCAGGTATGTCTAGAGTAGTTGCTAACCAGAATTTGCTGAGAAGAAGCCACTGGTTTTCTCCTACTTCGAAAGAAGTGCTTAGGCACTTCCTATGAATGCTGTTAGGGTCAAAGTAGATGCTTCAGTCCTTGATGATGGTCCAAGTGGCTATGGTGGTGTCATTAAAGATAGTGAGGGCAATTGGATATGTGGTTATACATTCAAACTAATCAACATTCCACCTGTTGCTGCTAAGTTCACAAGAATAATCTATGGTTAGTTTTTACGGTGGGGTAATGTTATCTTGAAAATTTGTTTAGATTCAATATTGCTCTGGAAATGTTAAGATGAAGCAATGTTGCCATTTTTCATTAAGGGTGTGTTCGGATTAACTTTTGGAGAATAGCTTCTGGAAAAAAAGTGGAGAATAGCTTTTAAAGAATAGATTATGAAAAACCATGGTTTTAATAAAATGAGAGTATTTGGATATTGTGATCAGAATAGTTTTTTTCATTGTCAGATTACTAAAAAGGACATTAAATTTTTTGATAATTACATATAAAGAATAAGATTATATTTTATGTATTATTTAAGGGTTAAGATCCAAATTTAACAGCCAAGTTTTTCCTGAGGGGTGTCTAGTACAAATAAGTTTTGGAAGATGGAAAATAATAATGAAAAATTAAAAAAAAAATAAATTTAAAAAAACCGTTAAATATTACCTAACGACATTAAATTATAACAGAAGAAAACCCCTAATGACATTAAAAATGATGCATCTTAACCCATTATTTAATATTAAATTTCATAATTAATACCAAAAATAAAATAAATTTTTCTATATGTAATTTTAATTAACTTAATTATTTTTTCTAATATAATTAAATTAGATAAATATGCCTTTTATTAAAGATAGAAAGGAGCTTTAAAATTTTAAAATCTTCTTAAAAAACAAAGTGACGGATAAGATTGAGAAAAACGGTGAACTTTTTAAAAAAACAGAAGAGAGAGAGTGTTTGTGGCATGATACCCTCAATGAAAAAGGACTAATAAGAAAGAGGCAGTGGGGCCCACACAACAAGAAAAGCAAAAAAAATTAGCTTTTGTTGGAAACCAAATTTTGCCACAAAACTTTGGTTTTGTTGAAAAAATGGGATCATGCAAAATTTGGGGTGCTCGGCTGTTATTTGACAAAATCAAGGTTTTGTTGAAAAAAAGCTTTGTTTCCTAGTTCCTGAACACACATTAAAAAGTTCCTGAACATACATTAAAAAGTTAACGGTCAATATTAATTTTTTAACGGTATGAGATAATATTATTACGTTTTAAAGCTTTTTGGGGTGATATCAAACTTAAAAAAACTTTTACAACAACATTACTTTTCAATGAAAACTTTCAATGTAAATTTGTATATTAACCCTTACTGCAATTAACATGTCAACTAAGGGCTTCAATGTCCATTACCCCTTTAGAGATGCTGTAGATGAAGCTAGCTAGGTTAATTGTTTGTAGGGAATGGCAGGTTGAAAAAAGCCATGCTTTTTTTTTTTTTTGGGTCAAAAAATAAGCCAAGCTTATTGAGATAATCACTGTGTTTGGCAGTGCAATTTGTAGGAAAATTCGTAGGATTGGTGTGTTTTCGTGCGTTTGTCTATCGTGGTGGAAAAATAGAGTGTTTGGTTTAATGATGATAAATTTGGGCTTTTAAAGAACATCATGGTGAAATCGCAAGAAATATTGAAGTTGCATTTTAGAGCTTTTTTCTATTGATATTGATTTGTGCGATATGAAGTAAAATATTTTTTTAGTTGTACCTAGTGTACTATCAGGTTGATGGTAATTTTATCTTTAATATACTTTTTTAGTTCCAAAAATTACTTTAAAATATTTTTTAGTGTTTTTAACCTTTAAAATATTTTTTCAGTTGTACCTAGTGTGCTATTAGAATGATTACAATTTTACCCTTAATGTACTTTTTCAACTCCAAAAATTACTTTAAAATATATTTTAATGTTTTAACCTCTTAAAATATTTGTTCAATTGTACCCAGTGTGCTAACAAACTGATTGCAATTTTATTCTTAATATACTTTTTTTGCTCCAAAATTTACTTTAAAATATTTTTTAGTGTTTTTAACCCCTTAAAATATTTTTTCAGTTGTACCCAATGTGCTAGCAGACTGATTGCAATTTTACCCTTAATATAGTTTTTCATCTCCAAAAATTACTTTAAAATATTTTTTAGTGCTTTTAACCTCTTAAAATATTTTTTCAATTGTACATAATATTTTAAAGTAATTTTTAAATATTTTTCCACTCATCATTTCTTACCATTATCACGAAAGTCATTTATATTTAAACTAATCCAAACACTCACTTATTTTTACAAAAATCATTTATACAATCGTTAATCTAAACATAAATTATATTACAAAATCTGACTTTTATCAAAAATATGATTACAAAAAATCAAATAAAAAAAATCATTTTTTCTATCACTATTCCAAATACCCACAATATACACATCGCTCATCAGCTTGCGAATTAGTCTCATAGGATTACAAGGAATTATTGCAACTTTGATAATTGCCCATCTTTTGTCAGACATGGTTGATGATGGGAGAGTACAGACTATTTGGGTTTCTCGATGCATTGGCGGTTAATTTTTTTTTTAATAGTATTCAGTTTTTCAAAAGAAAAAAAAAAGTTCATAATGCTGTGCGTTTCGTTTCGTCTGTGGTTGGAAGCTAAGCTGCTAGGCCTAATCCACTGCCACTCTCCAGCTTCAGTCGTGGCTCTGTTCGGTCGGGTCTCTCCCAATCTTCTTCATTCTTCAAGCTCTCTCAATCTTCGTGGTCAACTGGCTTATTAGAATGACATAGTTGCAGCACATTGCAGCGTTTCAACAATTGGAGGGCCCATATTGAGCCAGAAGACGAATCGTTCAGTCTCTTCCAAGTTCACAACTATGATAGCTAAAGCCAATCTCATCTCCTGCAACTTCTCTACTTCACCGTCTATTTCTCATAACAAACCAAAATCGAAAATTCCACTTCAAATCCACAATCCTCAACTCAGAGTTCTTCCATTTACATCAACAGCAGCAGCATCGCTCATTGTATTCAAATATCTTGATGTTAAAACCTCGCTATCTTCGTTTCCAGGCAAGGGTCGTATTTTAATCTGTCACAGTTGCTTGAAACGTCAGGATTTAGAGGATCCTGAATTGAAGAAAGAAAGTGAGCTTGGCGGGAACGGAAATGGCGGGGAAGAAAGGGATTGGACTACGTCCATTTTGCTTTTCATCTTGTGGGGTGGTCTCATATACTACGTTTCCTTTCTCGCTCCAAACCAGACCCCGGTAAATTCAATTGTAATTATGTTTGTTACTTACAATTACCGAAGTGTTTGTGTACAATCGTATAATTCGAATACCAATTCTTTGTTAGTCATTCTACATTTGTGGGGAGCATTGATTAAGTGGGTATTCTAATCTTCGTTTACTTTTAAACTCATTTATAATATTATTCGATGAGATATGGAGTTTAAATTCGAATTTCTCATCTTTATGAACTGTTGAATTTTTATATCTCTGACTTATATTTATCATTTTCCCCCCAGACACTGGATATGTACTTCTTGAAAAAGCTCCTGAATTTGATTGGAGATGATGGTTTTAGAATGAATGAAGTGATTGTATCATTGTGGTACCTAATGGGCTTGTGGCCCTTGGTGTATAGCATGATGCTGCTTCCTACGGGAAGAAGGTAAACTCCATTTCTTTCTATCACTGATGATGTTTCGGTATCATACATCCATTTTCTTGTGCTCTGGTGAAATTTATTAGATAAATGGATGGTATGTATGATTTGTTTGATTCAATTTGTTGAATCCCTTTTCAAATGATGAATTCTTCTTTTCACGTTTCTGTCTTAGTTCATTGGCAAAAGTAGTACGCTGGCAGCCACTAATGGGTTTCAACTTTCAACTCCATATTCTTATCTCTCCTTCTTGTTTAACAAAATTTATAATGAGTTCTGCATGCCTACCATATGCAGCAGTGCCACTGCAACAACAGATATTATAATGTAGTCATTTCATCTGAAGAGTGATAAATCTTTTATTTCATATTTTTCCTACTGTTCAACAATCCTGGAGCTGATTTATGCTCTTTGATCTGTTGTTTTTTGCAGCTCAAAAAGCAAAATTCCTGTTTGGCCCTTTCTAGTACTTTCATGTTTTGGTGGTGCATATGCTCTTCTTCCCTATTTTGTACTTTGGAAACCACCACCACCTCCTGTTGAAGAAAGTGAGCTTAGAACCTTGCCGTTGAATGTTCTGGAATCAAAAGTAACTGCTGGGGTGAGTGCAAACTTTCACTTGAGCTTGCAATCTAACTTATCCAGTGTGACAAGTGGGCTTTGTTATAATCTGATTATGTGTGCCAATGGCTATTTATTTCAGTTCAGATTCCAGCCTAAGACAAAACCACTGCCCCCGTTGTTGTTGCATGCTTAATTTGGGTGAAGACATGAAATAGTTATGTTCAAAGAGCCCTTGTATCATATATGTACGTGCACACGGGTATATATATACATATAATGCTAGCCTCCTGTGTGTTTTGACCTAAAGCACCATTTCTCTTTCATTTAAAGACACAACAAATGCAAGATCATTCAATTCTTGGTTAGTGTTTAGAAGACATGACCTAAATACCGCAACCTTGATTATGATTGTGAGCCATATTCGACATTTTATTTCTAGATTGTTAACCCCTACATGACTTATAGTTGAAGGATTCATTTTAAAGTCTTAATTTTATTTTTGTTGTTGAGTATGTGGTTAATTTTGTTGTTGAGTATGTGGCTTAACTCAATTACACTTCAGATATCACTTGCTGCAGGGCTAGCCATCATCATATATGCAGGTTTAGCTGGTGGGGCAGTCTGGAAAGAATTTTATCAGTACTTCAGGGGAAGCAAATTTGTAAGTTCATTTCCTTTTTCTGTCAACAGAAATTAGCTTCCCTACAACTAATTATGAAATGGATAACTTTGGGTTATTTCCGTAAATTACCATTAAACTCTATGGGTCAGTCATATTAATCAGAGAGGACCTGCTTCCATATGGGCTTCCCAATTTTGCAATGCTTGTATCTCTGATTAATTCTAAAATCATGCAGTTTGATCAATGGTTACTATTCTCCTGGAGTTACGGTGAAACTAAACACAGTTCATAATCAGTATATTTTCTTTTGAAAATGTTCGCTTCATTTACATTTATACATCCCTTTTATTTTTGTAACTACACAATATCTGTTGGGAGCGAAACCAGTAACACTGGGATTTCTTGTTGCAGATCCATATTATGTCCATTGATTTTATTCTGCTTTCTTCATTTGCGCCATTTTGGGTTTACAATGACATGGCTGCTCGGAAATGGTATGTTACTCTGCAAGTGTTTACTGTTTCACACCAAGATGTAACTAAATAGACATTTGATCAAGCATAAGCATTAATGCTAGCTTCTATTTGCAGGGTTGACAAAGGTTCTTGGCTTCTTCCTCTGTCGCTGGTACCATTTCTGGGTCCGGCTTTATACCTCCTCCTTAGGCCGTCGCTGCTGGAAATGGCCAGTCCTACAGCCGAGGCAGAGTAAAACTGTAAAGCCAACTTGTTAGCAGTTTGTGTGATTACTGCCAATGGAAGGGATTATAATCATTTTTGATGCTGCAAGAATTGAAGATGATTGTGATTCTGTGAGCCTGATTTAGAAAAGCCAGTATCTTTCTACACAGAACACGGCAGAACTCTAGCAGCTTACACCACCCGATGAGATTTAATGCTAATCTCTGATCAAATAGAAGCTATGGGCTTGCCTGGTTTTATTCAGTTTCTTTGAGAATCTAACGGATCAAGTAAAAACTTATCTCTTATGATCTTTTTATTACTAGAGAATAAAACCAGAAGCAATACAAATGTAGATATAGTGCGAGTTTTGCTTCTCTGAGTAGAGCCTTTTTCCCAAACCAAATTTACTCGATAACCCTACAAGATGAAATATATATTGTCTTCTGTTCTTAACATACACACACACGCACATATATGCATGAGGTTTATAACTTCGGGAAAAGTACATTACACATTCGCAGGAAAGACTTCTAAAAAAAAATGTTGGATGATAAGGAAAATAAGTAGCAATACTTGCTTCTTCTTCATATGTATCTGCTAACTTTCTTTCCTTGTTTCTTTTGATATTGTCTTTATGATATACTTTAATGTTTGCTACTTTGCTTTTAATATCATTTATCCTTTTTATAAAAAAAAAAAAGGCCAAAAGGGTATGACTTTGATAAACTAAAATATTAAACATTTAATTTTACGTGACTTTTTTCTTATCATATATAAGACATTTTATTTGGACCAAAAGAAAAAGACATTTTACAATCTAACTGTCAAAAATCTATCTTAGTCTTAATAAAAAAAAATTGTATATTTGATGATTAGTTAAAAATACCTCTCTGGCAAAAAAAAAAAAAAGATAAGTTAAAAATACCTCATAACATAATAATTTAAAATCATAATTTAATCAACAGGAATATATAAGTAAATGATTGCAATAAAAGATTATTAAAACGAAGGTGATAACAAATATAAAAATTGAGGTAAAAATATCAGTTTCAGGGATTATGATAGATTTTTTTTTTTTTTTGAAATATCGTAAATGCGAGTGTGATTTTTTTCCTTCAAAAAATCTTTCTTTCACTAAATATATAAAGAACTCTCTTTCTTTGATCGTGCTTAATTATGTGATTCTTTATCCTTCGAAAAATCTTTCTTTCATCAAATATATGCTTAGCAGGTAAAGAAAAAAAACCAAATATATGCTTATGATGGAGTATATTGTTTTTAAAGAATCTTCTTTCTTGGACTGTTTTTTATTATGAAAAAGAAAAATGCTTTTAAATTTAAAAATAAACTCAATTTTAAAACAAATTATTTATTTGAAATCCCTCTCTGTCTCTCTACCCCTAAATCGATATTCTTTCCTCAGGTATCATCGACATCCCACCGCCCCAAATAACCACCCCAAATAATAAAATCCCGGCGACTCTCCCCTCGAAATCCTCTAACTTGAGAACCAGAGCAAGGTTCACGAATCGCATTTCGGCCGCGTGAAAGTGGTATCAGAGCCTGTTATAATAAACCTGAGCCAGGATTCTCACTACGTGAGGATAGTGAACGAAGCGAAGACTCTTGCCTGAGCCAGGTCCGGTAAGGTTTCCGGTTACACTTCTCGAGAGGGAGTGTGTAAAATAGTCTCTGAGGTACCATCTGCTGTTCACCGGTGTATGGGCACCGCATCCAGTAAAGTGGTATCAGAGCCAATAATCCTAAATAAGGAAAAAGAGCCAATTATAGATACTTGTGAGGACAAGTATGCTAGTATTCATCATTATACCGAGTATAATGAAGAAGAACATAGAAGAAGAAGATTGCAAAATCTTTACCAAAAATCATCCGATTATCCCTATCTTTAATGATTAGTTTAAAAAATAGGAAAATCGAAATAGAAAAAGAACTATCCAAGAATAGGAAGTTAGAAATAATTAACCAAGGTTTACCAGTAAACTTAGAGCCTATTCAGAATCATTTAAAGATTTTGAAAAAAGAATTAGAATTAATTAGTGAACAAATTAAGATAGAATCTGAACTTACTAGAGAACAGCTAGTAAGAGAAGCTTCTAGCAGCAAAACAGAAAAGCCGAGATTAAAAACTACAGAAATTTACCCTTTTTCTTTAGCAATTCCCTCTGCTATAGATTTAGAAATAGAAGAATTAAGAAATATTCTTTTAGAAAAAGAGAAAAGAAAAACAGAGAGAAGAAAAATACGAGAGTTAAAGCTAAAAGAAAAAGAAGCAGAAGATAAGAAAAGAAAGATTTTAGAAGAATTAAAAACTAAAATTGAAGAAGAAGATAGTGATGAATCTGAATCATCATCATCTTTTAGTTTTAAAGAAGAGAAAGCAATAATCGAAACCAAAAGTTTTGAAATAAGCCTAGAAGAATATCTAGAAAATGAATCTTCTTACGAGTTAAAAGAAGAAAAGATAAGTCAAGAATTAGATCTTGAATTAACTCATAATTTAGTTGAGATTCAAGCTAATGAGGTAAAAATGGAAGAAGGACAAACTTCACACTCTGCGAGACAAGAAACTAGAAGAGTCTATGGAAATAGAAATGAAGAAAGAACTAGAGGAGATTTGCCAAGAAGGGATTATCGATTTTATCGATATGAGCCTAGTGATAACCCAATGGAATTTGTTAGACCCAATGGAGTTATTTTAAATTTAGACTGTGAAATAGATCCCGAAGCAAAGATCCAATCGTGGATAAAAGAAAATTCAGTAGTAGTAATATCCAAATCACTAAATGTGTCTCAAGCATTGGACTACCTAATGATGACTACCCGAGGACAAACTGATAAGTTTTTCCAATCAGTAAGTCCAGAAGTAAAAAATGACCTAAGAGAATCAGCTAATATTCAAGAATTAGCCACGAAACTAGAGAATCTTATACTCTGGGAATGGGTAGGAGATCCAAAGCAAGAATCAGTAGCCGAATGGACTCAAAGAAAAACTTTAGAGTCAATAAGAAGATTAAATCAATTAGCAATGTGTTCTCCATGTTATCTGGAACAATACATTTGTAATTTCCAAGATATCTTCTATGAAGGAAGATTTGGAGATCCAGGAGTTCAAGAATATGATATATATTCGAGACTATTCTTTCAAAAAATATCTGAACCATGGGGGTCTCAGATAGAAAAAGATTATTATATCTACTATAACAGTAAGTATAATACTCAAGATAACGATACCTTAGGACAGAAAATAAGGTTTAGTCGAGAATGGTTTAAAGAAATATGCCTAAAGCAATTAATGAATAAAAAGATACAAAAATGGAAACAAACAAAAGGATTGTGTTGTGACCAATTACTCGAGAAAAGATGGGGTTGTAAACCACAATTCTCAAAGAAAAAGAAATGGAAACCCAAGAAGGTATCTAAAAAATACAAGAAAAAGAAATATCCAAAATATGGATATTGGAGGAAAAAGACAAGTAATTATAAACCGAAAAAACAATGTACTTGTTACATATGTCAAGAAAAGGGACATTATGCAAATGAATGCCCTAATAAAGATAAAAAGAAAAAAGAAACTAAAGTTTTTGAAACTTTAGAAGAACAGGGATTTTTTCCTTGTGAAGAAAGTGAATACTCAGTTTCAGAAAATGATTGTTCATTTTATGAAATTTCAAGTGAAAGCGAATCCGATTTTGAATCAGATTCTAATGACAAGTGAAACTCATATTTTTGATATGCAGTTAGCAGCCAAAATAGAACAAGAAGATTTTGATCTTGAACCATCAAATATCTTTAAAAAAGATGTTTTGAAAAACATTTTTAGAAAAAATAAGTCACAATATTTTGTGATAAAAAAGATTCAAGAACCAATAAGAGTAGATCAAGCTATTTCAGGAACAGCTGAAATACCCTTATTAACAAATGAAATAGCCGAAGAAGAATTGGAAAAAATAGGAAATCCAAGAATTCAAAATATATACATAGCCGCGGTACAAATCCTTGTAAAAGCCTGTTTTAGGTCAGGAATTAGTACGCCAATCCAAGTATATTTAATGGATGATAGAATTACATCTAATCTAAAGCATGCTACTCTTGGTGTGGTTTTAGGAGATTTAATCTATCAGAAATTAAAGTTTGTAATACAACCAAACTTTAGTTTAACAAGACGAGAACCTAATAAACATAGAGCATTGAAGCTATGTTATAAATTATCATGAATAGACATGATGCCAGGAAGTGATGTCATGACTATTGAAACCAAGATTCTGTATGCATTTACAGAAGATCATAAGATAAAAAGAAGAACTGAAGAACGAGTGATCATTCCCTCTATATTCAGTACTTTTGTCAGTAATCAACCTATCCCAACAGATGATAGGATGATCCCTGAAGAGATAATATTAGAAGCCTCAAGACAGAGACCTCTAATAAAATCATCAAATATAATACCAAGATTATCATTTGATAATAATAGAATTATTATTAGACAATCAGGAAATAAACCTGAAAGCAGTTTAATAAGAATACAAGAAGAATTAAATGATATTCCAGCAACTCAAAATTCAAGAGAAGAAGGAAATCCATATTTAATTCCTTTAGTAATAAAGAATGAGAGAATTGCACAAAACTGTGTGATAAATACAGCAGTGAATTTCTCACATATCAAAGAATCTTTGGTATATCAAGCAGTACCAGAGAGGTTAGAAAATTCTAGAAGATATAATCCTCTAGAAGTTGTCGAGAAAGAAGTAGAGTTAGCACTAACTCTATTCACAAATGAAAATAAGGAAATTGTGATAATTCAAAAATTTGAATTAATGACAAATCCTCAATCACCGATATTATTGGGAGAAGATTTTATTTCCAATAACCAAGTGATAATTCATCCAAGTCATTTAGAAATAAGTGGATACAAAATTCCAAAAACAAGATAGGGAAACACCCTATATTCGAATCCACTACAGAGCTAAAAGATATGACTGTCTTTTAGACACAGGTTGTACCATTAATTTTGTAAAACACAAATTAATCCAAGAAAAATTGATTAATATTACACCCGTAAGAGCACTTGATATTCATAATCAAGAAACAAGGTATGATAAAGGATATAAACACCTTTATTTACAAATTAGAAATATTGAATTTAGAATTAATACATTCTATCAATATTCTGAAATAGGAAGTGATTTCATTTTAGGAATTAGAGCTATAAGACAAGCTTTTAAGCTTTTTAGTCTTACAGAAAAAAATGCTTATTTTATAACTCATTGTAATACGAGTTTTAAAACTGCATTAATGCCTTATCCAAGTATACATCATTATACTCAGAGTTTAACAGCTCAGTGTGGTGATTTAGTAACAGAAAAATTTGAAGTTTCAAAAGAAACTGAGAAATTATTAGAACAATGTTTTAATGAAAATCCAAGAGCATTTGCAAATAGAAAAAATTATGTTGCAAAGATTGAATTAAAAACTGACAGCCCAGTTTATGAAAAACCAAGAAGGTATTCAAAGCTAGATTTAGAAGATTTTCCTAAGATAATGGAAAAATTGTTAAATCTAAATTTAATTCGAGCCTCTAAAAGTCCATGGAATTGCCCAGGATTTTTAGTCAGGAATTATTCAGAACAAAAAAGAGGAGAACCAAGATTTGTAATAGATTACAAGCCCTTAAATAAGGTTGTAAAGTCTAATACATATCCACTCCCGAGAAAGGATGTTCTTTTTGATAAAATTAAAGACTCAGAAATATTTTCAAAATTTGATTGTAAGTCTGGATTTTATCAAATAGAATTAGAAGAAAATTCGAGAGAGTGTACTGCGTTCAGTATACCAAATGGACATTACGAATGGAATGTTTTACCAATGGGATTAAAAACTAGTCCAGCGATATTTCAAGAAAGAATGGATCAGATTTTTAATCCATATAGATCATTCATTTTGGTCTATATTGATGATGTTCTAATCTTTTCTAAAAGTAAGGAGGAGCATAGAAAACATTTATTTGTTTTTGCTAGTCTTGCTTTTAAAAATGGATTAGTACTATCAAAGAAAAAAGCAGAAATAGGAAAAACTCAGATAGAATATTTGGGTTTGAATATAAAGCCAAGAGGAGTTGTAGAACTACAGCCAAACATTATTCGGACTATATTAACTTTTCCGGATGAAATAAAAGATAAGAAACAGTTAATGTCTTTCTTAGGACATCTTAATTATGCCATGAACTTTATTCCTTATGGAGCTTTAGTTCGAGGAAAATTACAAAAGATGCTTAGAAAGAATAAACCCTTTGTTTGGGGTAAAGAAGAAATTGAAGAAGTTAAGAAGATAAAAGCATATGTAAAAAATGAAGTCAAACCTTTACCTTTACCAAAAGATGAAGATGATTTATTTTTGCAAACAGATGCTTCTAACCATTATTGGGGAGCAGTACTGCGAAAGCGGGAAGAACCCATAAATCCAATTTTGTCTTATGCTTCAGGTACATTCAAGGGAGCAGAGATAAATTATGATATAAATGAAAAGGAACTTCTTGCTGTTAAATATGGTATTAAGAAGTTTGAAATCTGGATAGTCAGCAAAGAGTTTGTTGTTGAAACAGATAACACTCAAGTAAAGGCATTTATAAATAATAAATGTCCTGACTCAATTGCGACTCAGAGAAGAGCAAAATTATCTGCATGGTTTAGTATGTATTCTTTTAAAGTTATAACTATTAAAGGAGTTCATAATGTTTTTGCAGATTTTCTTAGCCGATATGGAAGTCAATTCCATGATTAGTCTTATGGATCATATTCAAAAGATCCAAGATGAAGAAGCCAAGATGGAATCTCTTCTAGATATCCAAAGTAAAAAGTATGAAGAGCTAATAAAGCTTCATAGCCAAGTTATACTTCAAAGAAGTATATTACTTCGACTCAGAACTGATATGAACCAGTTTATTAGGAATTCAATTCCCTTGAGCGAAGAACCCAAGAAAGTCTTAGCCAGTTCTTCTGATATAAGCGAGAAAAGTCTTTCAGGTAGAATACTGGAAGCGAAAAAGTCAGAGACAATAGTTTCTGCAAAAATAGACGAAACGGTTGAAGAATCTAAACAAAAAAGAGATTCTGATGATTCCAAGAAAGAGGATAAAGAGGAACTCTCATTAGTGAGATCCAATGAATTATCCAAAGAACAAAGGCAACCAGCCTTAAAACTCAATAGTTCAGGTTCTGAGACTGAGACAATAGTTGAGGCTAAAGTCTGTGAAGTTAAAGAAATCGTTAGCCCTGAACTAGAAAGATTAAGTCAAGAGTTATTGGGACAGAACTTTGTTCGAATCCCAAAAAGAAAAACTGTTCAAGTAGGGTTTACCTTCTTAGAAAAAGCTAAACAGTTACCCCCTCACCCGAAACAGTTTCCAGAATTACCCGAGAATCATAAATCAAAAAACGACTTTTTGATTGAATATAACCGAGTTAATACGATTATGAACTCAGGAAATAATCAAGAGTCTAGTAAGACCTTTGCTATAGATTATGGAAGTTATTATCCAAAAATCTTAACCCTGAGCGAAGCACCAAAAGAGATAATTAAACTTGCGTTTAATTATGGTTATCTTTCTTTAGCCTATGTAGAAAATCATCAACAGATTGATGGTATTTTACCAAAGCCTATTGTTCTAGCTATCAAAGAGTTAGATAAAATAGGACCAGCCAAAATCATGTTCTTAAAATTTGTTATTGTCCCACCAGAGTTTTCCTTTACAGGTCCTTATATCTGTCAAGTTGGAACGGTTGGGGTAAATCAAAAGATAGACTTGAAAATAAAGAAAAGTATCCCAGATATTAAATGGGTGTTTGATGAGTATTATTCTCAATTAAGACGAGCAGCTGGATATGTCCCTTATCTTCTTGAAATTGAAGAAATGGTAGAAGATGGTGGAGTATGGACCTATCATGTCACCGAATCTGCAATTGTTTATTGCAAAAAGAAGAATCCAATGAAGCCAGGTGTCGTCAGCCAGCTGAATGCCTTCAAAAGAAAGATAAGACTGAATCAAATCAGTGCCAGCAGTAAAGTAAAAGAAAGCTTTTGCACGATAATGCAAAGAAAAGAAGAAAAGCAACACAGCTGTCTACTTTGTCAACCATCGTCGGCAGAAGAGACAAAGGAAAAGAAAAAGCAAGAGACAAGCGTGTCTTCTACAGAAAGAGCTTTATAAAAGTTGTCGGCCATCAGACTAAAAGTATACCACCCGTGAATTACTTTTTGTAACTAGGGTTGTATAAAGGAAACTATGGTTAAGTTATAAAACCATGGTTACCTGAGTAGTCGAGTCTATATAAACCGAAGGAGGTTTTTTCACATAGCACACAATTAGCACCTCACTTGCTAATGTACTTTGTTTTTCCTCCAACCATGTACATTCTCTTTGAGTAAATAAAAGCCAAGGAATTCTTATTCCTTGTTCTTGAATTATGCTTCCTATCTAATATTTCGAGAGGAGAGAGGATGAGTTGAGGTAATCACCCGGATAACCGGACGATTATAATTTCGATAAGTTGTAGTTCTGTTTCCCGAAGGTCTGCTAGTGCCGTTGTAAGTCCGGAAAGGCAAAGAAAAGGCGCTGAGGCGGAGAAGTGAGGAAGAGAAGACGACTTGCGGAAGACGAGTTGGACCCGGTAAATCCTAATCTCTCATCCTGTTATAATCCTGATTATTAGTTATTCGAAGTATGATAGAACAAAATTAGAATTCCTTGATTTTTATAAATGAAGAATCTTATTCTAGAGTTAATGTATATAGCCAAGGAATATCATAAGAACATCTATATTTTTATGGATGAAATGAGTTTAATTAGAAAGTATCCGATAATTCAAACAGCTATATTTGAAAATAGATTGCATTCTGCTATAGCCGAATTCATTGAACAATTTGGTTGTTCATTTGATTATTCAGACGAATATTTAGTAAGAAATTTCTGGCTTTTTAGCCTAAGAGATTTTGTTCAAGTAAAACATTACATCTATAAGTCGATTAGTCAGTGCATAGTTGACCATTTAATAGCCCAAGAAGCCTCTACGTTGAGAAAAATCAGTGTAGGAAGACAATTAAATCCCTTATTTCCAGAATCCAAAACTGATTATGGAAAAATTGAGATAGCCAATAAAAGAAAGTGTGGATGTATGTCCATAACTTGCGGTATGCAAGATTTAAGTCTAGATGATCTAGCAAGCCTACCTTTAGAAGTTGATAAATTTCAAAAAGGAAAAGAATTAGCGAATCCGCTAAAAGATCCCCCGAATTTCGGTTCTCACCCTTATTCTTCCGCCGACCTTGTTCTGTGCTCCACCTTAGAATTTGAAATTTGTTGTTCTGGTAAGTTTATGTTCATTGTTTTCATATATTCATATATAGCAGTTGCTCTTTAAGTGAATTTCGCTTTTATTGTGTATGCTTTAGCTTTGTTCAGTGTAAAGTTGAAATTTTATGCTCTGTTTGCATTCTACCTAAATTTATGCATCTCAAGTCTACGAGTTTAGATTCTATAAATGCATATTCCTGTCCATGCTTCATAGTGTAGTCTCATATGGAATGTTATGCTGTCACTCCATTGCACGCAAATTTTCTTTGGTAAAATAATACAAGAAATTTTTATTGTACAGGCTTTGGTGTACTCTATCTAATTAGAGAATGTTTTCTGGGTTAAAATTCATTCCTCGTGATCAGATCAATAAGGTAAACATATTTCTGCCATAATCTGATTTTTAATAAATTTGTGTATGATGATGAGAAGCTAGTCTGAACTGAAAGCCTACGTATATCTGTACTATGACAGGATGAGAACTTGGATTCTTCCTTCAAAGAGAGGAACAAATCTGATGCTAGAAAGAAAAAGAGTAGTAGTAAAAGGAAGAGCTCTAAATATGGCTCTTCCGATGATGAGAGTCTTGAAAAGATCAAAAGGGGTTCTCGGAAGAAGAAGTGGTATTCGTCAGAAGAAGATTCTTCATCAGACACAACAGAAAGTGAAAGTTCACGGGACAGAAAGAAGCGTAAGAAGAGGACACAAAAGAGAACTGATAATAATTGGTCGGATGACTTTGGACCAAATTCAGCAAGTGAGAAGGAGATTGCAAGAAAAGAAATGGGATTAGAGTGGATGCTTCGGTCTGAAAATAAGAGGCCTGCAGAACCAATAAAAGAATTAGAAGAGGAACCTCCGGTTGAGGAGGTATGTCTTAGTTGGAGGAAATTTGACTTATTTCAGTCCTTAAAAGTGAAAACATTGACATATCCTATATAGTTGTCACAAAAGAAAGGATAATGCATGCATATAGAACCTTGATATCTTATTGGCTCTTAATAATTTTGTACTGTACATCTAGGACCTTTGACCTGATTTTGCATGAGAAGCTTTTACTGTCCTATGATATTCCTCACATAAGGAGAGTTTTGGACCATTGATATCTTATTGGAAATTGATAATTCTTCTGCTTGTCTACAATCTAACTGGCTTATTTATTACCGTATGTTGTTGGTCTAAGTGATGTACGAGTGAGTCATGTTCTATTTTCCATTGTTGATGCTCCAAGCAGAATGTATTTCCACATTCTATCAGTCTGCAATGTGCCTTTATTTTTTAATTTGTCTTGATGTTTTAACCGATATAGTAGACAGTGTTTGCTGACTATACACTTTTTCCCCGTCAGACAAAGACTATGAATCCTAAGGAATTGAACCCATATCTGAGAGATAATGGAAGTGGTTACCCAGAAGATAGTGATGGGGTTAGAGTTGGCACAGACAAGCTCTTATCTTCTTCCCTTGTTGGAGATGGTGGAGCCAGTTGGAGGCTTAAATCATTGAAGCGTGCACAAGAGCAAGCAACTCGAGAGGGACGAAGGCTAGATGAGGTATTGTGTGCTACCTTACATATATGCTTTGAGTCCACCTTTGAGATTTTTTGCTCCTAATTACTGTTATGCATTTGGATAAATATAGGTTGTGGAAGAAAGATGGGGTTCACTTGGTGATTTGACTACATCTTTGGCATCTCACGCAGCTGCTCCATCTCGCTCTCATTTGCGTGCGATAAAAAGCAGAAGGAGAGGGCTGACTGAGGAAGAATCACTAGATTCAGATAATCATGGCAAGGACACTAAAAGAGTAAGTTGGATGTCAGAGAAAAATTACTGTTGCTATATGTTTATATATACATTGTTATTTTAAATTGAATAATTTTCAGTTTACTGATGAATTAACCTTATATTTTATGGAATTCACTTGTCAATGCTTGTAGTTACTGATTTTGATTGATAAATTTCTGGCAGGATTACTTAAAGGATGTATCTGTTCGGCACCGTGAAATGAGGGCGCCTAAAATTCAAGATTCTTTATCCTGGGCGAAGCGTAAAAGCCAAACTGTCGCAGCTGAGGATTCTAGAATAATTTCTGCAGCAGTATCTAGCATAAACTAGTTTGCAAATAATGGTAGCTTCATGGATGAGTTTCTTTCCAAGAAGAAAAATGATTTTGATGGACATGTTGAGGAAAATATAAAGGTCGAAAAGTCTTCATCAGATGCTGACAGACCTGCCCAGATGAGTGCAAATATTAAAGAGCAAGATCCACATACACCAGGCCTTGAGGTAATACAATAAAAAATAGCATTTTTTTTTTTATTCACTTTTCCTCAATGCAACTCTTTTATTCATAACCCTGGAGTTTATTATTGATTAATGCTTATGAGTGCAATAGTATTACTGCGACGGAAGATTAAACATCTTTATATTATATCCCCTAGCTCGAATGAGGTTGCTGTATTTTGTGCCTCTATTGCGAGTTTGGGAAGTTTTCTTTTTAGTTTTTACAATTTGTGCTAGGTAATGATGGTTTGTCTTGGTTTCAGACAATAGTTTGAATTTTTGACAAGTTAGAGAATATTTCAGAGATGATAGATTCTTGTGAAGTTGTGATGAGGAAAATAAATTTTTTTATTCATAGGGCTTGTTAGTTGTTACTAGGCCCTTAGATCTAATTTGGGACAGGATCACAATGTATGACCTTTTTTTAGTTTTCAGGTCATGTTTTGTTCAAGGATGTCCTGTTTTTAAAGCAAATCAATGATGTCCTTTTAATAGACATTCAAAGGGGATGGAGTAACTATATCTTTTTTTATTTTTATTGATGTCTAGGGATGTTTTGTTAGTCATTTTTGTTTCTTCTGTGTCTTTGCCAAGTTCAATATCTTGCTCCCCTCTCTTTTGGTTCCCTTTCTTTCTGCTCTCTGATATGATTTCTTCTTTTATGCTAAATATGTAAGGATGGGATGAGCGCAAACCAGTTGGCAGCTAAGGCTATGCAGCTACGTTTAAAGGGAAAGCATGAAGAAGCTGAAAAATTATTGGTAAGATGAGAAAATGTTCGCTCTAATCTACACTTTATTTATATTGCAGTTTAAGCTCTATTCTTTCTTACTTCTGGTGCACTCATTCTATTTAGTTTGTAGAGTGCGTGTATACTGCATTGGCTTTAATTCTATTGAATTCATTAATTTGTATATTTTGGACTTATCAAATAGTGTGCAGTGATAGTCATCGCTAACAATTTTTTTCAGCTAAGGTTCTAGTTATTTGTGTGGAAGAATATTTCTACTACTAAGAGAATATGACTTCCAGATGCTCTGCTGAATCTTTGCCATTCTTTCCCCTGAGGATGAGAATAAACTAGGCCTAAGTCTTGAATTTTCTAGAATGTTGGTTCTTTTGATTTTCTTTTATCTAGGCTAGAACTAGACTTGATTGTTAGGCATGTTTTAAATTTTATTCACAAAAGAAAAAGAGAAAGAACTAGACTTGAATTTATGCAGTATTGACTGCATGGATGAATGTTTTTATTTGTTCTTGAAATTTTGGGTGAGAGCAAAATTATGCTCAGTGGAACTTAGGTACTGAAGAAAATTATACCCGGACCGTCCTTTATACCTTCCTTTATTCGTATCACAAACTCCTATTGCTGATAAGGTTTAACGTCTATAAGACTGCCGGAGAATGAAGCTCCAATAATCCTAATTCTTTGACATTTCCCCTTACTTTCTAAGACTTAGTCTAGCTTTCTAACAGTCATCCATTTTCTGTTGTCAGTCTTCTTGCTCTACTTACCATGATATTTATGTGATTTTCTTATTGGGAATATTTTCGTTAACAATTTATGTTGTCTGTTTAAGGAGTGTTCGTGAGAGCATGGGGGTACTTGTGTTGTCCTTTCTTTTCGCTGTTTTCTATTTTTTGTCTTGAATATCTATTATCACAAGTCATCTGCAACATATCCTTTAGGTTCAGCTATAATTTTAATATTTGGTTCTTTTTCTTGGTTTTTGTTTGTCTTATTTATGGGCAGCAAGAGGCTAAGAGCGTGACCTCAAAGCAGGGCAATCAAGATCACATAATCAGGCCAAGAACTGACGGAAGTTCAAGCTGGTACTTCCCTTTTCTTGGAAGTCTATCTCTATTTTTTGTTGTTGAGTCTATCTCTATCGTCTAATCCCCTTGATTTTGGATGTGTGATTTAGCCACTTCTTACATGCCATGTGGCTAAGGTGCAATTTCTTAAATATTTCTAGAACATATGCTAATTTCTCTTATATAATTGTTTGTTTGGTTTATTTATTCTTTCTGTTTAAGTTACTAAAAATGGGTCTAAATGTTTGTTCTATATACTTCTTACATGCCATGTGGCTAAGGTGCAATTTCTTAAATACTTCTAGAACATATGCTAATTTTTCTTATATAATTGTTTGTTTTCGTTTCTTTATTCTTTCTTTTTAAGTTACTAAAAATTGCTCTATATGCCTTTTAAGTTTCTATGCTTGTTCTAGTTTGTGTAATAGCTGTTTGTTTTTTGTGAATTGCCATTGTTCTTAATATTGCTATTTTGACACTCCCTATTTTCTATAAGATATGCGAAGCAGAGCATATCCTTTCAGCAGAAAAAAAGAGAAGATGATGCTGATATGCATCTTGCTCACAAGATTATGCAGAACAAGCAATTTAAAATTTCTAGTCGAGCAAATGATGAGTATGACCATGAAGATGGTGAAAGCAGAAAGAAGCGAAAGAAGAGAGACATTGATGATCATAAGATGGCCCAGAAGAATGCTCATACAAAGTGGATTTTGACCCAGCAAGAGCGTTGCCTCTTTTTTTTAGAGAATCCCAATCGTCCCATGCATCTCGTTGTGTCAATAGCAAATTACACATATCTGATGTTGCCAAAGTGGCAGCCTGTGGTGGTGCCTGGCCACTGTTGCATTTTACCCATTCAGGTGAGCTTACTTTTATTGTCAGTATCTTATTGATGTTTAATCCAACCTAAAGCATCATGAATTTCTTTACTAGAAACAACTGCCTGAAATATGGTTTAATGTCATAATACGTTTTTTTAGTAAGCAGCAAATGTCTTAATACTTTAATAATGGCCTTTTTCATTTCACTCAGTAATGACCAGCACGCAATTTTCTATGTATGATAAAAGAAATTATTTGACTATGAAAAAGTCATCTGAAGCAAAATGGTCGTGCTTAAAGTTTTGAACTGTCTTAATAGACACAGTGAGGAAGGAGGATTGTCTTGGATATGTGTTTGGTCACAACGACTATAATTTATTTGGCATTTGCTTAAGGCTCTCATGATCTTGTACTGCTTGTCTTTGGAAAATCGAAAGCAATATAGAAATATAAATCCGACGTCAAATTCTCTTTTTTGGCTATCATATGTGTGACATTAATTGAAAAATGGTGAACTGGGTTTTGAGCACTGTGGATCTTTACAAGGAGGCACCAGTATTGTAACTCCTATAATATATTCTTATTTACCTTTCAACTCTAAAATTTTGTCTTTATCTGCTTCCTGTTACTTTACAGCATGAATCAGCTACGAGAACTGTGGATGACAATGTGTGGACTGAGCTTCGGAACTTCAAGAAATGCCTCATTATGATGGTTGCAAAGCAAGAGAAGGAGGTGGTTTTTCTTGAAACGGTGATGGGATTAGCACAACAGGGGCGTCATTGCATGATTGAATGCATACCTTTACCCCAAGATATTGCCAAAGAGGCTCCCTTATACTTTAAGAAGGTTAGATCTCAAACAACATCTTTGTTTAGTACCATATATTGACACCACGGCTGACTCTACTATTGATGATTGATGCTCCACTTTGCTTCCCATTTTTACACTGATAGTGCAAATAGTCTATTCCATTGTAGTTTATTTATTCTGTGGTATTTGGTGCTAGCAGTGGGATGATACTGCTATCTGTGATCTAAAGCCCCTCTTTTTATTAATACTGGTAGATTCTGATTTTTATGTTTCTATGTGCTGTGATATAGTTGGTTGTTATGTTGAGTTGGATTATACTTGGATTATTATTTTATTGCTTTCTCTAAATGTCTCCGTTGCATTTAGTTTGCACCTTTGGTTTTTCACTGCTATTGCTGACACTGAATTCTATTTACTATTTAGAAACTGCAGTAATCTGCTCAATGCTCATAAACTATACTTATGCAGATTCATTTTGTGCATACTATATTGTTTGGTTCATCTTTATTTTGATATACTGTTATTTTCAAAACTTTCAACTCATTGTCGCTCCTCAAATTGATGTCATTACAGGCATTGATGAAGCTGAAGATGAGTGGAGCCAGCATAACGCAAAGAAGCTCATCGATACAAGTCAAAAGAGATTGCGGAATTCTATTCCGAAGCATTTCCCGTACTTCCATGTTGAGTTTGGACTAAACAAGGGTTTTGTCCATGTGATCGATGATGAGAAGCAGTCCAACAGCAACCTTGGCCTTAATATCATTAGAGGAATGCTACATCCACTACAAAAAAAACGTGATTTAGTAGCGGTTAAAAATAGGTATTCGTAGCGGTTCTAACCGCTACAAACTATATTAGTAGCGGTTAGAAAAACCGCTACTAAATCGTACGTTGCAAGCGGTTTTGTAGCGGTTATATAAAACCGCTACTCAATCAAAAATAACCGCTACAAAGTTTGTAGCGGTTAATAGTAACCGCTACAAAATCAAAAGATATTTGTAGCGGTTATATAACCGCTACAAATATGGAAAATTTTATTTAGAGTGAATTTTTTTTTTGTAGCGGTTAAAAAACCGCTACAAATATATAAAAATGAAAATTTGTTAAAAATGACTTTCTTTATTTGTAGCGGTTAAGAAACCGCTACCAAATTTGAATTTCATGAAATTAGTAGCGGTTCTTAGAACCGCTACTAATTTCATGAAATTCAAATTTACCGCCAAAAAATTTAAATTTACCTTTAAAAAGGCACGTTATTTAGTAGCGGTTTAATAACCGCTACAAATATTTAAAATTTTTTTTAAATATATACGTTAATTTTTTTCTTTTTTTTCAATATTATATTAAATATTTTAATTTGTTATTATTTTATTTGTTTCAATTAGTTTATTATTTAATAGTTTAACTTATTAATAAATTAAAAAGAAAAAATGTAATTGAATATGATCAGTATAAAATTATATTAATAATATTATTAACGATAGTTAGGTAATAAGGAATTATTATGTTTTATAATATCATGTAATTATATCTGAAAAATAGATGAAAATGAGATAGAGTTAAGATATATGTAGAAAAAAAGATGTTTAGAATAAATTTTATAGAAAGGAAAGAAGTATTCTAAAAGAAATTGAAAATCTTGTTACCATATTTGATCGTATTATTCAGCTCCTCAACTCATAAGAAAGAAGTTGTAAATGAGAGGAAATGAAAGAAGGGTAAGGTGAAAAGAAATTGGGGGTGTTTGAAATGAGTTGTGATAAGGGTATTTATAGGGATTTACGTATTATTTGTAGCGGTTAATGTAGCGGTTAATGTAGCGGTTACTAATTAGTAGCGGTTATTTATATTTTTGTAGCGGTTTAATTATTTGTAGCGGTTACTTGTTTTTTTGTAGCGGTTTAATAACCGCTACAAATATTATATTAATTTTTTTAAAAAAATTTTTTTTTACATTTTATTTTAACACAAATTTTTTGGATTTTTTGTAATGAAAAATTTTTTACACTTGAATTCTACAAATATTATTTTAATTTTTTTTTACATTTTATTTTAACACAAATTTTTTGCATTTTTTGTAAAGACGAATTTTTTACAATTGAATTTGATCACTCATCGTCGCCATCCCTACAGAAATTTTGTAAAAAAATTATTATTATTGATGTATTATTAAATTTAAAAAATTTAATTGAAATGACGTGGACTTGAAAAAACTCACCGCAGTAGAGGTAAATTGTCATCGCCTTCAGGGAAGTAGTTTTCAAAATCAACTGGCTGAAATGGCTCACTCTCGTAGGCGATGTTATCGCCTTCACCCATGTCGTAAAGGTCTCTTGGCTTTAAATGAACGACCATGTGCCAATCCCTATGCCGCTCGTCCTCGACATAATAAACCTGATGTGCCTCTGAAGCTAGAATATACGGCTCATCATCTTGAGAAATACCAGTATGAATCGGCCGTGAGAAATTGACTGATGTGATCCCTAGGTCGTCAGTTGTCAGTCCCCGAGAAGTAGTGGTATTTGCCCACAAACACTTGAACAGCGTCACGGTGAAACGGCCTTGATAATTAAGCTCGACCACATCAAGAAGCTTGCCATAGTAAGGGACGCCTCCGAACTGCATGTTGGCGTCACTGCTGCTCGCATAACTCCTTGTCCCAAATGTGCCATAAACACCCGAATTCTGTGTTTGCAATCCCTGATCCCGTGAAACCGTGCAAAACTTAAAACCATTGACATTGTACGCTGTAAACCGTTTTGCATGATCAAGAGGGCCGATTGCGAGAGCTCTGAAATCCGGTGAGTGTGGGTTGTGGTCATTTAGTATTCTGCGAGCAAACCAGCCCGGGAATTCTCTGTGGACCCTCCTATCAACTTCCGAGGATGTCTGTGTACGGATCATGAGCTGACGCTTGACATGACTTCTGAATTCCCTGCAATTAATAATGGAAAGGCGTTAGTGAAATGAAAGTGAGAAATGTTACGAAAGATATAGATCAAATAACATACATGTGAGTGTACAATTCTTACCGTATGAAAGGCTCAACTTGAGTGCAATTAATCAAGACATGTCTATGTGCTTGGAACTTCTCAGTTGCCGTTAGTTTGAAGTTCTCAGTTGCTCCAACTGGTTTACCAACACGAGGGATAAATTCTCCTGATGTCGGCGCAGGTTCAGGACAATCGTCAACACGAGGCGGGTGGTTGAAAGCCGTCTCAAGATCATCAAAGTACCTTGAGCAAAAATATAACACCTCATCCCCTATATAGCCTTCAGCTATACAACCTTCTGGCCACGCCTTATTCCTCACGTAAGATTTTAATTTCCCAAGGAACCTACGAAGTACATAAGAGAAAATTGATATAAAATGATGAAAAGGACGACGAGCAAACATTAAATACGGACAATAAATGAAAGCACATATTTAAAATGAGTACCTCTCAATCGGATACATCCAATGATATTGTACTGGTCCAGCGAGCTTTGTTTCATGAACGAGGTGGACTGTGAGGTGAACCATCACAGTAAAAAAGGACGGAGGAAAGATCATCTCCAAGTGACAAAGCGTAAGAATGATTTTCGACTGCAGCTGATCGAGCTCCTCAACGATCAAAACCTTAGAACACAACTTCCGAAAGAAAGAACAAAGTTCCACCAAAACGATGGAAACATCGGGAGGAAGTGTATTCTTTATAGCCAGAGGGAGTAACTGCTGCATAAGAACATGTGAGTCGTGACTCTTCAAGCCAGCAACCTTTCGAACCTGCAAGTCGACACATCGAGAAATGTTGCTTGAATACCCATCAGGAACTTTTAATTTCTTCAACGTCGCGAGGAACACATCCTTGTTCGGTTTTGTGAGGGTAAACTTTGCCGGTGTAAATCTATCATTCTCATCTGGCCAAGCGTCTTCACGAACTCCCATGTCGCGTAAATCTTTCCTAGCTTGAAGGTGATCTTTTGTCTTGCCGGGTTCGTTAAGCAGCGTATACAGCACATTGTCGCAAACATTCTTTTCAATGTGCATTACATCAAGACTGTGGCGAAGTAAATTAGATCTCCAATACGGAAGCGTGAAGAAGATACTTATCTTCTTCCACTGCTGAGGCGCCGAAGTCCTGCGCGTCTTTTGGCGAGTTTGTGCTGAACCGTCGCTTTTTCCAAACTCGACGTCAACATGCTCAAGCTGCTGTAAGATATCTGTACCGGACAAATCCTGTGGTGGTCCTCTTTTCTCTGGTTTCCCATTGAAGCGATTCCGTTGCAATCTGAACTTATGTGTTCCATCGAGAAACCTCCGATGCCCCATAAAGCACCACTTTCGGCTGTAGGGAAGGCGCAGTGCGTCAGAGTCGAAATTGCAAGCTGGGCACGCCGACCCAGTGTGCACGTTCCAACCAGATAATGTGCCAAGGCCAGGAAAGTCACTGATCGTCCACATCAAGGCTGCACGCATGTTGAACAAAGTCTTGCTATGAGCGTCGTACGTCTCCAAGCCGACATTCCACAGGTCAAGCAATTCCGCAATAAGCGGTTGGAGATACACATCGATGTCATTGCCCGGTGCCTTTTTGCCTGGAATGATCATAGACATAATGAAAGAGCTTTGTTTCATACACATCCAGGGGGTAAGTTGTAGGGAACTAAGACTACCGGCCAAATGCTGTAACTTGTGCTAAGATTCCCGAAAGGATTGAAACCGTTGGTCGCCAACGCAAGCCGAACATTTCTGGGGTCAGTCGCAAAATCTGAAAAGTCGTTGTCAAACGTTTTCCAAGCAGCTGCATCCCGCGGATGTCTTAATTTACCGTCTTCGTTTTTATCAACGGCATGCCACCTCATGTGCTCAGCAGTTTTAGACGACATAAATAATCTTTGTAGACGAGGTTTCAAAGGGAAGTACCTGAGAATCTTTACAGGTTTCTTCTTCTGCTTTTTCCCCTTCCGAATTGTCTTGTACCTCGATGTGTGACATCTCTTGCACGTCTCCCTGCTGGAATCGTCTCCCCAATACAGCATACAATCATTTGGGCACGCATCAATCTTTTGATAATTCAACCCCAACCTGTTGATGATCTTCTTGGCCTCGTAGAAGGTTGTGAGAATCTCGGCGTCGGGGAATGCATCTTGTAATAAGTCGAGCAACATCGACATTCCCTTATCCGTGATCCCACACAAGCACTTGATATGATACAATTTGATCAAGAAAGATAATTTAGAATATTTGCGACAACCTTGATATTAAGGACGATCTGCCTCATCCATCAAGCTGAAAAAATCCCGAGCTGCTTCATTCCCCATAAAAGCCGGCTCAGAGCCGTGCACTTCTTCGTTGAAGTTGTCGCCTTGAAATCCAAACGCATCACGCACAGCATCATTCACAGGATCATCTTCATCTACTTGAACGCCTACTTGAGAACTTCGAGGAAGAGCCTTGTCATATCTAACGCCGGCTTTCTCACCATGAACTGCCCAGAACGTATAGTCCTCAGGGAAAGGCTTCACAAGCAAATGTTCCTTCACAACATTTCGTGGATGCCACTTCTTGAACTTGCATTTCCGACACGGACAGACGATCTTGCCGTTACAGCTGGCGTGAGTGAATGCGAAATCTAAGAAACTGTTTAATCCGTACAAATATTCAGGAGAATTGCGCGGCAACCTTATCCATGATTTATCCATAGCTACAAGTGAGAGAGAAGAAAGTATAGAGAAGAAGATGAGTGAGAAGATAATTACAAATGCCTAGAACCTTATATTCTGAAAATCCAACGTTTATCATTTTGTAGCGGTTATTCAACCGCTACACCAACCGCTACAGAAATTCCAACGTTTATAATTTTGTAGCGGTTATATATATAAAACCGCTACTAATATTCAAGCCGTTAATTGGTGGGAAATTCAATATGTACTTGTTGAGTATTAGTAGCGGTTTTATATATATAACCGCTACTAATGTTCAACGAATTAGTAGCGGTTATATATATTAAACCGCTACTAATATTAAAGCCGTTGGACATTAAATATAAAAATAATTTTCTAATTTGTAGCGGTTATACATAAGGTAACCGCTACAAATGTGCACAAAGGCGGCAAATTTCAAAATTCAAATGATTTGAGTGTTTGTAGCGGTTATTAGTGTATAACCGCTACAAACATATATATATTTGTAGCGGTTTCTGAAGGGAAACCGCTACAAATATACAAGTAAATTTGTAGCGGTTATGAGTTCAAAACCGCTACAAATATACATTTATAAATTATTTATAAATGTATATATAATTTATTTTTTTAACATATATTAAAAAAAATAAATTATATATATATTTAATTTATAAAATTATTATATATTTGTAGCGGTTATGTACTAATAACCGCTACAAATATATACATTTGTAGCGGTTTTAACCAAAAACCGCTACAAATATATCCATTTGTAGCGGTTTTAACCTAAAACCGCTACAAATATATATATATAATTTTTTTTAAATTTAGATTTAAATCATTTATAAATTATTTCAATGCGATATAATAATATAAATATAATTATATAAAACACAATAAGAAAATTCTTAAATAAAATCTCATAAATATTTACAAATGTTTAAAAGAAAAGAAAATGTCCTAAACTAAGAAGCTGGGGGCTGATCCTCTGGTGCTCCCTCAGGTGGGGCTCCCTCAGATGCCGCTGGATCGGGCCGCTGCGTAGACTGAACCGCACCATCCTCATCAGCAGGAGGAGGAGCTGTAGGAGGAGGAGTCGTGCCCGGGACGACGTAGTGAGGGACAGGGGGGACCGCTGGATGCTGCTCGTCCGGGAACAGCCGACCCCATGCTCCCTCGAGCATAGTGTTCGCGATCTCACGCCACTGCGTCTACTGCGCGTATATAGCGTCTGCGTGGATCTGCAGCTGCTGCTGCTGCAGCACCTGCATCTGCTGCATCTGCTGCGCCATCTGCTGCTGCAAATCTGACCGCAGCTGGTCAATCGACTCGTCCCTCGGACGTCTGACCCCTCTAGAGCTGCCAGCCTCAGACGCGGCGCTCCTGCCGTAGATCATGCTGGGTCTGAAGCGGATGCAGCAGTCGCAGGCTGAGCTGCGACAGACCCAGCCTGAGGAGTCACAGGGGTCAGTGGACCCGACGGCTCCTCTGAAGGCGGGCGCTCCTGCCGTAGATCATGCTGGGTCTCGTCCTATCAAATCATTTTATCATATGTATGCCTTTTATACAATCAAATCAATATATGCTAAAGAGATTTCCAAGGCTTACAAATCAATATATTTTTTCTTTTTTAGATAATTAAATCAATATTTGTTCTTTTACAGAGATTTTAAAGGCTTACAAATTAATATCATGATATCACTTACACCGTCTTTGATACCAAGTTATAAAACTCGTGTCAATTTTCATCCTAATCAAAACATTTCATTATATTTATGCTTTTTATATAATCAAATCAATATAATCTCCTCTTGTTTAGCTCCTACACAATTAAAGAATGAATTTACCCTATTTATGCAAATTTACCCATAATATGTTTTTTTCATGGTAATATATTATTATTAGAACCCACAATTACTTGTCAAGATAATATAAGACAGGCAAAAGTGTTTCAACTTCATTAAGTTGGAAACTAGTCACCCCTTTCCTAGAAAAATTCTGGTATGGTTTCATTTCATATTTTTTTAAGAAATTAATTGGTAATTAGATTTTACTAAAATGTTTCATAAAACAAAAAATAGAAAAACACCAAAACCTTATCCACTAAGTAGCATCGGTTATACTCCACGACACCTTCAAACTTGTTTTAAAAAATGAAAAAGATCAAAACAAATTTTATATGTTTTTGTTTCTTCAAAATGGGGCCAAAAAGTATAGAACAATCCTACATTGGTTGACTTCTTGAGCACTCACCTATTTAACTTGAACTCATAACTCATTTTTCAGGCTCTATTTTTTTTTCAAATATGATTTTTTTATAGAACAATTATCAAAATAGATTTTTTTTGCTTTTTTTTCCTTAACAGAATGTTATAGGAAACAGTTTATAAAAATATGATAAGAACATAAAAAACTAAAAAGAAAATCAATGAATGTCCAAAATTTCTTATTTTCAAATTTTTTAATGATGAGAAAAAAGGTTGTAATAAAAGAAAAATGAGCGTTCTACAATTCTATTTCCAAATTGACGTGGGCACAAGTGAAGACACCCCTTAAACTCTACACCTGAACGCAAAACACTGGAAAACAAGTATTTCCCTCTTTATTGATAAAACTGAAAAATACATTACACAAAAGAGTCTATATCTTAAAGTCACAGGCCACTGCCTATATATAATGCCTTAACCTCTAACGAACCAAAAATAGAATAATGCTATATATAGCCTTACATCACATTCCAACAATTACATAATTAATTATCTACAAATGATAGCATTCTTTACAATATTTAATTAAAATATTTCTCACACTCCCCCTCAAATTGGACAATACAAATCAATAGTGTCCAATTTGTTGAGAAGTCTTCTTTGAGTGAATCCTTGAACAGCCTTTGTTAGTAGGTTTGCCTCTTGATCAACTAACTTCACATGTTTCAAGTCAATATGCTTTAACTGCCACTTTTCTCTAATAAAGTGACAATCTATTTCTATGTGCTTGGTTCTTTCATGGAAAACTGGATTGGCTGCTATATGTATTGCAGCTTTGTTATCACAATACACATTCACTAGGCTGTTGTGAATGACTTTCAAATCTTTCAGCAACCCCAATGTCCAGACAACTTCTGAAACTGCCATGCTGAGTGCCCTATATTCTGCCTTAGCTGATGATTTCGACACTGTGCTTTGCTTCTTTATCTTCCATATCACCAACGAGCCTCCAAGTTTTAGCAAATAACCAGTCACTGATCGCCTCGTTATGCCACATGAGGCCCAGTCAGCATCATAGTAACATTCTAGTTGTAAATTCCCTTGTGAGCTAATGAATATCCCTTTTCTTGGAGTTCCTTTTAGATATCTGACAACTCCTATTGCCGCTGCTATGTGTGATTTAGTTGGATTCTACATGAATTAGCTCAAAGTCTGCACAGAAAATGAGATGTTAGGCCTGGTCATAGTTAAATAAATTAACTTACCAATCAATTTTCTGTATCTTCTGGATTCCACAACAATTCTGTTTCTTTGTTCCTCTTGCTGTCAAATGGCAAAAGCTTCAAAGTTGAAGCCATAAGAACTGCACGTGGCTCACATCCACTTAATCCTGTATCAGAAAGTAAATCTAAGGTATATTTTCTTTGAGATAATTTATTCCCTTTTCAGACTTAGCCTCTTCAATTCCCAGAAAATACTTCATTATTCCAAGGTCTTTTATTTTAAAGTTACTATGCAAAAACTGTTTAGCATGTTCAATTCCCTTTTCAGAACTTCCTGTCACTAGCAAATCATCTACATAAACTAATATCAATACCAAACCATCTTCATATTCTTTAGTAAACAGGGAATAGTCATTTAAACTTTGTCTAAAACATCCTCGGAGTAAGGCTGATGACAATTTCTTGTTCTATTGCCTAAAGGCTTGTTTCAAGCCATATAGTGATTTCTTTAATTTGCACACTAAGTACTCCCCCTTTCTATCAAATCCCTGTGGGATTTTCATATAGACCTCTTCATGAAGATCTCCAAGCAGAAAGGCATTATGTACATCCATATGATATAAATTCCATTTATATAATGCAGCCAACTTTAATACAATTCGGATGGTGAGCATTTTAACAACCAGATAGAGTGTTATGGTAATCTATCCCTTCCCTTTGATTGTATCCTTTAGCTATTAACCTAGCTTTATATTTATTTATGCTACCATCAGAATTGTACTTAACTTTATAGACCCACTTGCATCCTATAGCTTTCTTTCCTTTAGGTAAAGAAACTAAATCCCATGTTTTATTGTTTTCAAGAGCTTGCATTTCTGCCCTCATTGCCTTAATACATTCATCATTTTTAATAGCCTCTTCATAATTATTGGGCTCAGTCACAGAATCAATAGCACAAAGAAAGCTGAAGTAATCTGATGAAACATCATCATCTGCAATATAATCTTGAATAGGATAGGCACATGTACCTTGCTGTTTTGGGAGTGTTTCAGGGGATAAAAGAGAGCATACATAGTCATTGGACCAGATTGGAGGCCTCCTTTCCCTTGTTGGTCGTGGGTGAGTAGATGTTTGTGGATCTTCTATACTTTCCTGCTCATACTCCTCATATTCGGCAGGTGAATTGCTGCTATATAATCTTTGAGGAACAAAATCAGTATTATCATTTTCAGACATATGAAATAATCTATTATTTACCTGCATTTGTTTAGGTTCAAACCAGAACATTTCTTTTAAGTGTTGGTTCATACCCTGTTGACTATCATTCGGCATGTCCATGAAAGGGAAACGATTTTCCACAAAGTTAACATAACGGCTAACAAATATTGTCTTACGGTGTAAATCAAGAAGCAAATAGCCTTTTGTATGATCAGGATATCCTAGAAATATGCATGGAATTGCTCTAGAATTAAGTTTATCAACAATTTTCAAATTTGTAGCATACACTAAGGAACCAAATACCTTAAGATGTGAGATATCAGCTTTGGTGCCATACACCCTTTCATAAGGAGTTTTAAAACCAAGGACTTTAGATGGAATTCTATTGACTAAATGAGCAGCCATATGCACACATTCCCCCCAATATATAATTGGAACCCTTGATTGTAATAGTAACCCTCTAGTAATATGCATAATGGTTCTATGTTTACGTTCTACTACTTCATTTTGCTCAGGAGTATAGGGGCATGAGGTCTCATGGATCATCCCCTTGTGTTGCAAATACACCTTCAGCTCATTATTCAAAGATTCAGATCCATTATCACTACGAATACGCTTAATTTGTGTGTGAAATTGAGTTAAAACATAAGCAACAAAATTCTTAATATGTTACAGCCTAATTTTTGTTACGCATGAGAGAAATCCATGTAACTCGCTAGAAATCATCCACTATAGTAGGAAAAGATTGAAAATATGGATATGTTGGAGTTCTATATGGACCCCACACATCGAGGTGAATCAATTCAAAACATTTTTGAGTTTTAATACAACTACGGGAAAAAGGAAACTTAGTTTGTTTCGACTGAACACATATGTCTCAAACTTTATTGATAGAATCTGAATCATCAATTACAAAATCCAAATATCACATGATAGAAAGTGGCACATGCCTTAGCCTCTTATGCCACAAAAACACATCATTAGAACTCAATTTCTGAATACTACTTTGGGTGACATTGGCATTAACAGCATGAGAATTCTTTGATGCTTTTAAGATGTATAAACCACCAACTAGCTTACCAGTTAGGCTCATCTTCCTACCCTGAAGGTCCTACATTAGGCAAAGATTAGGGAAAAAGGCAACCATACATTTATTTTCCAAGGTGAATTTTGATATGGAAATTAGATTGAATATTAAGTCTGGAGCATATAGAACATCATTTAACCAGAGTTCATCCACAATATTTACATTACCCATATGAGTTACTGCTACATGTCTACCATCAGCGATCTTTATGGATTTAATTGGACCATTATATGTCTTATAGCTATCTAATAGGCTTAGGTCTCCTACCATATGAATGGTTGCACCTGAGTCTAATATCCAATTATCAGATAATATAGAACAAGTTATAGGAATAGTAAAACCTATACCAGTAAGTGCATGGACAGTAGGTTCAGCATCCTTTTGTAGAAGTACGAGGAGCTTTTCGTATTGAGCTTGGGTGAATGTTGGTCCTATTATGTTGCCAGCATTCATGTGTGCTTCTAGCTCTCAAGATGTGGTCATACCTCCATTTATAGTTGTAGGTTCTTTGTTAACCCTACCCTTGGTGCCTCTAAAATTGGGTAGATATCTAACGAGCTGGTAGCAGTTTTCACGAAGATGCCCCTTTTTATTACAGTGGGCACATTCTATGCTATTATCTATTTGTCCTCTGCCCTTGCCTTGGCCACAACCACGAGCTACCATTGCAATGCCTTTTATGGGATGGGCTTAGTCTTGGTCAATTATGGACTTTTGCGTTTCATCTTGGATTAGCATACCATATGCCTCATTAACAGCAGGTAAAGGGGTCATCATTAAAGTCTGACTTTTGGCTTGGTGATAGGATTCATGGAGTCCTATTAAAAACTGTAATAGTTTTTGTTCTTGCATCATGTTAGTATAAGCCTTCGAAGTTGAGCATGTACAATCAGGAAGTGTGATTAAAGCTGACTCTCCTCCCATAGTTCCTTCAATTTAGAGAAATAAGTAGAGAAAGAAGCAGTCCCCTGCCTCATAGAAGCAATCTCTCTCTATGTAAAGCAAAGATTTGGTCTCTATTCTTCTTATCAAACCGTTCTTTTAGATCAGTCCAGATCTTCTGTGCACTCTGAAAAAATACAACTCCAGCAGCCAATTCCTTGGAGACCGAATTCACTAGCCATGAGAGGACCATAGCGTTACACCTCTCCCACTGATCACATAATGCAGTATCCTTAGATTCTTTTGTACAAGTCCCAGTCACAAAACCCAACTTGTTCTTTCCTAACAAAGCAATTTGCATGGCACGACTCCAAACAGTGTAGTTTTCAGTGCCAATTAGAACATGGCTGATGATGGAGGTGCCCTGAGTGTCTGATGTGTGAAGGTAAAGTGGGTGTGAAAAAGGTAGAGTCTCGACAGTAGGTTTCTCGGTGGCCATTAGAGCTTAGATGAGATCAGTTACCAAGAAGAGGAGAAGGATCAGGAGTACCAAAAACTTACAAGGTGTCTGGAAAAAGATAGTCACCTTGTGTGTGCTGACTCCTAACGGTAGTGAGATACTCGCCAGAGTAAGCAAGAACGATGGTGCAAAATCGTCGGTATAGCCAAGAACGGAATTGTGAATCGTTCTTGCCGAAGCGTCATTGTAACAGATTCTTGCTGATTAGAACTATGATGTTTCAAAACAAAAAAGGTAAGATCCAATACTTTGACATGAAAGATTTGTGAAGAAGGCATATCGGTGGTGGGAAACAGACTGCGAAAATGACAAGATGGATAGTAAATCAGTTACCCTGCCACTGAGCAAGCCAGAGAGATGTAAAATTGGTGAAACACGCCATGGAAGATGTAGATTGATAAGGGAATTAATACTTAATTAAACTATTTCTCACAACAAGCAGCAACTGACTGTTATAATAATACTGACTGTTATGGAAAAAATTGGTTGGATGACATTAATACGTTGTATAAGGCTACACATAGAGAAACATACAATACTGTTTACTTTTTTCTTTTTTTTGGGGGTGACAATGTTGTTCAATTTTATTTTATCGTATCCCCATCATGCTTCCATATTTCAGGATCATATCTTCAATTAATTTTCTACTCCAAATTCTCACAAATAATATTTTTTTACCTGAGCAAAAATGAAAGTTGAAACAATATTTAGTTAAAATTCATAACCCCCTACTAGCCCAGAGTTGGTCTAGCAGCGTAAAGTATCATGCCCTTACCTTGTTTTAACTTTTTTTTAGAGTATTCACAGAAAACGATATGTGGTTCGATAGACAACACATGAATAACCTGAATATATTGATAATAAGTGCATGATTACATAAATTCCCCATAGGGGTTCGAACATGATCATTACCATCAATATAGCCACACAGGCCTACTTGGGTATCTAAACCTGTCCCAGTGAAACAAAGACATCTTCTCATATTTGTTCCACCACTGCAATCCCCTCATATAGTTCTCTGCATTGTTCTCAACATATCTTCTGTCTTCTCTTGTCTAAATTGTTGGTAGGGGAGGATGAGATTCGAGAGAATCTCAGTAGGAAAACAATACCAATATACATGTACGATAAATGTTTAATGCATGACATGCTTGCATCACATAACTCATCTCACACAATGACAAATCTGTAAGCTTAATGCTTCGAACAATATACTTATGGCCATAGCATAAATTGAAACATAGCTTCAAATCATTCATACATGTTTCACATAATCAAGCAAAACAATAACATGCATCAACACACTAACACAAATATCAAATACATGCAGGAGAGGTAAGTTCCCTATCCTCTTTCCACGTGTGCTCTAGCATCGGCTACTCATGATCTGATGAACATCGAACCACGATCAGGGAGAATATCCAACCCTATAACCAAAATATGGACATAGGGTTAATCCCTTTTTCCAATTCCTTAACATACAAACACTTAATGTTGGTTATCATTTAACACCTTTAGGTGGCTACTCAAAGCCCAAACATATGCCTAAAGGGTTGGGAGAAACTATACCAATAATCACCTTTCAGAAGTGCCAAAATAATGATTTTTGGGGGTTGGCCGCGGCCCAAGAATCCACTGGCCGCAGCCAAAAATAGGTCAGAAACACTTGAGCCGCGGCCCAGAATCCGCTGGCCGCGGCCAATAAAATCCTGTTTCTTGGCTAAATTTCAAAAATCATAACTAATACCAGAAAAATCAAAATGAGATAATTCCAAAGCTAAATGAAAGGTATTTAAGTCCTATTTATAGAGTAGTTGCTAACCAGAATTTGCTGAGAAGAAGCCACTGGTTTTCTCCTACATCGAAAGAAGTGCTTAGGCACTTCCTATGAATGCTGTTAGGGTCAAAGTAGATGCTTCAGTCCTTGATGATGGTCCAAGTGGCTATGGTGGTGTCATTAAAGATAGTGAGGGCAATTGGATATGTGGTTATACATTCAAACTAATCAACATTCCACCTGTTGCTGCTAAGTTCACAAGAATAATCTATGGTTAGTTTTTACGGTGGGGTAATGTTATCTTGAAAATTTGTTTAGATTCAATATTGCTCTGGAAATGTTAAGATGAAGCAATGTTGCCATTTTTCATTAAGGGTGTGTTCGGATTAACTTTTGGAGAATAGCTTCTGGAAAAAAAGTGGAGAATAGTTTTTAAAGAATAGATTATGAAAAACCATGGTTTTGATAAAATGAGAGTGTTTGGATATTGTGATCAGAATAGTTTTTTTCATTGTCAGATTACTAAAAAGGACATTACATTTTTTGATAATTACATATAAAGAATAAGATTATATTTTATGTATTATTTAAGGGTTAAGATCCAAATTTAACAGCCAAGTTTTTCCTGAGGGGTGTCTAGTACAAATAAGTTTTGGAAGATGGAAAATAATAATGAAAAATTTAAAAAAAAAATTTAAAAAAACCGTTAAATATTACCTAACGACATTAAATTATAACAGAAGAAAACCCCTAATGACATTAAAAATGATGCATCTTAACCCATTATTTAATATTAAATTTCATAATTAATACCAAAAATAAAATAAATTTTTCTATATGTAATTTTAATTAACTTAATTATTTTTTTTAATATAATTAAATTAGATAAATATGCCTTTTATTAAAGATAGAAAGGAGCTTTAAAATTTTAAAATCTTCTTAAAAAACAAAGTGACGGATAAGATTGAGAAAAACGGTGAACTTTTTAAAAAAACAGAAGAGAGAGAGTGTTTGTGGCATGGTACCCTCAATGAAAAAGGGCTAATAAGAAAGAGGCAGTGGGGCCCACACAACAAGAAAAGCAAAAAAAATTAGCTTTTGTTGGAAACCAAATTTTGCCACAAAACTTTGGTTTTGTTGAAAAAATGGGATCATGCAAAATTTGGGGTGCTCGGCTGTTATTTGACAAAATCAAGGTTTTGTTGAAAAAAAGCTTTGTTTCCTAGTTCCTGAACACACATTAAAAAGTTCCTGAACACACATTAAAAAGTTAACGGTCAATATTAATTTTTTAACGGTATGAGATAATATTATTACGTTTTAAAGCTTTTTGGGGTGATATCAAACTTAAAAAAACTTTTAGAACAACATTACTTTTCAATGAAAACTTTCAAAATAAATTTGTATATTAACCCTTACTGCAATTAACATGTCAACTAAGGGCTTCAATGTCCATTACCCCTTTAGAGATGCTGTAGATGAAGCTAGCTAGGTTAATTGTTTGTAGGGAATGGCAGGTTGAAAAAAGCCATGCTTTTTTTTTTTTTTTGGGTCAAAAAATAAGCCAAGCTTATTGAGATAATCACTGTGTTTGGCCGTGCAATTTGTAGGAAAATTCGTAGGATTGGTGTGTTTTCGTGCGTTTGTCTATCGTGGTGGAAAAATAGAGTGTTTGGTTTAATGATGATAAATTTGGGCTTTTAAAGAACATCATGGTGAAATCGCAAGAAATATTGAAGTTGCATTTTAGAGCTTTTTTCTATTGATATTGATTTGTGCGATATGAAGTAAAATATTTTTTTAGTTGTACCTAGTGTACTATCAGGTTGATGGTAATTTTATCTTTAATATACTTTTTTAGTTCCAAAAATTACTTTAAAATATTTTTTAATGCTTTTAACCTTTAAAATATTTTTTCAGTTGTACCTAGTGTGCTATTAGAATGATTACAATTTTACCCTTAATGTACTTTTTCAACTCCAAAAATTACTTTAAAATATATTTTAATGTTTTAACCTCTTAAAATATTTGTTCAATTGTACCCAGTGTGCTAACAAACTGATTGCAATTTTATTCTTCATATACTTTTTTTGCTCCAAAAATTACTTTAAAATATTTTTTAGTGTTTTTAACCCCTTAAAATATTTTTTCAGTTGTACCCAATGTGCTAGCAAACTGATTGCAATTTTACCCTTCATATAGTTTTTCATCTCCAAAAATTACTTTAAAATATTTTTTAGTGCTTTTAACCTCTTAAAATATTTTTTCAATTGTACATAATATTTTAAAGTAATTTTTAAATATTTTTCCACTCATCATTTCTTACCATTATCACGAAAGTCATTTATATTTAAACTAATCCAAACACTCACTTATTTTTACAAAAATCATTTATACAATCGTTAATCTAAACATAAATTATATTACAAAATCTGACTTTTATCAAAAATATGATTACAAAAAATCAAATAAAAAAAATCATTTTTTCTATCACTATTCCAAATACCCACAATATACCCATGTTCTCTAACCCGGACCGGCCCGGCCGAACCGGCCCGGAAACCGGTGACCCGGGCACTAAACCGGTCCGGTTCGGTGACCCGGTCCGGGTCAACTTTTTTATTTTTTTTAAATTTTTATTTTTTTAAAAAAATTTTTTCCTTTAGAATTTCATACTATAAGCCTAAAATATTCTATTTCTCACCGGTTTGGTCCCGGTTTAGCTCCGGTTTGACTCCGGTCTGACCCACTGACCCTTGACCCAGTACCCCGACCGATTCACTGACCGGTCCGGATTTAATTACCTTGCAATATACACATCGCTCATCAGCTTGCGAATTAGTCTCATAGATTACAAGGAATTATTGCAACTTTGATAATTGCCCATCTTTTGTCAGACATGGTTGATGATGGGAGAGTACAGACTATTTGGGTTTCTCGATGCATTGGCGGTTAATTTTTTTTTTAATAGTATTCAGTTTTACAAAAGAAAAAAAAAAGTTCATAATGCTGTGCGTTTCGTTTCGTCTGTGGTTGGAAGCTAAGCTGCTAGGCCTAATCCACTGCCACTCTCCAGCTTCAGTCGTGGCTCTGTTCGGTCGGGTCTCTCCCAATCTTCTTCATTCTTCAAGCTCTCTCAATCTTCGTGGTCAACTGGCTTATTAGAATGACATAGTTGCAGCACATTGCAGCGTTTCAACAATTGGAGGGCCCATATTGAGCCAGAAGACGAATCGTTCAGTCTCTTCCAAGTTCACAACTATGATAGCTAAAGCCAATCTCATCTCCTGCAACTTCTCTACTTCACCGTCTATTTCTCATAACAAACCAAAATCGAAAATTCCACTTCAAATCCACAATCCTCAACTCAGAGTTCTTCCATTTACATCAACAGCAGCAGCATCGCTCATTGTATTCAAATATCTTAGATGTTAAAACCTCGCTATCTTCGTTTCCAGGCAAGGGTCGTATTTTAATCTGTCACAGTTGCTTGAAACGTCAGGATTTAGAGGATCCTGAATTGAAGAAAGAAAGTGAGCTTGGCGGGAACGGAAATGGCGGGGAAGAAAGGGATTGGACTACGTCCATTTTGCTTTTCATCTTGTGGGGTGGTCTCATATACTACGTTTCCTTTCTCGCTCCAAACCAGACCCCGGTAAATTCAATTGTAATTATGTTTGTTACTTACAATTACCGAAGTGTTTGTGTACAATCGTATAATTCGAATACCAATTCTTTGTTAGTCATTCTACATTTGTGGGGAGCATTGATTAAGTGGGTATTCTAATCTTCGTTTACTTTTAAACTCATTTATAATATTATTCGATGAGATATGGAGTTTAAATTCGAATTTCTCATCTTTATGAACTGTTGAATTTTTATATCTCTGACTTATATTTATCATTTTCCCCCCAGACACTGGATATGTACTTCTTGAAAAAGCTCCTGAATTTGATTGGAGATGATGGTTTTAGAATGAATGAAGTGATTGTATCATTGTGGTACCTAATGGGCTTGTGGCCCTTGGTGTATAGCATGATGCTGCTTCCTACGGGAAGAAGGTAAACTCCATTTCTTTCTATCACTGATGATGTTTCGGTATCATACATCCATTTTCTTGTGCTCTGGTGAAATTTATTAGATAAATGGATGGTATGTATGATTTGTTTGATTCAATTTGTTGAATCCCTTTTCAAATGATGAATTCTTCTTTTCACGTTTCTGTCTTAGTTCATTGGCAAAAGTAGTACGCTGGCAGCCACTAATGGGTTTCAACTTTCAACTCCATATTCTTATCTCTCCTTCTTGTTTAACAAAATTTATAATGAGTTCTGCATGCCTACCATATGCAGCAGTGCCACTGCAACAACAGATATTATAATGTAGTCATTTCATCTGAAGAGTGATAAATCTTTTATTTCATATTTTTCCTACTGTTCAACAATCCTGGAGCTGATTTATGCTCTTTGATCTGTTGTTTTTTGCAGCTCAAAAAGCAAAATTCCTGTTTGGCCCTTTCTAGTACTTTCATGTTTTGGTGGTGCATATGCTCTTCTTCCCTATTTTGTACTTTGGAAACCACCACCACCTCCTGTTGAAGAAAGTGAGCTTAGAACCTTGCCGTTGAATGTTCTGGAATCAAAAGTAACTGCTGGGGTGAGTGCAAACTTTCACTTGAGCTTGCAATCTAACTTATCCAGTGTGACAAGTGGGCTTTGTTATAATCTGATTATGTGTGCCAATGGCTATTTATTTCAGTTCAGATTCCAGCCTAAGACAAAACCACTGCCCCCGTTGTTGTTGCATGCTTAATTTGGGTGAAGACATGAAATAGTTATGTTCAAAGAGCCCTTGTATCATATATGTACGTGCACACGGGTATATATATACATATAATGCTAGCCTCCTGTGTGTTTTGACCTAAAGCACCATTTCTCTTTCATTTAAAGACACAACAAATGCAAGATCATTCAATTCTTGGTTAGTGTTTAGAAGACATGACCTAAATACCGCAACCTTGATTATGATTGTGAGCCATATTCGACATTTTATTTCTAGATTGTTAACCCCTACATGACTTATAGTTGAAGGATTCATTTTAAAGTCTTAATTTTATTTTTGTTGTTGAGTATGTGGTTAATTTTGTTGTTGAGTATGTGGCTTAACTCAATTACACTTCAGATATCACTTGCTGCAGGGCTAGCCATCATCATATATGCAGGTTTAGCTGGTGGGGCAGTCTGGAAAGAATTTTATCAGTACTTCAGGGGAAGCAAATTTGTAAGTTCATTTCCTTTTTCTGTCAACAGAAATTAGCTTCCCTACAACTAATTATGAAATGGATAACTTTGGGTTATTTCCGTAAATTACCATTAAACTCTATGGGTCAGTCATATTAATCAGAGAGGACCTGCTTCCATATGGGCTTCCCAATTTTGCAATGCTTGTATCTCTGATTAATTCTAAAATCATGCAGTTTGATCAATGGTTACTATTCTCCTGGAGTTACGGTGAAACTAAACACAGTTCATAATCAGTATATTTTCTTTTGAAAATGTTCGCTTCATTTACATTTATACATCCCTTTTATTTTTGTAACTACACAATATCTGTTGGGAGCGAAACCAGTAACACTGGGATTTCTTGTTGCAGATCCATATTATGTCCATTGATTTTATTCTGCTTTCTTCATTTGCGCCATTTTGGGTTTACAATGACATGGCTGCTCGGAAATGGTATGTTACTCTGCAAGTGTTTACTGTTTCACACCAAGATGTAACTAAATAGACATTTGATCAAGCATAAGCATTAATGCTAGCTTCTATTTGCAGGGTTGACAAAGGTTCTTGGCTTCTTCCTCTGTCGCTGGTACCATTTCTGGGTCCGGCTTTATACCTCCTCCTTAGGCCGTCGCTGCTGGAAATGGCCAGTCCTACAGCCGAGGCAGAGTAAAACTGTAAAGCCAACTTGTTAGCAGTTTGTGTGATTACTGCCAATGGAAGGGATTATAATCATTTTTGATGCTGCAAGAATTGAAGATGATTGTGATTCTGTGAGCCTGATTTAGAAAAGCCAGTATCTTTCTACACAGAACACGGCAGAACTCTAGCAGCTTACACCACCCGATGAGATTTAATGCTAATCTCTGATCAAATAGAAGCTATGGGCTTGCCTGGTTTTATTCAGTTTCTTTGAGAATCTAACGGATCAAGTAAAAACTTATCTCTTATGATCTTTTTATTACTAGAGAATAAAACCAGAAGCAATACAAATGTAGATATAGTGCGAGTTTTGCTTCTCTGAGTAGAGCCTTTTTCCCAAACCAAATTTACTCGATAACCCTACAAGATGAAATATATATTGTCTTCTGTTCTTAACATACACACACACGCACATATATGCATGAGGTTTATAACTTCGGGAAAAGTACATTACACATTCGCAGGAAAGACTTCTAAAAAAAAATGTTGGATGATAAGGAAAATAAGTAGCAATACTTGCTTCTTCTTCATATGTATCTGCTAACTTTCTTTCCTTGTTTCTTTTGATATTGTCTTTATGATATACTTTAATGTTTGCTACTTTGCTTTTAATATCATTTATCCTTTTTATAAAAAAAAAAAAGGCCAAAAGGGTATGACTTTGATAAACTAAAATAGTAAACATTTAATTTTACGTGACTTTTTTCTTATCATATATAAGACATTTTATTTGGACCAAAAGAAAAAGACATTTTACAATCTAACTGTCAAAAATCTATCTTAGTCTTAATAAAAAAAAATTGTATATTTGATGATTAGTTAAAAATACCTCTCTGGCAAAAAAAAAAAAAAGATAAGTTAAAAATACCTCATAACATAATAATTTAAAATCATAATTTAATCAACAGGAATATATAAGTAAATGATTGCAATAAAAGATTATTAAAACGAAGGTGATAACAAATATAAAAATTGAGGTAAAAATATCAGTTTCAGGGATTATGATAGATTTTTTTTTTTTTTGAAATATCGTAAATGCGAGTGTGATTTTTTTCCTTCAAAAAATCTTTCTTTCACTAAATATATAAAGAACTCTCTTTCTTTGATCGTGCTTAATTATGTGATTCTTTATCCTTCGAAAAATCTTTCTTTCATCAAATATATGCTTAGCAGGTAAAGAAAAAAAACCAAATATATGCTTATGATGGAGTATATTGTTTTTAAAGAATCTTCTTTCTTGGACTGTTTTTTATTATGAAAAAGAAAAATGCTTTTAAATTTAAAAATAAACTCAATTTTAAAACAAATTATTTATTTGAAATCCCTCTCTGTCTCTCTACCCCTAAATCGATATTCTTTCCTCAGGTATCATCGACATCCCACCGCCCCAAATAACCACCCCAAATAATAAAATCCCGGCGACTCTCCCCTCGAAATCCTCTAACTTGAGAACCAGAGCAAGGTTCACGAATCGCATTTCGGCCGCGTGAAAGTGGTATCAGAGCCTGTTATAATAAACCTGAGCCAGGATTCTCACTACGTGAGGATAGTGAACGAAGCGAAGACTCTTGCCTGAGCCAGGTCCGGTAAGGTTTCCGGTTACACTTCTCGAGAGGGAGTGTGTAAAATAGTCTCTGAGGTACCATCTGCTGTTCACCGGTGTATGGGCACCGCATCCAGTAAAGTGGTATCAGAGCCAATAATCCTAAATAAGGAAAAAGAGCCAATTATAGATACTTGTGAGGACAAGTATGCTAGTATTCATCATTATACCGAGTATAATGAAGAAGAACATAGAAGAAGAAGATTGCAAAATCTTTACCAAAAATCATCCGATTATCCCTATCTTTAATGATTAGTTTAAAAAATAGGAAAATCGAAATAGAAAAAGAACTATCCAAGAATAGGAAGTTAGAAATAATTAACCAAGGTTTACCAGTAAACTTAGAGCCTATTCAGAATCATTTAAAGATTTTGAAAAAAGAATTAGAATTAATTAGTGAACAAATTAAGATAGAATCTGAACTTACTAGAGAACAGCTAGTAAGAGAAGCTTCTAGCAGCAAAACAGAAAAGCCGAGATTAAAAACTACAGAAATTTACCCTTTTTCTTTAGCAATTCCCTCTGCTATAGATTTAGAAATAGAAGAATTAAGAAATATTCTTTTAGAAAAAGAGAAAAGAAAAACAGAGAGAAGAAAAATACGAGAGTTAAAGCTAAAAGAAAAAGAAGCAGAAGATAAGAAAAGAAAGATTTTAGAAGAATTAAAAACTAAAATTGAAGAAGAAGATAGTGATGAATCTGAATCATCATCATCTTTTAGTTTTAAAGAAGAGAAAGCAATAATCGAAACCAAAAGTTTTGAAATAAGCCTAGAAGAATATCTAGAAAATGAATCTTCTTACGAGTTAAAAGAAGAAAAGATAAGTCAAGAATTAGATCTTGAATTAACTCATAATTTAGTTGAGATTCAAGCTAATGAGGTAAAAATGGAAGAAGGACAAACTTCACACTCTGCGAGACAAGAAACTAGAAGAGTCTATGGAAATAGAAATGAAGAAAGAACTAGAGGAGATTTGCCAAGAAGGGATTATCGATTTTATCGATATGAGCCTAGTGATAACCCAATGGAATTTGTTAGACCCAATGGAGTTATTTTAAATTTAGACTGTGAAATAGATCCCGAAGCAAAGATCCAATCGTGGATAAAAGAAAATTCAGTAGTAGTAATATCCAAATCACTAAATGTGTCTCAAGCATTGGACTACCTAATGATGACTACCCGAGGACAAACTGATAAGTTTTTCCAATCAGTAAGTCCAGAAGTAAAAAATGACCTAAGAGAATCAGCTAATATTCAAGAATTAGCCACGAAACTAGAGAATCTTATACTCTGGGAATGGGTAGGAGATCCAAAGCAAGAATCAGTAGCCGAATGGACTCAAAGAAAAACTTTAGAGTCAATAAGAAGATTAAATCAATTAGCAATGTGTTCTCCATGTTATCTGGAACAATACATTTGTAATTTCCAAGATATCTTCTATGAAGGAAGATTTGGAGATCCAGGAGTTCAAGAATATGATATATATTCGAGACTATTCTTTCAAAAAATATCTGAACCATGGGGGTCTCAGATAGAAAAAGATTATTATACCTACTATAACAGTAAGTATAATACTCAATATAACGATACCTTAGGACAGAAAATAAGGTTTAGTCGAGAATGGTTTAAAGAAATATGCCTAAAGCAATTAATGAATAAAAAGATACAAAAATGGAAACAAACAAAAGGATTGTGTTGTGACCAATTACTCGAGAAAAGATGGGGTTGTAAACCACAATTCTCAAAGAAAAAGAAATGGAAACCCAAGAAGGTATCTAAAAAATACAAGAAAAAGAAATATCCAAAATATGGATATTGGAGGAAAAAGACAAGTAATTATAAACCGAAAAAACAATGTACTTGTTACATATGTCAAGAAAAGGGACATTATGCAAATGAATGCCCTAATAAAGATAAAAAGAAAAAAGAAACTAAAGTTTTTGAAACTTTAGAAGAACAGGGATTTTTTCCTTGTGAAGAAAGTGAATACTCAGTTTCAGAAAATGATTGTTCATTTTATGAAATTTCAAGTGAAAGCGAATCCGATTTTGAATCAGATTCTAATGACAAGTGAAACTCATATTTTTGATATGCAGTTAGCAGCCAAAATAGAACAAGAAGATTTTGATCTTGAACCATCAAATATCTTTAAAAAAGATGTTTTGAAAAACATTTTTAGAAAAAATAAGTCACAATATTTTGTGATAAAAAAGATTCAAGAACCAATAAGAGTAGATCAAGCTATTTCAGGAACAGCTGAAATACCCTTATTAACAAATGAAATAGCCGAAGAAGAATTGGAAAAAATAGGAAATCCAAGAATTCAAAATATATACATAGCCGCGGTACAAATCCTTGTAAAAGCCTGTTTTAGGTCAGGAATTAGTACGCCAATCCAAGTATATTTAATGGATGATAGAATTACATCTAATCTAAAGCATGCTACTCTTGGTGTGGTTTTAGGAGATTTAATCTATCAGAAATTAAAGTTTGTAATACAACCAAACTTTAGTTTAACAAGACGAGAACCTAATAAACATAGAGCATTGAAGCTATGTTATAAATTATCAGGAATAGACATGATGCCAGGAAGTGATGTCATGACTATTGAAACCAAGATTCTGTATGCATTTACAGAAGATCATAAGATAAAAAGAAAAACTGAAGAACGAGTGATCATTCCCTCTATATTCAGTACTTTTGTCAGTAATCAACCTATCCCAACAGATGATAGGATGATCCCTGAAGAGATAATATTAGAAGCCTCAAGACAGAGACCTCTAATAAAATCATCAAATATAATACCAAGATTATCATTTGATAATAATAGAATTATTATTAGACAATCAGGAAATAAACCTGAAAGCAGTTTAATAAGAATACAAGAAGAATTAAATGATATTCCAGCAACTCAAAATTCAAGAGAAGAAGGAAATCCATATTTAATTCCTTTAGTAATAAAGAATGAGAGAATTGCACAAAACTGTGTGATAAATACAGCAGTGAATTTCTCACATATCAAAGAATCTTTGGTATATCAAGCAGTACCAGAGAGGTTAGAAAATTCTAGAAGATATAATCCTCTAGAAGTTGTCGAGAAAGAAGTAGAGTTAGCACTAACTCTATTCACAAATGAAAATAAGGAAATTGTGATAATTCAAAAATTTGAATTAATGACAAATCCTCAATCACCGATATTATTGGGAGAAGATTTTATTTCCAATAACCAAGTGATAATTCATCCAAGTCATTTAGAAATAAGTGGATACAAAATTCCAAAAACAAGATAGGGAAACACCCTATATTCGAATCCACTACAGAGCTAAAAGATATGACTGTCTTTTAGACACAGGTTGTACCATTAATTTTGTAAAACACAAATTAATCCAAGAAAAATTGATTAATATTACACCCGTAAGAGCACTTGATATTCATAATCAAGAAACAAGGTATGATAAAGGATATAAACACCTTTATTTACAAATTGGAAATATTGAATTTAGAATTAATACATTCTATCAATATTCTGAAATAGGAAGTGATTTCATTTTAGGAATTAGAGCTATAAGACAAGCTTTTAAGCTTTTTAGTCTTACAGAAAAAAAATGCTTATTTTATAACTCATTGTAATACGAGTTTTAAAACTGCATTAATGCCTTATCCAAGTATACATCATTATACTCAGAGTTTAACAGCTCAGTGTGGTGATTTAGTAACAGAAAAATTTGAAGTTTCAAAAGAAACTGAGAAATTATTAGAACAATGTTTTAATGAAAATCCAAGAGCATTTGCAAATAGAAAAAATTATGTTGCAAAGATTGAATTAAAAACTGACAGCCCAGTTTATGAAAAACCAAGAAGGTATTCAAAGCTAGATTTAGAAGATTTTCCTAAGATAATGGAAAAATTGTTAAATCTAAATTTAATTCGAGCCTCTAAAAGTCCATGGAATTGCCCAGGATTTTTAGTCAGGAATTATTCAGAACAAAAAAGAGGAGAACCAAGATTTGTAATAGATTACAAGCCCTTAAATAAGGTTGTAAAGTCTAATACATATCCACTCCCGAGAAAGGATGTTCTTTTTGATAAAATTAAAGACTCAGAAATATTTTCAAAATTTGATTGTAAGTCTGGATTTTATCAAATAGAATTAGAAGAAAATTCGAGAGAGTGTACTGCGTTCAGTATACCAAATGGACATTACGAATGGAATGTTTTACCAATGGGATTAAAAACTAGTCCAGCGATATTTCAAGAAAGAATGGATCAGATTTTTAATCCATATAGATCATTCATTTTGGTCTATATTGATGATGTTCTAATCTTTTCTAAAAGTAAGGAGGAGCATAGAAAACATTTATTTGTTTTTGCTAGTCTTGCTTTTAAAAATGGATTAGTACTATCAAAGAAAAAAGCAGAAATAGGAAAAACTCAGATAGAATATTTGGGTTTGAATATAAAGCCAAGAGGAGTTGTAGAACTACAGCCAAACATTATTCGGACTATATTAACTTTTCCGGATGAAATAAAAGATAAGAAACAGTTAATGTCTTTCTTAGGACATCTTAATTATGCCATGAACTTTATTCCTTATGGAGCTTTAGTTCGAGGAAAATTACAAAAGATGCTTAGAAAGAATAAACCCTTTGTTTGGGGTAAAGAAGAAATTGAAGAAGTTAAGAAGATAAAAGCATATGTAAAAAATGAAGTCAAACCTTTACCTTTACCAAAAGATGAAGATGATTTATTTTTGCAAACAGATGCTTCTAACCATTATTGGGGAGCAGTACTGCGAAAGCGGGAAGAACCCATAAATCCAATTTTGTCTTATGCTTCAGGTACATTCAAGGGAGCAGAGATAAATTATGATATAAATGAAAAGGAACTTCTTGCTGTTAAATATGGTATTAAGAAGTTTGAAATCTGGATAGTCAGCAAAGAGTTTGTTGTTGAAACAGATAACACTCAAGTAAAGGCATTTATAAATAATAAATGTCCTGACTCAATTGCGACTCAGAGAAGAGCAAAATTATCTGCATGGTTTAGTATGTATTCTTTTAAAGTTATAACTATTAAAGGAGTTCATAATGTTTTTGCAGATTTTCTTAGCCGATATGGAAGTCAATTCCATGATTAGTCTTATGGATCATATTCAAAAGATCCAAGATGAAGAAGCCAAGATGGAATCTCTTCTAGATATCCAAAGTAAAAAGTATGAAGAGCTAATAAAGCTTCATAGCCAAGTTATACTTCAAAGAAGTATATTACTTCGACTCAGAACTGATATGAACCAGTTTATTAGGAATTCAATTCCCTTGAGCGAAGAACCCAAGAAAGTCTTAGCCAGTTCTTCTGATATAAGCGAGAAAAGTCTTTCAGGTAGAATACTGGAAGCGAAAAAGTCAGAGACAATAGTTTCTGCAAAAATAGACGAAACGGTTGAAGAATCTAAACAAAAAAGAGATTCTGATGATTCCAAGAAAGAGGATAAAGAGGAACTCTCATTAGTGAGATCCAATGAATTATCCAAAGAACAAAGGCAACCAGCCTTAAAACTCAATAGTTCAGGTTCTGAGACTGAGACAATAGTTGAGGCTAAAGTCTGTGAAGTTAAAGAAATCGTTAGCCCTGAACTAGAAAGATTAACTCAAGAGTTATTGGGACAGAACTTTGTTCGAATCCCAAAAAGAAAAACTGTTCAAGTAGGGTTTACCTTCTTAGAAAAAGCTAAACAGTTACCCCCTCACCCGAAACAGTTTCCAGAATTACCCGAGAATCATAAATCAAAAAACGACTTTTTGATTGAATATAACCGAGTTAATACGATTATGAACTCAAGAAATAATCAAGAGTCTAGTAAGACCTTTGCTATAGATTATGGAAGTTATTATCCAAAAATCTTAACCCTGAGCGAAGCACCAAAAGAGATAATTAAACTTGCGTTTAATTATGGTTATCTTTCTTTAGCCTATGTAGAAAATCATCAACAGATTGATGGTATTTTACCAAAGCCTATTGTTCTAGCTATCAAAGAGTTAGATAAAATAGGACCAGCCAAAATCATGTTCTTAAAATTTGTTATTGTCCCACCAGAGTTTTCCTTTACAGGTCCTTATATCTGTCAAGTTGGAACGGTTGGGGTAAATCAAAAGATAGACTTGAAAATAAAGAAAAGTATCCCAGATATTAAATGGGTGTTTGATGAGTATTATTCTCAATTAAGACGAGCAGCTGGATATGTCCCTTATCTTCTTGAAATTGAAGAAATGGTAGAAGATGGTGGAGTATGGACCTATCATGTCACCGAATCTGCAATTGTTTATTGCAAAAAGAAGAATCCAATGAAGCCAGGTGTCGTCAGCCAGCTGAATGCCTTCAAAAGAAAGATAAGACTGAATCAAATCAGTGCCAGCAGTAAAGTAAAAGAAAGCTTTTGCACGATAATGCAAAGAAAAGAAGAAAAGCAACACAGCTGTCTACTTTGTCAACCATCGTCGGCAGAAGAGACAAAGGAAAAGAAAAAGCAAGAGACAAGCGTGTCTTCTACAGAAAGAGCTTTATAAAAGTTGTCGGCCATCAGACTAAAAGTATACCACCCGTGAATTACTTTTTGTAACTAGGGTTGTATAAAGGAAACTATGGTTAAGTTATAAAACCATGGTTACCTGAGTAGTCGAGTCTATATAAACCGAAGGAGGTTTTTTCACATAGCACACAATTAGCACTTCACTTGCTAATGTACTTTGTTTTTCCTCCAACCATGTACATTCTCTTTGAGTAAATAAAAGCCAAGGAATTCTTATTCCTTGTTCTTGAATTATGCTTCCTATCTAATATTTCGAGAGGAGAGAGGATGAGTTGAGGTAATCACCCGGATAACCGGACGATTATAATTTCGATAAGTTGTAGTTCTGTTTCCCGAAGGTCTGCTAGTGCCGTTGTAAGTCCGGAAAGGCAAAGAAAAGGCGCTGAGGCGGAGAAGTGAGGAAGAGAAGACGACTTGCGGAAGACGAGTTGGACCCGGTAAATCCTAATCTCTCATCCTGTTATAATCCTGATTATTAGTTATTCGAAGTATGATAGAACAAAATTAGAATTCCTTGATTTTTATAAATGAAGAATCTTATTCTAGAGTTAATGTATATAGCCAAGGAATATCATAAGAACATCTATATTTTTATGGATGAAATGAGTTTAATTAGAAAGTATCCGATAATTCAAACAGCTATATTTGAAAATAGATTGCATTCTGCTATAGCCGAATTCATTGAACAATTTGGTTGTTCATTTGATTATTCAGACGAATATTTAGTAAGAAATTTCTGGCTTTTTAGCCTAAGAGATTTTGTTCAAGTAAAACATTACATCTATAAGTCGATTAGTCAGTGCATAGTTGACCATTTAATAGCCCAAGAAGCCTCTACGTTGAGAAAAATCAGTGTAGGAAGACAATTAAATCCCTTATTTCCAGAATCCAAAACTGATTATGGAAAAATTGAGATAGCCAATAAAAGAAAGTGTGGATGTATGTCCATAACTTGCGGTATGCAAGATTTAAGTCTAGATGATCTAGCAAGCCTACCTTTAGAAGTTGATAAATTTCAAAAAGGAAAAGAATTAGCGAATCCGCTAAAAGATCCCCCGAATTTCGGTTCTCACCCTTATTCTTCCGCCGACCTTGTTCTGTGCTCCACCTTAGAATTTGAAATTTGTTGTTCTGGTAAGTTTATGTTCATTGTTTTCATATATTCATATATAGCAGTTGCTCTTTAAGTGAATTTCGCTTTTATTGTGTATGCTTTAGCTTTGTTCAGTGTAAAGTTGAAATTTTATGCTCTGTTTGCATTCTACCTAAATTTATGCATCTCAAGTCTACGAGTTTAGATTCTATAAATGCATATTCCTGTCCATGCTTCATAGTGTAGTCTCATATGGAATGTTATGCTGTCACTCCATTGCACGCAAATTTTCTTTGGTAAAATAATACAAGAAATTTTTATTGTACAGGCTTTGGTGTACTCTATCTAATTAGAGAATGTTTTCTGGGTTAAAATTCATTCCTCGTGATCAGATCAATAAGGTAAACATATTTCTGCCATAATCTGATTTTTAATAAATTTGTGTATGATGATGAGAAGCTAGTCTGAACTGAAAGCCTACGTATATCTGTACTATGACAGGATGAGAACTTGGATTCTTCCTTCAAAGAGAGGAACAAATCTGATGCTAGAAAGAAAAAGAGTAGTAGTAAAAGGAAGAGCTCTAAATATGGCTCTTCCGATGATGAGAGTCTTGAAAAGATCAAAAGGGGTTCTCGGAAGAAGAAGTGGTATTCGTCAGAAGAAGATTCTTCATCAGACACAACAGAAAGTGAAAGTTCACGGGACAGAAAGAAGCGTAAGAAGAGGACACAAAAGAGAACTGATAATAATTGGTCGGATGACTTTGGACCAAATTCAGCAAGTGAGAAGGAGATTGCAAGAAAAGAAATGGGATTAGAGTGGATGCTTCGGTCTGAAAATAAGAGGCCTGCAGAACCAATAAAAGAATTAGAAGAGGAACCTCCGGTTGAGGAGGTATGTCTTAGTTGGAGGAAATTTGACTTATTTCAGTCCTTAAAAGTGAAAACATTGACATATCCTATATAGTTGTCACAAAAGAAAGGATAATGCATGCATATAGAACCTTGATATCTTATTGGCTCTTAATAATTTTGTACTGTACATCTAGGACCTTTGACCTGATTTTGCATGAGAAGCTTTTACTGTCCTATGATATTCCTCACATAAGGAGAGTTTTGGACCATTGATATCTTATTGGAAATTGATAATTCTTCTGCTTGTCTACAATCTAACTGGCTTATTTATTACCGTATGTTGTTGGTCTAAGTGATGTACGAGTGAGTCATGTTCTATTTTCCATTGTTGATGCTCCAAGCAGAATGTATTTCCACATTCTATCAGTCTGCAATGTGCCTTTATTTTTTAATTTGTCTTGATGTTTTAACCGATATAGTAGACAGTGTTTGCTGACTATACACTTTTTCCCCGTCAGACAAAGACTATGAATCCTAAGGAATTGAACCCATATCTGAGAGATAATGGAAGTGGTTACCCAGAAGATAGTGATGGGGTTAGAGTTGGCACAGACAAGCTCTTATCTTCTTCCCTTGTTGGAGATGGTGGAGCCAGTTGGAGGCTTAAATCATTGAAGCGTGCACAAGAGCAAGCAACTCGAGAGGGACGAAGGCTAGATGAGGTATTGTGTGCTACCTTACATATATGCTTTGAGTCCACCTTTGAGATTTTTTGCTCCTAATTACTGTTATGCATTTGGATAAATATAGGTTGTGGAAGAAAGATGGGGTTCACTTGGTGATTTGACTACATCTTTGGCATCTCACGCAGCTGCTCCATCTCGCTCTCATTTGCGTGCGATAAAAAGCAGAAGGAGAGGGCTGACTGAGGAAGAATCACTAGATTCAGATAATCATGGCAAGGACACTAAAAGAGTAAGTTGGATGTCAGAGAAAAATTACTGTTGCTATATGTTTATATATACATTGTTATTTTAAATTGAATAATTTTCAGTTTACTGATGAATTAACCTTATATTTTATGGAATTCACTTGTCAATGCTTGTAGTTACTGATTTTGATTGATAAATTTCTGGCAGGATTACTTAAAGGATGTATCTGTTCGGCACCGTGAAATGAGGGCGCCTAAAATTCAAGATTCTTTATCCTGGGCGAAGCGTAAAAGCCAAACTGTCGCAGCTGAGGATTCTAGAATAATTTCTGCAGCAGTATCTAGCATAAACTAGTTTGCAAATAATGGTAGCTTCATGGATGAGTTTCTTTCCAAGAAGAAAAATGATTTTGATGGACATGTTGAGGAAAATATAAAGGTCGAAAAGTCTTCATCAGATGCTGACAGACCTGCCCAGATGAGTGCAAATATTAAAGAGCAAGATCCACATACACCAGGCCTTGAGGTAATACAATAAAAAATAGCATTTTTTTTTTTATTCACTTTTCCTCAATGCAACTCTTTTATTCATAACCCTGGAGTTTATTATTGATTAATGCTTATGAGTGCAATAGTATTACTGCGACGGAAGATTAAACATCTTTATATTATATCCCCTAGCTCGAATGAGGTTGCTGTATTTTGTGCCTCTATTGCGAGTTTGGGAAGTTTTCTTTTTAGTTTTTACAATTTGTGCTAGGTAATGATGGTTTGTCTTGGTTTCAGACAATAGTTTGAATTTTTGACAAGTTAGAGAATATTTCAGAGATGATAGATTCTTGTGAAGTTGTGATGAGGAAAATAAATTTTTTTATTCATAGGGCTTGTTAGTTGTTACTAGGCCCTTAGATCTAATTTGGGACAGGATCACAATGTATGACCTTTTTTTAGTTTTCAGGTCATGTTTTGTTCAAGGATGTCCTGTTTTTAAAGCAAATCAATGATGTCCTTTTAATAGACATTCAAAGGGGATGGAGTAACTATATCTTTTTTTATTTTTATTGATGTCTAGGGATGTTTTGTTAGTCATTTTTGTTTCTTCTGTGTCTTTGCCAAGTTCAATATCTTGCTCCCCTCTCTTTTGGTTCCCTTTCTTTCTGCTCTCTGATATGATTTCTTCTTTTATGCTAAATATGTAAGGATGGGATGAGCGCAAACCAGTTGGCAGCTAAGGCTATGCAGCTACGTTTAAAGGGAAAGCATGAAGAAGCTGAAAAATTATTGGTAAGATGAGAAAATGTTCGCTCTAATCTACACTTTATTTATATTGCAGTTTAAGCTCTATTCTTTCTTACTTCTGGTGCACTCATTCTATTTAGTTTGTAGAGTGCGTGTATACTGCATTGGCTTTAATTCTATTGAATTCATTAATTTGTATATTTTGGACTTATCAAATAGTGTGCAGTGATAGTCATCGCTAACAATTTTTTTCAGCTAAGGTTCTAGTTATTTGTGTGGAAGAATATTTCTACTACTAAGAGAATATGACTTCCAGATGCTCTGCTGAATCTTTGCCATTCTTTCCCCTGAGGATGAGAATAAACTAGGCCTAAGTCTTGAATTTTCTAGAATGTTGGTTCTTTTGATTTTCTTTTATCTAGGCTAGAACTAGACTTGATTGTTAGGCATGTTTTAAATTTTATTCACAAAAGAAAAAGAGAAAGAACTAGACTTGAATTTATGCAGTATTGACTGCATGGATGAATGTTTTTATTTGTTCTTGAAATTTTGGGTGAGAGCAAAATTATGCTCAGTGGAACTTAGGTACTGAAGAAAATTATACCCGGACCGTCCTTTATACCTTCCTTTATTCGTATCACAAACTCCTATTGCTGATAAGGTTTAACGTCTATAAGACTGCCGGAGAATGAAGCTCCAATAATCCTAATTCTTTGACATTTCCCCTTACTTTCTAAGACTTAGTCTAGCTTTCTTACAGTCATCCATTTTCTGTTGTCAGTCTTCTTGCTCTACTTACCATGATATTTATGTGATTTTCTTATTGGGAATATTTTCGTTAACAATTTATGTTGTCTGTTTAAGGAGTGTTCGTGAGAGCATGGGGGTACTTGTGTTGTCCTTTCTTTTCGCTGTTTTCTATTTTTTGTCTTGAATATCTATTATCACAAGTCATCTGCAACATATCCTTTAGGTTCAGCTATAATTTTAATATTTGGTTCTTTTTCTTGGTTTTTGTTTGTCTTATTTATGGGCAGCAAGAGGCTAAGAGCGTGACCTCAAAGCAGGGCAATCAAGATCACATAATCAGGCCAAGAACTGACGGAAGTTCAAGCTGGTACTTCCCTTTTCTTGGAAGTCTATCTCTATTTTTTGTTGTTGAGTCTATCTCTATCGTCTAATCCCCTTGATTTTGGATGTGTGATTTAGCCACTTCTTACATGCCATGTGGCTAAGGTGCAATTTCTTAAATATTTCTAGAACATATGCTAATTTCTCTTATATAATTGTTTGTTTGGTTTATTTATTCTTTCTGTTTAAGTTACTAAAAATGGGTCTAAATGTTTGTTCTATATACTTCTTACATGCCATGTGGCTAAGGTGCAATTTCTTAAATACTTCTAGAACATATGCTAATTTTTCTTATATAATTGTTTGTTTTCGTTTCTTTATTCTTTCTTTTTAAGTTACTAAAAATTGCTCTATATGCCTTTTAAGTTTCTATGCTTGTTCTAGTTTGTGTAATAGCTGTTTGTTTTTTGTGAATTGCCATTGTTCTTAATATTGCTATTTTGACACTCCCTATTTTCTATAAGATATGCGAAGCAGAGCATATCCTTTCAGCAGAAAAAAAGAGAAGATGATGCTGATATGCATCTTGCTCACAAGATTATGCAGAACAAGCAATTTAAAATTTCTAGTCGAGCAAATGATGAGTATGACCATGAAGATGGTGAAAGCAGAAAGAAGCGAAAGAAGAGAGACATTGATGATCATAAGATGGCCCAGAAGAATGCTCATACAAAGTGGATTTTGACCCAGCAAGAGCGTTGCCTCTTTTTTTTAGAGAATCCCAATCGTCCCATGCATCTCGTTGTGTCAATAGCAAATTACACATATCTGATGTTGCCAAAGTGGCAGCCTGTGGTGGTGCCTGGCCACTGTTGCATTTTACCCATTCAGGTGAGCTTACTTTTATTGTCAGTATCTTATTGATGTTTAATCCAACCTAAAGCATCATGAATTTCTTTACTAGAAACAACTGCCTGAAATATGGTTTAATGTCATAATACGTTTTTTTAGTAAGCAGCAAATGTCTTAATACTTTAATAATGGCCTTTTTCATTTCACTCAGTAATGACCAGCACGCAATTTTCTATGTATGATAAAAGAAATTATTTGACTATGAAAAAGTCATCTGAAGCAAAATGGTCGTGCTTAAAGTTTTGAACTGTCTTAATAGACACAGTGAGGAAGGAGGATTGTCTTGGATATGTGTTTGGTCACAACGACTATAATTTATTTGGCATTTGCTTAAGGCTCTCATGATCTTGTACTGCTTGTCTTTGGAAAATCGAAAGCAATATAGAAATATAAATCCGACGTCAAATTCTCTTTTTTGGCTATCATATGTGTGACATTAATTGAAAAATGGTGAACTGGGTTTTGAGCACTGTGGATCTTTACAAGGAGGCACCAGTATTGTAACTCCTATAATATATTCTTATTTACCTTTCAACTCTAAAATTTTGTCTTTATCTGCTTCCTGTTACTTTACAGCATGAATCAGCTACGAGAACTGTGGATGACAATGTGTGGACTGAGCTTCGGAACTTCAAGAAATGCCTCATTATGATGGTTGCAAAGCAAGAGAAGGAGGTGGTTTTTCTTGAAACGGTGATGGGATTAGCACAACAGGGGCGTCATTGCATGATTGAATGCATACCTTTACCCCAAGATATTGCCAAAGAGGCTCCCTTATACTTTAAGAAGGTTAGATCTCAAACAACATCTTTGTTTAGTACCATATATTGACACCACGGCTGACTCTACTATTGATGATTGATGCTCCACTTTGCTTCCCATTTTTACACTGATAGTGCAAATAGTCTATTCCATTGTAGTTTATTTATTCTGTGGTATTTGGTGCTAGCAGTGGGATGATACTGCTATCTGTGATCTAAAGCCCCTCTTTTTATTAATACTGGTAGATTCTGATTTTTATGTTTCTATGTGCTGTGATATAGTTGGTTGTTATGTTGAGTTGGATTATACTTGGATTATTATTTTATTGCTTTCTCTAAATGTCTCCGTTGCATTTAGTTTGCACCTTTGGTTTTTCACTGCTATTGCTGACACTGAATTCTATTTACTATTTAGAAACTGCAGTAATCTGCTCAATGCTCATAAACTATACTTATGCAGATTCATTTTGTGCATACTATATTGTTTGGTTCATCTTTATTTTGATATACTGTTATTTTCAAAACTTTCAACTCATTGTCGCTCCTCAAATTGATGCCATTACAGGCATTGATGAAGCTGAAGATGAGTGGAGCCAGCATAACGCAAAGAAGCTCATCGATACAAGTCAAAAGAGATTGCGGAATTCTATTCCGAAGCATTTCCCGTACTTCCATGTTGAGTTTGGACTAAACAAGGGTTTTGTCCATGTGATCGATGATGAGAAGCAGTCCTAGAGATTTTAATATAATGGATGCTAACATTGACCACTATCTCGTTCTAGGATTATTGTCGGTCAATGAAGGGTCATTGGCATAACTCCTAGAGAAAGAGATTTTAAAGGCTTACAAATTAAGATTTTAACTTCATCGCTAGGCATAGCTCATAGAGAAAGAGATTTTAAAGGCATACATATTAAGATCTTAACACCACATCCACCATATTTGATATCATTTCTGATATCAAATATATAACTCGCGGTCAATTCTTACACCAAAATGGTCATGACCTCCATCTCTACCACACAAGTCGGATTTTTTGGTTTCTCAATTTTTGTGTGTAAGATAATGGATGACGACATTGACCATTATCTCGTTTTAGGATTACTGTCCGGAGATGAAGGGTCGTAGGCATAGCTCATAGAGAAAGAGATTTCAAAGGTTTGCAAATTAAGATTGTGACTTCGTCTCCAGGTATAGCCCAAAGAGAAAGAGATTTTAAAGGCTTACAAATGAAGATCTTGACACCACATCCACCATCTAATACCAAATTATATAACTTGCAGTCAATTCTCATCCTAATCAAATCATCTCATTATTTTTATGTTTCTTATATAATCAAATCAATATATGCTCTTCCAAATAGATTTCAAAGGCTTACAAATTAAGATTCCGATACCACATATTTCATCTCTAATACCAAATTATAAAACTCATGGTCAATTCCCATCCTAATCAAATCATTTCATTATATCTCTTCTTGTTTAGCTTCTACAAAATTAAAGAATGAATTTACCATATTGTGCCAAGACTTGAAAACCAATCATGAAAGGGACTTGTCAAAGATGGTAGAGGTTATACCCAATAAAATTCTAGCAATATTACTTACCATAGAAAAAGGAAGAAGATGATGCTAATATTAAAGAGAACAAGGCCATTAGAATGTGGTACAGAAACCAATCTCAAATGTGTTTATTCAAATTCTGGATATTTTACAATGAAAATAAACCACCTATTTATAGTGCTAATTATTCCATATAATATTACAAGAGTCAACAATGGTGGCACCTACTCCTTCAACCACCAACCCCCCAGTCATCTTTTCCTATTTCAGATGTCATCCCTTGCGTCATTATTGTTCTGTTTTATTTTTGTTTCATTCTCCTCGGGTTGGACAGGACTCGTCCTTGAGTCAGAATCAACATCATCAATATATGGAGATAGATCCGCAACATTGAAAGTGGTTGAAACGCCATAGGCTCCAGGCAACTCTACTTTGTAAGCATTATTGTTAATTTTCTGCACAATTTTGAAGGGACCATCAGCTTGAGGGGAGATAACTTGGCGTTCAGTTGTTTAGAAAAACGTTCCTTTCGCAAATGTATCCAGACCAAATCTCCTACATTAAAGACTGGATGCCTTCGATGCTTGTCCCGTTGTGCCTTGAGTTTCAAACTTTGCTTTTGAATCCTAATACAGACCTGCTCATATAGTTTCTTAATTTCCTTGGCCCGCTGGTCCGCATTGACATTATATTGTTGCTTAACAGAGGATGGTGTCAAATCAAGTGGGCTAAGAGGACGGGTACCATAAACAACTTCAAAAGGACATTTTCCGGTTGCCTGATTAACTAAATTGTTGTAAACTAAGAATAAGATTCCACTGCTTTAAGTTCTTTCCAACAAAGCTTCGTAAAAGATTTCCAAGAATTTTGTTAACAGCTTCTGTTTGTCCATCAGTTTGAGGATGGCTAGCACTACTAAACTGAAGCTTAGTTCCCATCTTCTTCCATAAAGTCCTCCAAAAATGGCTTACAAACTTGATGTCTCTATCTGAGGCGACAGTTTTGGGAATGCCATAGAGACGAACAATCTCCTTAAAGTACAAATCTGCAACTTGAACCGCATCATTAGTCTTTTGGCAAGGGTTGAAGTGAGCCATCTTTGAAAAACAGTCAACAACCACCATTATAGAGTCATTTTGTCTCTGGGTTCGAGGTAACCCAAGGACAAAATCCATACTCACATCCTCCCAAGGTGCTTTGAGTTCTGGCAACGGCATGTACAACCTGGTATTTTGGCTGTTGGATTTAGCCAGATGGCATGTTCTGCTCCTTTGGATATGTTTGTTTATATCCCGTTCAAGTCTTGGCCAATAGAAGTTCTCCTTTACTAAGGCCACAGTTTTATCTCTACCGAAATGACTAGCTAATCCTCCATCATGGGCTTCCTAAATTATAGCTTCTCGTAGTGAGCAACGAGGAATGCAAAGAGTTTTTCCTTTGAATAAAAATCCTTCTTCCCTATAATACTGCTGAAATGGCTAAGATTTAGTGGCACTTCAGGCACCCTGGAAATCAGGATCATTTTGATACAACTCTTTTATAGTTTCAAAACCCACTACTTTGGTTTGCATAGTTGTTAACAAAGCATGGCGACGACTAAGCGCATCAGCTACTGAATTCAGGACACCAGCCTTATGCTTGAGTAAAAATGGATAGGTCTGCAATACTTCACTCCAAGTGGCATGCCTTCGATTGATCTTCTGTTGAGAATTCAAATGATTGAGTGATTCATGGTCAGAATAGAGAATAAACTCTTTATGCAACAGGTAGTGGCTCTAATGTTGCAAAGCTCGAATAACAACATAGAATTCTTTGTCATAGGTAGAATATTTGAGCTTAGCATCATTAAGTTTCTCGCTGAAAAAGGCAATTGGATGGCCTTCTTGACTCAGAACAGCACTAATCCTGGTGTTAGAGGCATCACAACTGACCTCAAACACTTGGTCAAAATTAGGAAGAGCTAGCACAGGAGTTTCTGTCAAGCGTTTCTTCAGTTCTTCAAAACTTTTCTGAGCCTTATCTGTCCATTGGAACTTATCTCCCTTGATGTAATCCGTGAGGGGTGCAGCAATGGAACTAAAATTTCGAATGAACCTCCTATAGAAGGAAGCTAATCCATGGAAGCTCCGAACTTCTTGGATGGATTACAGAGTTGGCCAACTGTTAATGGCTTCAATTTTGCTTGGGTCAACTCATACACCTTCTACAATGAAAATGTAACCCAGAAAAATGACTTCATTTGTCAAGAAAGTGCATTTCTTCAAATTGGCATAAAGTTTTTGTTCACGAAGAGCTTGTAGTACATGACGTAGGTGCTCTAAGTGATCTGTTATGCTCTTGCTGTAGATAAGAATGCCGTGAAAGTAGACAACAACAAACTTGCTAATGAAAGGGCAAATAACCTAGTTTATCAGGCGTATAAACGTGCTAGGAGCATTTGTCAACCCAAATGGCATCACATTCCATTCGTACAACCCATCTCTGGTTTGAAAGCGATCTTTTATTCATCTCCGGGATGAATTCGGATTTGATGATATCTGCTACGAAGGTCAATCTTAGAGAAAGTGGTAGAGCCATATAACTGGTCGAGCATGTCATCAAGCCTGGGTATTGAAAACTGATACTTAATTGTGATCTTGTTGATTGCACGGCAATCTATGCACATTCTCCAGCTTCCATCTTTCTTGGGAACTAGGAGTACAGGTACGGCACAAGGGATGACACTTTCATGGATCAATCCCTCTTTTAGCAATTCTTCAATTTGGCTTTGAGCTTCAGCGTGTTCTTGAGGACTTATTCTGTAAGCTGGCCTGTTAGGAATTACTGCTCCTGGAATAAAATCCATAGCATGTTGAATGTCTCGCATGGGTGGTAATCCTGACGGAATTTCATTTGGAATCACATCAGGAAACTCTTCTAACAATGGTTGCACTTCAGGTGGAATAGCAGTTCCGTTATTTGCCTCGAGCAATAGAAGAAAATCCATGACTTGGCTTTCTGTTTTGGTCACCTTCTCGACTAAAGACACTAATGGCTTGGATTCATTTTTGCCTTTATTGTGTTTATCAGGTGGCAAAGGTGCGAGCTGAATCTTCACGCCATCCTTCTGGAAGGAATAGGTGTTTGTGTGACCGTCATACAGAACGCGTCGATCATATTGCCAAGGTCTATCCAGAAGAAGATGACATGCACCCATAGGAACAACATCACACCAAACTTCATCATGATACTTTTACCAATGGAAAAAGTAATAAGGCATTATTTTGGAAACTCTTACCTCACTGTCTTGGTTAAGCCATTGGAGTTTGTAAGGGCATAGATGATTTTGAGTCTGTAGTTGCAACTTTTCTACCATATAGTTGGAAACTACATTTTCATAGCTTCCGTTGTCAATAATGACGTCACAGACTTTACCTTGAGTAGTGCAGTGAGTATGAAAAATGTTGTGACGTAGCCAAGGCTCTTCTTTCACAGTTGCTGTATGCAGGCTTCTCCTAATCACAAGTGATTCGTCGTGATCAGCAGCAGTAACTTCCTTATCAAATATTGGCTCTGTTTCAGGCATAGGTTCCCTTTCTTCTTCAAATACTACAAAAGCTTCCCCTTCAATAATGGTGACAACTCTGCGGTTAGGGCAGTTAGAAGTGATATGACTGAACCCTTGGCATTTGAAGAACTTAGGTTCTTTGGAGCTGAATTCCCTAGTAGCCTTTGGTGGAGGCGTGCTTGAAGAGCTAGGATGATGCATTTGTGGCTTACGCCCATCAAAAGGAACTCTGGTTGAGGAAGACGGTTGGTATGGAGGCCTTCTGAGCAACTGCTTCTCGATACGGATGGCTAAACGGATGACGTCGTCTAGAGTCCAGTATTACTGGAGTTATTCTGGATAGACGATGTTTGTATTTAACCCTCCGAGATAACGAGCTATTGTTTGCTCCTCCCTTTCTTGTATATCACATTTCATCATATATTCCTCTACAGACATAGCCTTTTGGTGGAGATTATGTAATTGAAGGAAATTATCTTGATAATAATTTTCGGGAAGAAAATTACGTGAGAGCTCGTGTCACATCTTGTCCCACATTTGTATCTTGCCCTTTCCTTCTCTTTCACGTCTTTTCTTAACATTCTCCCACCATATGGAGGCATGTTTCTTTAGTTTGATGGCGACAATTTTAACTTTCTGCTCATCAGGAATTTCTTTATACTCAAAAACTCATTCAACAGTTTGTAGCCAGTCGATGAATTCGTCCGGCTGGAGTCTTCCTTCAAATTCAGGTATGTCTACCTTAATATCATTAAGGGGAAATGGTTGCTATTGAGGACGGCGGCGGTAGTCACTAGACGACGAACTATTGTTATCTGAATCATCCTCTGGATATTCACTGTGAGATTCTAGCATGGCTTGCTGCGTTGGTATAGTGGTTTCCAATTCCTGTATCTGGCATCTCATCTCGCCCATCTCAATCTCGTGTGTGTTTCTGCATCTTGGAGGCATTTTGGAATTGTTCTTGTGAGGTTAGGTATAGGGTGGAAGAGTATAAGGGTAGAATCGGTATTTATGGAAAAAGTATGAGGTAAAACTAGAAATTTTGGAACAATTAGCGTTAGGATGGGTGTTTATGGAAAAGAAAGGGGTAAAATTGGAAATTTACGGACAAATAAGGGTAGAAATGTAATTTAGTAATTTTCAGGGGCTGAAATGTAATATTGACAGAAATCTGGGGTTGAAATGTAATTTCAGAATTTTTTGGGGCTTAAATGTAATTTTGGCAGAAATTTGGGGCTAAAATGCAATTTCAGAAAGATTTGGGATGAAATTGTAATTTTGACCAAATTTCGGGTCAAAATGCAATTTCTGAAAGTTGGGCTGACTGGGATTGTTGACGTGGTGGTTATGACACGTGGCAGTCAACGGGTGGCTGACCTATTGATGACGCAGCAGATCAGGATGTGGCTGATGACGTCATCATCTTTAACCTCTGAACTCCGACGACTGCGTGAAATTCTGACGACTTTTCCGGCGACGTCCGTGGAGGCGCGTGGAGCTGTTTCACATAGGTGATCAAGGCTATTCCTAGGTTTTTCGGCCTTCTGAACACGATGGCGAGGTCGGTTTCTTTAAAAAACGCTCAGAGAGTGAAAATCCGACACCTTCTATTTTCTCACGTTTTTGTTTCTCACCCACTCCTCACTCTTTCGCTCTCTGGCCTTCTGGAACTCAGCTCTGATACCAAAATGGTATAGAAACCAATCTCAAATGTGTTTATTCAAATTCTGGATATTTTACAATGAAAATAAACCACCTATTTATAGTGCTAATTATTCCATATAATATTGCAAGAGTCAACAATGGTGGCACCTACTCCTTCAACCACCAACCCCCAGTCGTCTTTTCCTATTTCAGATGTCATCCCCTGCGTCATTGTTGTTCTGTTTTATTTCTATTTCAGAATGTCGAACTATGATTTTGGAAATGTTTAAAAACTAGAATGCGATTAAAAAAACAGGAAGACTAATCTTATGAGATGGCTCAGAAGATCACTCATACAATATGGATACCTGACAATGACGTTATCTCTTTTATTTATTGAACCCCAATTGTCTTATGCATCTTATTGTTTCAAACCCAAAAAGGTCATGACCTCCATCTCTACCATATCGAGTTTGGATTTTTTTATTTCTCAAATTTGTTGCGTGAGATAATAGATGCCGACATTCACCACTATCTCGTTCTAGGTTTGATATCCAGCAATGAATGGATCACCAGGCATAACTCATAAAGAAAGAGATTTCAAAGATTTACAAATTAAGATCCTAATACCACTTGCTCAATTTTTGATATCAAATTATAAAACTCATGTTCAATTCTCGTCCTATCAAATCATTTTATCATATGTATGCCTTTTATACAATCAAATCAATATATGCTAAAGAGATTTCCAAGGCTTACAAATCAATATATTTTTTCTTTTTTAGATAATTAAATCAATATTTGTTCTTTTACAGAGATTTTAAAGGCTTACAAATTAATATCATGATATCACTTACACCGTCTTTGATACCAAGTTATAAAACTCGTGTCAATTTTCATCCTAATCAAAACATTTCATTATATTTATGCTTTTTATATAATCAAATCAATATAATCTCCTCTTGTTTAGCTCCTACACAATTAAAGAATGAATTTACCCTATTTATGCAAATTTACCCATAATATGTTTTTTTCATGGTAATATATTATTAGGCTAAAGTATACATTTAGTCCTTTATATTTACTCTAAGGTTCAATTTGATCCCTTAAGTTTATAAAGTATACTTTTAGTCCTTCAACTCTAACACCGTTAGTTTTATTTAACGGAAAATGCTGACTGTGCAATTAAATAAAGTATACTTAAATTTAAATATATAAAAAAGAAATTATTATATGTTCCAACTTACCAATTAAAAAATATTAATAATTTAATAACCAGAACAATCACCTCTATCTTCTTCTCATCAATATACACTCATCACTCTCCTCCATTAATGGCTTAGATGTGGAAGGAGTGCGGACTGGCAGGAGAAGAGTAAGAAAATGGAAGGAATATTGGAACGAAGAAGCAATTAATAGATTAATGGAGACTGAAGAGTATATATTAGTGGGAAGATGTGGTGATTATTCTGGTTATTAAATTATTAATATTTTTTAATTGGTTAGTTGGAACATAAAATATTTTTTTTATATTATTTAAATTTAAGCATACTTTATTTAATTGTATAGTCAGTATTTTTCGTTAGATGAAACTAACGGTGTTAGAGTTGAGGGACTAAAAGTATACTTTATAAACTTAAAGGATCAAATTGAACCTTAGAGTAAATATAAAGGACTAAATGTATACTTTAGCCTATATTATTATTAGAACCCACAATTACTTGTCAAGATAATATAAGACAGGCAAAAGTGTTTCAACTTCATTAAGTTGGAAACTAGTCACCCCTTTCCTAGAAAAATTCTGGTATGGTTTCATTTCATATTTTTTTAAGAAATTAATTGGTAATTAGATTTTACTAAAATGTTTCATAAAACAAAAAATAGAAAAACACCAAAACCTTATCCACTAAGTAGCATCGGTTATACTCCACGACACCTTCAAACTTGTTTTAAAAAATGAAAAAGATCAAAACAAATTTTATATGTTTTTGTTTCTTCAAAATGGGGCCAAAAAGTATAGAACAATCCTACATTGGTTGACTTCTTGAGCACTCACCTATTTAACTTGAACTCATAACTCATTTTTCAGGCTCTATTTTTTTTTCAAATATGATTTTTTTATAGAACAATTATCAAAATAGATTTTTTTTGCTTTTTTTTCCTTAACAGAATGTTATAGGAAACAGTTTATAAAAATATGATAAGAACATAAAAAACTAAAAAGAAAATCAATGAATGTCCAAAATTTCTTATTTTCAAATTTTTTAATGATGAGAAAAAAGGTTGTAATAAAAGAAAAATGAGCGTTCTACAATTCTATTTCCAAATTGACGTGGGCACAAGTGAAGACACCCCTTAAACTCTACACCTGAACGCAAAACACTGGAAAACAAGTATTTCCCTCTTTATTGATAAAACTGAAAAATACATTACACAAAAGAGTTTATATCTTAAAGTCACAGGCCACTGCCTATATATAATGCCTTAACCTCTAACGAACCAAAAATAGAATAATGCTATATATAGCCTTACATCACATTCCAACAATTACATAATTAATTATCTACAAATGATAGCATTCTTTACAATATTTAATTAAAATATTTCTCACACTCCCCCTCAAATTGGACAATACAAATCAATAGTGTCCAATTTGTTGAGAAGTCTTCTTTGAGTGAATCCTTGAATAGCCTTTGTTAGTAGGTTTGCCTCTTGATCAACTAACTTCACATGTTTCAAGTCAATCTGCTTTAACTGCCACTTTTCTCTAATGAAGTGACAATCTATTTCTATGTGCTTGGTTCTTTCATGGAAAACTGGATTGGCTGCTATATGTATTGCAGCTTTGTTATCACAATACACATTCACTAGGCTGTTGTGAATGACTTTCAAATCTTTCAGCAACCCCAATGTCCAGACAACTTCTGAAACTGCCATGCTGAGTGCCCTATATTCTGCCTTAGCTGATGATTTCGACACTGTGCTTTGCTTCTTTATCTTCCATATCACCAACGAGCCTCCAAGTTTTAGCAAATAACCAGTCACTGATCGCCTCGTTATGCCACATGAGGCCCAGTCAGCATCATAGTAACATTCTAGTTGTAAATTCCCTTGTGAGCTAATGAATATCCCTTTTCTTGGAGTTCCTTTTAGATATCTGACAACTCCTATTGCCGCTGCTATGTGTGATTTAGTTGGATTCTACATAAATTAGCTCAAAGTCTGCACAGAAAATGAGATGTTAGGCCTGGTCATAGTTAAATAAATTAACTTACCAATCAATTTTCTGTATCTTCTGGATTCCACAACAATTCTGTTTCTTTGTTCCTCTTGCTGTCAAATGGCAAAAGCTTCAAAGTTGAAGCCATAAGAACTGCACGTGGCTCACATCCACTTAATCCTGTATCAGAAAGTAAATCTAAGGTATATTTTCTTTGAGATAATTTATTCCCTTTTCAGACTTAGCCTCTTCAATTCCCAGAAAATACTTCATTATTCCAAGGTCTTTTATTTTAAAGTTACTATGCAAAAACTGTTTAGCATGTTCAATTCCCTTTTCAGAACTTCTTGTCACTAGCAAATCATCTACATAAACTAATATCAATACCAAACCATCTTCATATTCTTTAGTAAACAGGGAATAGTCATTTAAACTTTGTCTAAAACATCCTCGGAGTAAGGCTGATGACAATTTCTTGTTCTATTGCCTAAAGGCTTGTTTCAAGCCATATAGTGATTTCTTTAATTTGCACACTAAGTACTCCCCCTTTCTATCAAATCCCTGTGGGATTTTCATATAGACCTCTTCATGAAGATCTCCAAGCAGAAAGGCATTATGTACATCCATATGATATAAATTCCATTTATATAATGCAGCCAACTTTAATACAATTCGGATGGTGAGCATTTTAACAACCAGATAGAGTGTTATGGTAATCTATCCCTTCCCTTTGATTGTATCCTTTAGCTATTAACCTAGCTTTATATTTATTTATGCTACCATTAGAATTGTACTTAACTTTATAGACCCACTTGCATCCTATAGCTTTCTTTCCTTTAGGTAAAGAAACTAAATCCCATGTTTTATTGTTTTCAAGAGCTTGCATTTCTGCCCTCATTGCCTTAATACATTCATCATTTTTAATAGCCTCTTCATAATTATTGGGCTCAGTCACAGAATCAATAGCACAAAGAAAGCTGAAGTAATCTGATGAAACATCATCATCTGCAATATAATCTTGAATAGGATAGGCACATGTACCTTGCTGTTTTGGGAGTGTTTCAGGGGATAAAAGAGAGCATACATAGTCATTGGACCAGATTGGAGGCCTCCTTTCCCTTGTTGGTCGTGGGTGAGTAGATGTTTGTGGATCTTCTATACTTTCCTGCTCATGCTCCTCATATTCGGCAGGTGAATTGCTGCTATATAATCTTTGAGGAACAAAATCAGTATTATCATTTTCAGACATATGAAATAATCTATTATTTACCTGCATTTGTTTAGGTTCAAACCAGAACATTTCTTTTAAGTGTTGGTTCATACCCTGTTGACTATCATTCGGCATGTCCATGAAAGGGAAACGATTTTCCACAAAGTTAACATAACGGCTAACAAATATTGTCTTACGGTGTAAATCAAGAAGCAAATAGCCTTTTGTATGATCATGATATCCTAGAAATATGCATGGAATTGCTCTAGAATTAAGTTTATCAACAATTTTCAAATTTGTAGCATACACTAAGGAACCAAATACCTTAAGATGTGAGATATCAGCTTTGGTGCCATACACCCTTTCATAAGGAGTTTTAAAACCAAGGACTTTAGATGGAATTCTATTGACTAAATGAGCAGCCATATGCACACATTCCCCCCAATATATAATTGGAACCCTTGATTGTAATAGTAACCCTCTAGTAATATGCATAATGGTTCTATGTTTACGTTCTACTACTTCATTTTGCTCAGGAGTATAGGGGCATGAGGTCTCATGGATCATCCCCTTGTGTTGCAAATACACCTTCAGCTCATTATTCAAAGATTCAGATCCATTATCACTACGAATACGCTTAATTTGTGTGTGAAATTGAGTTAAAACATAAGCAACAAATTCTTAATATGTTACAGCCTAATTTTTGTTACGCATGAGAGAAATCCATGTAACTCGCTAGAAATCATCCACTATAGTAGGAAAAGATTGAAAATATGGATATGTTGGAGTTCTATATGGACCCCACACATCGAGGTGAATCAATTCAAAACATTTTTGAGTTTTAATACAACTACGGGAAAAAGGAAACTTAGTTTGTTTCGACTGAACACATATTTCTCAAACTTTATTGATAGAATCTGAATCATCAATTACAAAATCCAAATATCACATGATAGAAAGTGGCACATGCCTTAGCCTCTTATGCCACAAAAACACATCATTAGAACTCAATTTCTGAATACTACTTTGGGTGACATTGGCATTAACAGCATGAGAATTCTTTGATGCTTTTAAGATGTATAAACCACCAACTAGCTTACCAGTTAGGCTCATCTTCCTACCCTGAAGGTCCTACATTAGGCAAAGATTAGGGAAAAAGGCAACCATACATTTATTTTCCAAGGTGAATTTTGATATGGAAATTAGATTGAATATTAAGTCTGGAGCATATAGAACATCATTTAACCAGAGTTCATCCACAATATTTACATTACCCATATGAGTTACTGCTACATGTCTACCATCAGCGATCTTTATGGATTTAATTGGACCATTATATGTCTTATAGCTATCTAATAGGCTTAGGTCTCCTACCATATGAATGGTTGCACCTGAGTCTAATATCCAATTATCAGATAATATAGAACAAGTTATAGGAATAGTAAAACCTATACCAGTAAGTGCATGGACAGTAGGTTCAGCATCCTTTTGTAGAAGTACGAGGAGCTTTTCGTATTGAGCTTGGGTGAATGTTGGTCCTATTATGTTGCCAGCATTCATGTGTGCTTCTAGCTCTCAAGATGTGGTCATACCTCCATTTATAGTTGTAGGTTCTTTGTTAACCCTACCCTTGGTGCCTCTAAAATTGGGTGGATATCTAACGAGCTGGTAGCAGTTTTCACGAAGATGCCCCTTTTTATTACAGTGGGCACATTCTATGCTATTATCTATTTGTCCTCTGCCCCTGCCTTGGCCACAACCACGAGCTACCATTGCAATGCCTTTTATGGGATGGGCTTAGTCTTGGTCAATTATGGACTTTTGCGTTTCATCTTGGATTAGCATACCATATGCCTCATTAACAGCAGGTAAAGGGGTCATCATTAAAGTCTGACTTTTGGCTTGGTGATAGGATTCATGGAGTCCTATTAAAAACTGTAATAGTTTTTGTTCTTGCATCATGTTAGTATAAGCCTTCGAAGTTGAGCATGTACAATCAGGAAGTGTGATTAAAGCTGACTCTCCTCCCATAGTTCCTTCAATTTGGAGAAATAAGTAGAGAAAGAAGCAGTCCCCTGCCTCATAGAAGCAATCTCTCTCTATGTAAAGCAAAGATTTGGTCTCTATTCTTCTTATCAAACCGTTCTTTTAGATCAGTCCAGATCTTCTGTGCACTCTGAAAAAATACAACTCCAGCAGCCAATTCCTTGGAGACCGAATTCACTAGCCATGAGAGGACTATAGCGTTACACCTCTCCCACTGATCACATAATGCAGTATCCTTAGATTCTTTTGTACAAGTCCCAGTCACAAAACCCAACTTGTTCTTTCCTAACAAAGCAATTCGCATGGCACGACTCCAAACAGTGTAGTTTTTAGTGCCAATTAGAACATGGCTGATGATGGAGGTGCCCTGAGTGTCTGATGTGTGAAGGTAAAGTGGGTGTGAAAAAGGTAGAGTCTCGACAGTAGGTTTCTCGGTGGCCATTAGAGCTTAGATGAGATCAGTTACCAAGAAGAGGAGAAGGATCAGGAGTACCAAAAACTTACAAGGTGTCTGGAAAAAGATAGTCACCTTGTGTGTGCTGACTCCTAACGGTAGTGAGATACTCGCCAGAGTAAGCAAGAACGATGGTGCAAAATCGTCGGTATAGCCAAGAACGGAATTGTGAATCGTTCTTGCCGAAGCGTCATTGTAACAGATTCTTGCTGATTAGAACTATGATGTTTCAAAACAAAAAAGGTAAGATCCAATACTTTGACATGAAAGATTTGTGAAGAAGGCATATCGGTGGTGGGAAACAGACTGCGAAAATGACAAGATGGATAGTAAATCAGTTACCCTGCCACTGAGCAAGCCAGAGAGATGTAAAATTGGTGAAACATGCCATGGAAGATGTAGATTGATAAGGGAATTAATACTTAATTAAACTATTTCTCACAACAAGCAGCAACTGACTGTTATAATAATACTGACTGTTATGGAAAAAAATTGGTTGGATGACATTAATACGTTGTATAAGGCTACACATAGAGAAACATACAATACTGTTTACTTTTTTCTTTTTTTTTGGGGGTGACAATGTTGTTCAATTTTATTTTATCGTATCCCCATCATGCTTCCATATTTCAGGATCATATCTTCAATTAATTTTCTACTCCAAATTCTCACAAATAATATTTTTTTACCTGAGCAAAAATGAAAGTTGAAACAATATTTAGTTAAAATTCATAACCCCCTACTAGCCCAGAGTTGGTCTAGCAGCGTAAAGTATCATGCCCTTACCTTGTTTTAACTTTTTTTTAGAGTATTCACAGAAAACGATATGTGGTTCGATAGACAACACATGAATAACCTGAATATATTGATAATAAGTGCATGATTACATAAATTCCCCATAGGGGTTCGAACATGATCATTACCATCAATATAGCCACACAGGCCTACTTGGGTATCTAAACTTGTCCCAGTGAAACAAAGACATCTTCTCATATTTGTTCCACCACTGCAATCCCCTCATATAGTTCTCTGCATTGTTCTCAACATATCTTCTGTCTTCTCTTGTCTAAATTGTTGGTAGGGGAGGATGAGATTCGAGAGAATCTCAGTAGGAAAATAATACCAATATGCATGTACGATAAATGTTTAATGCATGACATGCTTGCATCACATAACTCATCTTACACAATGACAAATCTGTAAGCTTAATGCTTCGAACAATATACTTATGGCCATAGCATAAATTGAAACATAGCTTCAAATCATTCATACATGTTTCACATAATCAAGCAAAACAATAACATGCATCAACACACTAACACAAATATCAAATACATGCAGGAGAGGTAAGTTCCCTATCCTCTTTCCACGTGTGCTCTAGCATCGGCTACTCACGATCTGACGAACATCGAACCACGATCAGGGAGAATATCCAACCCTATAACCAAAATATGGACATAGGGTTAATCCCTTTTTCCAATTCCTTAACATACAAACACTTAATGTTGGTTATCATTTAACACCTTTAGGTGGCTACTCAAAGCCCAAACATATGCCTAAAGGGTTGGGAGAAACTATACCATTAATCACCTTTCAGAAGTGCCAAAATACTGATTTTTGGGGGTTGGCCGCGGCCCAAGAATCCACTGGCCGCAGCCAAAAATAGGTCAGAAACACTTGAGCCGCGGCCCAGAATCCGCTGGCCGCGGCCAATAAAATCCTGTTTCTTGGCTAAATTTCAAAAATCATAACTAATACCAGAAAAATCAAAATGAGATAATTCCAAAGCTAAATGAAAGGTATTTAAGTCCTATTTATAGAAAAAATATGGACCATTACTAGAAATCACCACAAAAATACAGAATTGCCCAAAATCCAACATTGCCCCAAAACAGAGTCTAGTTTCGACATCAAACTTTGGACAGTCATATCTCCCAGCTCACAAAACGAAATGGCACAAATTATTTGTTGATATAGAAGCTCGAGATGTGAAATTTAAGACTGAAAAGTTTCAGAATTTTCAGATACCATTTGGTCATTCAAAACATCCATACAAATAAACTGCCCAGAACAGAGTTTCAAGGGACAGATTTTCCAAACTTTCCATTTAATGTTCCAAACCAATCCAAACCAATTCTAATGATCATATCACATAACAAAACACCAATTGCACCACAATACACAAGGCAATTCATCATTGCCAAAATTACACACAAATCAGGGCAAATTCCACAATTCACAATACTTAAACAATAACTACAATAGTTAGGCCAAAAGTCATCAAATACTCACCTCTTCCTCTTCCTAGTGCCAATTTCTTGATTCTCCATCTTCCCAATTTTCCTCAAGCTAGCAAACACCTCCTTTCACAAATCTAAAACCATAGAGATGAAGCTCTCATCACTAGGAATAATATTATAGAAGAGTGTTTAAGCTAAACAGAACCATAAACCAACCAAAACTCACCTTGTTCTTTTCCCTTTCCTCCTCCTCTTTGGACGACAATGGAGGTTCTAAGAGAGAGAGGAGAGTTGAAGATGATGAAGATGGGCTGTATTTTTGGTGCCCAAAACCAACCTAATAGATAGAGAAGAGAGGAAAATGAGTGTTGACACTTTAACCAAGATCCAAGGGTCTAAAAAGTGCTATATGTCACAATCTTGTTTCATCTTCTTGAGCACACATGGACTCACACACATGGGATTCCACCCATCATAATCTCATCACAATGAATCACAACCATTGATCTTTGAGTTACCAATGAGCTTCCTCTTCAGTAACGATCAATTGGTCTGTAACTTTACCATTTTGCCCCTGATTGTGACAATTCTCACTGAATCACCAACAACACTTCACATCTTTCCATTTAGCCACAATATGTGCCCTGCCTTTATTTTAAGTCAATTTAGATGTTAATCCATAATTGAGCTTAAATACAGGGTTTTGGCACTGCTCACAACACATACGAATCACATCCGAATAACAAATCACATCAGATTCTCCAAAAGGGTTCATTTATCACTAATCACATCCGCTTTTGGAGTCATTATCCCTTAATCGTAATTTGGGATCCTGCTAAACCGGGGCTTAGCAGCCCACTTATTTCAGGCTTATTCTCTAGCCTCAAGTCTCAAATTCGGGGTATTACATAAAGCCCCGTTAGATCCTTTTGAGTCTTGAGTATAAGATTCAGAGGAGACATTTGTATTGGGAGGGGCAATCACGAACTCAGAACTGGATACTCTGGATGATAATATGAAAAAAAAATCATAACCCCCCTGCATAAAGAAATCAATAGTACTGTTTGTTCATTTCCATCACAACCATCCTGCTAATAGTTCTATGTTCTCTCAATCAGAAAGCAGATTCAAATGACATTTTCTTTTCTCGCAACCCATTACTCATCTGAACAAACATAAAGACAACGTTAACAACAAATATAATAGTCAATCACAGACAGTTACTGGGAGGATTGAAGCGACGGGATTTGACGATAATCACTGGGAGGATGAAATGAAAAGGGTGACCAAAAAAGAGAAGGAGAATGGAGAAGTGAAAAAGGTGGGGCTCAAGAGAGGGAGAAAGTGTTTTTTGTTTATATACTCCTTCACTCCTTATTAGAAGACATATTTAGCTAATTTGATTAGATTAAGGAAGTTAGTTGAGTTGGTTAAGATTACATATATTTTCTAAAACACCATAGTCATCTTTCTTAATTTCCCGCTTATTTTCTTTCCTCCTTGATTATGATTGAATGAACATCAATAGAGATAAATTAAGGAAAAAATGACAAATATAAAGTAATATCTTATATTTAAGACTTAGATTAACTCCCTAAACATATATTATATCAAGGATAGGAGGAGTATTTAAGAAGTGAAAAGGTAAAAGCAGACAGAAAATGAATGTCCGAACCATGAAGGCTGACCAAAAACAAAAAAAAACAAAAACAAAAAAAGTGGTTGTTGCCAGCATCCTTTGAGTGGACCAGGCCTCTGAACCAATACTAATTCAGCCCATCTTAAAGGACTGCAATTGAAAGGATACAAATTTAATTTTTAGTGAAAAACCAGTCTATGTTTAAAAGGCCCATAAACAAGCATAGCCCAATCTACACGAAAAATAACAGAGAAATCTAGATATGCCAAATATTTAGTTACACAATGTACCAATTTGGTGTCATCTATGTACCTATTTATTATATAATACTCCCCCAGGCTTAATAGTTAATATAAGTTGATATTAATTCTAAATATAAGACCTAGTTTTTATATTTATTAATCTTTTTCTAATTTATCCCTATTGATACTCCCTCAACAATAATTAAGGAGGAGAGTGAAGGAAGGAATCAAGGAAAATGATAAGGATTTTTTAGAAAATACATGTCATATTAATTAACTTAATTTATTTTCTTAATCTAATCAAGTTAGGTAAATATATCTTCTAGAAGGGGGTAATATTTTTGAGAGAGCTAGTTGTCCCTTGTCAGATGTAGGATACATGCGAGGCATGGAATGAGGTAATTTTTATTTTAAAACCTGATAATTAATAACATTTGGAAATGCTACTCAGATGTAACAATGGATATAGAAATTAAACTTAATAAATATATAAGGATTAATACTTTTATTAGTTCTTATAGTTATAGTTTAATTTAATTTTGATTTTCATACACATTGTTTTGAATCGTGGTTTTCAATCTCTCTCTCTCTCTCTCTTTCTCTCTCTCTCTCTATATATATATATATATGATTTGATGAGTTTAATAGCATTAACTTTTAGTTAACGCGGAGTTAGTGCGGTTGAGTTTATATCCACAACCAAAATTATATACATTACATGAATATTATATCTTAATTATTTTTTCTTTATTTTAAATAAGAAAATATTTATGAATTTTTAATTATATTTTTGAAAATATATATAACATTTTTGTTTTTGAAATGACAACCTCTCGCATTTTTGCTTTTGAATTTTTTACACTAATAAATTAGTATAAAATTTAATTTCCTAAATAATATTTTGGGTTAAGGGGCAAAACTAACTTTAAATTTTTCTAAAAAAATGCACCCACCGCCATCAACTTTTTTTTTTCATGCAAAAGTAACCATAAATTTTAAAAAATGGTGTAAAAGTAACTATGAACTTTTAAAAAATGGGCAACAGTGACACTACCGTTAACGGCCGTTTACTCAAAAGTTTTTAAGGGGTAAAAATACCCATAAAATTTTCTAAAAAATGCACTCACCACCATAAACCTTTTTTTGGGTGCAAAAGTAACCATAAACTTTAAAAAATAGGGCAAAAGTGACGGTTCTCTTACTGTGTTCAAATGTCATCTTTTGATTGTTCTAAGTCTAGGAAAATAGCACCTCGACTTGTCCTCCATGATTTTTCCAAACAAAAAATTGCAAAACTAATCTTCAATGACGATGACGTCATCATTCTGCTCTCACCGACATGCCGTAAATGGAATTGTTGATATCAATGGTGTCGTAAATGCAGTTGCCAAAATTGTTGATGGGGAAGGATCTCAATAATTCCATTTATTGCACGTCGGTGAGAGCAGGATAGCGATGTCATTTTCATTGAAGATGGATTTTTCAATTTTTGGCTTGGAAAAATCATGGTGGACAAGTTGATGTGTTTTTTTCCTGGACTTAAAACAATCAAAGGATTACATTTGAACCTAGTAAGATAACCGTCAATTTTGCCCCATTTTTGAAAGTTTATGGCTATTTTTGCACCCAAAAAAACGTTTATGGTGGTGAGTGCACTCTTGAGAAAATTTTATGGATATTTTTGCCCCTTAAAAACTTTTGACTAAACGGCCGTTAGAGGTAGTGTCACTTTTGCGCCTTTTTTAAAAGTTCATGGTTACTTTTGCACCATTTTTAAAAGTTCATGGTTACTTTTACACCAAAAAAAAGTTTATGGTGGTGAGTGCACTTTTAAGAAAAATTTAAGGGTAATTTTGCCTCTTAACCCTAATATTTTATAAAGCTTTATCTTTAAATTTTCATGATTATATATATAACCTATAAAATTAGAAATATATTAAATTAATTATTGCCGGTTCAAATATGGTTTGATCATGATCACGTAGAATGAAGCAGCCTAAAATTCAAGATTCTTTATATGTATAAACGAAAAGCTGAAGCTGTGGCAGCTGCTGAGGATTGTGGGATTTCTGCAGCAGACTATGAATCTAAGAGAAAAAAAAGATCTCCATGGAGTTCTTCAAGAAAATGTGAGAGGTTCCACTATTGAAGAGCTAAAGGTTATGTCCTCTTTCCTTGTCTCGTTAGTTTTTTCTCTTCATTGTAAAAGTTATTTTGTCATCTCTCTTTCTACTCTCTGATAACATTTTTTCATTTATGCAAAATGAAATGGGATGACTGAAAACCAATTGGCAGCTACGGCATTGCAGCTACGTTTAAAGGGGAAGCATGAAGAAGCTGAGAAATTATTTGTAAGTTGAGAAAAATTACCCCTAATTGAGGCTTGTTTTTTTTTACTCATGATGTCATCTCCACCACATCCTTTAGGACCAGAGATAATTTGATTCCATTTTTTCCCATCTTCTCTTATTATTGTAGGCAATGAGTATGAGCACAAAGCATGGGAATCAAGATGAAATAATCTGTCGTCCAAGAACTGAAGGAAGTTCAAGCAGGTATTTCCCTCTTATGGGGATCTCAATCATCATTAGCATTTAAAATTGCTGCTGACACTTTCTATTTTGACCTACCAAAAAGAGCCGAAAGAATGATAATCATTCAAAGCGGATTTCAACCCAACAAGAGCGTTGAGTCTTTTCTTTGGAGAAAGGAACTTCAAGTTTTATAATCTGATGATGACCTTAAATTATCTTGTTTGTCCATTGTAAATGTGACGTTAAATGAAATATGGTGAACTGAGTTTTGAGCTTCTGTATAAAATAAGACAGTATTGTAATAAACAATGACATTAGTTAACCTTTCAACTCTAAAATTGTATGTTTATCTACTACATTTTACCTGACATCATGAATCAGCTACAAGATCTTTGGATGAGGATGTATGGAATGAAGTTGGCAACTACAAGAAATGTTGAATTATCATGTTCGCGAAGGAAGAAAAGGGGTTAATTTTTCTTGAAACTGTGAATGGGTTAGCACAACAGAGCCGTACGTCATTGCATGATTGAGTGCATACCCATACCCAAACATGTCGCCAGAATAGCTCCTTTACATACACTTCAAGAAGGTTAGATTTCAAACTTCTCTGTCTAGTACCATATATTGACAACATGGTTTACTCTACCATTGATTATATGCTCCACTTTGCTAGCCATTTTACATTTTGTTTTGGGATTAATCTCCCGGTATCCATGCTACAAGCCATTTTACATTTAGAGCGCAAAATGTACTATCCATTGTAGTATCTTGGGTTAAAGGGCTAAGTTTCCTCGAATGGGCACTAGGAACCAGGAAGTTTTTTAGGGGAAAATTTTGCCACGGAAGTTTCAAAAACAAGGCAATATATTGCCCTGACCTAATGGATCTAAACAATCAACCTTAGTTGACCGGCTATGCTAAGGTGATATACTCATGTGGCACCCACATCACCATGGTTAAAGGGCATTTTTGCCAGGGAAGTTTGTATAGAAGAGCTGTGGGCACCAAGAAATTCTTCAACTGTGCAATAACGCCCCAAGAGTCACAAATTTTTTTTGTTGATTTATTTCATATATGGGATGCCGCCATCAAACACCAAATGTCAAATAAAATGAAAATCAACAAAAATCAAGAACCCATAAGTTAAAACTAAATATATGTGTAGAAAACTCATAAACCATAAATTTAAAATCAAAAGTAAAACAAAAAAAATCCTCAAGTCCAAAAAAGTAAATGAAAATTTTGGGTTAAGGAAACTAGAAGATGTAACAAAAGAAAATGGGGAAGACAGAAGAAGGGAAAAACACTCACTGAAAAAGTCTTCAACAACTTGTTCTATGCAGCACGCCCACGTCTATCTTGGTTTCCTGAACATAACAAATCTGTTTGCTTTATTTGGATTTGAGGACTTTTGTATATGTGTGTGTGTGTGTGTGTGTGTGTTTTTTTTATTTTTTATTTATAAGTTATTTATTTTTATTGAATTTTCAATTTATTTGATTGTGTGGTACTTGCTGGTGGTATCCTAGATATGAAAAAATCAACAAAAAAATCCGTAACTTTCATGGTATTATTGCGCCCTTGAAAAACTTCCTAGTGCTCACAGCTCTTCAATGGAAACTTCTAAGGCAAAAATGCCCTTTAACCCAAAAAACGCTAACAAGGGTGCCATGTGGGCAGCTACCTCAGTATAGATCAGTTAGGTTAGGGTAATATTGCCCCGTTTTTGAAACTTTCAGCACAAAGTTGCCTTCTCAACTTCCCGATACCACCCAGTGCCCATTCATGAAAACTTTCAGGATATTTTAGCCCAATACCCCTTGTGTCTTTATTCTTTATCATATTCGTCGTTAGAAGTGGGATGATACTTCCATTTGTGATCAATAGCCCTTTAATATTGGTAGAATCTGTTTCTTATGTTTCTACGTGCAGTGATTATATACCTTTTTGTTTGTTTGTTTGCCTTGGGTTATGCTTGATATTATTATTTTTATTGCTGTCTTCACATTAGGCATAAACAGCAATATTTACCCTATAATTTGATTCATCTTTATTTTGGTATTTCATTTTTAAAATTGTCAACTCATTATCGGTTCTTAAATTCATATTCATTAAGGATTAAATAATTATTATAAATTTTTTGGGCCATTAAAAACATTTTTTAAATAGGTTCTAATAATTAGAGCAAGTAGGACCAATAAGTGGCAACTAGGGAAGCTAAAAAGAATCAGAAAAAAGAATAAAATAAAAAAAAGAAGAGAGAGAGAGAGAGAGGAGTGACTTGGTATACGTGCCACTTTCCGTTTTTGTCTCTAATGAATGATTCCGGTGCCAGGAAAATTCCACCGGATGGAGCGTTGGAGGTACGATTGGCTACTGGGCGAGGGAAGAAATCTAAGAAGGGCAACGTTGAGGATTCTTCAAGGTCAGATAGGAGCCTTGTAGCGAAAGATCCTTCAGAGGTCGATGTGGGTAAGAAAAAGGATATTCTAGATGGCATGGCAGGAGCTGGTATCTCTTACAAGGAATCCTTGCTAGGATTTAAGGGATCAGAGTACAATGGAGTTGCATATGGAAGCTTAAGCGTGGAGGGGGATTCGAATATTTCTGATTTGGTGGACCAATCTTGGAATATCCCAGAACCATAAGAGGATTTAAAGCAACTTATGGAGATTTACCCAACGTTTCGCATGTCTCAGGAGGAGTATAACAGATGGGCGAAGCCTTGGAACAATGCTATGATCATTACTACTTTGGGTACTAGAATAAATTGTTACAGATTGAAGGAGCATTTAAACAGGATTTGGAAAATAAATTGTTTTGAGCTAATTGACCTTCCAAACAATTATTTTGTGGTGAGTTTCAAAGACCCAAAGAGTTGGGAAAATCACTACAGAAAAGTCTTGTTTGACGGTCCCTGGACGGTAGCTCAACATTCCATTCTTGTGCAGAGGTGGTCACCTTATTTTGATCCCTTCAGTAATCCTCTTGGTAGAGTCGCATCATGGGTTAGAATTCCTCAAGTACCTTTGTTATTCTACAACAAAGAGTGCATGTGGAGATTAGGGGATATGATCGGGAAGACTCTCAAGGTTGATCTGAATTCTATTGCTAACTTGGAGGATGATGTTGCTAAAATTCGTAGAGGTCCCTATGCTAGGATATGTGTTGAGTTGGATCTCCAAAAAAAACTTATCCCATGGATTATTTCAGCAGATGCTCTCTTCAACATTGAATATGAGGAGCTTGATCTCATTTGTTTTTCCTGCGGTAGATATGGGCACAGGAAAGAGAAGTGTCAATGGAGCTTATTGCAAGAGGGTGTAAGCACGGTGGGAGTTTCAAGTCAGGATAAGGAAACGGATTTGAAGAGGTCATCAGAAAAACATTTTCCGGTGAAAGAGGACCAGTTTGGGCCGTGGATGTTTGTTCACAAGCCAGGTAGAGCTTGATTTCCAAGAAAGGAGGTAAGTAGGAGCAGAGTAGGTGATAGTGGGCTGTCCAAATTTGCAGAGGGAAGGGCTGATGGCAGTTCATCTCAGTCTCGATTTGCTGTGTTGGGTGATACGGTTCAGGATGTGGGTGAAGATTTCGAGAGGATTTTGAATTCAAAGAGCAAAAGGGGCGGGGCTGCTTTAGATCAGTCTCTGTGTTCGGCAAAGGAGGGAAAGCTTCTTGTGCAAGAGGTGCTTTCATCTAAAGAAAAGGAACACGCAAGAAAAATAAAAAAAACGCTGGTTGGAGGGAAAAAAGGGGCTGAAGTCAAGGGAAGTGCTAAGCCAATATCTCTTGGTCAAGGAAAAGAGGCTCATGTTTCGAATGTGGACTTGAGTAAAGAGAAAAATCTGGGGAATCATAAGGTGGAAAAAAACAATAGTGGTGGGTCCCATAGAGAGCATATGGTTGTGAGAGGGAATATAGAGAATAATGAGTCTTTAGAAGTCATAAAGCAAAAGGAGTTGGAGAAAAATGTAGAATCACGTGGTAAGGGAGACAAGAGGATTATGATGGGTCCTACATGGAAAGCCAACAGTTCTAATTTAGTTTATTCCCAAAAGCAATGTGAAATGGAGCTGATTCCACCCAAGCACGTGACAAGTAATCTAGAACACCAAGAGACCAGATCAAGGACGCACCCAACGTCTCAGCTTGTAGTGGAGGTATTGCTTGAAAGTGAGCCTCCTGACGGGTGAGTTTTCACGTTTATTCCAAGATGCAATTTATAATTATTTTTTATGATGATAGTGTCATCTTGGAATTGTCGAGGAGCTTGTGGTAGAGCTTTTCCACGTATAATTAAAGATATTGTTAAGAAGTATGATGTTAATGTCATGGGGTTATTAGAACCGAGGGTCAGTGGTAACAAGGCGGATAAAGTTGTGAGAGGTCTGGGTTTCACAGATTGGTTGAGGGTTGAAGCTACCGGGTATGCCGGGGGTATTTGGGTGTTATGGAACAGTGGGGATGTCCAAGTTCAATATATCTCTTCTAATACCCAACTCCTTCATTGTAAAATTACTGGAAAGAATAACCAGGACCCAATGTTGGTGATTTTTGTTTATGGGGATACCTGTGTCTTGAAGAGGAGGGAGTTGTGGTCATCTCTGCAGGCTATTAGTAGGAATGCCCATATTCCTTGGCTTGTCCTTGGTGATTTTAATGCTATTCTTGATCATAGAGACAAAGAGGGAGGAGCAACGCCTATTTCCAGGTCTATGCAAAACTTTCATAGTTGCATTGATGGTTGTAGCCTGAGTGTAGTTCCAGTAGTGGGGGACCGTTTTACTTGTGAGAAAACAGGGGTTAAGGAGAGACTGGACTGGGTCTTCTGTAACTTTGATTGGGATTTAAAAAATCCACAAGCCAAAGCTCACCACAACCTGAGGTTTAAGTCTGACCACCGTGTAATTGTAGTGGCGGATAGGCCTCGGAGTATAGACAGGAATAGCTGGAAAAGGTTTCAATATCAAGCGGCGTGGTGTATGGAAGAAGGCTTCAATGAGATTGTTCAGTCCTCTTGGGAGGGTAAGGATTGGCTTCAAGGAAGACAGGGCTTTGTGAACGAGGTAACAAATTGGAACGACAATGTGGTTGGGAACGTGGCAAGAAAGAAGAGAGAGATCGTTCGAAGACTAGAAGGGATCGATCGTGCCAGGCGAATTAATGGTAATCAAAATGGTTTATTTAAACTGGAAAATCAGCTTTGGGCCTTGTATCACAAATTTGCTTTGCAAGAGGAGTTAATTTGGTTTCAGAAGTCAAGATGCAAGTGGCTAATTGGGGGTGACAGAAATACTAGATTTTTCCATGCCTGTGCATCAGTTAGGAAGAAAAGGAAAAAATTTGAAGCTCTTCAGAATGAGGACGGCATTTGGATTACAGAGGATAAACAGCTAAGGAGTATGGCTTTTGAGTATTTCAAGAAGTTATACACGGCAGAGAACCTATAAATGCCCTTCTCCCCTTGGCCAGCTCATTTTCCATCCTTGGATCCTAACCAGCAAGAGTTTCTTTAGAGACAGGTATCCCCTACTGAGATTAAAAACGCTGCTTTTGCGATGGGAGCATTCAAAGCACCGGGGCCTGATGGACTCAACCCTCATTTCTTCCAAACTCAATGGAACTTGATTGGTCAGAAGATATGTGATTTGGTGATCAGGATTTTTGAGTACCCGGAGGAGACTCAAGCTATCAACCAAACCAACATAGTCCTAATACCCAAGGTTGACTTTCCTACATCCTTGAGGGATTTTAGGCCTATATCCTTGTGTAATGTGAGCTTCAAAATTGTGAGTAAGGTGATTGCTAATAGGTTGAAAAACGTTATGAACTACCTTGTGGCTGAAAATCAGTGTAGCTTCATCTCAGGAAGACAGGGTGTGGACAACGTTATCATGGCTCAGGAAGCAATTCATACCATGAGAGACAAGAGAGGTAAGAAGGGTTTTGTGGCAGTGAAGATAGATATGGAAAAGGCCTATGATAGGCTTGACTGGCGATTCCTGGAATTTACTCTCCATAGCCTAGGATTGAGGAATGAATTCGTTAGCCTAATCATGTAGTGTGTCTCAACCTCTACCATGAGTATTGTTTGGAATGGTGTTGCTTCAGAAAGTTTTAAACCCTCAAGGGGGGTGAGACAGGGAGACCCGTTGAGTCCTTATTTATTTGTGCTTTGCATGGAGCTTCTGGGACAACTAATACACTAGGAAGTGCAGTCGGGCAACTGGCAACCTTTGCGTCTGAGTACCACTGGTCCACCTATATCTCATTTATTCTTTGTAGACGATTTGATGCTATTTGGTGAGGCCACAACTCAACAAATGGACGAGATGAAGAACGTTATGGAATTATTCTGTAGGGTGTCTGGACATAAGATCAATTTCCAAAAATAAAAAATGTTTGTGTCCATAAATATCCATTTTAATAGGGCATATGAGATGAGCCAGAGTGTGGGAATTGGGTTGACAGCTGACCTTGGTAAGTACCTGGGGGTCCCGCTCTTACATAAGAGAATGGTCAAAGTGACTTTTGCTCCATTGATTCAAAAGGTTAAATCAAAACTGGCAAACTGGAAAGGGAGATACTTGAGTATGGCAGGGAGAACGGTCTTAATCAAGTCGGTTCTATCAGCAATACCGCAATACCAGATGCAATCAACATTGATTCCAAAATGATTTTTATCAATTATTGAGAGACTAAGCAGGGACTTTTTTTGGAACCAACAGGACGAATCTAAGAAACTCCATCTGATAGCTTGGGATGTGCTGAAGAAAGCGAAGACTGAGGGAGGTTTAGGGATAAAGGACCTTCAGTGCCAAAATCAAGCCTTCTTCATGAAGCTTTGTTGGGGAATGATCGTGAAGCCTGAGGCTATGTGGGTAAGGTGCCTTCGATCGAAATACTCATGCGGGATGTCTAAAGTTCCTCAAGTGCGGAGAAGACGAGATCAATCAGTTGTGTGGAGTGGAATAGTTGCAGTTTGGGAAGGGTTTAAACATGCGTTAGGAAGACTCCTACGAAGTAGGAGATCCACTCAGGCATGGCAGGACTACTGGATGCCACTGGATAGACCACTGAAGGATTATGTTGATAAGAATGAGGATTTGGTAGACATGGAGGCCTATGTCAGTTCCTTTGTTACTCAGGAAGGGGAATGGGACAGAGTAAAATGGGAGAGTTTCCTCCCTGCTTGGGTCGTGGAGAAAATCATGTTGGTCCCCCCTCCTACGGGAATTGAGGAGGATGTTATCTATTGGAGATTTGCTTCAGATGGCAACTTTAGTGTAAAGTCAGTGTACGACAATTTATATCACAAGCTAGAGCAAAGCCGACAATCTCATTGGTGAACTTTATGGCAATGGAGAGGTCCAAAAAGAGTTAAAATGTTTATGTGGCAAGTATTCCATGAGAGGTCCAAAAAGAGTTAAAATGTTTATGTGCACACGGGTATATATATACATATAATGCTAGCCTCCTGTGTGTTTTGACCTAAAGCACCATTTCTCTTTCATTTAAAGACACAACAAATGCAAGATCATTCAATTCTTGGTTAGTGTTTAGAAGACATGACCTAAATACCGCAACCTTGATTATGATTGTGAGCCATATTCGACATTTTATTTCTAGATTGTTAACCCCTACATGACTTATAGTTGAAGGATTCATTTTAAAGTCTTAATTTTATTTTTGTTGTTGAGTATGTGGTTAATTTTGTTGTTGAGTATGTGGCTTAACTCAATTACACTTCAGATATCACTTGCTGCAGGGCTAGCCATCATCATATATGCAGGTTTAGCTGGTGGGGCAGTCTGGAAAGAATTTTATCAGTACTTCAGGGGAAGCAAATTTGTAAGTTCATTTCCTTTTTCTGTCAACAGAAATTAGCTTCCCTACAACTAATTATGAAATGGATAACTTTGGGTTATTTCCGTAAATTACCATTAAACTCTATGGGTCAGTCATATTAATCAGAGAGGACCTGCTTCCATATGGGCTTCCCAATTTTGCAATGCTTGTATCTCTGATTAATTCTAAAATCATGCAGTTTGATCAATGGTTACTATTCTCCTGGAGTTACGGTGAAACTAAACACAGTTCATAATCAGTATATTTTCTTTTGAAAATGTTCGCTTCATTTACATTTATACATCCCTTTTATTTTTGTAACTACACAATATCTGTTGGGAGCGAAACCAGTAACACTGGGATTTCTTGTTGCAGATCCATATTATGTCCATTGATTTTATTCTGCTTTCTTCATTTGCGCCATTTTGGGTTTACAATGACATGGCTGCTCGGAAATGGTATGTTACTCTGCAAGTGTTTACTGTTTCACACCAAGATGTAACTAAATAGACATTTGATCAAGCATAAGCATTAATGCTAGCTTCTATTTGCAGGGTTGACAAAGGTTCTTGGCTTCTTCCTCTGTCGCTGGTACCATTTCTGGGTCCGGCTTTATACCTCCTCCTTAGGCCGTCGCTGCTGGAAATGGCCAGTCCTACAGCCGAGGCAGAGTAAAACTGTAAAGCCAACTTGTTAGCAGTTTGTGTGATTACTGCCAATGGAAGGGATTATAATCATTTTTGATGCTGCAAGAATTGAAGATGATTGTGATTCTGTGAGCCTGATTTAGAAAAGCCAGTATCTTTCTACACAGAACACGGCAGAACTCTAGCAGCTTACACCACCCGATGAGATTTAATGCTAATCTCTGATCAAATAGAAGCTATGGGCTTGCCTGGTTTTATTCAGTTTCTTTGAGAATCTAACGGATCAAGTAAAAACTTATCTCTTATGATCTTTTTATTACTAGAGAATAAAACCAGAAGCAATACAAATGTAGATATAGTGCGAGTTTTGCTTCTCTGAGTAGAGCCTTTTTCCCAAACCAAATTTACTCGATAACCCTACAAGATGAAATATATATTGTCTTCTGTTCTTAACATACACACACACGCACATATATGCATGAGGTTTATAACTTCGGGAAAAGTACATTACACATTCGCAGGAAAGACTTCTAAAAAAAAAATGTTGGATGATAAGGAAAATAAGTAGCAATACTTGCTTCTTCTTCATATGTATCTGCTAACTTTCTTTCCTTGTTTCTTTTGATATTGTCTTTATGATATACTTTAATGTTTGCTACTTTGCTTTTAATATCATTTATCCTTTTTATAAAAAAAAAAAAGGCCAAAAGGGTATGACTTTGATAAACTAAAATATTAAACATTTAATTTTACGTGACTTTTTTCTTATCATATATAAGACATTTTATTTGGACCAAAAGAAAAAGACATTTTACAATCTAACTGTCAAAAATCTATCTTAGTCTTAATAAAAAAAAATTGTATATTTGATGATTAGTTAAAAATACCTCTCTGGCAAAAAAAAAAAAAAGATAAGTTAAAAATACCTCATAACATAATAATTTAAAATCATAATTTAATCAACAGGAATATATAAGTAAATGATTGCAATAAAAGATTATTAAAACGAAGGTGATAACAAATATAAAAATTGAGGTAAAAATATCAGTTTCAGGGATTATGATAGATTTTTTTTTTTTTTGAAATATCGTAAATGCGAGTGTGATTTGTTTCCTTCAAAAAATCTTTCTTTCACTAAATATATAAAGAACTCTCTTTCTTTGATCGTGCTTAATTATGTGATTCTTTATCCTTCGAAAAATCTTTCTTTCATCAAATATATGCTTAGCAGGTAAAGAAAAAAAACCAAATATATGCTTATGATGGAGTATATTGTTTTTAAAGAATCTTCTTTCTTGGACTGTTTTTTATTATGAAAAAGAAAAATGCTTTTAAATTTAAAAATAAACTCAATTTTAAAACAAATTATTTATTTGAAATCCCTCTCTGTCTCTCTACCCCTAAATCGATATTCTTTCCTCAGGTATCATCGACATCCCACCGCCCCAAATAACCACCCCAAATAATAAAATCCCGGCGACTCTCCCCTCGAAATCCTCTAACTTGAGAACCAGAGCAAGGTTCACGAATCGCATTTCGGCCGCGTGAAAGTGGTATCAGAGCCTGTTATAATAAACCTGAGCCAGGATTCTCACTACGTGAGGATAGTGAACGAAGCGAAGACTCTTGCCTGAGCCAGGTCCGGTAAGGTTTCCGGTTACACTTCTCGAGAGGGAGTGTGTAAAATAGTCTCTGAGGTACCATCTGCTGTTCACCGGTGTATGGGCACCGCATCCAGTAAAGTGGTATCAGAGCCAATAATCCTAAATAAGGAAAAAGAGCCAATTATAGATACTTGTGAGGACAAGTATGCTAGTATTCATCATTATACCGAGTATAATGAAGAAGAACATAGAAGAAGAAGATTGCAAAATCTTTACCAAAAATCATCCGATTATCCCTATCTTTAATGATTAGTTTAAAAAATAGGAAAATCGAAATAGAAAAAGAACTATCCAAGAATAGGAAGTTAGAAATAATTAACCAAGGTTTACCAGTAAACTTAGAGCCTATTCAGAATCATTTAAAGATTTTGAAAAAAGAATTAGAATTAATTAGTGAACAAATTAAGATAGAATCTGAACTTACTAAAGAACAGCTAGTAAGAGAAGCTTCTAGCAGCAAAACAGAAAAGCCGAGATTAAAAACTACAGAAATTTACCCTTTTTCTTTAGCAATTCCCTCTGCTATAGATTTAGAAATAGAAGAATTAAGAAATATTCTTTTAGAAAAAGAGAAAAGAAAAACAGAGAGAAGAAAAATACGAGAGTTAAAGCTAAAAGAAAAAGAAGCAGAAGATAAGAAAAGAAAGATTTTAGAAGAATTAAAAACTAAAATTGAAGAAGAAGATAGTGATGAATCTGAATCATCATCATCTTTTAGTTTTAAAGAAGAGAAAGCAATAATCGAAACCAAAAGTTTTGAAATAAGCCTAGAAGAATATCTAGAAAATGAATCTTCTTACGAGTTAAAAGAAGAAAAGATAAGTCAAGAATTAGATCTTGAATTAACTAATAATTTAGTTGAAATTCAAGCTAATGAGGTAAAAATGGAAGAAGGACAAACTTCACACTCTGCGAGACAAGAAACTAGAAGAGTCTATGGAAATAGAAATGAAGAAAGAACTAGAGGAGATTTGCCAAGAAGGGATTATCGATTTTATCGATATGAGCCTAGTGATAACCCAATGGAATTTGTTAGACCCAATGGAGTTATTTTAAATTTAGACTGTGAAATAGATCCCGAAGCAAAGATCCAATCGTGGATAAAAGAAAATTCAGTAGTAGCAATATCCAAATCACTAAATGTGTCTCAAGCATTGGACTACCTAATGATGACTACCCGAGGACAAACTGATAAGTTTTTCCAATCAGTAAGTCCAGAAGTAAAAAATGACCTAAGAGAATCAGCTAATATTCAAGAATTAGCCACGAAACTAGAGAATCTTATACTCTGGGAATGGGTAGGAGATCCAAAGCAAGAATCAGTAGCCGAATGGACTCAAAGAAAAACTTTAGAGTCAATAAGAAGATTAAATCAATTAGCAATGTGTTCTCCATGTTATCTGGAACAATACATTTGTAATTTCCAAGATATCTTCTATGAAGGAAGATTTGGAGATCCAGGAGTTCAAGAATATGATATATATTCGAGACTATTCTTTCAAAAAATATCTGAACCATGGGGGTCTCAGATAGAAAAAGATTATTATACCTACTATAACAGTAAGTATAATACTCAAGATAACGATACCTTAGGACAGAAAATAAGGTTTAGTCGAGAATGGTTTAAAGAAATATGCCTAAAGCAATTAATGAATAAAAAGATACAAAAATGGAAACAAACAAAAGGATTGTGTTGTGACCAATTACTCGAGAAAAGATGGGGTTGTAAACCACAATTCTCAAAGAAAAAGAAATGGAAACCCAAGAAGGTATCTAAAAAATACAAGAAAAAGAAATATCCAAAATATGGATATTGGAGGAAAAAGACAAGTAATTATAAACCGAAAAAACAATGTACTTGTTACATATGTCAAGAAAAGGGACATTATGCAAATGAATGCCCTAATAAAGATAAAAAGAAAAAAGAAACTAAAGTTTTTGAAACTTTAGAAGAACAGGGATTTTTTCCTTGTGAAGAAAGTGAATACTCAGTTTCAGAAAATGATTGTTCATTTTATGAAATTTCAAGTGAAAGCGAATCCGATTTTGAATCAGATTCTAATGACAAGTGAAACTCATATTTTTGATATGCAGTTAGCAGCCAAAATAGAACAAGAAGATTTTGATCTTGAACCATCAAATATCTTTAAAAAAGATGTTTTGAAAAACATTTTTAGAAAAAATAAGTCACAATATTTTGTGATAAAAAAGATTCAAGAACCAATAAGAGTAGATCAAGCTATTTCAGGAACAGCTGAAATACCCTTATTAACAAATGAAATAGCCGAAGAAGAATTGGAAAAAATAGGAAATCCAAGAATTCAAAATATATACATAGCCGCGGTACAAATCCTTGTAAAAGCCTGTTTTAGGTCAGGAATTAGTACGCCAATCCAAGTATATTTAATGGATGATAGAATTACATCTAATCTAAAGCATGCTACTCTTGGTGTGGTTTTAGGAGATTTAATCTATCAGAAATTAAAGTTTGTAATACAACCAAACTTTAGTTTAACAAGACGAGAACCTAATAAACATAGAGCATTGAAGCTATGTTATAAATTATCATGAATAGACATGATGCCAGGAAGTGATGTCATGACTATTGAAACCAAGATTCTGTATGCATTTACAGAAGATCATAAGATAAAAAGAAGAACTGAAGAACGAGTGATCATTCCCTCTATATTCAGTACTTTTGTCAGTAATCAACCTATCCCAACAGATGATAGGATGATCCCTGAAGAGATAATATTAGAAGCCTCAAGACAGAGACCTCTAATAAAATCATCAAATATAATACCAAGATTATCATTTGATAATAATAGAATTATTATTAGACAATCAGGAAATAAACCTGAAAGCAGTTTAATAAGAATACAAGAAGAATTAAATGATATTCCAGCAACTCAAAATTCAAGAGAAGAAGGAAATCCATATTTAATTCCTTTAGTAATAAAGAATGAGAGAATTGCACAAAACTGTGTGATAAATACAGCAGTGAATTTCTCACATATCAAAGAATCTTTGGTATATCAAGCAGTACCAGAGAGGTTAGAAAATTCTAGAAGATATAATCCTCTAGAAGTTGTCGAGAAAGAAGTAGAGTTAGCACTAACTCTATTCACAAATGAAAATAAGGAAATTGTGATAATTCAAAAATTTGAATTAATGACAAATCCTCAATCACCGATATTATTGGGAGAAGATTTTATTTCCAATAACCAAGTGATAATTCATCCAAGTCATTTAGAAATAAGTGGATACAAAATTCCAAAAACAAGATAGGGAAACACCCTATATTCGAATCCACTACAGAGCTAAAAGATATGACTGTCTTTTAGACACAGGTTGTACCATTAATTTTGTAAAACACAAATTAATCCAAGAAAAATTGATTAATATTACACCCGTAAGAGCACTTGATATTCATAATCAAGAAACAAGGTATGATAAAGGATATAAACACCTTTATTTACAAATTGGAAATATTGAATTTAGAATTAATACATTCTATCAATATTCTGAAATAGGAAGTGATTTCATTTTAGGAATTAGAGCTATAAGACAAGCTTTTAAGCTTTTTAGTCTTACAGAAAAAAATGCTTATTTTATAACTCATTGTAATACGAGTTTTAAAACTGCATTAATGCCTTATCCAAGTATACATCATTATACTCAGAGTTTAACAGCTCAGTGTGGTGATTTAGTAACAGAAAAATTTGAAGTTTCAAAAGAAACTGAGAAATTATTAGAACAATGTTTTAATGAAAATCCAAGAGCATTTGCAAATAGAAAAAATTATGTTGCAAAGATTGAATTAAAAACTGACAGCCCAGTTTATGAAAAACCAAGAAGGTATTCAAAGCTAGATTTAGAAGATTTTCCTAAGATAATGGAAAAATTGTTAAATCTAAATTTAATTCGAGCCTCTAAAAGTCCATGGAATTGCCCAGGATTTTTAGTCAGGAATTATTCAGAACAAAAAAGAGGAGAACCAAGATTTGTAATAGATTACAAGCCCTTAAATAAGGTTGTAAAGTCTAATACATATCCACTCCCGAGAAAGGATGTTCTTTTTGATAAAATTAAAGACTCAGAAATATTTTCAAAATTTGATTGTAAGTCTGGATTTTATCAAATAGAATTAGAAGAAAATTCGAGAGAGTGTACTGCGTTCAGTATACCAAATGGACATTACGAATGGAATGTTTTACCAATGGGATTAAAAACTAGTCCAGCGATATTTCAAGAAAGAATGGATCAGATTTTTAATCCATATAGATCATTCATTTTGGTCTATATTGATGATGTTCTAATCTTTTCTAAAAGTAAGGAGGAGCATAGAAAACATTTATTTGTTTTTGCTAGTCTTGCTTTTAAAAATGGATTAGTACTATCAAAGAAAAAAGCAGAAATAGGAAAAACTCAGATAGAATATTTGGGTTTGAATATAAAGCCAAGAGGAGTTGTAGAACTACAGCCAAACATTATTCGGACTATATTAACTTTTCCGGATGAAATAAAAGATAAGAAACAGTTAATGTCTTTCTTAGGACATCTTAATTATGCCATGAACTTTATTCCTTATGGAGCTTTAGTTCGAGGAAAATTACAAAAGATGCTTAGAAAGAATAAACCCTTTGTTTGGGGTAAAGAAGAAATTGAAGAAGTTAAGAAGATAAAAGCATATGTAAAAAATGAAGTCAAACCTTTACCTTTACCAAAAGATGAAGATGATTTATTTTTACAAACAGATGCTTCTAACCATTATTGGGGAGCAGTACTGCGAAAGCGGGAAGAACCCATAAATCCAATTTTGTCTTATGCTTCAGGTACATTCAAGGGAGCAGAGATAAATTATGATATAAATGAAAAGGAACTTCTTGCTGTTAAATATGGTATTAAGAAGTTTGAAATCTGGATAGTCAGCAAAGAGTTTGTTGTTGAAACAGATAACACTCAAGTAAAGGCATTTATAAATAATAAATGTCCTGACTCAATTGCGACTCAGAGAAGAGCAAAATTATCTGCATGGTTTAGTATGTATTCTTTTAAAGTTATAACTATTAAAGGAGTTCATAATGTTTTTGCAGATTTTCTTAGCCGATATGGAAGTCAATTCCATGATTAGTCTTATGGATCATATTCAAAAGATCCAAGATGAAGAAGCCAAGATGGAATCTCTTCTAGATATCCAAAGTAAAAAGTATGAAGAGCTAATAAAGCTTCATAGCCAAGTTATACTTCAAAGAAGTATATTACTTCGACTCAGAACTGATATGAACCAGTTTATTAGGAATTCAATTCCCTTGAGCGAAGAACCCAAGAAAGTCTTAGCCAGTTCTTCTGATATAAGCGAGAAAAGTCTTTCAGGTAGAATACTGGAAGCGAAAAAGTCAGAGACAATAGTTTCTGCAAAAATAGACGAAACGGTTGAAGAATCTAAACAAAAAAGAGATTCTGATGATTCCAAGAAAGAGGATAAAGAGGAACTCTCATTAGTGAGATCCAATGAATTATCCAAAGAACAAAGGCAACCAGCCTTAAAACTCAATAGTTCAGGTTCTGAGACTGAGACAATAGTTGAGGCTAAAGTCTGTGAAGTTAAAGAAATCGTTAGCCCTGAACTAGAAAGATTAACTCAAGAGTTATTGGGACAGAACTTTGTTCGAATCCCAAAAAGAAAAACTGTTCAAGTAGGGTTTACCTTCTTAGAAAAAGCTAAACAGTTACCCCCTCACCCGAAACAGTTTCCAGAATTACCCGAGAATCATAAATCAAAAAACGACTTTTTGATTGAATATAACCGAGTTAATACGATTATGAACTCAGGAAATAATCAAGAGTCTAGTAAGACCTTTGCTATAGATTATGGAAGTTATTATCCAAAAATCTTAACCCTGAGCGAAGCACCAAAAGAGATAATTAAACTTGCGTTTAATTATGGTTATCTTTCTTTAGCCTATGTAGAAAATCATCAACAGATTGATGGTATTTTACCAAAGCCTATTGTTCTAGCTATCAAAGAGTTAGATAAAATAGGACCAGCCAAAATCAAGTTCTTAAAATTTGTTATTGTCCCACCAGAGTTTTCCTTTACAGGTCCTTATATCTGTCAAGTTGGAACGGTTGGGGTAAATCAAAAGATAGACTTGAAAATAAAGAAAAGTATCCCAGCTATTAAATGGGTGTTTGATGAGTATTATTCTCAATTAAGACGAGCAGCTGGATATGTCCCTTATCTTCTTGAAATTGAAGAAATGGTAGAAGATGGTGGAGCATGGACCTATCATGTCACCGAATCTGCAATTGTTTATTGCAAAAAGAAGAATCCAATGAAGCCAGGTGTCGTCAGCCAGCTGAATGCCTTCAAAAGAAAGATAAGACTGAATCAAATAAGTGCCAGCAGTAAAGTAAAAGAAAGCTTTTGCACGATAATGCAAAGAAAAGAAGAAAAGCAACACAGCTGTCTACTTTGTCAACCATCGTCGGCAGAAGAGACAAAGGAAAAGAAAAAGCAAGAGACAAGCGTGTCTTCTACAGAAAGAGCTTTATAAAAGTTGTCGGCCATCAGACTAAAAGTATACCACCCGTGAATTACTTTTTGTAACTAGGGTTGTATAAAGGAAACTATGGTTAAGTTATAAAACCATGGTTACCTGAGTAGTCGAGTCTATATAAACCGAAGGAGGTTTTTTCACAGAGCACACAATTAGCACCTCACTTGCTAATGTACTTTGTTTTTCCTCCAACCATGTACATTCTCTTTGAGTAAATAAAAGCCAAGGAACTCTTATTCCTTGTTCTTGAATTATGCTTCCTATCTAATATTTCGAGAGGAGAGAGGATGAGTTGAGGTAATCACCCGGATAACCGGACGATTATAATTTCGATAAGTTGTAGTTCTGTTTCCCGAAGGTCTGCTAGTGCCGTTGTAAGTCCGGAAAGGCAAAGAAAAGGCGCTGAGGCCGAGAAGTGAGGAAGAGAAGACGACTTGCGGAAGACGAGTTGGACCCGGTAAATCCTAATCTCTCATCCTGTTATAATCCTGATTATTAGTTATTCGAAGTATGATAGAACAAAATTAGAATTCCTTGATTTTTATAAATGAAGAATCTTATTCTAGAGTTAATGTATATAGCCAAGGAATATCATAAGAACATCTATATTTTTATGGATGAAATGAGTTTAATTAGAAAGTATCCGATAATTCAAACAGCTATATTTGAAAATAGATTGCATTCTGCTATAGCCGAATTCATTGAACAATTTGGTTGTTCATTTGATTATTCAGACGAATATTTAGTAAGAAATTTCTGGCTTTTTAGCCTAAGAGATTTTGTTCAAGTAAAACATTACATCTATAAGTCGATTAGTCAGTGCATAGTTGACCATTTAATAGCCCAAGAAGCCTCTACGTTGAGAAAAATCAGTGTAGGAAGACAATTAAATCCCTTATTTCCAGAATCCAAAACTGATTATGGAAAAATTGAGATAGCCAATAAAAGAAAGTGTGGATGTATGTCCATAACTTGCGGTATGCAAGATTTAAGTCTAGATGATCTAGCAAGCCTACCTTTAGAAGTTGATAAATTTCAAAAAGGAAAAGAATTAGCGAATCCGCTAAAAGATCCCCCGAATTTCGGTTCTCACCCTTATTCTTCCGCCGACCTTGTTCTGTGCTCCACCTTAGAATTTGAAATTTGTTGTTCTGGTAAGTTTATGTTCATTGTTTTCATATATTCATATATAGCAGTTGCTCTTTAAGTGAATTTCGCTTTTATTGTGTATGCTTTAGCTTTGTTCAGTGTAAAGTTGAAATTTTATGCTCTGTTTGCATTCTACCTAAATTTATGCATCTCAAGTCTACGAGTTTAGATTCTATAAATGCATATTCCTGTCCATGCTTCATAGTGTAGTCTCATATGGAATGTTATGCTGTCACTCCATTGCACGCAAATTTCTTTTGGTAAAATAATACAAGAAATTTTTATTGTACAGGCTTTGGTGTACTCTATCTAATTAGAGAATGTTTTCTGGGTTAAAATTCATTCCTCGTGATCAGATCAATAAGGTAAACATATTTCTGCCATAATCTGATTTTTAATAAATTTGTGTATGATGATGAGAAGCTAGTCTGAACTGAAAGCCTACGTATATCTGTACTATGACAGGATGAGAACTTGGATTCTTCCTTCAAAGAGAGGAACAAATCTGATGCTAGAAAGAAAAAGAGTAGTAGTAAAAGGAAGAGCTCTAAATATGGCTCTTCCGATGATGAGAGTCTTGAAAAGATCAAAAGGGGTTCTCGGAAGAAGAAGTGGTATTCGTCAGAAGAAGATTCTTCATCAGACACAACAGAAAGTGAAAGTTCACGGGACAGAAAGAAGCGTAAGAAGAGGACACAAAAGAGAACTGATAATAATTGGTCGGATGACTTTGGACCAAATTCAGCAAGTGAGAAGGAGATTGCAAGAAAAGAAATGGGATTAGAGTGGATGCTTCGGTCTGAAAATAAGAGGCCTGCAGAACCAATAAAAGAATTAGAAGAGGAACCTCCGGTTGAGGAGGTATGTCTTAGTTGGAGGAAATTTGACTTATTTCAGTCCTTAAAAGTGAAAACATTGACATATCCTATATAGTTGTCACAAAAGAAAGGATAATGCATGCATATAGAACCTTGATATCTTATTGGCTCTTAATAATTTTGTACTGTACATCTAGGACCTTTGACCTGATTTTGCATGAGAAGCTTTTACTGTCCTATGATATTCCTCACATAAGGAGAGTTTTGGACCATTGATATCTTATTGGAAATTGATAATTCTTCTGCTTGTCTACAATCTAACTGGCTTATTTATTACCGTATGTTGTTGGTCTAAGTGATGTACGAGTGAGTCATGTTCTATTTTCCATTGTTGATGCTCCAAGCAGAATGTATTTCCACATTCTATCAGTCTGCAATGTGCCTTTATTTTTTAATTTGTCTTGATGTTTTAACCGATATAGTAGACAGTGTTTGCTGACTATACACTTTTTCCCCGTCAGACAAAGACTATGAATCCTAAGGAATTGAACCCATATCTGAGAGATAATGGAAGTGGTTACCCAGAAGATAGTGATGGGGTTAGAGTTGGCACAGACAAGCTCTTATCTTCTTCCCTTGTTGGAGATGGTGGAGCCAGTTGGAGGCTTAAATCATTGAAGCGTGCACAAGAGCAAGCAACTCGAGAGGGACGAAGGCTAGATGAGGTATTGTGTGCTACCTTACATATATGCTTTGAGTCCACCTTTGAGATTTTTTGCTCCTAATTACTGTTATGCATTTGGATAAATATAGGTTGTGGAAGAAAGATGGGGTTCACTTGGTGATTTGACTACATCTTTGGCATCTCACGCAGCTGCTCCATCTCGCTCTCATTTGCGTGCGATAAAAAGCAGAAGGAGAGGGCTGACTGAGGAAGAATCACTAGATTCAGATAATCATGGCAAGGACACTAAAAGAGTAAGTTGGATGTCAGAGAAAAATTACTGTTGCTATATGTTTATATATACATTGTTATTTTAAAATGAATAATTTTCAGTTTACTGATGAATTAACCTTATATTTTATGGAATTCACTTGTCAATGCTTGTAGTTACTGATTTTGATTGATAAATTTCTGGCAGGATTACTTAAAGGATGTATCTGTTCGGCACCGTGAAATGAGGGCGCCTAAAATTCAAGATTCTTTATCCTGGGCGAAGCGTAAAAGCCAAACTGTCGCAGCTGAGGATTCTAGAATAATTTCTGCAGCAGTATCTATCATAAACAAGTTTGCAAATAATGGTAGCTTCATGGATGAGTTTCTTTCCAAGAAGAAAAATGATTTTGATGGACATGTTGAGGAAAATATAAAGGTCGAAAAGTCTTCATCAGATGCTGACAGACCTGCCCAGATGAGTGCAAATATTAAAGAGCAAGATCCACATACACCAGGCCTTGAGGTAATACAATAAAAAATAGCATTTTTTTTTTATTCACTTTTCCTCAATGCAACTCTTTTATTCATAACCCTGGAGTTTATTATTGATTAATGCTTATGAGTGCAATAGTATTACTGTGACGGAAGATTAAACATCTTTATATTATATCCCCTAGCTCGAATGAGGTTGCTGTATTTTGTGCCTCTATTGCGAGTTTGGGAAGTTTTCTTTTTAGTTTTTACAATTTGTGCTAGGTAATGATGGTTTGTCTTGGTTTCAGACAATAGTTTGAATTTTTGACAAGTTAGAGAATATTTCAGAGATGATAGATTCTTGTGAAGTTGTGATGAGGAAAATAAATTTTTTTATTCATAGGGCTTGTTAGTTGTTACTAGGCCCTTAGATCTAATTTGGGACAGGATCACAATGTATGACCTTTTTTTAGTTTTCAGGTCATGTTTTGTTCAAGGATGTCCTGTTTTTAAAGCAAATCAATGATGTCCTTTTAATAGACATTCAAAGGGGATGGAGTAACTATATCTTTTTTTATTTTTATTGATGTCTAGGGATGTTTTGTTAGTCATTTTTGTTTCTTCTGTGTCTTTGCCAAGTTCAATATCTTGCTCCCCTCTCTTTTGGTTCCCTTTCTTTCTGCTCTCTGATATGATTTCTTCTTTTATGCTAAATATGTAAGGATGGGATGAGCGCAAACCAGTTGGCAGCTAAGGCTATGCAGCTACGTTTAAAGGGAAAGCATGAAGAAGCTGAAAAATTATTGGTAAGATGAGAAAATGTTCGCTCTAATCTACACTTTATTTATATTGCAGTTTAAGCTCTATTCTTTCTTACTTCTGGTGCACTCATTCTATTTAGTTTGTAGAGTGCGTGTATACTGCATTGGCTTTAATTCTATTGAATTCATTAATTTGTATATTTTGGACTTATCAAATAGTGTGCAGTGATAGTCATCGCTAACAATTTTTTTCAGCTAAGGTTCTAGTTATTTGTGTGGAAGAATATTTCTACTACTAAGAGAATATGACTTCCAGATGCTCTGCTGAATCTTTGCCATTCTTTCCCCTGAGGATGAGAATAAACTAGGCCTAAGTCTTGAATTTTCTAGAATGTTGGTTCTTTTGATTTTCTTTTATCTAGGCTAGAACTAGACTTGATTGTTAGGCATGTTTTAAATTTTATTCACAAAAGAAAAAGAGAAAGAACTAGACTTGAATTTATGCAGTATTGACTGCATGGATGAATGTTTTTATTTGTTCTTGAAATTTTGGGTGAGAGCAAAATTATGCTCAGTGGAACTTAGGTACTGAAGAAAATTATACCCGGACCGTCCTTTATACCTTCCTTTATTCGTATCACAAACTCCTATTGCTGATAAGGTTTAAAGTCTATAAGACTGCCGGAGAATGAAGCTCCAATAATCCTAATTCTTTGACATTTCCCCTTACTTTCTAAGACTTAGTCTAGCTTTCTAACAGTCATCCATTTTCTGTTGTCAGTCTTCTTGCTCTACTTACCATGATATTTATGTGATTTTCTTATTGGGAATATTTTCGTTAACAATTTATGTTGTCTGTTTAAGGAGTGTTCGTGAGAGCATGGGGGTACTTGTGTTGTCCTTTCTTTTCGCTGTTTTCTATTTTTTGTCTTGAATATCTATTATCACAAGTCATCTGCAACATATCCTTTAGGTTCAGCTATAATTTTAATATTTGGTTCTTTTTCTTGGTTTTTGTTTGTCTTATTTATGGGCAGCAAGAGGCTAAGAGCGTGACCTCAAAGCAGGGCAATCAAGATCACATAATCAGGCCAAGAACTGACGGAAGTTCAAGCTGGTACTTCCCTTTTCTTGGAAGTCTATCTCTATTTTTTGTTGTTGAGTCTATCTCTATCGTCTAATCCCCTTGATTTTGGATGTGTGATTTAGCCACTTCTTACATGCCATGTGGCTAAGGTGCAATTTCTTAAATATTTCTAGAACATATGCTAATTTCTCTTATATAATTGTTTGTTTGGTTTATTTATTCTTTCTGTTTAAGTTACTAAAAATGGGTCTAAATGTTTGTTCTATATACTTCTTACATGCCACGTGGCTAAGGTGCAATTTCTTAAATACTTCTAGAACATATGCTAATTTTTCTTATATAATTGTTTGTTTTCGTTTCTTTATTCTTTCTTTTTAAGTTACTAAAAATTGCTCTATATGCCTTTTAAGTTTCTATGCTTGTTCTAGTTTGTGTAATAGCTGTTTGTTTTTTGTGAATTGCCATTGTTCTTAATATTGCTATTTTGACACTCCCTATTTTCCATAAGATATGCGAAGCAGAGCATATCCTTTCAGCAGAAAAAAAGAGAAGATGATGCTGATATGCATCTTGCTCACAAGATTATGCAGAACAAGCAATTTAAAATTTCTAGTCGAGCAAATGATGAGTATGACCATGAAGATGGTGAAAGCAGAAAGAAGCGAAAGAAGAGAGACATTGATGATCATAAGATGGCCCAGAAGAATGCTCATACAAAGTGGATTTTGACCCAGCAAGAGCGTTGCCTCTTTTTTTTAGAGAATCCCAATCGTCCCATGCATCTCGTTGTGTCAATAGCAAATTACACATATCTGATGTTGCCAAAGTGGCAGCCTGTGGTGGTGCCTGGCCACTGTTGCATTTTACCCATTCAGGTGAGCTTACTTTTATTGTCAGTATCTTATTGATGTTTAATCCAACCTAAAGCATCATGAATTTCTTTACTAGAAACAACTGCCTGAAATATGGTTTAATGTCATAATACGTTTTTTTAGTAAGCAGCAAATGTCTTAATACTTTAATAATGGCCTTTTTCATTTCACTCAGTAATGACCAGCACGCAATTTTCTATGTATGATAAAAGAAATTATTTGACTATGAAAAAGTCATCTGAAGCAAAATGGTCGTGCTTAAAGTTTTGAACTGTCTTAATAGACACAGTGAGGAAGGAGGATTGTCTTGGATATGTGTTTGGTCACAACGACTATAATTTATTTGGCATTTGCTTAAGGCTCTCATGATCTTGTACTGCTTGTCTTTGGAAAATCGAAAGCAATATAGAAATATAAATCCGACGTCAAATTCTCTTTTTTGGCTATCATATGTGTGACATTAATTGAAAAATGGTGAACTGGGTTTTGAGCACTGTGGATCTTTACAAGGAGGCACCAGTATTGTAACTCCTATAATATATTCTTATTTACCTTTCAACTCTAAAATTTTGTCTTTATCTGCTTCCTGTTACTTTACAGCATGAATCAGCTACGAGAACTGTGGATGACAATGTGTGGACTGAGCTTCGGAACTTCAAGAAATGCCTCATTATGATGGTTGCAAAGCAAGAGAAGGAGGTGGTTTTTCTTGAAACGGTGATGGGATTAGCACAACAGGGGCGTCATTGCATGATTGAATGCATACCTTTACCCCAAGATATTGCCAAAGAGGCTCCCTTATACTTTAAGAAGGTTAGATCTCAAACAACATCTTTGTTTAGTACCATATATTGACACCACGGCTGACTCTACTATTGATGATTGATGCTCCACTTTGCTTCCCATTTTTACACTGATAGTGCAAATAGTCTATTCCATTGTAGTTTATTTATTCTGTGGTATTTGGTGCTAGCAGTGGGATGATACTGCTATCTGTGATCTAAAGCCCCTCTTTTTATTAATACTGGTAGATTCTGATTTTTATGTTTCTATGTGCTGTGATATAGTTGGTTGTTATGTTGAGTTGGATTATACTTGGATTATTATTTTATTGCTTTCTCTAAATGTCTCCGTTGCATTTAGTTTGCACCTTTGGTTTTTCACTGCTATTGCTGACACTGAATTCTATTTACTATTTAGAAACTGCAGTAATCTGCTCAATGCTCATAAACTATACTTATGCAGATTCATTTTGTGCATACTATATTGTTTGGTTCATCTTTATTTTGATATACTGTTATTTTCAAAACTTTCAACTCATTGTCGCTCCTCAAATTGATGCCATTACAGGCATTGATGAAGCTGAAGATGAGTGGAGCCAGCATAACGCAAAGAAGCTCATCGATACAAGTCAAAAGAGATTGCGGAATTCTATTCCGAAGCATTTCCCGTACTTCCATGTTGAGTTTGGACTAAACAAGGGTTTTGTCCATGTGATCGATGATGAGAAGCAGTCCTAGAGATTTTAATATAATGGATGCTAACATTGACCACTATCTCGTTCTAGGATTATTGTCGGTCAATGAAGGGTCATTGGCATAACTCCTAGAGAAAGAGATTTTAAAGGCTTACAAATTAAGATTTTAACTTCATCGCTAGGCATAGCTCATAGAGAAAGAGATTTTAAAGGCATACATATTAAGATCTTAACACCACATCCACCATATTTGATATCATTTCTGATATCAAATATATAACTCGCGGTCAATTCTTACACCAAAATGGTCATGACCTCCATCTCTACCACACAAGTCGGATTTTTTGGTTTCTCAATTTTTGTGTGTAAGATAATGGATGACGACATTGACCATTATCTCGTTTTAGGATTACTGTCCGGAGATGAAGGGTCGTAGGCATAGCTCATAGAGAAAGAGATTTCAAAGGTTTGCAAATTAAGATTGTGACTTCGTCTCCAGGTATAGCCCAAAGAGAAAGAGATTTTAAAGGCTTACAAATGAAGATCTTGACACCACATCCACCATCTAATACCAAATTATATAACTTGCAGTCAATTCTCATCCTAATCAAATCATCTCATTATTTTTATGTTTCTTATATAATCAAATCAATATATGCTCTTCCAAATAGATTTCAAAGGCTTACAAATTAAGATTCCGATACCACATATTTCATCTCTGATACCAAATTATAAAACTCATGGTCAATTCCCATCCTAATCAAATCATTTCATTATATCTCTTCTTGTTTAGCTTCTACAAAATTAAAGAATGAATTTACCATATTGTGCCAAGACTTGAAAACCAATCATGAAAGGGACTTGTCAAAGATGGTAGAGGTTATACCCAATAAAATTCTAGCAATATTACTTACCATAGAAAAAGGAAGAAGATGATGCTAATATTAAAGAGAACAAGGCCATTAGAATGTGGTACAGACACCAATCTCAAATGTGTTTATTCAAATTCTGGATATTTTACAATGAAAATAAACCACCTATTTATAGTGCTAATTATTCCATATAATATTACAAGAGTCAACAATGGTGGCACCTACTCCTTCAACCACCAACCCCCCAGTCATCTTTTCCTATTTCAGATGTCATCCCTTGCGTCATTATTGTTCTGTTTTATTTTTGTTTCATTCTCCTCGGGTTGGACAGGACTCGTCCTTGAGTCAGAATCAACATCATCAATATATGGAGATAGATCCGCAACATTGAAAGTGGTTGAAACGCCATAGGCTCCAGGCAACTCTACTTTGTAAGCATTATTGTTAATTTTCTGCACAATTTTGAAGGGACCATCAGCTTGAGGGGAGATAACTTGGCGTTCAGTTGTTTAGAAAAACGTTCCTTTCGCAAATGTATCCAGACCAAATCTCCTACATTAAAGACTTGATGCCTTCGATGCTTGTCCCGTTGTGCCTTGAGTTTCAAACTTTGCTTTTGAATCCTAATACAGACTTGCTCATGTAGTTTTTTAATTTCCTTGGCCCGCTGGTCCGCATTGACATTATATTGTTGCTTAACAGAGGATGGTGTCAAATCAAGTGGGCTAAGAGGACGGGAACCATAAACAACTTCAAAAGGACATTTTCCGGTTGCCTGATTAACTAAATTGTTGTAAACTAAGAATAAGATTCCACTGCTTTAAGTTCTTTCCAACAAAGCTTCGTAAAAGATTTCCAAGAATTTTGTTAACAGCTTCTGTTTGTCCATCAGTTTGAGGATGGCTAGCACTACTAAACTGAAGCTTAGTTCCCATCTTCTTCCATAAAGTCCTCCAAAAATGGCTTACAAACTTGATGTCTCTATCTGAGGCGACAGTTTTGGGAATGCCATAGAGACGAACAATCTCCTTAAAGTACAAATCTGCAACTTGAACCGCATCATTAGTTTTTTTGGCAAGGGATGAAGTGAGCCATCTTTGAAAAACAGTCAACAACCACCATTATAGAGTCATTTTGTCTCTGGGTTCGAGGTAACCCAAGGACAAAATCCATACTCACATCCTCCCAAGGTGCTTTGAGTTCTGGCAACGGCATGTACAACCTGGTATTTTGGCTGTTGGATTTAGCCAGATGGCATGTTCTGCTCCTTTGGATATGTTTGTTTATATCCCGTTCAAGTCTTGGCCAATAGAAGTTCACCTTTACTAAGGCCACAGTTTTATCTCTACCGAAATGACTAGCTAATCCTCCATCATGGGCTTCCTAAATTATAGCTTCTCGTAGTGAGCAACGAGGAATGCAAAGAGGTTTTCCTTTGAATAAAAATCCTTCTTCCCTATAATACTGCTGAAATGGCTAAGATTTAGTGGCACTTCAGGCACCCTGGAAATCAGGATCATTTTGATACAACTCTTTTATAGTTTCAAAACCCACTACTTTGGTTTGCAAAGTTGTTAACAAAGCATGGCGACGACTAAGCGCATCAGCTACTGAATTCAGGACACCAGCCTTATGCTTGAGTAAAAACGGATAGGCCTGCAATACTTCACTCCAAGTGGCATGCCTTCGATTGATCTTCTGTTGAGAATTCAAATGATTGAGTGATTCATGGTCAGAATAGAGAATAAACTCTTTATGCAACAGGTAGTGGCTCTAATGTTGCAAAGCTCGAATAACAACATAGAATTCTTTGTCATAGGTAGAATATTTGAGCTTAGCATCATTAAGTTTCTCGCTGAAAAAGGCAATTGGATGGCCTTCTTGACTCAGAATAGCACTAATCCTGGTGTTAGAGGCATCACAACTGACCTCAAACACTTGGTCAAAATTAGGAAGAGCTAGCACAGGAGTTTCTGTCAAGCGTTTCTTCAGTTCTTCAAAACTTTTCTGAGCCTTATCTGTCCATTGGAACTTATCTCCCTTGATGTAATCCGTGAGGGGTGCAGCAATGGAACTAAAATTTCGAATGAACCTCCTATAGAAGGAAGCTAATCCATAGAAGCTCTGAACTTCTTGGATGGATTACAGAGTTAGCCAACTGTTAATGGCTTCAATTTTGCTTGGGTCAACTCATACACCTTCTACATTGAAAATGTAACCCAGAAAAATGACTTCATTTGTCAAGAAAGTGCATTTCTTCAAATTGGCATAAAGTTTTTGTTCACGAAGAGCTTGTAGTACATGACGTAGGTGCTCTAAGTGATCTGTTATGCTCTTGCTGTAGATAAGAATGCCGTCAAAGTAGACAACAACAAACTTGCTAATGAAAGGGCAAATAACCTAGTTTATCAGGCGTATAAACGTGCTAGGAGCATTTGTCAACCCAAATGGCATTACATTCCATTCGTACAACCCATCTCTGGTTTTGAAAGCAATCTTTTATTCATCTCCGGGATGAATTCGGATTTGATGATATCTGCTACGAAGGTCAATCTTAGAGAAAGTGGTAGAGCCATATAACTGGTCGAGCATGTCATCAAGCCTGGGTATTGAAAACTGATACTTAATTGTGATCTTGTTGATTGCACGGAAATCTATGCACATTCTCCAGCTTCCATCTTTCTTGGGAACTAGGAGTACAGGTACGGCACAAGGGATGACACTTTCATGGATCAATCCCTCTTTTAGCAATTCTTCAATTTGGCTTTGAGCTTCAGCGTGTTCTTGAGGACTTATTCTGTAAGCTGGCCTGTTAGGAATTACTGCTCCTGGAATAAAATCCATAGCATGTTGAATGTCTCGCATGGGTGGTAATCCTGACGGAATTTCATTTGGAATCACATCAGGAAACTCTTCTAACAATGGTTGCACTTCAGGTGGAATAGCAGTTCCGTTATTTGCCTCGAGCAATAGAAGAAAATCCATGACTTGGCTTTCTGTTTTGGTCACCTTCTCGACTAAAGACACTAATGGCTTGGATTCATTTTTGCCTTTATTGTGTTTATCAGGTGGCAAAGGTGCGAGCTGAATCTTCACGCCATCCTTCTGGAAGGAATAGGTGTTTGTGTGACCGTCATACAGAACGCGTCGATCATATTGCCAAGGTCTATCCAGAAGAAGATGACATGCACCCATAGGAACAACATCACACCAAACTTCATCATGATACTTTTACCAATGGAAAAAGTAATAAGGCATTATTTTGGAAACTCTTACCTCACTGTCTTGGTTAAGCCATTGGAGTTTGTAAGGGCATAGATGATTTTGAGTCTGTAGTTGCAACTTTTCTACCATATAGTTGGAAACTACATTTTCATAGCTTCCGTTGTCAATAATGACGTCACAGACTTTACCTTGAGTAGTGCAGTGAGTATGAAAAATGTTGTGACGTAGCCAAGGCTCTTCTTTCACAGTTGCTGTATGCAGGCTTCTCCTAATCACAAGTGATTCGTCGTGATCAGCAGCAGTAACTTCCTTATCAAATATTGGCTCTGTTTCAGGCATAGGTTCCCTTTCTTCTTCAAATACTACAAAAGCTTCCCCTTCAATAATGGTGACAACTCTGCGGTTAGGGCAGTTAGAAGTGATATGACTGAACCCTTGGCATTTGAAGAACTTAGGTTCTTTGGAGCTGAATTCCCTAGTAGCCTTTGGTGGAGGCGTGCTTGAAGAGCTAGGATGATGCATTTGTGGCTTACGCCCATCAAAAGGAACTCTGGTTGAGGAAGACGGTTGGTATGGAGGCCTTCTGAGCAACTGCTTCTCGATACGGATGGCTAAACGGATGACGTCGTCTAGAGTCCAGTATTACTGGAGTTGTTCTGGATGGACGATGTTTGTATTTAACCCTCCGAGATAACGAGCTATTGTTTGCTCCTCCCTTTCTTGTATATCACATTTCATCATATATTCCTCTACAGACATAGCCTTTTGGTGGAGATTATGTAATTGAAGGAAATTATCTTGATAATAATTTTCGGGAAGAAAATTACGTGAGAGCTCGTGTCACATCTTGTCCCACATTTGTATCTTGCCCTTTCCTTCTCTTTCACGTCTTTTCTTGACATTCTCCCACCATATGGAGGCATGTTTCTTTAGTTTGATGGCGACAATTTTAACTTTCTGCTCATCAGGAATTTCTTTATACTCAAAAACTCATTCAACAGTTTGTAGCCAGTCGATGAATTCGTCCGGCTGGAGTCTTCCTTCAAATTCAGGTATGTCTACCTTAATATCATTAAGGGGAAATGGTTGCTATTGAGGACGGCGGCGGTAGTCACTAGACGACGAACTATTGTTATCTGAATCATCCTCTGGATATTCACTGTGAGATTCTAGCATGGCTTGCTGCGTTGGTATAGTGGTTTCCAATTCCTGTATCTGGCATCTCATCTCGCCCATCTCAATCTCGTGTGTGTTTCTGCATCTTGGAGGCATTTTGGAATTGTTCTTGTGAGGTTAGGTATAGGGTGGAAGAGTATAAGGGTAGAATCGGTATTTATGGAAAAAGTATGAGGTAAAACTAGAAATTTTGGAACAATTAGCGTTAGGATGGGTGTTTATGGAAAAGAAAGGGGTAAAATTGGAAATTTACGGACAAATAAGGGTAGAAATGTAATTTAGTAATTTTCAGGGGCTGAAATGTAATATTGACAGAAATCTGGGGTTGAAATGTAATTTCAGAATTTTTTGGGGCTTAAATGTAATTTTGGCAGAAATTTGGGGCCAAAATGCAATTTCAGAAAGATTTGGGATGAAATTGTAATTTTGACCAAATTTCGGGTCAAAATGCAATTTCTGAAAGTTGGGCTGACTGGGATTGTTGACGTGGTGGTTATGACACGTGGCAGTCAACGGGTGGCTGATCTATTGATGACGCAGCAGATCAGGATGTGGCTGATGACGTCATCATCTTCAACCTCTGAACTCCGACGACTGCGTGAAATTCTGACGACTTTTCCGGCGACGTCCGTGGAGGCGCGTGGAGCTGTTTCACATAGGTGATCAAGGCTATTCCTAGGTTTTTCGGCCTTCTGAACATGATGGCGAGGTCGGTTTCTTTAAAAAACGCTCAGAGAGTGAAAATCCGACACCTTCTATTTTCTCACGTTTTTGTTTCTCACCCACTCCTCACTCTTTCGCTCTCTGGCCTTCTGGAACTCAGCTCTAATACCAAAATGGTATAGAAACCAATCTCAAATGTGTTTATTCAAATTCTGGATATTTTACAATGAAAATAAACCACCTATTTATAGTGCTAATTATTCCATATAATATTGCAAGAGTCAACAATGGTGGCACCTACTCCTTCAACCACCAACCCCCAGTCGTCTTTTCCTATTTCAGATGTCATCCCCTGCGTCATTGTTGTTCTGTTTTATTTCTATTTCAGAATGTCGAACTATGATTTTGGAAATGTTTAAAAACTAGAATGCGATTAAAAAAACAGGAAGACTAATCTTATGAGATGGCTCAGAAGATCACTCATACAATATGGATACCTGACAATGACGTTATCTCTTTTATTTATTGAACCCCAATTGTCTTATGCATCTTATTGTTTCAAACCCAAAAAGGTCATGACCTCCATCTCTACCATATCGAGTTTGGATTTTTTTATTTCTCAAATTTGTTGCATGAGATAATAGATGCCGACATTCACCACTATCTCGTTCTAGGTTTGATATCCAGCAATGAATGGATCACCAGGCATAACTCATAAAGAAAGAGATTTCAAAGATTTACAAATTAAGATCCTAATACCACTTGCTCAATTTTTGATATCAAATTATAAAACTCATGTTCAATTCTCGTCCTATCAAATCATTTTATCATATGTATGCCTTTTATACAATCAAATCAATATATGCTAAAGAGATTTCCAAGGCTTACAAATCAATATATTTTTTCTTTTTTAGATAATTAAATCAATATTTGTTCTTTTACAGAGATTTTAAAGGCTTACAAATTAATATCATGATATCACTTACACCGTCTTTGATACCAAGTTATAAAACTCGTGTCAATTTTCATCCTAATCAAAACATTTCATTATATTTATGCTTTTTATATAATCAAATCAATATAATCTCCTCTTGTTTAGCTCCTACACAATTAAAGAATGAATTTACCCTATTTATGCAAATTTACCCATAATATGTTTTTTTCATGGTAATATATTATTATTAGAACCCACAATTACTTGTCAAGATAATATAAGACAGGCAAAAGTGTTTCAACTTCATTAAGTTGGAAACTAGTCACCCCTTTCCTAGAAAAATTCTGGTATGGTTTCATTTCATATTTTTTTAAGAAATTAATTGGTAATTAGATTTTACTAAAATGTTTCATAAAACAAAAAATAGAAAAACACCAAAACCTTATCCACTAAGTAGCATCGGTTATACTCCACGACACCTTCAAACTTGTTTTAAAAAATGAAAAAGATCAAAACAAATTTTATATGTTTTTGTTTCTTCAAAATGGGGCCAAAAAGTATAGAACAATCCTACATTGGTTGACTTCTTGAGCACTCACCTATTTAACTTGAACTCATAACTCATTTTTCAGGCTCTATTTTTTTTTCAAATATGATTTTTTTATAGAACAATTATCAAAATAGATTTTTTTTGCTTTTTTTTCCTTAACAGAATGTTATAGGAAACAGTTTATAAAAATATGATAAGAACATAAAAAACTAAAAAGAAAATCAATGAATGTCCAAAATTTCTTATTTTCAAATTTTTTAATGATGAGAAAAAAGGTTGTAATAAAAGAAAAATGAGCGTTCTACAATTCTATTTCCAAATTGACGTGGGCACAAGTGAAGACACCCCTTAAACTCTACACCTGAACGCAAAACACTGGAAAACAAGTATTTCCCTCTTTATTGATAAAACTGAAAAATACATTACACAAAAGAGTCTATATCTTAAAGTCACAGGCCACTGCCTATATATAATGCCTTAACCTCTAACGAACCAAAAATAGAATAATGCTATATATAGCCTTACATCACATTCCAACAATTACATAATTAATTATCTACAAATGATAGCATTCTTTACAATATTTAATTAAAATATTTCTCACACTCCCCCTCAAATTGGACAATACAAATCAATAGTGTCCAATTTGTTGAGAAGTCTTCTTTGAGTGAATCCTTGAACAGCCTTTGTTAGTAGGTTTGCCTCTTGATCAACTAACTTCACATGTTTCAAGTCAATATGCTTTAACTGCCACTTTTCTCTAATAAAGTGACAATCTATTTCTATGTGCTTGGTTCTTTCATGGAAAACTGGATTGGCTGCTATATGTATTGCAGCTTTGTTATCACAATACACATTCACTAGGCTGTTGTGAATGACTTTCAAATCTTTCAGCAACCCCAATGTCCAGACAACTTCTGAAACTGCCATGCTGAGTGCCCTATATTCTGCCTTAGCTGATGATTTCGACACTGTGCTTTGCTTCTTTATCTTCCATATCACCAACGAGCCTCCAAGTTTTAGCAAATAACCAGTCACTGATCGCCTCGTTATGCCACATGAGGCCCAGTCAGCATCATAGTAACATTCTAGTTGTAAATTCCCTTGTGAGCTAATGAATATCCCTTTTCTTGGAGTTCCTTTTAGATATCTGACAACTCCTATTGCCGCTGCTATGTGTGATTTAGTTGGATTCTACATGAATTAGCTCAAAGTCTGCACAGAAAATGAGATGTTAGGCCTGGTCATAGTTAAATAAATTAACTTACCAATCAATTTTCTGTATCTTCTGGATTCCACAACAATTCTGTTTCTTTGTTCCTCTTGCTGTCAAATGGCAAAAGCTTCAAAGTTGAAGCCATAAGAACTGCACGTGGCTCACATCCATTTAATCCTGTATCAGAAAGTAAATCTAAGGTATATTTTCTTTGAGATAATTTATTCCCTTTTCAGACTTAGCCTCTTCAATTCCCAGAAAATACTTCATTATTCCAAGGTCTTTTATTTTAAAGTTACTATGCAGAAACTGTTTAGCATGTTCAATTCCCTTTTCAGAACTTCCTGTCACTAGCAAATCATCTACATAAACTAATATCAATACCAAACCATCTTCATATTCTTTAGTAAACAGGGAATAGTCATTTAAACTTTGTCTAAAACATCCTCGGAGTAAGGCTGATGACAATTTCTTGTTCTATTGCCTAAAGGCTTGTTTCAAGCCATATAGTGATTTCTTTAATTTGCACACTAAGTACTCCCCCTTTCTATCAAATCCCTGTGGGATTTTCATATAGACCTCTTCATGAAGATCTCCAAGCAGAAAGGCATTATGTACATCCATATGATATAAATTCCATTTATATAATGCAGCCAACTTTAATACAATTCGGATGGTGAGCATTTTAACAACCAGATAGAGTGTTATGGTAATCTATCCCTTCCCTTTGATTGTATCCTTTAGCTATTAACCTAGCTTTATATTTATTTATGCTACCATCAGAATTGTACTTAACTTTATAGACCCACTTGCATCCTATAGCTTTCTTTCCTTTAGGTAAAGAAACTAAATCCCATGTTTTATTGTTTTCAAGAGCTTGCATTTCTGCCCTCATTGCCTTAATACATTCATCATTTTTAATAGCCTCTTCATAATTATTGGGCTCAGTCACAGAATCAATAGCACAAAGAAAGCTGAAGTAATCTGATGAAACATCATCATCTGCAATATAATCTTGAATAGGATAGGCACATGTACCTTGCTGTTTTGGGAGTGTTTCAGGGGATAAAAGAGAGCATACATAGTCATTGGACCAGATTGGAGGCCTCCTTTCCCTTGTTGGTCGTGGGTGAGTAGATGTTTGTGGATCTTCTATACTTTCCTGCTCATGCTCCTCATATTCGGCAGGTGAATTGCTGCTATATAATCTTTGAGGAACAAAATCAGTATTATCATTTTCAGACATATGAAATAATCTATTATTTACCTGCATTTGTTTAGGTTCAAACCAGAACATTTCTTTTAAGTGTTGGTTCATACCCTGTTGACTATCATTCGGCATGTCCATGAAAGGGAAACGATTTTCCACAAAGTTAACATAACGGCTAACAAATATTGTCTTACGGTGTAAATCAAGAAGCAAATAGCCTTTTGTATGATCATGATATCCTAGAAATATGCATGGAATTGCTCTAGAATTAAGTTTATCAACAATTTTCAAATTTGTAGCATACACTAAGGAACCAAATACCTTAAGATGTGAGATATCAGCTTTGGTGCCATACACCCTTTCATAAGGAGTTTTAAAACCAAGGACTTTAGATGGAATTCTATTGACTAAATGAGCAGCCATATGCACACATTCCCCCCAATATATAATTGGAACCCTTGATTGTAATAGTAACCCTCTAGTAATATGCATAATGGTTCTATGTTTACGTTCTACTACTTCATTTTGCTCAGGAGTATAGGGGCATGAGGTCTCATGGATCATCCCCTTGTGTTGCAAATACACCTTCAGCTCATTATTCAAAGATTCAGATCCATTATCACTACGAATACGCTTAATTTGTGTGTGAAATTGAGTTAAAACATAAGCAACAAAATTCTTAATATGTTACAGCCTAATTTTTGTTACGCATGAGAGAAATCCATGTAACTCGCTAGAAATCATCCACTATAGTAGGAAAAGATTGAAAATATGGATATGTTGGAGTTCTATATGGACCCCACACATCGAGGTGAATCAATTCAAAACATTTTTGAGTTTTAATACAACTACGGGAAAAAGGAAACTTAGTTTGTTTCGACTGAACACATATTTCTCAAACTTTATTGATAGAATCTGAATCATCAATTACAAAATCCAAATATCACATGATAGAAAGTGGCACATGCCTTAGCCTCTTATGCCACAAAAACACATCATTAGAACTCAATTTCTGAATACTACTTTGGGTGACATTGGCATTAACAGCATGAGAATTCTTTGATGCTTTTAAGATGTATAAACCACCAACTAGCTTACCAGTTAGGCTCATCTTCCTACCCTGAAGGTCCTACATTAGGCAAAGATTAGGGAAAAAGGCAACCATACATTTATTTTCCAAGGTGAATTTTGATATGGAAATTAGATTGAATATTAAGTCTGGAGCATATAGAACATCATTTAACCAGAGTTCATCCACAATATTTACATTACCCATATGAGTTACTGCTACATGTCTACCATCAGCGATCTTTATGGATTTAATTGGACCATTATATGTCTTATAGCTATCTAATAGGCTTAGGTCTCCTACCATATGAATGGTTGCACCTGAGTCTAATATCCAATTATCAGATAATATAGAACAAGTTATAGGAATAGTAAAACCTATACCAGTAAGTGCATGGACAGTAGGTTCAGCATCCTTTTGTAGAAGTACGAGGAGCTTTTCGTATTGAGCTTGGGTGAATGTTGGTCCTATTATGTTGCCAGCATTCATGTGTGCTTCTAGCTCTCAAGATGTGGTCATACCTCCATTTATAGTTGTAGGTTCTTTGTTAACCCTACCCTTGGTGCCTCTAAAATTGGGTGGATATCTAACGAGCTGGTAGCAGTTTTCACGAAGATGCCCCTTTTTATTACAGTGGGCACATTCTATGCTATTATCTATTTGTCCTCTGCCCCTGCCTTGGCCACAACCACGAGCTACCATTGCAATGCCTTTTATGGGATGGGCTTAGTCTTGGTCAATTATGGACTTTTGCGTTTCATCTTGGATTAGCATACCATATGCCTCATTAACAGCAGGTAAAGGGGTCATCATTAAAGTCTGACTTTTGGCTTGGTGATAGGATTCATGGAGTCCTATTAAAAACTGTAATAGTTTTTGTTCTTGCATCATGTTAGTATAAGCCTTCGAAGTTGAGCATGTACAATCAGGAAGTGTGATTAAAGCTGACTCTCCTCCCATAGTTCCTTCAATTTGGAGAAATAAGTAGAGAAAGAAGCAGTCCCCTGCCTCATAGAAGCAATCTCTCTCTATGTAAAGCAAAGATTTGGTCTCTATTCTTCTTATCAAACCGTTCTTTTAGATCAGTCCAGATCTTCTGTGCACTCTGAAAAAATACAACTCCAGCAGCCAATTCCTTGGAGACCGAATTCACTAGCCATGAGAGGACCATAGCGTTACACCTCTCCCACTGATCACATAATGCAGTATCCTTAGATTCTTTTGTACAAGTCCCAGTCACAAAACCCAACTTGTTCTTTCCTAACAAAGCAATTCGCATGGCACGACTCCAAACAGTGTAGTTTTCAGTGCCAATTAGAACATGGTTGATGATGGAGGTGCCCTGAGTGTCTGATGTGTGAAGGTAAAGTGGGTGTGAAAAAGGTAGAGTCTCGACAGTAGGTTTCTCGGTGGCCATTAGAGCTTAGATGAGATCAGTTACCAAGAAGAGGAGAAGGATCAGGAGTACCAAAAACTTATAAGGTGTCTGGAAAAAGATAGTCACCTTGTGTGTGCTGACTCCTAACGGTAGTGAGATACTTGCCAGAGTAAGCAAGAACGATGGTGCAAAATCGTCGGTATAGCCAAGAACGGAATTGTGAATCGTTCTTGCCGAAGCGTCATTGTAACAGATTCTTGCTGATTAGAACTATGATGTTTCAAAACAAAAAAGGTAAGATCCAATACTTTGACATGAAAGATTTGTGAAGAAGGCATATCGGTGGTGGGAAACAGACTGCGAAAATGACAAGATGGATAGTAAATCAGTTACCCTGCCACTGAGCAAGCCAGAGAGATGTAAAATTGGTGAAACACGCCATGGAAGATGTAGATTGATAAGGGAATTAATACTTAATTAAACTATTTCTCACAACAAGCAGCAACTGACTGTTATAATAATACTGACTGTTATGGAAAAAAATTGGTTGGATGACATTAATACGTTGTATAAGGCTACACATAGAGAAACATACAATATTGTTTACTTTTTTCTTTTTTTTTGGGGGTGACAATGTTGTTCAATTTTATTTTATCGTATCCCCATCATGCTTCCATATTTCAGGATCATATCTTCAATTAATTTTCTACTCCAAATTCTCACAAATAATATTTTTTTACCTGAGCAAAAATGAAAGTTGAAACAATATTTAGTTAAAATTCATAACCCCCTACTAGCCCAGAGTTGGTCTAGCAGCGTAAAGTATCATGCCCTTACCTTGTTTTAACTTTTTTTTAGAGTATTCACAGAAAACGATATGTGGTTCGATAGACAACACATGAATAACCTGAATATATTGATAATAAGTGCATGATTACATAAATTCCCCATAGGGGTTCGAACATGATCATTACCATCAATATAGCCACACAGGCCTACTTGGGTTTCTAAACTTGTCCCAGTGAAACAAAGACATCTTCTCATATTTGTTCCACCACTGCAATCCCCTCATATAGTTCTCTGCATTGTTCTCAACATATCTTCTGTCTTCTCTTGTCTAAATTGTTGGTAGGGGAGGATGAGATTCGAGAGAATCTCAGTAGGAAAATAATACCAATATGCATGTACGATAAATGTTTAATGCATGACATGCTTGCATCACATAACTCATCTTACACAATGACAAATCTGTAAGCTTAATGCTTCGAACAATATACTTATGGCCATAGCATAAATTGAAACATAGCTTCAAATCATTCATACATGTTTCACATAATCAAGCAAAACAATAACATGCATCAACACACTAACACAAATATCAAATACATGCAGGAGAGGTAAGTTCCCTATCCTCTTTCCACGTGTGCTCTAGCATCGGCTACTCACGATCTGACGAACATCGAACCACGATCAGGGAGAATATCCAACCCTATAACCAAAATATGGACATAGGGTTAATCCCTTTTTCCAATTCCTTAACATACAAACACTTAATGTTGGTTATCATTTAACACCTTTAGGTGGCTACTCAAAGCCCAAACATATGCCTAAAGGGTTGGGAGAAACTATACCATTAATCACCTTTCAGAAGTGCCAAAATACTGATTTTTGGGGGTTGGCCGCGGCCCAAGAATCCTCTGGCCGCAGCCAAAAATAGGTCAGAAACACTTGAGCCGCGGCCCAGAATCCGCTGGCCGCGGCCAATAAAATCCTGTTTCTTGGCTAAATTTCAAAAATCATAACTAATACCAGAAAAATCAAAATGAGATAATTCCAAAGCTAAATGAAAGGTATTTAAGTCCTATTTATAGAAAAAATATGGACCATTACTAGAAATCACCACAAAAATACAGAATTGCCCAAAATCCAACATTGCCCCAAAACAGAGTCTAGTTTCGACATCAAACTTTGGACAGTCATATCTCCCAGCTCACAAAACGAAATGGCACAAATTATTTGTTGATATAGAAGCTCGAGATGTGAAATTTAAGACTGAAAAGTTTCAGAATTTTCAGATACCATTTGGTCATTCAAAACATCCATACAAATAAACTGCCCAGAACAGAGTTTCAAGGGACAGATTTTCCAAACTTTCCATTTAATGTTCCAAACCAATCCAAACCAATTCTAATGATCATATCACATAACAAAACACCAATTGCACCACAATACACAAGGCAATTCATCATTGCCAAAATTACACACAAATCAGGGCAAATTCCACAATTCACAATACTTAAACAATAACTACAATAGTTAGGCCAAAAGTCATCAAATACTCACCTCTTCCTCTTCCTAGTGCCAATTTCTTGATTCTCCATCTTCCCAATTTTCCTCAAGCTAGCAAACACCTCCTTTCACAAATCTAAAACCATAGAGATGAAGCTCTCATCACTAGGAATAATATTATAGAAGAGTGTTTAAGCTAAACAGAACCATAAACCAACCAAAACTCACCTTGTTCTTTTCCCTTTCCTCCTCCTCTTTGGACGACAATGGAGGTTCTAAGAGAGAGAGGAGAGTTGAAGATGATGAAGATGGGCTGTATTTTTGGTGCCCAAAACCAACCTAATAGATAGAGAAGAGAGGAAAATGAGTGTTGACACTTTAACCAAGATCCAAGGGTCTAAAAAGTGCTATATGTCACAATCTTGTTTCATCTTCTTGAGCACACATGGACTCACACACATGGGATTCCACCCATCATAATCTCATCACAATGAATCACAACCATTGATCTTTGAGTTACCAATGAGCTTCCTCTTCAGTAACGATCAATTGGTCGGTAACTTTACCATTTTGCCCCTGATTGTGACAATTCTCACTGAATCACCAACAACACTTCACATCTTTCCATTTAGCCACAATATGTGCCCTGCCTTTATTTTAAGTCAATTTAGATGTTAATCCATAATTGAGCTTAAATACAGGGTTTTGGCACTGCTCACAACACATACGAATCACATCCGAATAACAAATCACATCAGATTCTCCAAAAGGGTTCATTTATCACTAATCACATCCGCTTTTGGAGTCATTATCCCTTAATCGTAATTTGGGATCCTGCTAAACCGGGGCTTAGCAGCCCACTTATTTCAGGCTTATTCTCTAGCCTCAAGTCTCAAATTCGGGGTATTACATAAAGCCCCGTTAGATCCTTTTGAGTCTTGAGTATAAGATTCAGAGGAGACATTTGTATTGGGAGGGGCAATCACGAACTCAGAACTGGATACTCTGGATGATAATATGAAAAAAAAATCATAACCCCCCTGCATAAAGAAATCAATAGTACTGTTTGTTCATTTCCATCACAACCATCCTGCTAATAGTTCTATGTTCTCTCAATCAGAAAGCAGATTCAAATGACATTTTCTTTTCTCGCAACCCATTACTCATCTGAACAAACATAAAGACAACGTTAACAACAAATATAATAGTCAATCACAGACAGTTACTGGGAGGATTGAAGCGACGGGATTTGACGATAATCACTGGGAGGATGAAATGAAAAGGGTGACCAAAAAAGAGAAGGAGAATGGAGAAGTGAAAAAGGTGGGGCTCAAGAGAGGGAGAAAGTGTTTTTTGTTTATATACTCCTTCACTCCTTATTAGAAGACATATTTAGCTAATTTGATTAGATTAAGGAAGTTAGTTGAGTTGGTTAAGATTACATATATTTTCTAAAACACCATAGTCATCTTTCTTAATTTCCCGCTTATTTTCTTTCCTCCTTGATTATGATTGAATGAACATCAATAGAGATAAATTAAGGAAAAAATGACAAATATAAAGTAATATCTTATATTTAAGACTTAGATTAACTCCCTAAACATATATTATATCAAGGATAGGAGGAGTATTTAAGAAGTGAAAAGGTAAAAGCAGACAGAAAATGAATGTCCGAACCATGAAGGCTGACCAAAAACAAAAAAAAACAAAAACAAAAAAAGTGGCTGTTGCCAGCATCCTTTGAGTGGACCAGGCCTCTGAACCAATACTAATTCAGCCCATCTTAAAGGACTGCAATTGAAAGGATACAAATTTAATTTTTAGTGAAAAACCAGTCTATGTTTAAAAGGCCCATAAACAAGCATAGCCCAATCTACACGAAAAATAACAGAGAAATCTAGATATGCCAAATATTTAGTTACACAATGTACCAATTTGGTGTCATCTATGTACCTATTTATTATATAATACTCCCCCAGGCTTAATAGTTAATATAAGTTGATATTAATTCTAAATATAAGACATAGTTTTTATATTTATTAATCTTTTTCTAATTTATCCCTATTGATACTCCCTCAACAATAATTAAGGAGGAGAGTGAAGGAAGGAATCAAGGAAAATGATAAGGATTTTTTAGAAAATACATGTCATATTAATTAACTTAATTTATTTTCTTAATCTAATCAAGTTAGGTAAATATATCTTCTAGAAGGGGGTAATATTTTTGAGAGAGCTAGTTGTCCCTTGTCAGATGTAGGATACATGCGAGGCATGGAATGAGGTAATTTTTATTTTAAAACCTGATAATTAATAACATTTGGAAATGCTACTCAGATGTAACAATGGATATAGAAATTAAACTTAATAAATATATAAGGATTAATACTTTTATTAGTTCTTATAGTTATAGTTTAATTTAATTTTGATTTTCATACACATTGTTTTGAATCGTGGTTTTCAATCTCTCTCTCTCTCTATATATATATATATATATATATGATTTGATGAGTTTAATAGCATTAACTTTTAGTTAACGCGGAGTTAGTGCGGTTGAGTTTATATCCACAACCAAAATTATATACATTACATGAATATTATATCTTAATTATTTTTTCTTTATTTTAAATAAGAAAATATTTATGAATTTTTAATTATATTTTTGAAAATATATATAACATTTTTGTTTTTGAAATGACAACCTCTCGCATTTTTGCTTTTGAATTTTTTACACTAATAAATTAGTATAAAATTTAATTTCCTAAATAATATTTTGGGTTAAGGGGCAAAACTAACTTTAAATTTTTCTAAAAAAATGCACCCACCGCCATCAACTTTTTTTTTTCATGTAAAAGTAACCATAAATTTTAAAAAATGGTGTAAAAGTAACTATGAACTTTTAAAAAATGGGCAACAGTGACACTACCGTTAACGGCCGTTTACTCAAAAGTTTTTAAGGGGTAAAAATACCCATAAAATTTTCTCAAAAATGCACTCACCACCATAAACCTTTTTTTGGGTGCAAAAGTAACCATAAACATTAAAAAATAGGGAAAAAGTGACGGTTCTCTTACTGTGTTCAAATGTCATCTTTTGATTGTTCTAAGTCTAGGAAAATAGCACCTCGACTTGTCCTCCATGATTTTTCCAAACAAAAAATTGCAAAACTAATCTTCAATGACGATGACGTCATCATTCTGCTCTCACCTACATGCCGTAAATGGAATTGTTGATATCAATGGTGTCGTAAATGCAGTTGCCAAAATTGTTGATGGGGAAGGATCTCAATAATTCCATTTATTGCACGTCGGTGAGAGCAGGATAGCGACGTCATTTTCATTGAAGATGGATTTTTCAATTTTTGGCTTGGAAAAATCATGGTGGACAAGTTGATGTGTTTTTTTCCTGGACTTAGAACAATCAAAGGATTACATTTGAACCTAGTAAGATAACCGTCAATTTTGCCCCATTTTTGAAAGTTTATGGCTATTTTTGCACCCAAAAAAACGTTTATGGTGGTGAGTGCACTCTTGAGAAAATTTTATGGATATTTTTGCCCCTTAAAAACTTTTGACTAAACGGCCGTTAGAGGTAGTGTCACTTTTGCGCCTTTTTTAAAAGTTCATGGTTACTTTTGCACCATTTTTAAAAGTTCATGGTTACTTTTACACCAAAAAAAAGTTTATGGTGGTGAGTGCACTTTTAAGAAAAATTTAAGGGTAATTTTTCCTCTTAACCCTAATATTTTATAAAGCTTTATCTTTAAATTTTCATGATTATATATATAACCTATAAAATTAGAAATATATTAAATTAATTATTGCCGGTTCAAATATGGTTTGATCATGATCACGTAGAATGAAGCAGCCTAAAATTCAAGATTCTTTATATGTATAAACGAAAAGCTGAAGCTGTGGCAGCTGCTGAGGATTGTGGGATTTCGGCAGCAGACTATGAATCTAAGAGAAAAAAAAGATCTCCATGGAGTTCTTCAAGAAAATGTGAGAGGTTCCACTATTGAAGAGCTAAAGGTTATGTCCTCTTTCCTTGTCTCGTTAGTTTTTTCTCTTCATTGTAAAAGTTATTTTGTCATCTCTCTTTCTACTCTCTGATAACATTTTTTCATTTATGCAAAATGAAATGGGATGACTGAAAACCAATTGGCAGCTACGGCATTGCAGCTACGTTTAAAGGGGAAGCATGAAGAAGCTGAGAAATTATTTGTAAGTTGAGAAAAATTACCCCTAATTGAGGCTTGTTTTTTTACTCATGATGTCATCTCCACCACATCCTTTAGGACCAGAGATAATTTGATTCCATTTTTTCCCATCTTCTCTTATTATTGTAGGCAATGAGTATGAGCACAAAGCATGGGAATCAAGATGAAATAATCTGTCGTCCAAGAACTGAAGGAAGTTCAAGCAGGTATTTCCCTCTTATGGGGATCTCAATCATCATTAGCATTTAAAATTGCTGCTGACACTTTCTATTTTGACCTACCATAAAGAGCCGAAAGAATGATAATCATTCAAAGCGGATTTCAACCCAACAAGAGCGTTGAGTCTTTTCTTTGGAGAAAGGAACTTCAAGTTTTATAATCTGATGATGACCTTAAATTATCTTGTTTGTCCATTGTAAATGTGACGTTAAATGAAATATGGTGAACTGAGTTTTGAGCTTCTGTATAAAATAAGACAGTATTGTAATAAACAATGACATTAGTTAACCTTTCAACTCTAAAATTGTATGTTTATCTACTACATTTTACCTGACATCATGAATCAGCTACAAGATCTTTGGATGAGGATGTATGGAATGAAGTTGGCAACTACAAGAAATGTTGAATTATCATGTTCGCGAAGGAAGAAAAGGGGTTAATTTTTCTTGAAACTGTGAATGGGTTAGCACAACAGAGCCGTACGTCATTGCATGATTGAGTGCATACCCATACCCAAACATGTCGCCAGAATAGCTCCTTTACATACACTTCAAGAAGGTTAGATTTCAAACTTCTTTGTCTAGTACCATATATTGACAACATGGTTTACTCTACCATTGATTATATGCTCCACTTTGCTAGCCATTTTACATTTTGTTTTGGGATTAATCTCCCGGTATCCATGCTACAAGCCATTTTACATTTAGAGCGCAAAATGTACTATCCATTGTAGTATCTTGGGTTAAAGGGCTAAGTTTCCTCGAATGGGCACTAGGAACCAGGAAGTTTTTTAGGGGAAAATTTTGCCACGGAAGTTTCAAAAACAAGGCAATATATTGCCCTGACCTAATGGATCTAAACAATCAACCTTAGTTGACCGGCTATGCTAAGGTGATATACTCATGTGGCACCCACATCACCATGGTTAAAGGGCATTTTTGCCAGGGAAGTTTGTATAGAAGAGCTGTGGGCACCAAGAAATTCTTCAACTGTGCAATAACGCCCCAAGAGTCACAAATTTTTTTTGTTGATTTATTTCATATATGGGATGCCGCCATCAAACACCAAATGTCAAATAAAATGAAAATCAACAAAAATCAAGAACCCATAAGTTAAAACTAAATATATGTGCAGAAAACTCATAAACCATAAATTTAAAATCAAAAGTAAAACAAAAAAAATCCTCAAGTCCAAAAAAGTAAATGAAAATTTTGGGTTAAGGAAACTAGAAGATGTAACAAAAGAAAATGGGGAAGACAGAAGAAGGGAAAAACACTCACTGAAAAAGTCTTCAACAACTTGTTCTATGCAGCACGCCCACGTCTATCTTGGTTTCCTGAACATAACAAATCTGTTTGCTTTATTTGGATTTGAGGACTTTAGGCTTTGCTTTTAATTTTGAGTTATCTAGTTTATGGTTTATAGGTTTCTTTGTTCATATATATATATATGTGTGTGTGTGTGTGTGTGTGTGTTTTTTTTTTTTGATTTATAAGTTATTTATTTTTATTGAATTTTCAATTTATTTGATTGTGTGGTACTTGCTGGTGGTATCCTAGATATGAAAAAATCAACAAAAAAATCCGTAACTTTCATGGTATTATTGCGCCCTTGAAAAACTTCCTAGTGCTCACAGCTCTTCAATGGAAACTTCTAAGGCAAAAATGCCCTTTAACCCAAAAAACGCTAACAAGGGTGCCATGTGGGCAGCTACCTCAGTATAGATCAGTTAGGTTAGGGTAATATTGCCCCGTTTTTGAAACTTTCAGCACAAAGTTGCCTTCTCAACTTCCCGATACCACCCAGTGCCCATTCATGAAAACTTTCAGGATATTTTAGCCCAATACCCCTTGTGTCTTTATTCTTTATCATATTCGTCGTTAGAAGTGGGATGATACTTCCATTTGTGATCAATAGCCCTTTAATACTGGTAGAATCTGTTTCTTATGTTTCTACGTGCAGTGATTATATACCTTTTTGTTTGTTTGTTTGCCTTGGGTTATGCTTGATATTATTATTTTTATTGCTGTCTTCACATTAGGCATAAACAGCAATATTTACCCTATAATTTGATTCATCTTTATTTTGGTATTTCATTTTTAAAATTGTCAACTCATTATCGGTTCTTAAATTCATATTCATTAAGGATTAAATAATTATTATAAATTTTTTGGGCCATTAAAAACATTTTTTAAATAGGTTCTAATAATTAGAGCAAGTAGGACCAATAAGTGGCAACTAGGGAAGCTAAAAAGAATCAGAAAAAAGAATAAAATAAAAAAAAGAAGAGAGAGAGAGAGAGAGAAGGAGTGACTTGGTATACGTGCCACTTTCCGTTTTTGTCTCTAATGAATGATTCCAGTGCCAGGAAAATTCCACCGGATGGAGCGTTGGAGGTACGATTGGCTACTGGGCGAGGGAAGAAATCTAAGAAGGGCAACGTTGAGGATTCTTCAAGGTCAGATAGGAGCCTTGTAGCGAAAGATCCTTCAGAGGTCGATGTGGGTAAGAAAAAGGATATTCTAGCTGGCATGGCAGGAGCTGGTATCTCTTACAAGGAATCCTTGCTAGGATTTAAGGGATCAGAGTACAATGGAGTTGCATATGGAAGCTTAAGCGTGGAGGGGGATTCGAATATTTCTGATTTGGTGGACCAATCTTGGAATATCCTAGAACCATAAGAGGATTTAAAGCAACTTATGGAGATTTACCCAACGTTTCGCATGTCTCAGGAGGAGTATAACAGATGGGCGAAGCCTTGGAACAATGCTATGATCATTACTACTTTGGGTACTAGAATAAATTGTTACAGATTGAAGGAGCATTTAAACAGGATTTGGAAAATAAATTGTTTTGAGCTAATTGACCTTCCAAACAATTATTTTGTGGTGAGTTTCAAAGACCCAAAGAGTTGGGAAAATCACTACAGAAAAGTCTTGTTTGACGGTCCCTGGACGGTAGCTCAACATTCCATTCTTGTGCAGAGGTGGTCACCTTATTTTGATCCCTTCAGTAATCCTCTTGGTAGAGTCGCATCCTGGGTTAGAATTCCTCAAGTACCTTTGTTATTCTACAACAAAGAGTGCATGTGGAGATTAGGGGATATGATCGGGAAGACTCTCAAGGTTGATCTGAATTCTATTGCTAACTTGGAGGATGATGTTGCTAAAATTCGTAGAGGTCGCTATGCTAGGATATGTGTTGAGTTGGATCTCCAAAAAAAACTTATCCCATGGATTATTTCAGCAGATGCTCTCTTCAACATTGAATATGAGGAGCTTGATCTCATTTGTTTTTCCTGCGGTAGATATGGGCACAGGAAAGAGAAGTGTCAATGGAGCTTATTGCAAGAGGGTGTAAGCACGGTGGGAGTTTCAAGTCAGGATAAGGAAATGGATTTGAAGAGGTCATCAGAAAAACATTTTCCGGCGAAAGAGGACCAGTTTGGGCCGTGGATGTTTGTTCACAAGCCAGGTAGAGCTCGATTTCCAAGAAAGGAGGTAAGTAGGAGCAGAGTAGGTGATAGTGGGCTGTCCAAATTTGCAGAGGGAAGGGCTGATGGCAGTTCATCTCAGTCTCGATTTGCTGTGTTGGGTGATACGGTTCAGGATGTGGGTGAAGATTTCGAGAGGATTTTGAATTCAAAGAGCAAAAGGGGCGGGGCTGCTTTAGATCAGTCTCTGTGTTCGGCAAAGGAGGGAAAGCTTCTTGTGCAAGAGGTGCTTTCATCTAAAGAAAAGGAACACGCAAGAAAAATAAAAAAAACGCTGGTTGGAGGGAAAAAAGGGGCTGAAGTCAAGGGAAGTGCTAAGCCAATATCTCTTGGTCAAGGAAAAGAGGCTCATGTTTCGAATGTGGACTTGAGTAAAGAGAAAAATCTGGGGAATCATAAGGTGGAAAAAAACAATAGTGGTGGGTCCCATAGAGAGCATATGGTTGTGAGAGGGAATATAGAGAATAATGAGTCTTTAGAAGTCATAAAGCAAAAGGAGTTGGAGAAAAATGTAGAATCACGTGGTAAGGGAGACAAGAGGATTATGATGGGTCCTACATGGAAAGCCAATAGTTCTAATTTAGTTTATTCCCAAAAGCAATGTGAAATGGAGCTGATTCCACCCAAGCACGTGACAAGTAATCTAGAACACCAAGAGACCAGATCAAGGACGCACCCAACGTCTCAGCTTGTAGTGAAGGTATTGCTTGAAAGTGAGCCTCCTGACGGGTGAGTTTTCACGTTTATTCCAAGATGCAATTTATAATTATTTTTTATGATGATAGTGTCATCTTGGAATTGTCGAGGAGCTTGTGGTAGAGCTTTTCCACGTATAATTAAAGATATTGTTAAGAAGTATGATGTTAATGTCATGGGGTTATTAGAACCGAGGGTCAGTGGTAACAAGGCGGATAAAGTTGTGAGTGGTCTGGGTTTCACAGATTGGTTGAGGGTTGAAGCTACCGGGTATGCCGGGGGTATTTGGGTGTTATGGAACAGTGGGGATGTCCAAGTTCAATATATCTCTTCTAATACCCAACTCCTTCATTGTAAAATTACCGGAAAGAATAACCAGGACCCAATGTTGGTGATTTTTGTTTATGGGGATACCTGTGTCTTGAAGAGGAGGGAGTTGTGGTCATCTCTGCAGGCTATTAGTAGGAATGCCCATATTCCTTGGCTTGTCCTTGGTGATTTTAATGCTATTCTTGATCATAGAGACAAAGAGGGAGGAGCAACGCCTATTTCCAGGTCTATGCAAAACTTTCATAGTTGCATTGATGGTTGTAGCCTGAGTGTAGTTCCAGTAGTGGGGGACCATTTTACTTGTGAGAAAACAGGGGTTAAGGAGAGACTGGACTGGGTCTTCTGTAACTTTGATTAGGATTTAAAAAATCCACAAGCCAAAGCTCACCACAACCTGAGGTTTAAGTCTGACCACCGTGTAATTGTAGTGGCGGATAGGCCTCAGAGTATAGACAGGAATAGCGGGAAAAGGTTTCAATATCAAGCGGCGTGGTGTATGGAAGAAGGCTTCAATGAGATTGTTCAGTCCTCTTGGGAGGGTAAGGATTGGCTTCAAGGAAGACAGGGCTTTGTGAACGAGGTAACAAATTGGAACGACAATGTGGTTGGGAACGTGGCAAGAAAGAAGAGAGAGATCGTTCGAAGACTAGAAGGGATCGACCGTGCCAGGCGAATTAATGGTAATCAAAATGGTTTATTTAAACTGGAAAATCAGCTTTGGGCCTTGTATCACAAATTTGCTTTGCAAGAGGAGTTAATTTGGTTTCAGAAGTCAAGATGCAAGTGGCTAATTGGGGGTGACAGAAATATACTAGATTTTTCCATGCCTGTGCATCAGTTAGGAAGAAAAGGAAAAAATTTGAAGCTCTTCAGAATGAGGACGGCATTTGGATTACAGAGGATAAACAGCTAAGGAGTATGGCTTTTGAGTATTTCAAGAAGTTATACAAGGCAGAGAACCTATAAATGCCCTTCTCCCCTTGGCCAGCTCATTTTCCATCCTTGGATCCTAACCAGTAAGAGTTTCTTTAGAGACAGGTATCCCCTACTGAGATTAAAAACGCTGCTTTTGCGATGGGAGCATTCAAGGCACCGGGGCCTGATGGACTCAACCCTCATTTCTTCCAAACTCAATGGAACTTGATTGGTCAGAAGATATGTGATTTGGTGATCAGGATTTTTGAGTACCCGGAGGAGACTCAAGCTATCAACCAAACCAACATAGTCCTAATACCCAAGGTTGACTTTCCTACATCCTTGAGGGATTTTAGGCCTATATCCTTGTGTAATGTGAGCTTCAAAATTGTGAGTAAGGTGATTGCTAATAGGTTGAAAAACGTTATGAACTACCTTGTGGCTGAAAATCAGTGTAGCTTCATCTCAGGAAGACAGGGTGTGGACAACGTTATCATGGCTCAGGAAGCAATTCATACCATGAGAAACAAGAGAGGTAAGAAGGGTTTTGTGGCAGTGAAGATAGATATGGAAAAGGCCTATGATAGGCTTGACTGGCGATTCCTGGAATTTACTCTACATAGCTTAGGATTGAGGAATGAATTCGTTAGCCTAATCATGTAGTGTGTCTCAACCTCTACCATGAGTATTGTTTGGAATGGTGTTGCTTCAGAAAGTTTTAAACCCTCAAGGGGGGTGAGACAGGGAGACCCGTTGAGTCCTTATTTATTTGTGCTTTGCATGGAGCTTCTGGGACAACTAATACACTAGGAAGTGCAGTCGGGCAACTGGCAACCTTTGCGTCTGAGTACCACTGGTCCACCTATATCTCATTTATTCTTTGTAGACGATTTGATGCTATTTGGTGAGGCCACAACTCAACAAATGGACGAGATGAAGAACGTTATGGAATTATTCTGTAGGGTGTCTGGACATAAGATCAATTTCCAAAAATAAAAAATGTTTGTGTCCATAAATATCCATTTTAATAGGGCATATGAGATGAGCCAGAGTGTGGGAATTGGGTTGACAGCTGACCTTGGTAAGTACCTGGGGGTCCCGCTCTTACATAAGAGAATGGTCAAAGTGACTTTTGCTCCATTGATTCAAAAGGTTAAATCAAAACTGGCAAACTGGAAAGGGAGATACTTGAGTATGGCAGGGAGAACGGTCTTAATCAAGTCGGTTCTATCAGCAATACCGCAATACCAGATGCAATCAACATTGATTCCAAAATGATTTTTATCAATTATTGAGAGACTAAGCAGGGACTTTTTTTGGAACCAACAGGACGAATCTAAGAAACTCCATCTGATAGCTTGGGATGTGCTGAAGAAAGCGAAGACTGAGGGAGGTTTAGGGATAAAGGACCTTCAGTGCCAAAATCAAGCCTTCTTCATGAAGCTTTGTTGGGGAATGATCGTGAAGCCTGAGGCTATGTGGGTAAGGTGCCTTCGATCGAAATACTCATGCGGGATGTCTAAAGTTCCTCAAGTGCGGAGAAGACGAGATCAATCAGTTGTGTGGAGTGGAATAGTTGCAGTTTGGGAAGGGTTTAAACATGCGTTAGGAAGACTCCTACGAAGTAGGAGATCCACTCAGGCATGGCAGGACTACTGGATGCCACTGGATAGACCACTGAAGGATTATGTTGATAAGAATGAGGATTTGGTAGACATGGAGGCCTATGTCAGTTCCTTTGTTACTCATGAAGGGGAATGGGACAGAGTAAAATGGGAGAGTTTCCTCCCTGCCTGGGTCGTGGAGAAAATCATGTTGGTCCCCCCTCCTACGGGAATTGAGGAGGATGTTATCTATTGGAGATTTGCTTCAGATGGCAACTTTAGTGTAAAGTCAGTGTACGACAATTTATATCACAAGCCAGAGCAAAGCCGACAATCTCATTGGTGAACTTTATGGCAATGGAGAGGTCCAAAAAGAGTTAAAATGTTTATGTGGCAAGTATTCCATGAGAGATTACCAACGAACCAATTGAGAGCAAGGCATAATCCGAACGTCCTAAACACTTGTCCCTTTGAGTGTGAGAGTGAAGAGAGTATCCTTCACATATTGAGAGACTGTGAGCAAGCCAAGAGAGTTTGGTTTTTTATAACTAACCATATATACTATACTATGTTCTTTTCTGGTAATTTGCAGGAATGGCTTAAATGGAACTTGCAAAATTCCCCTGGGAACAGGAGAATGGCTAGATGGCCATGGCAAATAGTGTTCAGTACCATATGCTTGCTCTTATGGAAGAATCGATGCAACTGGGCGCTGGAAGGGAGAGCTAACAACCCAAATCAGATAGTTCACAAATGTTTGTATCACCTTTCTGAAGGAGTGGAAAATGGCAGCTTCCGTCATCAGATTTTCCAAACACCACAGAGGGGAACAGACCATTAGCAACCTCCATCTTCGGGCTATGTACGTGTGGATGTAGATGGTTCCAGAGACCGCAACGAACATGCGGCTTGTGGTGGGGTTATACGGGACCACCAGGGCACCTGGATATGTGGATTTCCAAAGAGATTAGGGCTTAATAACTCGGCCGCTACGGAAATACATGCAATTCACAGCGGACTACAATTATGCAAGCAGTTGGGTTTTACCAGGATCAGGCTCTCTACAGATTCTTTGCAAGCTATTCAACTATTATCCATAGATGGTGGAACTGCTCATCCTCTGTTTGATGTCATCTTAGATACTAGATCACTCGTTTACAGGGACTGGGACTTGGTGATCACTCATGCCCACAGAGAGACTATTCGATGCGCTGACTATCTAGCGAGAAAAGCCCAGTTGAGTAATCAGGAGTTTTTTGTGATAGAAACATGCCCGATGGAATGCAACCAGCTTTTTGCGATGGAATGTGGTGGAATACCACAAGAAAATCCGGTGATGCAGATTTCATAGCTTTCTTGTAATTCTTCAAGCTTTGCTTGCCTTTGTACGCAAAAAAAAAAAAAAAAGAATCAGAAAAATAGATTTTAAAATGATGAAATAAAATATTAACTATGAATAAAATGATAATTCTATTTTTTTTTAGGATCGATCCAATAGAGTTCTTCAGGGGTGTGTCCTGGAGTACACCTGTTATTAACATTATTCCATGGAGTTCTTCGTAAAAGTGTCCTGAAGGGTTTACCCATTCTTAAGGAGCTAAAGTTAACACTGTTCTATTTTATAGCATTGTATCTTATTAATATTATATATATTTACTTATATCACGCACATCATTAGGACACTTGCTAAGATTCTACAAGGCCAAGTTTTATTTTGAGTAAGCACAATTCAGATATTAAAAATATTATTTTGTAAATATAAATAAATTTTGTATCTAATTAATATGTGTGTGTATGTGTGTCTGTATATATATCAACGGACATCAGTGGGACAGTTGGTAAAATTCTATGAAGTTAAGTAACTTTTGTAAAATAAGGGCATAATCTGACAATATAAAAATAAGCTCAGTCTAGTGAAACGATTGTGAGAAACCGCAAAGGAAAATGCTTCAGATTTTATAAAACATATGCCCATGCTGTTATTGAACTCCTCCTTACCATCAATAATATGCATAAAATTAAGCCCCACTTCAGTCCAAACCCAACGTAGCAATATGAATAATGTTTAGAAATAGAATTGCATGATCCTTTTTAAACTGTATGAATGAGCTTCTTTGCATCGTGCTGCTTCCACGCATTTTTAGTTTTTGTCAACTGCATGTGATAGTATCAATTTTAGGCGCGGCAATAAGTTAAAAGTTTTGAAAAAAATAATATATTAGATAGTGATGAACAGCCGCGTCCATTTTCTTACCTCAAAAATTAGGAAACCAAATTTCAATCTAAAGTCATATATATAAAAATTACATTGGTACGAAATCTTACCAAATAGTAATCAACATTACATTTCCTTCTATTTCCAATATTGGATTCACATTTATTCTACCCATCAAAACAGGTGGAGTATAAAAAATAAATCTACTACTGAACCAACGAAAATAATGATTTAAAGACTAGATCATGATTAACCCATAATTGAACTTGTCATTATTAATTTAATATATTTCTAATTTTATAGCTTGCATATATAAAATCTGGAAGACTTGAAGATAATATTTTACATATTTATTGGAAAAACACATCAACCTTCTCAATATAATGTTTACTAGATAAAATTACGCATAATTTTACTGATGTAATTATCTTTTTTGGCATAATGTAATTATGTTTTTGAAATTATTATATTATTTTAATGAAGCATATCTCAGGAACCTATTTTAATTTCTAAGGTTAGAATTGAAAGGCATTATATAGCTGGCTCTCAAGCTGTACGTAATCACCAAATCCAAAATTATAAAATATTGAGAATAAATGTTATAATTTGAGGCCTCCTCTACTTCAGTCCGACTAACAGCACAAGTGTGTTTTTTTCACCCTAATATTTCAGTCTTGCAAATCTGCTTCTTCGCCACCGAGCAATGAAACCGATCGTTTGTCATTAATCGAATTCAAGGAATCAGTCAATATCCAGTGACCCATATCGGATCATGGCCTCTTGGAATTCATCCACACACTTCTGCAATAGGCCAGGAATCAATTGCGGTTACAAGCTTCACAGGGTTACAGAATTGGTGTTAGACGGATATCAATTGTTTGCTACTATATCTCCTTTCATTGGCAATCTCTCATACCTAAGACTCATTGTTCTTGACAACAATAATTTCCACGGAGAAATTCCACAAGAGTTGGGTCTCTTGTTCCAACTACGGGACCTTGGTATCCAAAATAATACCATGACGCGAGAATTTCCGATCAACGTCACAAGATTTTCTAATCTCAGGTACTTATTTTTTGGAGGGAATCATCTCATTGGCATAATACCAATGGAGATTGGCTATCAGGTTTGTATCTACCTGTAAACAATTTCAATGGAGAAATCCGAACTTCCTTGTGGAATCTTTCTTTGGATTTTAATAACTTGGAAGGGACTTACATTAAATCAATTCAATGGCTCTCTCCCTTCCAACATGTTCTCCAACTTCCCTAGTCTCCATTACTTGGCACTTGGTGGAAATGAATTCTCAGGTCGCATCCCAATTTGCATTGTAAATGCGTCTATGCTCTCAGAAATTTAAATTCCAGAAAATTATTTCACTAGATCAATACCAAATCTTGAAAAGTTGCATAAACTTTCAGATCTGAGCTTGGCTTTTAATGATCTGGGAAGGAAACTAAAGATTGGGAGTTCATAAAATCTTTGATGAATTGTAGTGAATTGAATTCACTAGATTTGGTTTCCAATGATTTTGGAGCTCATTGACCAAACAACATGGGTAATTTGTCCACCCAACTCACATCACTCTATCTTGAAAATAACCAAGTGTAAGGCCAAATTCCTGGAGCATTGGGAAATCTCATTAGCCCCAGGGTATCGAGTATGGACAATAATCATTTAGCTGAGATCATCCCAACTACTCTTGGAAAGTTTCAAAACATTTAGATATTCCAAATGAGTAATTAATATTTCGTGGGCCTATTGGAATTAATATTAAATCTCAGTCGTTAAATTCTTAATCCAAAAATAAAGATAGAATGAGGGAAAAAAGAAGGGAATATTGAAATTTCCCTTTTACGTCAATTGTCGACACTTGCTGTTCTAGCTCTTAAGTTCAATTTCTGCTATATGCTTTTTGGTGGTTTCGTTGCTTTGGGAGTTTACCTTCAAAAATTTCAAGATTCAGAACACAATCATGATACATGCTTCAAACTTACGTGTATGATAGTTAATTAGTAAAGTGAAGAAAGACACAGATAGTTATATAATTAATTGTTTTCTAGTACTTTAAAATAATTTTGATTATATTTTTACGAACCTTTTCGATTATTACTAACATACTTCAACTATATGAGAAATTTCGGAAGGCACATGCCCCTTGTCGCCGTGGGGAGGGTGAAGGTGGAGGAATGTGGTTGTTTGCTGTTTGGCGGGTTGGGAATTTGTATTTTAAACAGAACTAATAATGAAAATTGCAAAAGAAAGAGTCCATATATATATTAGTAGACTCCAAGTCCATGGTATAAAACTATAGAACACACATATATTACTGCTGAGTCCAGTGATGGTGATTTCCACGTATTCCAAGTACCAACCTTTTTCTTTCCCTCTGCCGTTGGAGGTGACAGTGATTGCGCAGACATTGAGGCAAGATCCCAAGCCGCTGAAGAGGTTCCGCTGGAAGTACCTGTGACCAGGTTGTCGATGATAATGTCTTGTCGGAAGGGTTGCTTAACTTGAGGCTGATGGTGGAGTCCGTTCCGGCGTCGGGGACATCTCCTGTCTTAACTCTCACAATGTATTGGCACCGTTGCTCATCCAGCTCCTGCGTGCATGCATGCATCGAAACGCACACACACAAACAACTAAGCAGAAGGAATAATAAAAGCTTATTGAAACTAATAATGGATCAACACGAGAGCAGAGATGAAGAAAACGTGGAACATGCCACAGAATATATGAATGAACAAGAATGTTTTACATCCTACCGTAGACAGTAATGGCTTCCTTGTTGACAGTAAAACCAGTTTTCATATTAGGGTTCCTCAGATATCTATAGTGTGAATGAGAGTTGGCAGTGTGGTCTGTATCGTAACAATTTCTGTTATTGAGTTGTGATTCTGTTATGTATTGTTATATATTGTTAACCACAGTTAGTCGCAGAGTTAAGTTGGATCTGATCGTATAAATAAACAAATTCATAAATAATACAATTTTCACTCTTTTCCAAAATTATTCTGGTCACAGGCAGGTTTAATTTGCTTAACTTTATGTATCTTAGAAACAATTGAATAATAAGGTCCCAAAACAATTCTCGAGGCTTCTTTATTCTCCACATTGTTGGGGTTGAGATCGAGAAGAATTAGATCAACAGTCTATAGATTTATTAGTTGGTTTGGATTATTGATCTTAGAAAACATCTCTATCACTTCCCAATTTTCACATTGGTTATGTGTGAAAGAAACTCAGAAATATTGTTAAGGATGATAATTTTTATAAACAAAATAGATTGAAAAAAGTTTTTTCCGCTGGTTTTTGACAAACTATATATTTAAGTTTTGGGAAAATGACATCAAGGTCCCAATAAAAAGAATATCAAAAAAGTTTCATAACTTGTCAATGGCAAGTGAAAAAGCAGTCATTGACAAGTGAAGAACGTATTATTATTATTGATAAGTTATGGGAATTTTCTAACATTGTTTCCTTTAATTGGGACCTTGCAGTCATTTTCCCAAAACTTAAAAATATAGTTTCTCAAAAACCTGCATAAAAAACTTATTTCATTCTATTTTATTTATAAAAATTATCATCCTTAACAATATTTCTGAGTTTCTTTCACGCATTTTTTGTTGCTGGTTTTTGAGAAACTATATATTTAAGTTTTGGGAAAATGACATCAAGATCTCAAAAAACAAAAAAAACAAAAATCAGAAAATTTCCATAACTTGTCATTGACAAGCAAAAAAGCAGCTATTGACAAGTGAATGAGGTATCATTGATAAATTATGAGACTCTTCTCATATTATTTTCTTTATTTTCCCTTAAGTTTTTTATTGCAGGAAGAGGTGTTGCACAAAGTAGAGATAATATGTGAAGTTGAAAACAAGTGTAAGCATATAGTTCACAGACACAGTCCTCAGCGTCGTCGCGGAAACTTGGGAGAAGCCAAATATATACGTTTATCATGGGGGCTCTCCTGACAACAATGAAGTTTTGTTGCACTGCTATATATGAAGAAGCAGAAGTTAGTGACTTGTATGAATTAAGTTATTCTAAGTAGAAAAATATAAAGAGTGGCTTGTTCTAAGTCAACATATTTATAAAATTTGGATCGCTTCGAATTAAAAGAGAAAGACTAAATCGATAATTAAAGAAGAAATTTAAAAGTAAGCATTTAAAGAAGTTGAAAATAAGACAAGGAGTTGTCTATCTATGAAATTCTAGTGATAGTTTTTAAGAGTAAGAATTTACAGACTTTTAAGCCTGTTATGCATACAACTGGCCTAAAATATACTTTACAAACCGGGTGTTTGTACAACTGGTCTAAAAATATATAAAAATTTTCTTTAAAATAATCTTCTTAAAAAATAATATTCAAAATTCTTTTATATGTATTGGGTGTTGTGAAATCCGATCTATAAGGTGATCTAAAACGTAAAAGTATTATACAGACTTCACTCAGTCTCCCTTCTAAACCAAATTTCACGTTGCGTCCTCGCTCAGATCTATTCACGTTTTTGCCGCTGTCATATTTGTTCTAAGATAATGCATCAAATTGATTTTTCTCTTTGTTTTAATGTTATCTATTATATTATTGTTGCATGCCTAAATCATTATGAATCTGAGATCGTTTTTGACAAAATTGAATATAGTCTCTTTTGATCTAATATTTTCTATTCTTCTAGTGTTTCTTATTGTTGGATTGTTTGTTGTGTTTTTATTAGATATAATTTTTTTCTTAAAATTTTCAAATTCATCTTCTATATTATTGTGATATAGATTTTATTATGACATCTCATAAAATCATAACTTCTCTTATGCGATTTTATCTTATCTTATCTAGATATCAAAATCTAGATCAATCGTAGCATTGTGGTTTTGAGATATGGATTTTTCTGATGGTCATAATTCATAATTTTATTTTTTAGACCAATTGTCTATCGAGTTTACAAAGTAGTAAACTTTTTAAAACATTTGATATAAGACCTAACCTAATACGAGTCTAAATAGCCAATTTTAACCCGTCTAACAAACTTTTTTTTCTCTCGTAATGCTCTGGCTACCCAAAGCATATTCCATTGGTTGCAAAAGGATCCACCTAATTAGTTCCTTTCATCGGCGAAAGCGAGCAGCTTTTTGTTTGCTTTAGGAGAACATAGACGAGAAAAAGAAAAGGTAGGTCCATGAGGAACACGTGGTAGAGGACGACAAACGATGATTAATCTTTGTCGACTGTGATGACTCACATGCTCTACTCTCATTCCTTCTGCAAATAAAATATTTGTCCCAAGTTCATTTATTGATTTTTTTTTTCACATTTAGTGTGTGAATGTGTCCCTCGTGAGGCTAAAAAAAAAATAATTTCTCGCATTTTGATTTTACATATATGATAGGAAAAATGACACAAAAATACAATTTGAATTATAAAAACCCCAAAATACCTACTAAATTAGCAAAAAGACAAATATTGAGATTTTCAAATTTGGGTGTTGACAACTTGAATATAGGAATTAGCAACTTGGGTTTAATGATGGACAACTATAATCAATTAGCTTCTTTATTTAGCTTCCTCTTGAGGCATGAGCAAATATCGAATCCTATAATTTATAGTTCATGAAGAGATGGGTCATTATGTATGGCAATTTTATCAACATAATTAAAATTATGTAATTCCTGATCCTCTCTTAACCCTTGTCCTTTATTTCAAATTAATTGGTTATCTTTAATAGTCCCTTGCGCTTATGTCTAGTGCGTATCTAATTAGGGACATCCTATATGTTTCTCACCTCTGTGATTTAGTTACTATACTTAGCTAAATTAGCCTCTCAATCTTGTCCCTAATTACATCTTTCTTAAAACTGGAAATTCCAGACTTAAACCTAAATTTGCCTCAATTTCTAAGTAAATTCATAAAATCATATCTTAGGCTAGACAATTCCAAATGAGGTGGTTCAAATTTCTATGTGAAGCTCTTGAAATCCCCTGTATAAGAAAAATATTATCCAGTATCAATTTATGGTTCTAGGATCTCAAATTTCAAGACCAATTTGACTTCCCATAAAGAGAATTAGAATTTCCCGGATTTTCTACCCAAACTTCAAAAATTCATTACTTATAGTTTACACATCCAATTCCTAAGTTATAATACTTGATTGAAAGAAATAAATGTCTACTTTAAGAGACAAATAATCACACAGCCAAATTACCAAATTAACCTTATGAAATTTGTTCATTTTCCCACTGTCAGAATCCTGGAACCCAGAATGTTCCGTGTTTTCTAATCAAATTTTCAAAAATCATAACGCTTTCTCTACATATCCAATTGACATGTTCTAGAACTTATTTTAAAGCTGTGGATGCATACTATTTGCATGATAAGTTTTAAAAACATTGGACATGTTTTGTCTGACCAAAACAGAGTGCGAAATTGACTGACTCTCTGAAAATAACAGATTTAACAATTTGACTTAATCACCCAAGAACTCCATAATTTTTACTCCAAATTGAGTTCTCCTTAATTCTGTTACCTACTACACATCCTAAACTCAAAACCTCAAAAGAAATTGAAGAAAATCCCCCTTAAAACTCAGTTTATAACTGCGGAAACTTTGACTCTATTTTATGGCGACTAGAACAAGGTGAAGAAATGACATGCAGCCATGTATTTGTACTCTAAACCAATGTCACTGAACCCGGACCGGACCGGCCGGTCCGGCCCGGGAACCAGCGAACCGGCCGGGAAACCGGTCCGGTTCCCGGTTCAGTCCGGGTTCACTTTTAAAATTTTTTTAATTTTTCCTTTAGAATTTCATACTATAAGTCTAAAATTTTCAATTTCTCACTGGTTTGGTCTCGATTTAGCTCTGGTTTGGTCCCGGTTTGACCTACTGACCCTTAACCTAGTACCCCAACCGGTTCAATGCCCGGTCCGAGTTTTAATACCTTGCGCTAAACCTCAAGGATTTTAACTCTATACACTCCTACTCTCTTGCTCCGAGTTATGTGTCTTTGAAACAGAACCAAGAAATCCCCAAAAATCTCCCAAAAACTGACATGGCACTATATTATACACTTCTCGGTGACAATGAACTTTCTGGCCACTTCTCTAAATTTCCAACCACCAAAACCACCATGAACATCCTCAAAATTGGAAAAAACCTAAAAAGGAGTGTAGGAGACTCATCTACACAAGAATCCGGCCTTCCATGCGGAGTTTAACTCCTCCTTCCTCTTCTTCGACAAAACTATCGGCCTCACTCTATCGCTCAACCACACTCTCTCCCCTTCTCTATTATGTCTCTCTCGCTCTCGCTCTCTTAGCTTCATAAAGCCTTCAAATAATTTTCCTCAAATTTTCATACCAAATTATGACCACTAACTATTTTTCCTCGAATTTTCAGGAAAATAGGCCTCTGAATCCCAAAATTGATTTTATCATTATTTAAATTTTAATTTTTGGGAAAATTTAGTCCTTTTACTAATTTTAGGGATGCTACAATTCTCCCCCTGATTATGATTTGTTTGTGCGTTAGCCTTGGGGTCCATAATAAAAAATTAACTAAGGATTGTGTATAGACAAACCTAGGATCATTCTCTATTCTTAAGGAGCCTTTTATTGAATCCTAACTAATATAAATGTCATGTGATGAAAGCAAGGGGAAGTTCGTTTTGGGTTTTTGAAATTAATAAACTAAAGACTAATGCAATTAAATTAAAAGCTAAACTATTGTTTTCGGTATTTTGTTTTTATCAAAATGGGATGGATATGAAGAAATGAATGAAGTGATGGTTCATTCGCTATCCTAGTTCACTAAATAATATGGGAGTTTGAAATCCATCAAATCTTAATTAAAAACCTCAAGCAAACATGTTGAGTCTAATTTATCTAATTAATGACTAATCCTATGATCGCATTCATAGTCATCTCTTGGATAAAATGTTAAAAACCAACTGATGTATGAAATGGATTAAATTAATGCAATTGTTTCCTCTGATATGAATGCATAAACGCACCACTCAAATTAACTCAAATCAATTACTCAAACTAGTAAACACATAGCAAGCATAATCACATTGAATTAATAGAAATAATTAACTAAAAATCATCCAATCACAATAAGTCAAATCCAAACACAAAATAAGCAATCTTAGTTCAACAATATGTAGTCCAAATAGCTCTTAACAAAATCCTGCTGCAACTACCTTAGAACATAGCTAGGAATTACAATAAAAATAGGAAATTCATAAAGGAACTAAGAAAACTCCCCTTTTAAACTCTTGAACTCAAGCCAAATCCATAATCCCCTAAGAAGTAGAACCAACTCAACCACTCATTGCAACTTCAACAACTGTCACAGACTGGAACTTTAGTGCTGCCATGAAATCTCAAGTTTTCTTCCAAAACGCCTACAATGCAAGATTAAGCACAAGGTAGCATCAAAAATCCAAGAAACAACTGCACAAAATAAGTAATAAATTATAACCATTTTGCCCCTAATTGCAATTAATTCAAAACAATTGTCCCTACCTAAAATTAGTTCTTAATCACATAATAATATCCTGAAAAATGGATCAAAATCCCAATTTAATTATTAAAAATCATATATAAAATATGGTTCAATCACCCCCCATAAAATAAATGTCGTCATCAAAATTTGATACATACCTTAAGATATAAATTCCAAATATTGCCTCTTTATGTCTTCTTCTTCTTCCCAGGTTGCTTCCCTACGAGATAATCCCTTTCAGACCACTTTTAGAAATGGTATGCTTTTGTGTCTGAGCCATCTCTCCTGATGATTGATAATTGGTTCTGGCTCGACTTCATATATAAGATTATCTTGCACACCAATGTCTTCTTGTTCAACAAGATGTTCAAGGTTTGGTTGGTATTTCTTTAATTGCAAGACATGAAAGACGTTATGTAATGTGCTCAGATTTGGGGGTAATGCTATCCGACATGCTACTGGTCCAATTCTCGATAATTTTTCAAAAGGGCCCAAATACCTAGGGCTTAGTTTCTTCATTTGCATTGTCCTACCAATACCTATGACTGGTCAAACCTTCAAAAATATGTGTTGACCAATCCCAAATTCCAGAGGTTTCCTCCTCTTGTAGGCATATCTTTTTTGTCTACTCTGCGCCACAAGGAGCCTCCTTTTAATAATTTTTATCTGTTTCGTGGTTTGATCAACCAAGTCTTGCCCATACAATCTCCTCTCAGTCAATTTAGTCCAGCAGAGTGGTGGCTGGCACTTCCTTCCATATAAGATTAAGCTTGGAATCCATGTGGATAGTTTTGGATTAGTTAGAATTCAAGTTTGGGGGTATTTTTCTTTCTTTCTTTTAGGATAGTTTCAGTTTGGTTTTCTTTCCTCTTTGTTTAATTTCATTGTTGTTGAGTGTTGGTTGTGTATGTGTTTTGGTTTTTCTCTTTGCAGATCACGGCTCCCAAACATAAATGAGAGCCAAGAACCCATAATCCCCCAAAAGCAACTGTCCAAGATATGGAGATAAAGATTAACTCAAGAAAATTCCTTTATGAGAGGGAATTTGCCAAAAACTCCTGCCTATAAGTTTTACAACCAAGGCAAGGCCAATGGGTTAAGCAGGTTGCTTGGAAAACGGAAGCATGGAAATGTTTTGTTTGTTTACCAATACTACCTTCATGCTGCCTATTACAATAGGCAAGTGAAACCTCCTTCCCAAAAAATTCGGCAACTAAAAGAGCTTCATAAGAAAATCGATCGGGTGAATGGAAAGTTGAACAAGCTCTATAATCTTTCCATTCGGCTAGCTGTCTTTCAAGGTTGTCTTATGGATACTCCTGAATCTTCACACACTAATATGGATGAAGCTAATCTCCTTGAGAATGGGGAAGCTGGTGAAGATGAGGAAGAAAATAGTGATACTGATGAGACATACTATATTGATACAGATAGCTAGAATTTAGAGGATGAAGCGAGCAATAGTGAAGATGAAGATGCGGGGGATGGAACGGGCAAAGCACCAATGGAAGTTGCATCAGGATCTAAGTATAACGCTAATGGTGATGATGATTGAAGCTGTTGCTCCTGGGTGCTCTTCTATTTTATTTTTTTGACTTGACTTTGTTTTCTAGATGTAGGATTTTCTTTGTTAGGACTAGAACTTTTGATGTGTTGTGTAATACATTATGTGCTATATTTTGGGCCAGCTACTGATGGCTGGTTGTTAATTGATGACTGATTCTGTGTGGTGGCTATTGCTGGTCACTATGGCACCTTAACATTTTTTGTGGCTTAACCACTGGCGATTACCTTTTGAGCTTCCCTAGTGTGTTTTTGATGATTGAAATGATGAACATGTTCATATGTTTCTGGACATCTTGTGGATAGCCCTATTTTTCATTGTACTACTATGCTTTCAGGATACTTGAATTATTGTGCATATTTCTCAATTTTGATTGCTAATGTGTGAGCCAATGATGGCTCTTGCTGTAAGCATGTATAGGTTTTAATCAGGCTACCGAAAGCCTACTGTGAATATGCTTGTGTATAGGTAATGACCTTCTTATTTTTCATCTTTTTAGTTGACAACAAGGACATAATCAATTTCAAGTTTGGGGGTGAGAGTTCTTCAATTTTGAAATTCCTTGGAATTTTGATTGAAACTTTTTGAATGAATGAAATTGAGTGCATAGAAAAATTTTGAATAGGTTTTTCAAGAGAATTGTTTGAATATTTGTAAATTTTCAAATTTAAATGTTTGTTTGGGAAAAAAGTTGAATATGTGCTGAAATTTTGGGTTATTTGTCAAAGATGGTTTGGATGATCCAATGATATAAACTGCTGCTCAATCTTTTATGTTGAATAGGAAATTTGATTGATGTGCATTGATGAGTGTATTGTAGTGATAATTCATGTTATTCAGTTATTTTAAAGCAAATTAAGCACTATTGGAGTTGACTTTATTTTAGATGTTCTTGTTTAAGGGCTTTGTAGCAATTTGAGTTATATGCCTTTGTTTCAAACTTTTAATTTCAGAATACTCTTTGAAATTCTTCAAAACTTTTGATTTATTTCATGAGACTTAGAAAAATGACTAGTGCACTTCATAAAATGCGTTTGAGCCTTTCAAGCTTACGTAATTGATCTTATTCCCTTTTAAACCCTTATTTTGAGCCTAATTGAAAATCCAATTAAAGATTTTTATTTGGAAAACCTAACATCTACCTACCTTAGCCAATGTGAAAACCATGATTCCATTGCTTTGAGATAGATGATAATTGATTGGGTTGTGGAATATGGTAGTGTGTGAAGTTTGAAATATAATGATTGGAAAAAGGAATGTAGAAAGAAAAAAAAAGGGTTACAATGTACAGAAATTAAGCTAAAATATTAAAAGAAAAATGTGTATACAAAAAAATGAAATAAAGAAGGAAGAAGCAAAAAAAAAAAATTCCTTAAAGTGTTTGCCTCCGCAAGTGCACGGAACGTGTCAAGTAATAACATGATAAGTAAAGTATCATTCCCACTAGGATTTATTTTAGCAATTAAAATCAAACAATAAGCTTAATGCATTCAATAAAGTTGAGCCAAAACAATGTTGTTGGTATGGTGCAAGAATTGTAAAATCTGTATTTAAAATAATGGAAATCTAAATGTGTAAAATCAATTCTGATATGGAAACTAGAATTATTTATCCCCTTTGTATTTCATAAAAACTTGATTAGGTTCCTCTCTTTTATTGTCTTCAATGATTAAATGTGTTAATCTAGATTCAAAAGTATTTACTTTAGCTTTCTCAAATCAAATCCAAGTTCATATACTCAATTAATTTGCACAATATCTTGCTACAATCAAATGAGAATATACATTAAGCATCAATCTATATTGGCAATACTAGTTCAGTGATTATATCTCTAGATTACTAACAATCTATCCATTTATCAAGTAAGTCAAGTATGATTTCAACCAAGTTCTTTACTCGGATCTTGCTTTCTCAAGTCAAAAATAGAGTAAACAAGTCAATCTAATTGCTGGCCAAACATTCAGAAGCTTTATGCACACGCGCACACACACACACACACATATATATCATTCATACATAAAAGAGAGGAAGATCCAAGTATTAATCCATACAAAGGTTCAAAAGAATCCTAGAATAAGAGTTTAGCTGCTCATATCATAAAAATGAATACAACAATATAGAGCAGCAACAGCCATGTTAGCAAAATAGAGAAGAAAGGGAAAGAAATCAACAAAACCAAGGAAAATCAGCTTGAATCTCTTCAAATCTTCAATCTCCACTTAGTTTCCCTTGATTTTTGGCACACCCAAGCTCAGAGGAATGTCACAGCCGCCTCCCTAAGGTTTTTCGAATATGGAAGATAGAGTTCTCAACCCTGGATCCCCCATTTATAGCAAAGAAAATTAAAATGTGTAACAGCTATATTGGGGCTTGGCCACAGCCAAAACGTTTGTGCCCAAATGTTTGTTGTGGCCAACAAATGGCTTGGCCGTGGCCAAGCTTGTTGAGTGGTTTTGGCCATGGCCGGTGAAATGGCTTGGTTGCGGTTAAGATTCTTGGATTACCTTGGCTGTAGCCCTTGGAATAGCTTGGCCACAGCCAAACTCCTTAGATTACCTTGGTCGCAGCCCTTAGAATGGCTTGGCCGTGGCCAAGCTTTTTGAACTTCCTTGGCCTTGGCTAGTGGAATTCTTGAGGAGTCCTTGGCCATGGCCAGGAAAAGCCTTGGTTGTGGCCAAACTTCTTGAGTTGGCCTTTGCTTTTGCCAAGGTTTGTTTTCATCCTTTTCTTGTTTTTTTAAGGCACGGTTGATTATTTAAATTCCATTTCACCTTCGTTTCCTTTGATTGGCCTTTCTTTGGCTTTGATCACTACTACAAAAAGGGGATTTAACACCCCTATTTTGGCACTTTTAATGTCCAAAAACTGGGGGACGTCTATGTGGGGGGCGTAGTATGTTTTAAGAAAATACGTCCCAAAAAAATGGGACGTCTAAGGTGAAACTTCAGACGTCCCAATTCTCAATTTGGGACGTCTAAAGTCCTCCACTGGGGGGACTTCAGACGTCCCAAATTGAGATTTGGGATGTCTAAAGTCCCTTTGGAGGACTTTAAATGCCCCAAATTGAGGCTTCTGGTCGATAAGGATTTTTAGAATACTCTTTTAAGATCTTCATGTATCACTCAAAAGGGTACATCCACCTCAGGTAAACTAGACTGCAGAGCCTTACCTCCCTTACCAAATGAACTATCAAATGCACCATTATATCAAAAAATTAAGGAGGAAAATGCATCTCTAGTTGTGACAAAATAATGTAACCCTTATTTTCTAGTTCATCCAACTTTTCAGTGTCAATGACTTTGTTACAGATAGCATTGAAGAAATGCACAATCTTGTTACAGTCGTTCGTACTTCATATTTCATTATGCCTCTAATAGCTACCGGTAATAGTTATTGCATCAACACATGATAATCATGGAACTTCATTCCCACTAACTTCAAATCGTCCATTAAGACACTTCTTCTCACATTCGAGGAATACCCTTGCGGCACCTTAATTTCATGCAAACACCCACATGAACTTCTTTTCTCTGCTTTAGATAGTGTATGAGTTGCTGGCTCCATGTATACCCTCCTACTACCATCATCTCTTAGTTGTGGATGTAATCGTGCTCTTATTCCCATATCAACAAGGTCTAATCTTGCACTAATCTCATCCTTTGTCTTCCCTGGTATGTGCAAAAGTGTACTGATAAGGCTATCACAAACGTTCTTCTCCACATGCATCACATCAATACTGTGTCTCACATCAATCGAACGCCAATAAGATCAAAGAAAATGGATATCTTCTTCCATATGTTCTTCTCACCCATAGTCCTCTGATTCTTACCAAAAGTGACATTGATACATTCCACTCGACTGTAAGCTTCCTCTCCGGTTAATGCCTTTGGAGCCATTCCATGTTCTAGTAAGCCGTTAAAATGCTTTCTTAGCCAACGATACGGGTGGAACCGATGAAGAAACCTCTTATGGCCAAGGTAGACATTTTTTCTTCCATGCTTTAGTTGATGGAAGTTTATGTCTGCTTCACATATTGGGCATGCTTTGTGACCCTTCACATTGTACCCTGACAAGTTTCCGTACGCAGGGAAGTCGTTTATCGCTGTGAAAATCATTGCATGTAGCTTGAAGGACTCCTTCTTATAAGCATTAAACACATCTACTCCTTCCTCCTACAACTTCTTCAAGTCCTCAATCAAAGGTGACAAGTAGATATCAATATTGTTCCCTGGCTGTTTTGGTCTAGAAATTATCATAGAAAGCATCATATACTTGCGTTTCATACATAGCCAGGGAGGCAAGTTGCATATTACAAGGAGAACCGGCCACGAACTATGTGTGCTAGTAAGAGTACCATATGGATTGATGTCGTCTATACAAAGCCCAAGCTGAAGGTGTCTCGGCTCGCTGCCAAATTGAGGGAACATTTCATATATTTTTTGCCATTGTGGAGAGTCAGCTGGGTGGCGAAGATATTTCCTATAAGATATTCTCTCATCAAAGTTCCATCTCAACTTCTTCACTTTTGTTGCAGTCGCAAACAAACGTTTAAAACGTGGTATTATTGGAAGATACCACATAACCTTTAAAGGTTACCTTTTAGTTGTCACATTGCCACAACCACCATCTTTTTTCACTTTCTATCGTGCAGTTTTACACTTAGGACACTCGCTAAGACCTCCATACTCATTTCTGTACAATACACAGTCATTAGGCAAGCATGTATCTTTTTATACTCTATACCCATCGTAGACAGGATTTTCTTGGCCTCATACATACGATTTAGAAGTACATTATCCTCTGGAAATATATTACACAATAGTTCAAGCAGCAATGTGAAACTACTATCGGTCCACCCACAAGTTGCCTTTAAGTTAACCAAATGCAACGTTCCTGTTAGCTGTGTGTACTACTCCCAGGGTACAACGGTGTCTCTGCATTACTCCATAGGCTGTCATACTCTTGTGACTGCGCAAAGGATTCTACCTCAACATCGTGAATTATTTTCTCCATTCTATCTTCATCTATGACATCCATATCTTCCTTCTTGTGCGACGGACAATCCGTTACTTCCTTACCATACCATATCCACCTTGTGTATCGTAGATTTATTCCATCACAAAGTAGGTGATCCTTTACGACATCAACATCCCGTCGACTCTCATTTAAACAATTCACACCAGGACAAAAATACTTCCCATTTTTTGATGGAGCATTCTTTCTAGCGAATTCAATAAAGAACTTCCCATTTTATAGCATAATTCTCCTATGAATATAGAAAAGAATATAGAATTTCAAACAAATATTGAATTTGTTTTTCTATTCTAGGACATAAAGAACTTATAACAATTTGAAGAGAAGGATTAATATAATATATTTCAATCTATATATTAAGTATATTTCTTAATAGTCAATTATATGTTTATTAATGATCAATATGTTTATCTTATATCTATATCTTATTAATCTCTTTATCTTAAAAAAGATTTTCTCCACTATACTAATAATAATCCTACTACTAATATTAAGGAAACTACATTAATAATCATACTAATCTAATCTAACAAAATAAAACCAACCATATTAACTATGTTCAAAAATTACTATGTTTAATTATTGTCCATTTCATCAAAACAATTAATAGCTCCATTTATTTATAATAATTTATATACATTTTTTCCCTCTCAATTTTCAAGCTCCAAACATATAAAACAAACATTTCCAATCTCCAAATATATCAAACAAACAATATATTGTTGCATAACTACTAGCTAATAACAATTCTATGATTCTGGCCAAAAAAAAAATCAATGAAAGGTAAAATCACTCCAATAACTAGAATCATATAAAATAATTTCACATTGCAAGTTTTAATTTAATTCTTCAAGTAAATTCATATTTTAAAAAATAAAACTAACCAAGGGGGGAGCTTGCGTCACAGTGGAAGGAAGGAGGTAGAGGAGCCTATGTCACAATGGAGGTGGGAGTGGTGTGTGCGTCAACAGGTGGAGGAGCCTGCCTTGTCTCGTCTAAAAAACTTTTGGTTCCGAGTGAGGAAGTGAGCACAACACAAAAGGGAGGAGGAGTTAGAGTTGAAGAAGAAGGGAGGAGGCAGAACACGCGACGGAGGAGGCAGAAGGTGGGGGGTGTTTGAGATTGAAGAAGAAGGGAGGAGGAAGTTGCAGAATGATGGAGGAGTTAAAAGTGAAGGAAGAAGGTGGGAGTCGTTGGTAAAAGAGTAAAGGAGGGGGGTGGTGTTTGAGAAGACGCATGTCAGACATTTGTCTGACATGCGTTCAGGGACGCCTTTAAGCATCCCAAATGGTTTTTGGGATGCCTAAAGGTGGGTTTAGGCTAGTAAGTCAAATTTTTTTAATTCCCTCTTTTTGGCGCCCGCGGGAAACTTTAGGCGTCCCAATTTAAATTTAGGACGTCTAAAATCTACTTTAAGCGTCCCAAATTTGAATTTGGGACACCTAATATTCCCATTTCCCATCTTTATTTATAAAAATGCCATTGCCTCAACCTTTCAACCTCCCTTTTTAAAATATGGATGTCTATAAAGGTAGTAGTATCTTCAACCTGTAGTAATGGATTGTGATTGAAATGTGGTCCTGTAAAAAAAAATAACTCCATAAAAGCCTGTCAACACAAATAACTTCATAAAAGCCCACAGTTGATAACCATAACAAATATTCATATAATATCACCACATTTATGCTCTTTTTATGCCAAATATGCATCATGCACATTTCCTTTACTTTTGCACTCCCAAATATTCATTCTTTCACCAAAATGTGTGAGAAATTAATGGAAATGTGCAAGTTTGACAAGAATTTCATGAGGTTAACAACAAAGAAGCCTTAATATAGAAAAAAAAAAACAAGAAGATTAATTTGGTTTAAGTTTGGGGGAGTATGTTTTACAAGAAAAGGAAGAAAACCTTTGAGTAATTATCATCTATCTTGAGGTATATGTTGATTATCCTTTACATTTTCTTCTAAAAAAACTTTAACCCTTGGCTCCATTACAAGCTAAAAAGTCCCTTTGATTTTTAAGTCAAGAGAAGTGGATTAGAAGAATAGAGGAAGGAATTAAAGAATGATGCAATTGATTGTTTGAATATGCGTATACGATTGAAGTGCTGCTTATAACTTTGACAAGTGCAAATGGAACATATGTTAACTCTATTCACACACTCATACTTAAGAATTCTTGAATTCATGTTTTAAATCTATGAAACATTCATTTGTGCATATTTTCTTAGTTTCTTGCTTGATATAACTCTTTGAGCAGCTGATGAGGACAAACTCATTCATACACAAATGATAAGTAATTCATTGTCTCGGTGGGTATGAAAGGCTTTGCTTGAGGACAAGCAAATATTTAAGTTTGGGGGTGTGTTAACTCTTAAAAATTGATAATATTCCAATGATTAGCGGACATTTTGTCTTAATTTAGCCTTGGGGTCTACAATAAAAAATTAACCAAGGATTGCGTATAGGCCAACTTAGGATCGTTCTCTCTTTTCGAGGAGCCTTTATTGAATCCTAAGTAATCTACATGCCATGCAAATGCAATAAAACAAGGGGAAATTTGTTTTGGATTTTTGTTGAAAGTAGATCAATGCAAAATTTAATTAAAATCCCTAAACTACTATTTTTGATCTTTTCTATAAATATGGTGAGGAGTGAATGGAAAGGAATTTGGAATTGGAAATATGAATGATGAAATGAGTCTTGGTGGTAAAGTAAATGGCCCTCCTAGCTTCTCAAAATATTTTAGGAGTTAATTTATCATCAAGTCAAAGTGAAAACGTCAAACAAACACGTTGAATCCAATTTACCTAATTAATGACCAATCCTACAATCGCATTCATGGTCATCTCTTAGATAAATTGTTAAAAACCAATTGATGTGTGTTTGAAAATTATTTTAATGCACTTGTTTCCTCTTAATTGAGAGCGATCGACACTCGATTTGAAATAAATCCATCACACACATACTAGTAATCACATAGAATGCATAACTTCATTAATTCAAAAGGAAAATAATTTCAATCCATGGTCCAAATGCATCAACACAAAATTCAACACAAATGTTAACCAATAAGGATAAATGAACACTCATCCAAGTCTCACATATATGCACCAATTTAGAATTAAACCAAATTGAGCACAATTAATACATATAATGAGCTAATAGAAATTTAAGAAACTCCCCTTTGAAGTACATGTAAGCTCTATTCACTTTCTTTGCCACCAAAAATCATGGAATCAGCCTCTCATGAATTTAACAATAGCCACAACATCTTCAAAACACTTAATACCCATGGAAATTGAATGAAAATATGGACAGAATGAATGCCGTGGGTTAATTTGGAGAAATCAATGGGAATATAACCAATTAGCCAAATCAATAAAGAATTGAGAATGGTGCTGTTGGTTTTATTGGAAATAACTAAAGGAAATGGTAGAGATAAAAAAAAAAAAACAGAGGAAGGACGGTTGTGATGTATGGCAATGGAGGAAGGAAAATATGAAGGTGATGGTGGTGGTGAGAAAAATGGTGAAGATGCAGGGGACAGACGGAGGAGCACAGAGGAATGGCGACAGTGCTGTTGGTGGTTTAAACTCCCTCCGGTGGTGAACCCAGTTTCTGCTCTGAATCTGGAAGGCGTGGAGGTAGAGTGATGCCTACGGTGGTGTCGGATTGAACAACAGAGAGTGAAGCCGACGGTGGTGGTTGGAGGTGGAGAAAACAGTGGAGATTCTGGTAGTGGTAAAGAAGGAGTGAAGAACGACGATGGTTGTTCTTCCTCCTCCTCCCCGCTGTCTCTTTCTCTATCGCTCTCTGCTCTAGTTTGTCTTCAATCCACGGTGCTAATCAAGATCTCTCACTCTCAGCTTTCGGGTTTGTGTTCGGCCTCAACTCACAGCGCTGCTCACGACCGTATTGTTCGAATCGGTGGTAGTGGAGGAAGGAGGGACATCGCCGGCCAACATGGTGGAAGAGATGAGTCGCCGGCGACGAAGATATGGTGTTGGAGGTGATGAAAGCGTGTCAGACCAGATCCCCCTCGCGCGGCGCAACTTTACTCTGTATATATCCCTTCAGCTTGCGTCTCGCGTATCTCCTTCATGCATCGGGTCCTGTTTAGCTCAAAGAAACAGACTTAGTCCCCGGTCAAAACGCAAATTTTGACCAGGGACTTAAGTGGAAAGAACAAAAACTTCTCTAGAGGGATTAAAGTGAAATATTTTGAAATGTTTTGGAGCTTAACTAAAATTTCCAAAGAGTTTGGGTATTTTCTTATAATTTACATGCCCCTTTTCTTCACATATTTGTAATTTTCAGGATCTTTTGGGTTTTTTTCTGTACCTTTTCCCTGTCCGCAAAATTTAATTCCACCCTCCAAAAATCTTCAATTTCTTCCAAAACACCTGAAATGTAACATTAAACACAATTGTAGCATCAAAAGTCCAAGAAAACATTTGTTTGAATAATTAACAAATTTATGACCATTTAGTCCTTAATTACAATTAATTCAAAACAATTGTCCCTAACTAAAATTAATGTTTAATCATGCAATAATGCTTCATAAAATACATTAAAAATCCCAAATTAATCATGAAAAATCATGTAAAAATATGGTTCAATCAATTCCCCCACACTTAGACCTTTGTACTCCTGAACAAAGGCAATTAAGCACAATTTTCTAAATTCAAATCATCAATGCAATTGAAATTAAAGATGAGCAATTTCATAATTAGAAAGCAATAGATCAATTGATCAAATTTCTCAAGCCAACACTAGCAATAGTCAAGCGATGTAATGAAATTAGTTAACCACACAATCCAAAATATTAGAATGAAGTGCAAGAGAACTCTCAAGAAAATAGTGTTTCACTCATCTCATCTTATTGAGATAATTTCACATTAATTACTTAATCAACACCTTACCATAGGCTTATAACAACTCTAATATTTCCACTACTAATGGCAATAAATGCAATGAATCAAGAGGACTGAAAAGGCTTATAATGATGGATGAAGGTTAAATGGAATGAATTAATTAGAGAAAGGAAATAGTTGATGTACAAGTCAAAATTAGGAGACGAGTTCATAGCACCTAAATAACTTGACAACCTTTTGCCAATTTTTTTTTCCTTTTAATCATGAACAAATGCCTTCTTAGTATTTCTTTGCTTTTCTTTTACTCTCTTGTTGTGTTTTTTTTTTTTTCAAGTCAATTCTTTTCTTCTTTTTTTTTTTCAAGCTACACTCACTTTTTTTTCTAATACCTTCTTTTCTCTATTTTGTTTCTTTTCAATTTTTTCTTCTTTCTTTTTCCCCCCCAAACTATATCCTTTTTTTATATACACCTAGCAATTCAATATACACATTGTTCAATTTTTTTGTTTTTTGCAAATCACTTTGATTTTTGAATGCTATGAATACTATGAGCATATGACATGCATACAACATAGAAATGGCTCAAAATAGGTAAGCAAATGATGATGAATGAGGGTTTGTGTTTGAGTTAAAAGGGTTTAAAATCAAATGCCTCTTTCATTTCCATCACTTTAATGCAAATGCTGTTTCAAAAAAAAGTGGAAACAAGTTCTAAAAGGTAAAAAACTAAGTGAACATGCATACATGGAAAGAATTCAAGGCTCAAATAATCTTCAAACAAGGTTTCTCTCTAATGCACATTCTCATACAATCAATTGTATAGCCAACTAACCACAATGCATTTGCTTAACTAATTCAAATGATAACCTTACAAACACAATTAATCAAAACATTGCAATCAATTATAATGATGGTTAACTCTTAAATGTACTAATGATATAGAAACTCTCTTTTTTCTAAAGCGAAGAGTAAGCAAAAATCCAATTGTGGGTTTATTTCTCTCCCCATTTACTTGAAAAGCAAATAATGGTTCCAAAAAGTTGCCAAAACACTAGATCTTATAAAAGCTCAGAATTTCTCACAAATCACATTTCTAAAGTGACAAATGCGACCCTTTACCACTTAAGGCATGCTTCAAAGCAAGTCATTCTAGAAAAATTTTTGAAAAATTTTCTAGTTAATGGTATTTTCTCATTTCAAAACAACCAATGGGATTTAAAAATGTATTTCCCTCCCCCACACTTAATCAACAAATTGTCCTCAATGTGTAAAGCGACTCTATAATTCTAACTTGTTCCTTAGTGAAGCAGGAAGTTGTGAAGTCCAATTGCAATTGAAGTACAACACGTCAACATCACATAAAGAAAGAGAAGGAGAAAAAAGTCAAAATAATAGAGGAAATCAAGGTGAAGAGGCACAATGGTAATTAAGTATGGTGGTGGCCAAAAATGCAAAGCATACAAAGGGGGTTCTTATTCTTTGTACTAAACTACACTACTTCTACCTTTTTCTACTGAATTGTGTCTCTCCCCCATACTTATCTTCCTCATACAACAATTAAACCCAAAGAATCATAGGAATTAGGAAGAAAACAAGTGAGGAAAGAGACAACTTATGTTAGAATATCTTAAGACGCTTGAAGGAGAAGTTCTCATCTCTGATGAGAATCATGCATTTGTCTTTAAAAACAACTTCTCCCGCATTGGATTTCCTTAGTGGAGGTAGCTTAGGATCAATCGGAAGAGGTCCAAGGATGTAAGGTGGATGTTGGTTCCTCTGATGACCTTTCCAAGAATGTGCCTGCAAAGGAGACAAGAAAATAGCAATATCCCATTCAGAAATAGAAACATGGAGAGATTTCGAGTGAAGTAAAGGCATATTAAGTTCCAAACTCTCCAAGTAACTATCACATCCAAGGAAATCAATGACACTCTGATAAGTAGGAGTGAGACAACCAGTCAATTTTTGAAAATCCTCTTGCTTTTGCAAAGTGGAAGGTGTGGAATCCAACTTAGTGTTGGGGTACACCACATAATCATTGCAATCACAAGAGGTGGAAGGAAAAAGGGTGGAAGAAGAAAGGGAATATTTCAAGTTATTGCCACCTAAAAATTTTGAATTTTCAAAAGAATCATTTTCCTTTTCTATATCGGGTGGTAAATCACAAGAAAGAATCATATTGAAAGAATCATTTTCATTTGTAAAATCATCAATCAAAGCATTTGAATCTTTCCATATGAAACTAGCATGCAGTTCATTGGATTCAAAAGAAAGATATTTTTCTAGGCTTTGGTTTTTATCACTCACATCAACCACATTGGCATCCACACAAGAGTCAACATGTTCGCAACTATCATGCTTACAATCATCAATAATACAAGGAGGTGCAGCAAAATCAATGGTAGAATCAACCACCGTACTGAATGTTGTCTTTCGAAACTCAACAAGCAAGTAGCATTTATCATGATAACAATCTACACATATTTAATCTACCGCACAAGAACATGAAAATATATCATCCAATTGATCACAATCATCCCTAGTACTATGAAGAGAAGCATTTTCAATAGTTAAAGCATCACACAAAGAAGTAGGATCACTCTTATCAACAAGTACAATTGAATCACTACTACTAGAACTAATGGGTTGTGCAATTACATTTTCAAACTATTGAAGGGATTTAACAATGATTTCCTCATCCACGTCATCATCACTCAAATCATGAATTGCTTTACTAGTTAAAGTAGTAGGAGAGTTTACTTCTATAACGATAGGATATGATCATTACCGAATGGTAAGGAAGACTCTTCAATGTTCTTGTATACTTGCTCCACTTCATGTGCTTGTATGGGAATAGGCTCCAGAGGATTGGAATCTTCCACTGGTGAAGTGGCATGTGACGCTTGAGCTTGGACTCCTTGCTCCTCCTCCATAGGAGAGGAAGACTCCTCTGGAAGTTGAAATCACACCTTTTTTACTTTATTGACTTGAGTAGGTGGATTATATGAAGGCAATGGAGGAAGAGTCTCTTGTGGAGTGTTAAACTTAGAAGTCTTTTGTGAAAGCCACTCCATTGCTTTCTCAAACTGCTCATTGTCTTTCTTCCATCGCTCTGCTTCTTGTGATGGCTAAGTAAGACTCTCAAAGTCCTTGGCCAATCTTGCACGTACTTCATCTTGTTGGTCCATTGACCTCATTATAGAGGCCATGCAATGGGCAAAGATGTCCTTGGGTGACCACTCCTCATTTATGGTCTGAGTCATTGGACTTTGAAATTCTCCAATGACTTCACCAATAGTAGGTTCTTGGTGTGGCACACATGGTTGGGAATGAGGTCTATAAGATGGTTTAAATGGTGGCTAGAGAGACTCATGAGATGGATAGGATGGTTGGGAAGTGGGGTGGAATGAAGAAGGAGGTTCATGATATGGCATGCAATTGTATGTTAGAGGATTAGAATGCGGCACGTAATATGAGTTATAAGAAGGTGGAGAAGGCTCATGGTATGATCTATAGGGTGTGTGTGGTGGGTAATGAGGTTGGAATGAAGGTTGTTGGTAGGATTCATGGTGTGGAGGGTGGAATAGACCATGGTATTCTTGACCAATTGGACTATCTTGACATCCCAACTTAGCTTGAAGAAGCTGCAATGATTGTTGAAGGGAATCGATGGATTAGAAGATAGGATCTTTCTTTCTAATTGACTCTCTATCAAAAGAGTGAGATTGAAAGGGTGAATGTCCTTGACAATCTTGTCCTCTATTTGGATTCTCCATTCGCGCTAAGATGAGCTCTAATTGTTGTTGCATCAATTGAGATCCTTGAGAGATATTATCATTCCTCTCAGTGTAATTGCCTATGGAAGAGTGAGAATTGAGAGCTAAATCTTGATAACTATTAAACCAAGCCATTAGAAATTCAATCACTCAATCCCAATGAATTACAAAATGACTATCTAACTAAACATGATAAAAACTAAGAAAAGGAATGGGGAATAAACAAATGGAAGTAAAAAAAAAGGAAAAATAATTTTAAAATGACAAAAGAAGCAACCTATGAATTAACTTGGAGACATGGTGAATTCAAACAAGTGAGCTCAAAACCATATCAAATTGAATGCAACAACACCACATAGAAGCTACCAAGTCAAATCAAGGCAAAAATGCAATGAATATTATGCAAGCTACCTAAATGCAAATTCCTAAACTATATGCAAAGAAAAACACACAATGCAAAACTAACAAGCTTCACCCGAGTGACCCCTTGTCAAAAGTGAATTTGACAATAAGATTACCTAGGGAGCCAATTACTTAGCTCCCTGGTAATGGTGCCATTTGATTAGCAGACTTTTTTCCTTACTTTAGCCTTGGGGTATACAATCAAAAATTAACCAAGGATTGTGCATAGGCAAACCTAGGATCATTCTCTCTTCTCGAGGAGCCTTTTATTGAATCATAAGTAATTTATATGCCATGCAAATGCAATAAAACAAGGGGAAATTTGTTTTGGATTTTTGTTGAAAGTAGATCAATGCAAAATTTAATTAAAATCCCTAAACTACTAGTTTTGACCTTTTCTATAAAAATGGTGAATGAGTGAATGGAAAGGAATTTGGAATTGGAAATATAAATGATGAAATGACTCTTGGTGGTAAAGTAAATGGCCTTCCTAACTTCTCAAAATATTTTAGGAGTTAATTTATCATCAAGTCAAAGTGAAAACCTCAAGCAATCACGTTGAGTTCAATTTATCTAATTAATGACTAATCCTACGATCACATTCATAGTCATTACTTAGATAAATTGTTAAAAATCAATTGATGTGTGTTTGAAAATTATTTTAATGCACTTGTTTCCTCTTAATTGAAAGCACTATCGCGACACTCGATTTGAAATAAATCCATCACACATACTAGTAATCACATAGAATGCATAACTTCATTAATTCAAAAGGAAAATAATTTCAATCCATGGTCCAAATGCATCAACACAAAATTCAACACAAATGTTAACCAATAAGGATAAATGAACACTCATCCAAGTCTCACATATATGCACCAATTTAGAATTAAACCAAATAGAGCACAATTAATACATATAATGAGCTAATAGAAATTTAAGAAACTCTCCTTTGAAGTACATGTAAGCTCTATTCACTTTATTTACCACCAAAAATCAACGAATCAGCCTCTCATGAATTTAACAATAGCCATAACATCTTCAAAACACTTAATACCCATGGAAATTGAATGAAAATCTGGACAGAATGAATGCCGTGGGTTAATTTGGAGAAATCAATGGGAATATAACCAATTAGCAAAATCAATAAAGAATTGAGAATGGTGCTATCGGTTTTATTGGAAATAACCGAAGGAAATGGCAAAGACAAAAAAAATAGAGGAAGGACGGTTGTGATGTATGGCAATGGAAGAAGGAAAATAGGAAGGTGATGGTGGTGGTGAGAAAAATGGTGAAGATGCAGGGGACAGACGGAGGAGCACAGAGGAATGGCGACGGTGGTGTTGGTTGTTTAAACTCCCTCTGGTGGTGAACCCAGTTTCTACTATGAATCTGGAAGGAGTGAAGGAAGAGTGATGCCTACGGTGGTGTTGGATTGAACAACAGAGAGCAAAGCCGGTGGTGGTGGTTGGAGGTGGAGAAAAGAGGGGAGATTCCGGTGGTGGTAAAAAAGGAGTGAAGAACGACGGAGGTGGTGCTTCCTCCTCTTCCCCGCTCTCTCTCTCTATCGCTTTCTGCTTTGGTTTGTCTTCAATGCACGACACCAATCAAGATCTCTCACTCTTTGCTTTCGAGTCTGTGTTTGGCCTCAACTCATAGATCTACTCATGACTGTGTTGTTCGAATCGGTGGTAGTGGAGGAAGGAGGGACGTCGCCGGTGACGAAGATATGGTGTTGGAGGTGATGAAAGCATGTCAGCCCAGATCCCCCTCGCGTGGTGCAACTTCACTCTCTATATATCCTTTCAACTCGCAACTTCACTTTGTTTCAGTAATTTTTCCCTGTCCGCAAAATTTAATTCCACCCTCCAAAAATCTTCAATTTCTTCCAAAACACCTGATATGTAATATTAAACACAATTGGAGCATCAAAAGTCCAAGAAAACATTTGTATGAATAATTGACAAATTTATGTCCATTTTGCCCTTAATTACAATTAATTCAAAACAATTGTCCCCAACTAAAATTAATGCTTAATCATGCAATAATGCTCTAGAAAATGCATTAAAAATCCCAAATTAATCATGTAAAAATATTGTTCAGTCATCCAACATATTTTCTTCTATTTTAACTATTTTTAGATTCAAATTGAGTATAGAAAGAGTTAATAGAAGAAAATATGCATATCAGAGTAACAAGTCAAAGTTGAAGTAAAACAATAAATTTTTCTTTTAGTTCAAAGGAAAAGTTAGAACTTATTCATCCTCTCTGTTGTAGGAGGATAGAGACAAGTTGGGAAGCTGTTAAAGGATCAAAGAACAAAGCTTGTAGCAGCAAAGATCAAAGAAAGCCCATGAGCCAGGAAGAAAGTTGCTATGTTGATGGCTTCAGCCAACAACACATATACTGAAGCAAACAAGACTTAATGAGGAAGAAGCTTACTGTATCATATGCTTTGGCCAATATCACGTTAGCTGAAGCCAATAGAGATCTGAACTCACTGTATGATATGCTTCAGCCAATGATATGTGTGCCAAAGTAGACAAGATCAGAACTTACTGTGTCATATGCTTCAATACTCGACCCTTGGCTGAAGACAACAAGGATCTGAGCTTACTGTCTCATATGCTTTAGCACATGATAGTATGTCGAAGAATAAGACAAGCAATAAAACCATGTGTTTTACTTGCTGAAACGCATGTAGAGCTTACTGTCTTAAATAGAGCCACTTGGCACGGGGGTTGCCGCTACGATATTGTAGTGGTTTATGTTAAAACCGCTACAAATGTCAACATTTGTAGCGGTTAATGTTAACCATTACAAATGCACCGCTACGAAATACCTTTTTTTTGTACCTAGAGGCCTAAATTGAGTATAGAACTTGAGTTTAATCGTGTGAGAATTTGAAATTTGCAAATTGAATGGATAGTTTTGTTAATAAGGTAGAGATAAACTCATTAACCTCACATAGCCATATAGGATTTGCAATGAAAATTGGGGTTTAATTAGTTAATTAAGAGATTAACGAATTGATTGAACTATATACCTATTTGAAGACTTGAGAGAACGCTTATAGGAATTGATTGACCACTCGTTGCTGTCCACAAGGTATTGCACTATTGCCATTATTGATTTATTTGGTTTCTTTGAATTTTTCAAAAGATCGACTGGCACTCATCTTGTCTTATGTATGCTAATAGACTCTCTTATTCTTCTCATGGGCAATTGCCAATCACAATTACTAACTAGGTTTAGTTGGCACTTGCATCTAAAAGGTCTTCTATATTTATTTTAGTAGAGAATAGTCACATTCATTATTAATTGTGATGAGAAAATGATTGACCTTTGCATATTTGATGGTGATAGGTAATGCACATCTATTCAGCAAAAGAAAAAGATAATACACATCTGATTGAAATTCTGAAAATTTTAATTTAAGCTTTCATAAATGATGACTGCGACCATTGTCTAATAATTAAAAAATCGTTCAAGAATTGTTAGGTAAATATCGAATTAAAACTAGTGATTATTTGAACTGGCAACTATCTATGAGAAGATAAGCATGCACCGATGCTCCCTTAACATGGAGTGATGAGTAGTAATCATGAATGTCATCATTCTGTTCTGGAATAATTACGTACGCAAGGACTTTATAGATGAAAGTACCAATTAAAACTCGTGATCTGTTGGCTATTCATAAAAAAAAAAAACAAAAAAAAAACCAGTGATTGTGATTGGCAACTGTCCACCAGGAGAAGGGAAACTTAACAAGAGAGTCTATTCACATAGCTGAAAATACGTTGACACAGCTAAACTAGAATTATACTTGCACAAGGACCTAGATCCTTAGGTACTTTAGACAATATGCTTTGTAATACATAATTTTTCAGCAAATTCTTCTAATTTTTTCCTTAGTAATTAGGAAAAAAAACGGGTGATGGAAAATGCAGTCACATTTTACAAATGAAAATGCAATTCCCATATACTTATAAGTAACTGTAACTTTTTTTTTTTCCTTTAATTTTGAGTAAGAACATAGAAAGCTTTCTGAAGAGGAAATTATTATAGGATGACCGACAATATTCATGAAAATCTTCAGTCAATTCTGCAACGATACCAAATGAAAATTATTTTAAAAGATTTTCTCACCAATTCAAAAAAATTAAAATTTTATCATATCATTGAGGGAACATATGAAGAACATATTTACAGGAAAAACACATCAACCTTCTCAATATAATGTTTACTAGATAAAATTACGCATAATTTTACTTATGTAATTATCTTTTTGGGCATAATGTAATTATGTTTTTGAAATTATTATATTATTTTAACGAAGCATATCTCAGGAACCTATTTAAATTTCTAAGGTTAGAATTGAAAGGCATTATATAGCTGGCTCTCAAGCTGCACGTAATCACCAAATTCAAAATTATAAAATATTGAGAATAAATGTTAGAATTTGAGGCCTCCTCTACTTGAGTCCGACAAATAACACAAGTGTGCTTTGTCAACCATGTCCCTTCACATGCTTGTTTTTTTCACTCTCGTATTTCAGTCTTGCAAATCTGCTTCTTCGCCACCGGGCAATGAAACTGATCGTTTGTCATTAATCAAATTCAAGGAATCAGTCAATATCCTGTGACCCATATCGGATCATGGACTCTTGGAATTCATCCACACACTTCTGCAATTGGCCAGGAATCAATTGCGGTTACAAGCATCACAGGGTTACAGAATTGGTGTTAGACGGATATCAATTGTTTGCTACTATATCTCCTTTCATTGGCAATCTCTCATTCCTAAGACTCATTGTTCTTGACAACAATAATTTCCACGGAGAAATTCCACAAGAGTTGGGTCTTTTGTTCCAACTACAGGACCTTGGTATCCAAAATAATACCATGATGGGAGAATTTCCGATCAACGTCACAAGATTTTCTAATCTCAGGTACTTAGCTTTTGGAGGGAATCATCTCATTGGCATAATACCAATGGAGATTGGCTATCTCCATAAGCTTGAAGGTTTGTATCTACCTGTAAACAATTTCAATGGAGAAATCCCAACTTCCATGTGGAACCTTACTTAGGATTCTTTCTTTGGGTTTTAATAACTTGGAAGGGACTCACATTAAATCAATTCAATGGCTCTCCCCCTTCCAACATGTTCTCCAACTTCCCTAGTCTCCATTACTTGGCACTTGGTGGAAATCAATTCTCAGGTCGCATCCCAATTTCCATTCTAAATGCGTCTATGCTTTCAAAAATTTAAATTTCAGAAAATTATTTCACTAGAGCAATACCAAATCTTGAACAGTTGCGTAAACTTTCAGATCTGAGCTTGGCTTTTAATGATCTGGGAAGGAAACTAAAGACTGGGAGTTCATAAAATCTTTGATGAATTTTAGTGAATTGAAGTCACTAGATTTGGTTTCCAATACTTTTGGAGGTCATTTACCGAACAACATGGGTGATTTTAAATCTCAGTCGTTAAATTCTTGGAAAGTTTCAAAACATTTAGATATTCCAAATGAGTAATTAATATTTCGTGGGCCTATTGGAATTAATATTAAATCTCAGTCGTCAAATTCTTAATCCAAAAATAAAGATAGAATGAGGGAAAAAAGATGGGAATTAAATTGCCCTTTTACGTCAATTGTCGACACTTGCTGCTCTAGCTCTTAAGTTCAATTTCTGCTATATGCTTTTTGGTGGTTTCGTTGCTTTCGGAGTTTACCTTCAAAAATTTCAAGATTCAGAACAAAATCAGGATACATGCTTCAAACTTACGTGTATGATAGGTAATTAGTAAAGTGAAGAAAGACACAGATAGTTAAATAATTAATTGTTTTCTAGTACATTAAAATAACTATGATTATATTTTTATGAACTTTTTCGATTATTACTAATATACTTTAACTATATGAGAAATTTAGAAAGGCACATGCCCCCTGTCGCCATGGGGAGGGTGGAGGTGGAGGAATGTGGTTGTTTGCTGTTTGGTGGGTTGGGAATTTGTATTTTAAAACAAAACTAATAATGAAAATTGCAAAAGAAAGAGTCCATATATATATATTAGTAGACTCCAAGTCCATGGTATAAAACTATAGAACACACACATATATTACGTAACAACACATAACACAGTACACCAATAAAAGCCAGATACATATTATTACCTCAGGGCCTATTTTTATTTATATATTATGAATAAGCCGAGAGAGGTAATAACTACTGAATATATTAAGACAAGACAGATGACACAAATGTATCCAAACATAGGGTGCGTGACTCACAACATACCATAAGATAAAAGCTCCACACACACACATCTGTGTGTGTTTTACTACCTCACGCACCTCATATATTACAGACGGGGGGCCCGGGGCATATGTCGACGTTGGCTTGGAGCGTATAGGGATCTTTGTCTAGACACAGCCACTGCTCCACGGTGAAGCCATGGGTGATAGGTTTAGTGCTGAGTCCAGTGATGGTGATTTCCACGTATTCCAAGTCCCAACATTTTTCTTTCCCTTTGCCGTCCGAGGTGACAGTGATTGCGCAAACATTTAGGCAAGATCCCAAGCCGCGGAAGAGGTCGAGGTTATTCCGCTGGATGTACCTGTGACCAGGTGACATTATACCCCAATCTATCAGGTTGTCGATGGTAATGTTTTGGCCGGAAGGGTTGCTTAACTCGAGGCTGATGGTGGAGTCCGTTCCGGCGTCGGGGACATCTGCTGTCTTAACTCTCACAATGTACTGGCACTGTTGCTCAGCCAGCTCCTGCATGCATGCATGCATGGAAACACACACACACAAACAACTAAGCAGAAGGAATAATAAAAGCTTATTGAAACTAATAATGATGGATCAACACGAGAGCAATTACTTACGGAAGCCGTGAAGCTGAAGAGTAGTGAGAGTGGTAAAACAAGACAACACGATGCAAATCTGAGAGCCATTTCTTTAATTAGTTTGTGACGCTACTGATGAATGCTGAAACAACCTATATGAATGCCTTTATATAGGGCCACATACTTTAATAATCCAAAGGAATTGGGCCCTAGTAAAGTACACGCGTCTGGTAAATTAAAGCAAAAGAGTGATGAAGAAAACGTGGAACTTGCCACAGTATATATGAACAAGAGTGTTTTACATCCTACCGTAGACAGTGTGGACCAAGGGAGTTAAACACGACACTAGTTATTAATTATATCCAACCAAATATCACCTCAGGACGTGTCAGTCTTCATTCATAGAAGCCACATGCATGTTCTCATCAGTTGATGGAAATGGATCAATAATGGCTTCCTTGTTGACAGTAAAACCAGTGTTCATATTAGGGTTCCTCAGATATTTATAGTGTGAATGAGAGTTGGCAGTGTCATCTATATCGTAACAATTTCTGTTATTGAGTTATGATTCTGTTATGTATTGTTATATATTGCTAACCTTAGTTAGTCGCAGAGTTAAGTTGGATCTGATCTTATAAATAAACAAATTCACGAATAATACAATTTTCACTCTTTTCCAAAATTATTCTGGTCACAGGCAGGTTTGCTTAACTTTATGTATCTTTGAAAAAATTGAATAATAAGGTCCCAAAACAATTCACGAGGCTTCTTTATTCTCCACATTGTTGGGGTTGAGATCGGGAAGAATTAGATGAACAGTCTATAGATTTATTAGTTGGTTTGGATTAGTTATCTTAGAAAACATCTCTTTAACTTTCCAATTTTCACGTTGGTTATGCGTGAAAAAAACTCAGAAATGTTGTTAAGGATGATAATTTTTATAAACAAAATAGATTGAAAAAAGTTTTTTACGCTGATTTTTAAGAAACTATATACTTAAATTTTGGGAAAACGACATCAAGGTCCCAATACAAAAAATATCAGAAAAGTCTCATAACTTGTCAACGACATGCAAAATAGCAGCCATTGACAAGTGAAGGAGGTATCCTTGATAAGTTATGTGACTTTTCTAACACTATTTTCTTTAATTGGGAACTTGTTGTAATTTTCCCAAAACTTAAAAATATAGTTTCTCAGAAACCAGCATAAAAAACTTATTTCATTCTATTTTATTTATAAAAATTATCATCCTTAACAATATTTCTGAGTTTCTTTCAAGCATTTTGTTTTTGCTTTTTATTTGAGAAACTATATATTTAAATTTTGGGAAAATGACATTAAGGTCCCAATAAAAAAATATCAGAAAATTCCAATAACTTGTCAATGACAAGCAAAAAAGCAGTTGTTGTGCTTTTATTCGATATGATTTTTTTCTTAAAATTTTCAAACTCATCTTCTATGTTATTGTGATATAGATTTTATTACGAGATATCATAAAATCATACCTTCTCTTATGTGATTTTATCATATCTTATCTAGATATCAAATTCTAGCTCAATCGTAGCTTTGTGGTTTTGCAGTATGGATTTTTCTGATTTTATTATAAGAGACTTTTTTTTTTTCGCTCGTAATGTTCTGTCTACCCAAAGCATATTCCATTGGTCGCAAAAGGATCCACCTAATTAGTTCCTTTCATCGGCGAAAGCGAGCATCTTTTTGTTCGCTTTTAGAGAACATAGACGAGAAAAAAAAAAGGTAGTTGCATGAGGAACACGTGGTGGAGGACGACAAACGATGATTAATCTTTGTCGACTGTGATGACCCACAGGCTCCACTCTCATTCGTCCTGCAAATAAAATATTTGTCCCAACTTCATTTATGGTAATTTTTTTTTTTTTTTCACATTTAGTGTGTGAATGCCACAGTATATATGAGCAAGAGTGTTTTACATCCTACCGTAGACAGTGTGGACCAAGGGAGTTAAACACGACACTAGTTATTAATTATATCCAACCAAATATCACCTCAGGACGTGTCAGTCTTCATTCATAGAAGCCACATGCATGTTCACATCAGTTGATGGAAATGGATCAATAATGGCTTCCTTGTTGACAGTAAAACCAGTGTTCATATTAGGGTTCCTCAGATATCTATAGTGTGAATGAGAGTTGGCAGTGTCATCTATATCGTAACAATTTCTGTTGTTGAGTTATGATTCTGTTTTGTATTGTTATATATTGCTAACCTTAGTTAGTCGCAGAGTTAAGTTGGATCTGATCGTATAAATAAACAAATTAATGAATAATTGGCAAGTGAATGAGGTATCATTGACAAGTTATGAGACTCTTCTCATATTATTTTCTTTAATTGGGACCTTGGTGTCATTTTCCCTTAAGTTTTTTATTCCAGGAAGAGCCGTTGCACAAAGTAGAGATAATGTGATGAAGTTGAAAACAAGTGTAAGCATATAGTTCACAGACACAGTCCTCAGTGTCGTCACGGAAACTTGGAAGAAGCCAAATATATACGTTTATCATGGGGGCTCTCCTGACGACAATGAAGTTTTGCTGCCCTGCTATATATGAAGAAGCCGAAGTTAGTGACTAGTATGAATTCAGTTATTCTTGGTAGAAAAATATAAAGAATGGCTTGTTCTAAGTCAACGTATTTATAAAATTTGGATAGCTTCGAATTAAAAGAGAAAGACAAAATCGATAATTAAAGAAGAAATTTAACAGTAAGCATTTAAAGAAGTTGAAAATAAGACAAGGAGTTGTCTATCTATGAAATTGAAGTTATAGTTTTTAAGAGGAAGAATTTACAGACTTTTAAACCTGTTATGCATACAACTAGCCTAAAATATACTTTACAAACCGCGTGTTTGTATATCTGGTCTAAAAATATATAAAAATTTTCTTTAAAAAAATCTTCTTAAAAAACAACATTCACAATGCTTTTATATCTATTGGGTATTGTGAAGTCCGATCTATAAGGTGATCAAAAATTTAAAAATATTATATAGATTTCACTCAGTCTCCCTTCTAAACAAAATTTCACTATATTTGCATCTTCTTATCTTCGTTTGCCTGAAGCTCTCTCCTTCCTCGTCTCTCACATGCTTCAAGAGCAACAACTTCTCCATCTTTATTCGAGATTTCTCCTATGTGCTCGTCTCCTCCGTACGTGCTTGTTGGCCTATGCGTGCTCCTTAACTTCTAGATTTACGCTCATCACATCCAAATTGATTTTTCTCTTTGTTTTAACGTTATCTAATATATTATTGTTGCATGTGTAAATCATTATGAATCTGAGATCGTTTCTGGCAAAATTGAATAAAGTGTCTTTTGTTCTAATATTTTATATTCTTCTGTTGTTTCTTATTGTTGGATTGTTTGTTGTGTTTTTATTAGATATGATTTTTTTCTTAAATTTTAAAGTTATCTTCTATATTATTGTGATATAGATTTTATTATGAGATCTCATAAAATCATAGCTTCTCTTATGCGATTTTATCATATCTTATCTAGATATCAAAATCTAGATCAATCGTAGCTTTATGGTTTTGAGATACGGATTTTTCTGATTTTCATAATTTTTAATTTTAACTTTTAGACCGATTGTCTATGGAATCTACAAAGTAGTAAACTTTTTAAAATGTTTGATATAAGACCTAACCTAATACCGGTCTAAATGGCCATTTTTAACCAGTTTAAAAGACTTTTTTTTTTTTTTGTAATTTTCTAGCTACCCAAAGCATATTCCATTTGTTACAAAAGGATCCACCTAATTAGTTCCTTTCATCGGCGAAAGCGAGAGGTTTTTTGTTCGCTTTTAGAGAACATAGACAAGGGGAAAAAAAAGGTAGTTCCATGCGGAACACGTGGTTGAGGACGACAAACGGTGATTATTTTGTGTCGATTGTATGTGATTTACCCACAGGCTCTACTGTCATTCGTTATGCAAATAAAATATCTGTCCCAGCTTCACTTATTGTATTTTTTTTTTCACATTTGGTGTGTGAATGTGTCCCTTGTGTGGTTAAAAAAAAATAATTTCTCGCATTTTGATTTAACATATATGAAAGGAAAAATGACACAAAAATACAATTTGAATTATAAAAACCCCAAAATGCCTACAAAATTAGAAAAAAGACAGATATTGAGATTTTCAAATTTGGGTGTTGACAACTTGAATATAGGAATTAGCTATTTGGGTATAATGATCGACAACTATAATCAATTAGCTTCTTTAATTAGCTTCCTTTTGGGGCATGAGCAAATATCGAATCCTATATTTTAAAGTTCATGAAGAGATAAGTCATTACGTATGCCAATTTTATCAACATAATTAAAATTATGTTATTGTTGACCTTCTTTTAAACCTTGTCCTTTATTTCAAATTAATTGTTGTCTTTAAAAGTCTCTTGCGCTTATGTCTAGTGCGTATCTAATTTGGGAGATCCTATATGTTTCTCACCTATGTGATTTAGTTACTATACTTAGCTAAATTAGCCTCTCAATGTTGTCCCTAATCCTCAAATCATCCCCTACTTACATTTTTGTTAAAACTTGAAATTCCAGACTTAAACCTAAATATGCCTCAATTTCTAAGTAAATTCGTAAAATCATATCTTAGGCTAGACAATTCCAAATGAGGTGGTTCAAATTTCTATGTAAAGCTCTTGAAGTCCCCTCTATGAGAAAAATATTATCCAGTATCAATTTATGGTTAGGCTCTCAAATTCCATGACCAATCTGACTGCCCATAAAGATAATCAAAATTTCCCAGATTTTTTACCCAAACCTCAAAAATTCATTACTTATAATTTACACATCCAATTAATAAGTTATAATACTTGATTGAAAGATATAAATGTCTACTTTAAGAGAAAATTGATCACAAAGCCAAATTACATAATTAACCTTATGAAATTTGTTCATTTTCCCACTGTCAGAATCCTGGAACCCAGAATGTTCCCTGTTTTATGACCAAATTTTCAAAAGTGATAACGCTTTCTCTTGATATCCAATTGACACATTCTAGAACTCATTTTAAAGCTTTGGATGCATATTATTTGCATGATAAGTTTTATAGACACTGGACATGTTTTGTCTAACCAAAACAGAACCCGAAACTGACTGACTCTCTGAAAACCACAGATTTAACAATTTGAATTAATCACCCAAGAACCCCATAATTTTCACTCCAAATTGAGCTCTCCTTAATTCTATTACCAACTACACATCCTAAACTCTCAAAACCTCAAAAGAATCTAAAGAAAACTCCACTTAAAACTCAGTTTATAACCTATGCAAATTTGACTCTATTTTATGGCGACTAGAACAAGGTGAAGAAATAACATGCAGCCATGGATTTTACTCTAAACCTCAAGGATTTTAACTCTATACACTCCTTCTCTCTTGCTTTGAGTTCTGTGTTTTTGAAACAGAACCAAGAAACCCCCAAAAATCTCTCAAAAAGTGACCTGCATGCACTATATTATATACTTCTCGTTGACAGCTAACTTTCTGGCCAGTTCTATAAATTTCAGGCCACCAAAACCACCACCAACATCCTCAAGATTGGAAAAAAACCTAAAAAGGAGTGTAGGAGACTCACCTACACAAGAATCCGGCCTTGCATGCGGAGTTTGACTCCTCCTTCTTTCCCTTCTCCGACAAAACTCTCGGCCTCACTCTATCACTCAACCATACTCTCTCCCCTTCTATATTATATATATATATATATCTCTCTCTCTCTCTAGCTTAACTATCTTCATAAAGCCTTCAAATAATTTTCTTAAAATTTCCACACCAAATTATGATGACTAACTATTTTTCCTCGAATTTTTAGGAAAATTGGCCTTTGGATCCCAAAATTGATTTTATCATTATTTAAATTTTCTTTTTTGGGAAAATTTATTCCTTTTACTAATTTTAGGGATGTTACAATTCTCCCCCTCATAAAATAAATTTCGTCATCAAAATTTGATACATACCTTAAGATATAAATTTCGGATATTGCCTCTTCATGTCTTCTTCTACTTCCCAGGTTGCTTCCATAGGAGATAATCCCTTTCAGACCACTTTTACAAATGGTATGCTTTTGTGTCTGAGCCTTCTCTCCTGATGATTGATAATTCGTTCCGGCTTGACTTCATACATAAGATTATCTTACACACCAATGTCTTCTTGTTCAATACGATGTTCAAGGTTTGGTTGGTATTTCTTTAATTGCAAGACATGAAAGACATTATGTAATCTACTCAGATTTGGGGATAATGCTATCCGATATGCTACTGGTCCAATTCTTGATAATTTTTCAAAAGGGCTCAGATACCTAGGGCTTAGCTTCTTCATTTGTATTGTCCTACCAATACCTACGACTGATCAAACCTTCAAAAATACGTGTCCACCAACCCCAAATTCTAGAGGTCTCCTCCTCTTGTAGGCATAACTTTTTTGTCTACTGTGCGCCACAAGGAGCCTCCTTCTAATAATTTTTATCTATTTTGTGGTTTGATCAACCAAGCATTCCCCATACAATCTCCTCTCAGTCAATTTAGTCCAGTAGAGCGGTGGCTGTCACTTCCTTCCATATAAGATTAAGCTTGGAATCCTTGTGGATAGATTTGGATTAGTTAGAACTCAAGTGAGGGGGTATTTTTCCTTGCATTTAGGATAGTTTCAGTTTGGCTTTCTTTCCTCTTTGTTTAATTTCATTGTTGTTGAGTGTTGGTTGTGTATGTGTTTTGGTTTTTCTCTTTGCAGATCATGGCACCCGAACAGAAGCAAAAGCCAAGATCCCATAATCCCCAAAAAAGCAACTGTCCAAGATGTGGAGAGAAAGATTAACTCAAGAAAATTCCTTCATGAGAGGGAATTTGCCAAAACTCCTGCCTATAAGTTTTACAACCAAGGCAAGGCCAATGGGTTAAGTAAGTTGCTTGGCAAATAGAAGCATCAAAATTTCCTGTTTGTTTGCCAATACTACCTTCATGCTGCCTATTACAATAGGAGTGTCAGGTTGAGAGACAAGCAATTATTTATAGGCCTAGATGATATTCGGGAATACAATGATTTGTCGGTAGTTGCTGTTAAGGACTATATGTACGAAAATTGTGATAAGGATGAGACAGACTTCACTGATGCAGATAGCCAGAATTTAGAGGATGAAGAGAGCAACAGTGAAGATGAAGATGTGGGGGATGGAATGGGCAAAGCACCAATGGAAGTTGCATCAGGATATGAGTATAACCCTGATGGTGATGATGAGTGAAGCTGTTGCTCTTGGGTGCTCTTCTATTTTTATTTTTCTGACTTGACTTTGTTTTCTAGATGTAGGATTTTCTTTGTTAGGACTAGAACTTTTGATGTGTTGTAATGTGCATGATGTGCTATATTTTGGGCTAGCTACTGATGGCTGGTTGTTAATTGATGACTAATTCTGTGTGGTGGTTACTGCTGGTCACTATGTACCTTAGCATTTTTGGTGGCTTAACCACTGACGGTTACCTTTTGAGCTTCCCTAGTTTGTGTTTGATGATTGAAATGATGAACATGTTCACATGTTTATGGGCATCTTGTGGATAGCCCTTCTTTTCATTGCACTACTAGGCTTTCAGGATACTTGAATTATTGTGCATATTTCCCAATTTTGATTGCTAATGTGTGAGCCAATGATGGCTCTTGCTATAAGCATGTATAGGTTTTAATCAGGCTATCGAAAGCCTACTGTGAGTATGCTTGTGTATAGGTAATGACCCTCTTATTTTTCATCCTTTTAGTTGACAATAAGGACATAGTCAATTTCAAGTTTGGGGGTGAGAGTTCTTCAATTTTGAAATTGCTTGGAATTTCGATTGAAACTTTTTGAATGAAAGAAATTAAGCGCATAGAAAAATTTTGAATAGGTTTTTCAAGAGAATCCTTTGAATATTTGAAAATTTTCAAACTTAAATGTTTGTTTGGGAAAATAGTTGAATATGTGCTGAAATTTTGGGTTATTTGTCAAAGATGGTTTGGATGATCCAATGATATAAACTGCTACTCAATCTTTTATGTTGAATAGGAAATTTTAATTGATGTGCATTGATGAGTGTATTGTAGTGATAATTCATGTTATTCAGTTATTTTTAAGCAAATTAAGCACTATTGGTGTTGACTTTATTTTGGATGTTCTTGTTTAAGGGCTTTGTAGCAATTTAAGTTATATGCCTTTGTTTCAAACTTTTAATTTTAGAATACTCTTTGGAATTCTTTACATCTTTTGATTTATTTCATGAGACTTAGAAAAATGACTAGGGCACTTCATAAAATGCGTTTGAGCCTTTCAAGCTTACGTAATTGATCTTATTCCCTTTTGAACTCTTATTTTCAGCCTAATTGAAAAACCAATTAAAGATTTGTTTTGGAAAACCTAACATCTACCTCCCTTAGCCAACGTAAAAACCATGATTCCCTTGCTTTGAGATAGATGATCATTGATTGGGTTGTGGAATATGGTAGTGTGTGAAGTTTGAAATGATTGGAAAAAGGACTGTAGAAAAAAAAAGGGGTTTACAATGTACAGAAATCAAGCCAAAATATTAAAAGAAAAATGTGTATATAGAAAAATGAAAAAAAAAGAAGGAAAAAGCAAAAAAACGGCTTACAAGGAAGGCTTAATATGGACAAAAACAAGAAGATCAATTTGGTTTAAGTTCGGGGAAGTATGGTTTATAAGAAAAGGAAGAAAACCTTTGAGTAGCTATCATCTATCTTGAGGTATCTATTGATTATCCTTTACCTTTTCTTGTAAAAAAACTTTAACCCTTGGCCCCATTACAAGCTGAAAAGTCCCTTTGAATTTTAAGTCAAGAGAAGTGGATTAGAAGAATAGAGGAAGGAATTAGAGAATGATGGAATTGTTGTTTGAATATGGGTATAAGATTGAAGTGCTGCTTATAACTTTGACAAGTGCAAAGGAAACATATGTTAACTCCATACACACACTCATACTTAGGAATTCTTGAATGCATGTTTTAAATCTATGAAACATTCATTTGTGCATATTTTTTTAGTTTCTTGTTTGATATAACTATTTGAGTAGTTGATGAGGACAAACTCATTCATACACAAATGATAAGTAATCCATTATCTCAGTGGGTATGAAAGTGTTTGCTTGAGGACAAGCAAATGCTTAAGTTAGGGGTGTGTTAACTCTCAGAAATTGATAATATTTCAGCATATTTTATTCTATTTTTAACTATTTTTTATATTCGAATTCAGTATAGAAGAGTTAATAAAAGAAAATGTACATATCAGAGTAATAAGCGAAAGTTGAAGTAGAATAATATATTTGTCTGTTTTAGTTCAAAGAAAAAGTTAGAACTTATGCATCCTCTCTTTTGTAGGAGGACGGAGACAAGTTGGAAAGCTGTTAAAGAATCAAAGAACAAAGCTTGTAGCAGCAAAAATCAAAGAAAGCCCATGAGCCAGGAAGAAAGTTGTTGTGTTGATGGCTTCAGCGAACAACACATGTACTGAAGCAAACAAGACTTAAAGAACTGTGTCATATGCTTCGGCCAACATCACGTTAGCTGAAGCCAATGGATATGTGAACTCACTATGTGATATGCTTCAACCAAAGACTTGTGTGCCGAAGCAAACAAGATCTGAAGTTACTTTGTCATATACTTCAGCACTCGACCCTTGGCTGGAGACAACAAAGATCTAAGCTTATTGTCTCACATGCTTCAACACATGATAGTATGCCAAAGCATACGGCAAGCAATAAAACCATCATTTTACTTGCTGAAATGGATGTGGAGGGTTTTTAAGGAAGCGTTGGACCGAAAATATGTCAATATACAGTTTTCAAGTGTTCTTTGGAGCCTTTGGTGCAAGGGTTTTGGCTTCTTGAAGAATATTGAGCTTGGCATTGAAAGCTATAAGAGATTTGAGGCTCCAATCCTTGGTTTTTCCCATTCTTCTTCCTTTTCTTTTTTAGTTTCCTGAATGGCTGAAATTATTTTGAGTAGTTGTAACTATTTAATATTGTCAAAACAAAAAGTTGTATCTATTTAATGATTATGTGTAGCTAGACTCTTCATTTTTAGGATCGTTTTGAACCCTGGTATGGATTAAGTAATCATTTTCCCTTTATATTTGTGATTAATGATGAGATTTTGCTGGTTTGACTCTTTGCTTAATGCTTCTTATTAATTGGCCACTAATAAGATTGTTTGGTTCACTTGATTGATGCTTGAGAGACCTAAATTGAGTGTAGAACTTGCGTTTAATCTTATGAGAACTTGAAATTTACAAATTGAATGGATAGTTTTGTTAATGAGGTAGAGATATACTCATTAACCTCACATAGCCATATAGTATTTGCAATGAAAATTGGGGTTTAGTTAGTTAATTAAGATATTAACGAATTGATTGAACTATACACCTATTTGAAGATTTGAGAGAGTGCTTATACGAATTGATTGACCACTCGTTGCTGTCCACAAGGAATTGCACTATTGCCATTATTTATTTATTTGGTTTCTTTGAATTTTTCAAAAGATCGACTGGCACTCATCTTGTCTTGTGTATGCTAATAGACTCTCTTATTCTTCTCATGGGCAGTTGCCAATCACAATCACTAGCTAGTTTTAATTGGCACTTGCATCTAAAAGGTCTTCGATATTTATTTTAGTAGAGAATAGTCACATTCATTATTAATTGTGATGAGAAAATGATTAACCTTTGCATATTTGATGGTGATAGGTAATGCGCATCTATCCGGCAAAAGTAAAAGATAATACACATCTAATTGAAATTCTGAAATTTTTTATTTAAGCTTTCATAAATGATGACTGCGACCATTGTCTAATAATTAAAAAATCGTACAAGAATTGTTAGGTAAAAATCGAATTAAAACTAGTGATTATTTGAACTGGCAACTATCTATGAGAAGATAAGCATGCACCGATGCTCCCTTAGCTTGGAGTGATGAGTAGTAATCATGAATGTCGTCATTCTGTTCTCGAATAATTACGTACGCAAGGACTTTATAGATGAAAGTACCAATTAAAACTAGTGATCTGTTGACTATTCATAAAAAATTTAAAACCAGTGATTGTGATTGGCAACCGTCCACCAGGAGAAGGGAAACTTAACAAGATAGTATATTCACATAGCTGAAAATATGTTGACAAAGCTAAAATAGAATTATACATAATTGCACTAGGACCTAGATCCTTTGTTACTTTAGACAATATGTTTTGTAAAACATAATTTTTCAGGAAAATTTTCTAATTGTTTCCTTACTAATTAGCCAAAAAAAAAAAGACAAGAAAAAAAAAACAAGTGATGGAAAATGTGATCACATTCAATGTATGGTTGATCATTAAATGTGAACATCTCTCTCTTCAGGAATTCGAATATTGATTTGACATATTGTGAAGAAGCAATCCTTCCGCTAAGCCCAACCTATTAGCTAGGTAGGCACTGAAAATTTTTTAGGTTTGTACTTTATTTTTATGCTTTTAGTTTTTTCACTTATAAGTAATTATGTTTCTTTTCTGTATATTATCATATATTTATAGTTAATTAGTAACTGTAACTATTTTTTTTTTTTTGAATTTTGAGTAAGAAAATAGAAAGTTTTCTGGAAAGGAAATTATTATAAGATAACCGACAATGTTCATGAAAATATTGAGTCAATTCTGCAACGATACCAAATGAAAATTATTTTAAAATATTTTCTCACAAATTCAAAAAAATTAAAATTTTATCATATCATTGAGGTTACATATGAAGAACATATTTATAGGAAAAACACATCAACCTTCTCGACATAATGTTTACTAGATAAAATTACGCATAATTTTGTTTATGTAATTATCTTTTTAGGCATAATGTAATTATGTTTGAAATTATTATACTGTTTTAATGAAGCATGTCTCAGGAACCTATTTAAATTTCTAAGGTTAGAATTGAAAGGCATTATATAGCTGGCTCTCAAGCTGTACGTAATCACCAAATTCAAAATTATAAAATATTGAGAATAAATGTTAGAATTTGAGGCCTCCTCTACTTGAGTCCGACTAATAACACAAGTGTGCTTTGTCAACCATGTCCCTTCACATGCTTGTTTTTTTCACTCTCATATTTCAGTCTTGCAAATCTGCTTCTTCGCCACCGGGCAATGAAACTGATCGTTTGTCATTAATCAAATTCAAGGAATCAGTCAATATCCTGTGACCCATATCGGATCATGGACTCTTGGAATTCATCCACACACTTCTGCAATTGGCCAGGAATCAATTGCGGTTACAAGCATCACAGGGTTACAGAATTGGTGTTAGACGGATATCAATTGTTTGCTACTATATCTCCTTTCATTGGCAATCTCTCATTCCTAAGACTCATTGTTCTTGACAACAATAATTTCCACGGAGAAATTCCACAAGAGTTGGGTCTTTTGTTCCAACTACAGGACCTTGGTATCCAAAATAATACCATGATGGGAGAATTTCCGATCAACGTCACAAGATTTTCTAATCTCAGGTACTTAGCTTTTGGAGGGAATCATCTCATTGGCATAATACCAATGGAGATTGGCTATCTCCATAAGCTTGAAGGTTTGTATCTACCTGTAAACAATTTCAATGGAGAAATCCCAACTTCCATGTGGAACCTTACTTAGGATTCTTTCTTTGGGTTTTAATAACTTGGAAGGGACTCACATTAAATCAATTCAATGGCTCTCCCCCTTCCAACATGTTCTCCAACTTCCCTAGTCTCCATTACTTGGCACTTGGTGGAAATCAATTCTCAGGTCGCATCCCAATTTCCATTCTAAATGCGTCTATGCTTTCAAAAATTTAAATTTCAGAAAATTATTTCACTAGAGCAATACCAAATCTTGAACAGTTGCGTAAACTTTCAGATCTGAGCTTGGCTTTTAATGATCTGGGAAGGAAACTAAAGACTGGGAGTTCATAAAATCTTTGATGAATTTTAGTGAATTGAAGTCACTAGATTTGGTTTCCAATACTTTTGGAGGTCATTTACCGAACAACATGGGTGATTTTAAATCTCAGTCGTTAAATTCTTGGAAAGTTTCAAAACATTTAGATATTCCAAATGAGTAATTAATATTTCGTGGGCCTATTGGAATTAATATTAAATCTCAGTCGTCAAATTCTTAATCCAAAAATAAAGATAGAATGAGGGAAAAAAGATGGGAATTAAATTGCCCTTTTACGTCAATTGTCGACACTTGCTGCTCTAGCTCTTAAGTTCAATTTCTGCTATATGCTTTTTGGTGGTTTCGTTGCTTTCGGAGTTTACCTTCAAAAATTTCAAGATTCAGAACAAAATCAGGATACATGCTTCAAACTTACGTGTATGATAGGTAATTAGTAAAGTGAAGAAAGACACAGATAGTTAAATAATTAATTGTTTTCTAGTACATTAAAATAACTATGATTATATTTTTATGAACTTTTTCGATTATTACTAATATACTTTAACTATATGAGAAATTTAGAAAGGCACATGCCCCCTGTCGCCATGGGGAGGGTGGAGGTGGAGGAATGTGGTTGTTTGCTGTTTGGTGGGTTGGGAATTTGTATTTTAAAACAAAACTAATAATGAAAATTGCAAAAGAAAGAGTCCATATATATATATTAGTAGACTCCAAGTCCATGGTATAAAACTATAGAACACACACATATATTACGTAACAACACATAACACAGTACACCAATAAAAGCCAGATACATATTATTACCTCAGGGCCTATTTTTATTTATATATTATGAATAAGCCGAGAGAGGTAATAACTACTGAATATATTAAGACAAGACAGATGACACAAATGTATCCAAACATAGGGTGCGTGACTCACAACATACCATAAGATAAAAGCTCCACACACACACATCTGTGTGTGTTTTACTACCTCACGCACCTCATATATTACAGACGGGGGGCCCGGGGCATATGTCGACGTTGGCTTGGAGCGTATAGGGATCTTTGTCTAGACACAGCCACTGCTCCACGGTGAAGCCATGGGTGATAGGTTTAGTGCTGAGTCCAGTGATGGTGATTTCCACGTATTCCAAGTCCCAACATTTTTCTTTCCCTTTGCCGTCCGAGGTGACAGTGATTGCGCAAACATTTAGGCAAGATCCCAAGCCGCGGAAGAGGTCGAGGTTATTCCGCTGGAAGTACCTGTGACCAGGTGACATTATACCCCAATCTATCAGGTTGTCGATGGTAATGTTTTGGCCGGAAGGGTTGCTTAACTCGAGGCTGATGGTGGAGTCCGTTCCGGCGTCGGGGACATCTGCTGTCTTAACTCTCACAATGTACTGGCACTGTTGCTCAGCCAGCTCCTGCATGCATGCATGCATGGAAACACACACACACAAACAACTAAGCAGAAGGAATAATAAAAGCTTATTGAAACTAATAATGATGGATCAACACGAGAGCAATTACTTACGGAAGCCGTGAAGCTGAAGAGTAGTGAGAGTGGTAAAACAAGACAACACGATGCAAATCTGAGAGCCATTTCTTTAATTAGTTTGTGACGCTACTGATGAATGCTGAAACAACCTATATGAATGCCTTTATATAGGGCCACATACTTTAATAATCCAAAGGAATTGGGCCCTAGTAAAGTACACGCGTCTGGTAAATTAAAGCAAAAGAGTGATGAAGAAAACGTGGAACTTGCCACAGTATATATGAACAAGAGTGTTTTACATCCTACCGTAGACAGTGTGGACCAAGGGAGTTAAACACGACACTAGTTATTAATTATATCCAACCAAATATCACCTCAGGACGTGTCAGTCTTCATTCATAGAAGCCACATGCATGTTCTCATCAGTTGATGGAAATGGATCAATAATGGCTTCCTTGTTGACAGTAAAACCAGTGTTCATATTAGGGTTCCTCAGATATTTATAGTGTGAATGAGAGTTGGCAGTGTCATCTATATCGTAACAATTTCTGTTATTGAGTTATGATTCTGTTATGTATTGTTATATATTGCTAACCTTAGTTAGTCGCAGAGTTAAGTTGGATCTGATCTTATAAATAAACAAATTCACGAATAATACAATTTTCACTCTTTTCCAAAATTATTCTGGTCACAGGCAGGTTTGCTTAACTTTATGTATCTTTGAAAAAATTGAATAATAAGGTCCCAAAACAATTCACGAGGCTTCTTTATTCTCCACATTGTTGGGGTTGAGATCGGGAAGAATTAGATGAACAGTCTATAGATTTATTAGTTGGTTTGGATTAGTTATCTTAGAAAACATCTCTTTAACTTTCCAATTTTCACGTTGGTTATGCGTGAAAAAAACTCAGAAATGTTGTTAAGGATGATAATTTTTATAAACAAAATAGATTGAAAAAAGTTTTTTACGCTGATTTTTAAGAAACTATATACTTAAATTTTGGGAAAACGACATCAAGGTCCCAATACAAAAAATATCAGAAAAGTCTCATAACTTGTCAACGACATGCAAAATAGCAGCCATTGACAAGTGAAGGAGGTATCCTTGATAAGTTATGTGACTTTTCTAACACTATTTTCTTTAATTGGGAACTTGTTGTAATTTTCCCAAAACTTAAAAATATAGTTTCTCAGAAACCAGCATAAAAAACTTATTTCATTCTATTTTATTTATAAAAATTATCATCCTTAACAATATTTCTGAGTTTCTTTCAAGCATTTTGTTTTTGCTTTTTATTTGAGAAACTATATATTTAAATTTTGGGAAAATGACATTAAGGTCCCAATAAAAAAATATCAGAAAATTCCAATAACTTGTCAATGACAAGCAAAAAAGCAGTTGTTGTGCTTTTATTCGATATGATTTTTTTCTTAAAATTTTCAAACTCATCTTCTATGTTATTGTGATATAGATTTTATTACGAGATATCATAAAATCATACCTTCTCTTATGTGATTTTATCATATCTTATCTAGATATCAAATTCTAGCTCAATCGTAGCTTTGTGGTTTTGCAGTATGGATTTTTCTGATTTTATTATAAGAGACTTTTTTTTTTTCGCTCGTAATGTTCTGTCTACCCAAAGCATATTCCATTGGTCGCAAAAGGATCCACCTAATTAGTTCCTTTCATCGGCGAAAGCGAGCATCTTTTTGTTCGCTTTTAGAGAACATAGACGAGAAAAAAAAAAGGTAGTTGCATGAGGAACACGTGGTGGAGGACGACAAACGATGATTAATCTTTGTCGACTGTGATGACCCACAGGCTCCACTCTCATTCGTCCTGCAAATAAAATATTTGTCCCAACTTCATTTATGGTAATTTTTTTTTTTTTTTCACATTTAGTGTGTGAATGCCACAGTATATATGAGCAAGAGTGTTTTACATCCTACCGTAGACAGTGTGGACCAAGGGAGTTAAACACGACACTAGTTATTAATTATATCCAACCAAATATCACCTCAGGACGTGTCAGTCTTCATTCATAGAAGCCACATGCATGTTCACATCAGTTGATGGAAATGGATCAATAATGGCTTCCTTGTTGACAGTAAAACCAGTGTTCATATTAGGGTTCCTCAGATATCTATAGTGTGAATGAGAGTTGGCAGTGTCATCTATATCGTAACAATTTCTGTTGTTGAGTTATGATTCTGTTTTGTATTGTTATATATTGCTAACCTTAGTTAGTCGCAGAGTTAAGTTGGATCTGATCGTATAAATAAACAAATTAATGAATAATTGGCAAGTGAATGAGGTATCATTGACAAGTTATGAGACTCTTCTCATATTATTTTCTTTAATTGGGACCTTGGTGTCATTTTCCCTTAAGTTTTTTATTCCAGGAAGAGCCGTTGCACAAAGTAGAGATAATGTGATGAAGTTGAAAACAAGTGTAAGCATATAGTTCACAGACACAGTCCTCAGTGTCGTCACGGAAACTTGGAAGAAGCCAAATATATACGTTTATCATGGGGGCTCTCCTGACGACAATGAAGTTTTGCTGCCCTGCTATATATGAAGAAGCCGAAGTTAGTGACTAGTATGAATTCAGTTATTCTTGGTAGAAAAATATAAAGAATGGCTTGTTCTAAGTCAACGTATTTATAAAATTTGGATAGCTTCGAATTAAAAGAGAAAGACAAAATCGATAATTAAAGAAGAAATTTAACAGTAAGCATTTAAAGAAGTTGAAAATAAGACAAGGAGTTGTCTATCTATGAAATTGAAGTTATAGTTTTTAAGAGGAAGAATTTACAGACTTTTAAACCTGTTATGCATACAACTAGCCTAAAATATACTTTACAAACCGCGTGTTTGTATATCTGGTCTAAAAATATATAAAAATTTTCTTTAAAAAAATCTTCTTAAAAAACAACATTCACAATGCTTTTATATCTATTGGGTATTGTGAAGTCCGATCTATAAGGTGATCAAAAATTTAAAAATATTATATAGATTTCACTCAGTCTCCCTTCTAAACAAAATTTCACTATATTTGCATCTTCTTATCTTCGTTTGCCTGAAGCTCTCTCCTTCCTCGTCTCTCACATGCTTCAAGAGCAACAACTTCTCCATCTTTATTCGAGATTTCTCCTATGTGCTCGTCTCCTCCGTACGTGCTTGTTGGCCTATGCGTGCTCCTTAACTTCTAGATTTACGCTCATCACATCCAAATTGATTTTTCTCTTTGTTTTAACGTTATCTAATATATTATTGTTGCATGTGTAAATCATTATGAATCTGAGATCGTTTCTGGCAAAATTGAATAAAGTGTCTTTTGTTCTAATATTTTATATTCTTCTGTTGTTTCTTATTGTTGGATTGTTTGTTGTGTTTTTATTAGATATGATTTTTTTCTTAAATTTTAAAGTTATCTTCTATATTATTGTGATATAGATTTTATTATGAGATCTCATAAAATCATAGCTTCTCTTATGCGATTTTATCATATCTTATCTAGATATCAAAATCTAGATCAATCGTAGCTTTATGGTTTTGAGATACGGATTTTTCTGATTTTCATAATTTTTAATTTTAACTTTTAGACCGATTGTCTATGGAATCTACAAAGTAGTAAACTTTTTAAAATGTTTGATATAAGACCTAACCTAATACCGGTCTAAATGGCCATTTTTAACCAGTTTAAAAGACTTTTTTTTTTTTTTGTAATTTTCTAGCTACCCAAAGCATATTCCATTTGTTACAAAAGGATCCACCTAATTAGTTCCTTTCATCGGCGAAAGCGAGAGGTTTTTTGTTCGCTTTTAGAGAACATAGACAAGGGGAAAAAAAAGGTAGTTCCATGCGGAACACGTGGTTGAGGACGACAAACGGTGATTATTTTGTGTCGATTGTATGTGATTTACCCACAGGCTCTACTGTCATTCGTTATGCAAATAAAATATCTGTCCCAGCTTCACTTATTGTATTTTTTTTTTCACATTTGGTGTGTGAATGTGTCCCTTGTGTGGTTAAAAAAAAATAATTTCTCGCATTTTGATTTAACATATATGAAAGGAAAAATGACACAAAAATACAATTTGAATTATAAAAACCCCAAAATGCCTACAAAATTAGAAAAAAGACAGATATTGAGATTTTCAAATTTGGGTGTTGACAACTTGAATATAGGAATTAGCTATTTGGGTATAATGATCGACAACTATAATCAATTAGCTTCTTTAATTAGCTTCCTTTTGGGGCATGAGCAAATATCGAATCCTATATTTTAAAGTTCATGAAGAGATAAGTCATTACGTATGCCAATTTTATCAACATAATTAAAATTATGTTATTGTTGACCTTCTTTTAAACCTTGTCCTTTATTTCAAATTAATTGTTGTCTTTAAAAGTCTCTTGCGCTTATGTCTAGTGCGTATCTAATTTGGGAGATCCTATATGTTTCTCACCTATGTGATTTAGTTACTATACTTAGCTAAATTAGCCTCTCAATGTTGTCCCTAATCCTCAAATCATCCCCTACTTACATTTTTGTTAAAACTTGAAATTCCAGACTTAAACCTAAATATGCCTCAATTTCTAAGTAAATTCGTAAAATCATATCTTAGGCTAGACAATTCCAAATGAGGTGGTTCAAATTTCTATGTAAAGCTCTTGAAGTCCCCTCTATGAGAAAAATATTATCCAGTATCAATTTATGGTTTTAGGCTCTCAAATTCCATGACCAATCTGACTGCCCATAAAGATAATCAAAATTTCCCAGATTTTTTACCCAAACCTCAAAAATTCATTACTTATAATTTACACATCCAATTAATAAGTTATAATACTTGATTGAAAGATATAAATGTCTACTTTAAGAGAAAATTGATCACAAAGCCAAATTACATAATTAACCTTATGAAATTTGTTCATTTTCCCACTGTCAGAATCCTGGAACCCAGAATGTTCCCTGTTTTATGACCAAATTTTCAAAAGTGATAACGCTTTCTCTTGATATCCAATTGACACATTCTAGAACTCATTTTAAAGCTTTGGATGCATATTATTTGCATGATAAGTTTTATAGACACTGGACATGTTTTGTCTAACCAAAACAGAACCCGAAACTGACTGACTCTCTGAAAACCACAGATTTAACAATTTGAATTAATCACCCAAGAACCCCATAATTTTCACTCCAAATTGAGCTCTCCTTAATTCTATTACCAACTACACATCCTAAACTCTCAAAACCTCAAAAGAATCTAAAGAAAACTCCACTTAAAACTCAGTTTATAACCTATGCAAATTTGACTCTATTTTATGGCGACTAGAACAAGGTGAAGAAATAACATGCAGCCATGGATTTTACTCTAAACCTCAAGGATTTTAACTCTATACACTCCTTCTCTCTTGCTTTGAGTTCTGTGTTTTTGAAACAGAACCAAGAAACCCCCAAAAATCTCTCAAAAAGTGACCTGCATGCACTATATTATATACTTCTCGTTGACAGCTAACTTTCTGGCCAGTTCTATAAATTTCAGGCCACCAAAACCACCACCAACATCCTCAAGATTGGAAAAAAACCTAAAAAGGAGTGTAGGAGACTCACCTACACAAGAATCCGGCCTTGCATGCGGAGTTTGACTCCTCCTTCTTTCCCTTCTCCGACAAAACTCTCGGCCTCACTCTATCACTCAACCATACTCTCTCCCCTTCTATATTATATATATATATATATCTCTCTCTCTCTCTAGCTTAACTATCTTCATAAAGCCTTCAAATAATTTTCTTAAAATTTCCACACCAAATTATGATGACTAACTATTTTTCCTCGAATTTTTAGGAAAATTGGCCTTTGGATCCCAAAATTGATTTTATCATTATTTAAATTTTCTTTTTTGGGAAAATTTATTCCTTTTACTAATTTTAGGGATGTTACAATTCTCCCCCTCATAAAATAAATTTCGTCATCAAAATTTGATACATACCTTAAGATATAAATTTCGGATATTGCCTCTTCATGTCTTCTTCTACTTCCCAGGTTGCTTCCATAGGAGATAATCCCTTTCAGACCACTTTTACAAATGGTATGCTTTTGTGTCTGAGCCTTCTCTCCTGATGATTGATAATTCGTTCCGGCTTGACTTCATACATAAGATTATCTTACACACCAATGTCTTCTTGTTCAATACGATGTTCAAGGTTTGGTTGGTATTTCTTTAATTGCAAGACATGAAAGACATTATGTAATCTACTCAGATTTGGGGATAATGCTATCCGATATGCTACTGGTCCAATTCTTGATAATTTTTCAAAAGGGCTCAGATACCTAGGGCTTAGCTTCTTCATTTGTATTGTCCTACCAATACCTACGACTGATCAAACCTTCAAAAATACGTGTCCACCAACCCCAAATTCTAGAGGTCTCCTCCTCTTGTAGGCATAACTTTTTTGTCTACTGTGCGCCACAAGGAGCCTCCTTCTAATAATTTTTATCTATTTTGTGGTTTGATCAACCAAGCATTCCCCATACAATCTCCTCTCAGTCAATTTAGTCCAGTAGAGCGGTGGCTGTCACTTCCTTCCATATAAGATTAAGCTTGGAATCCTTGTGGATAGATTTGGATTAGTTAGAACTCAAGTGAGGGGGTATTTTTCCTTGCATTTAGGATAGTTTCAGTTTGGCTTTCTTTCCTCTTTGTTTAATTTCATTGTTGTTGAGTGTTGGTTGTGTATGTGTTTTGGTTTTTCTCTTTGCAGATCATGGCACCCGAACAGAAGCAAAAGCCAAGATCCCATAATCCCCAAAAAAGCAACTGTCCAAGATGTGGAGAGAAAGATTAACTCAAGAAAATTCCTTCATGAGAGGGAATTTGCCAAAACTCCTGCCTATAAGTTTTACAACCAAGGCAAGGCCAATGGGTTAAGTAAGTTGCTTGGCAAATAGAAGCATCAAAATTTCCTGTTTGTTTGCCAATACTACCTTCATGCTGCCTATTACAATAGGAGTGTCAGGTTGAGAGACAAGCAATTATTTATAGGCCTAGATGATATTCGGGAATACAATGATTTGTCGGTAGTTGCTGTTAAGGACTATATGTACGAAAATTGTGATAAGGATGAGACAGACTTCACTGATGCAGATAGCCAGAATTTAGAGGATGAAGAGAGCAACAGTGAAGATGAAGATGTGGGGGATGGAATGGGCAAAGCACCAATGGAAGTTGCATCAGGATATGAGTATAACCCTGATGGTGATGATGAGTGAAGCTGTTGCTCTTGGGTGCTCTTCTATTTTTATTTTTCTGACTTGACTTTGTTTTCTAGATGTAGGATTTTCTTTGTTAGGACTAGAACTTTTGATGTGTTGTAATGTGCATGATGTGCTATATTTTGGGCTAGCTACTGATGGCTGGTTGTTAATTGATGACTAATTCTGTGTGGTGGTTACTGCTGGTCACTATGTACCTTAGCATTTTTGGTGGCTTAACCACTGACGGTTACCTTTTGAGCTTCCCTAGTTTGTGTTTGATGATTGAAATGATGAACATGTTCACATGTTTATGGGCATCTTGTGGATAGCCCTTCTTTTCATTGCACTACTAGGCTTTCAGGATACTTGAATTATTGTGCATATTTCCCAATTTTGATTGCTAATGTGTGAGCCAATGATGGCTCTTGCTATAAGCATGTATAGGTTTTAATCAGGCTATCGAAAGCCTACTGTGAGTATGCTTGTGTATAGGTAATGACCCTCTTATTTTTCATCCTTTTAGTTGACAATAAGGACATAGTCAATTTCAAGTTTGGGGGTGAGAGTTCTTCAATTTTGAAATTGCTTGGAATTTCGATTGAAACTTTTTGAATGAAAGAAATTAAGCGCATAGAAAAATTTTGAATAGGTTTTTCAAGAGAATCCTTTGAATATTTGAAAATTTTCAAACTTAAATGTTTGTTTGGGAAAATAGTTGAATATGTGCTGAAATTTTGGGTTATTTGTCAAAGATGGTTTGGATGATCCAATGATATAAACTGCTACTCAATCTTTTATGTTGAATAGGAAATTTTAATTGATGTGCATTGATGAGTGTATTGTAGTGATAATTCATGTTATTCAGTTATTTTTAAGCAAATTAAGCACTATTGGTGTTGACTTTATTTTGGATGTTCTTGTTTAAGGGCTTTGTAGCAATTTAAGTTATATGCCTTTGTTTCAAACTTTTAATTTTAGAATACTCTTTGGAATTCTTTACATCTTTTGATTTATTTCATGAGACTTAGAAAAATGACTAGGGCACTTCATAAAATGCGTTTGAGCCTTTCAAGCTTACGTAATTGATCTTATTCCCTTTTGAACTCTTATTTTCAGCCTAATTGAAAAACCAATTAAAGATTTGTTTTGGAAAACCTAACATCTACCTCCCTTAGCCAACGTAAAAACCATGATTCCCTTGCTTTGAGATAGATGATCATTGATTGGGTTGTGGAATATGGTAGTGTGTGAAGTTTGAAATGATTGGAAAAAGGACTGTAGAAAAAAAAAGGGGTTTACAATGTACAGAAATCAAGCCAAAATATTAAAAGAAAAATGTGTATATAGAAAAATGAAAAAAAAAGAAGGAAAAAGCAAAAAAACGGCTTACAAGGAAGGCTTAATATGGACAAAAACAAGAAGATCAATTTGGTTTAAGTTCGGGGAAGTATGGTTTATAAGAAAAGGAAGAAAACCTTTGAGTAGCTATCATCTATCTTGAGGTATCTATTGATTATCCTTTACCTTTTCTTGTAAAAAAACTTTAACCCTTGGCCCCATTACAAGCTGAAAAGTCCCTTTGAATTTTAAGTCAAGAGAAGTGGATTAGAAGAATAGAGGAAGGAATTAGAGAATGATGGAATTGTTGTTTGAATATGGGTATAAGATTGAAGTGCTGCTTATAACTTTGACAAGTGCAAAGGAAACATATGTTAACTCCATACACACACTCATACTTAGGAATTCTTGAATGCATGTTTTAAATCTATGAAACATTCATTTGTGCATATTTTTTTAGTTTCTTGTTTGATATAACTATTTGAGTAGTTGATGAGGACAAACTCATTCATACACAAATGATAAGTAATCCATTATCTCAGTGGGTATGAAAGTGTTTGCTTGAGGACAAGCAAATGCTTAAGTTAGGGGTGTGTTAACTCTCAGAAATTGATAATATTTCAGCATATTTTATTCTATTTTTAACTATTTTTTATATTCGAATTCAGTATAGAAGAGTTAATAAAAGAAAATGTACATATCAGAGTAATAAGCGAAAGTTGAAGTAGAATAATATATTTGTCTGTTTTAGTTCAAAGAAAAAGTTAGAACTTATGCATCCTCTCTTTTGTAGGAGGACGGAGACAAGTTGGAAAGCTGTTAAAGAATCAAAGAACAAAGCTTGTAGCAGCAAAAATCAAAGAAAGCCCATGAGCCAGGAAGAAAGTTGTTGTGTTGATGGCTTCAGCGAACAACACATGTACTGAAGCAAACAAGACTTAAAGAACTGTGTCATATGCTTCGGCCAACATCACGTTAGCTGAAGCCAATGGATATGTGAACTCACTATGTGATATGCTTCAACCAAAGACTTGTGTGCCGAAGCAAACAAGATCTGAAGTTACTTTGTCATATACTTCAGCACTCGACCCTTGGCTGGAGACAACAAAGATCTAAGCTTATTGTCTCACATGCTTCAACACATGATAGTATGCCAAAGCATACGGCAAGCAATAAAACCATCATTTTACTTGCTGAAATGGATGTGGAGGGTTTTTAAGGAAGCGTTGGACCGAAAATATGTCAATATACAGTTTTCAAGTGTTCTTTGGAGCCTTTGGTGCAAGGGTTTTGGCTTCTTGAAGAATATTGAGCTTGGCATTGAAAGCTATAAGAGATTTGAGGCTCCAATCCTTGGTTTTTCCCATTCTTCTTCCTTTTCTTTTTTAGTTTCCTGAATGGCTGAAATTATTTTGAGTAGTTGTAACTATTTAATATTGTCAAAACAAAAAGTTGTATCTATTTAATGATTATGTGTAGCTAGACTCTTCATTTTTAGGATCGTTTTGAACCCTGGTATGGATTAAGTAATCATTTTCCCTTTATATTTGTGATTAATGATGAGATTTTGCTGGTTTGACTCTTTGCTTAATGCTTCTTATTAATTGGCCACTAATAAGATTGTTTGGTTCACTTGATTGATGCTTGAGAGACCTAAATTGAGTGTAGAACTTGCGTTTAATCTTATGAGAACTTGAAATTTACAAATTGAATGGATAGTTTTGTTAATGAGGTAGAGATATACTCATTAACCTCACATAGCCATATAGTATTTGCAATAAAAATTGGGGTTTAGTTAGTTAATTAAGATATTAACGAATTGATTGAACTATACACCTATTTGAAGATTTGAGAGAGTGCTTATACGAATTGATTGACCACTCGTTGCTGTCCACAAGGAATTGCACTATTGCCATTATTTATTTATTTGGTTTCTTTGAATTTTTCAAAAGATCGACTGGCACTCATCTTGTCTTGTGTATGCTAATAGACTCTCTTATTCTTCTCATGGGCAGTTGCCAATCACAATCACTAGCTAGTTTTAATTGGCACTTGCATCTAAAAGGTCTTCGATATTTATTTTAGTAGAGAATAGTCACATTCATTATTAATTGTGATGAGAAAATGATTAACCTTTGCATATTTGATGGTGATAGGTAATGCGCATCTATCCGGCAAAAGTAAAAGATAATACACATCTAATTGAAATTCTGAAATTTTTTATTTAAGCTTTCATAAATGATGACTGCGACCATTGTCTAATAATTAAAAAATCGTACAAGAATTGTTAGGTAAAAATCGAATTAAAACTAGTGATTATTTGAACTGGCAACTATCTATGAGAAGATAAGCATGCACCGATGCTCCCTTAGCTTGGAGTGATGAGTAGTAATCATGAATGTCGTCATTCTGTTCTCGAATAATTACGTACGCAAGGACTTTATAGATGAAAGTACCAATTAAAACTAGTGATCTGTTGACTATTCATAAAAAATTTAAAACCAGTGATTGTGATTGGCAACCGTCCACCAGGAGAAGGGAAACTTAACAAGATAGTATATTCACATAGCTGAAAATATGTTGACAAAGCTAAAATAGAATTATACATAATTGCACTAGGACCTAGATCCTTTGTTACTTTAGACAATATGTTTTGTAAAACATAATTTTTCAGGAAAATTTTCTAATTGTTTCCTTACTAATTAGCCAAAAAAAAAAAGACAAGAAAAAAAAAACAAGTGATGGAAAATGTGATCACATTCAATGTATGGTTGATCATTAAATGTGAACATCTCTCTCTTCAGGAATTCGAATATTGATTTGACATATTGTGAAGAAGCAATCCTTCCGCTAAGCCCAACCTATTAGCTAGGTAGGCACTGAAAATTTTTTAGGTTTGTACTTTATTTTTATGCTTTTAGTTTTTTCACTTATAAGTAATTATGTTTCTTTTCTGTATATTATCATATATTTATAGTTAATTAGTAACTGTAACTATTTTTTTTTTTTTGAATTTTGAGTAAGAAAATAGAAAGTTTTCTGGAAAGGAAATTATTATAAGATAACCGACAATGTTCATGAAAATATTGAGTCAATTCTGCAACGATACCAAATGAAAATTATTTTAAAATATTTTCTCACAAATTCAAAAAAATTAAAATTTTATCATATCATTGAGGTTACATATGAAGAACATATTTATAGGAAAAACACATCAACCTTCTCGACATAATGTTTACTAGATAAAATTACGCATAATTTTGTTTATGTAATTATCTTTTTAGGCATAATGTAATTATGTTTGAAATTATTATACTGTTTTAATGAAGCATGTCTCAGGAACCTATTTAAATTTCTAAGGTTAGAATTGAAAGGCATTATATAGCTGGCTCTCAAGCTGTACGTAATCACCAAATTCAAAATTATAAAATATTGAGAATAAATGTTAGAATTTGAGGCCTCCTCTACTTGAGTCCGACTAATAACACAAGTGTGCTTTGTCAACCATGTCCCTTCACATGCTTGTTTTTTTCACTCTCATATTTCAGTCTTGCAAATCTGCTTCTTCGCCACCGGGCAATGAAACTGATCGTTTGTCATTAATCAAATTCAAGGAATCAGTCAATATCCTGTGACCCATATCGGATCATGGACTCTTGGAATTCATCCACACACTTCTGCAATTGGCCAGGAATCAATTGCGGTTACAAGCATCACAGGGTTACAGAATTGGTGTTAGACGGATATCAATTGTTTGCTACTATATCTCCTTTCATTGGCAATCTCTCATTCCTAAGACTCATTGTTCTTGACAACAATAATTTCCACGGAGAAATTCCACAAGAGTTGGGTCTTTTGTTCCAACTACAGGACCTTGGTATCCAAAATAATACCATGATGGGAGAATTTCCGATCAACGTCACAAGATTTTCTAATCTCAGGTACTTAGCTTTTGGAGGGAATCATCTCATTGGCATAATACCAATGGAGATTGGCTATCTCCATAAGCTTGAAGGTTTGTATCTACCTGTAAACAATTTCAATGGAGAAATCCCAACTTCCATGTGGAACCTTACTTAGGATTCTTTCTTTGGGTTTTAATAACTTGGAAGGGACTCACATTAAATCAATTCAATGGCTCTCCCCCTTCCAACATGTTCTCCAACTTCCCTAGTCTCCATTACTTGGCACTTGGTGGAAATCAATTCTCAGGTCGCATCCCAATTTCCATTCTAAATGCGTCTATGCTTTCAAAAATTTAAATTTCAGAAAATTATTTCACTAGAGCAATACCAAATCTTGAACAGTTGCGTAAACTTTCAGATCTGAGCTTGGCTTTTAATGATCTGGGAAGGAAACTAAAGACTGGGAGTTCATAAAATCTTTGATGAATTTTAGTGAATTGAAGTCACTAGATTTGGTTTCCAATACTTTTGGAGGTCATTTACCGAACAACATGGGTGATTTTAAATCTCAGTCGTTAAATTCTTGGAAAGTTTCAAAACATTTAGATATTCCAAATGAGTAATTAATATTTCGTGGGCCTATTGGAATTAATATTAAATCTCAGTCGTCAAATTCTTAATCCAAAAATAAAGATAGAATGAGGGAAAAAAGATGGGAATTAAATTGCCCTTTTACGTCAATTGTCGACACTTGCTGCTCTAGCTCTTAAGTTCAATTTCTGCTATATGCTTTTTGGTGGTTTCGTTGCTTTCGGAGTTTACCTTCAAAAATTTCAAGATTCAGAACAAAATCAGGATACATGCTTCAAACTTACGTGTATGATAGGTAATTAGTAAAGTGAAGAAAGACACAGATAGTTAAATAATTAATTGTTTTCTAGTACATTAAAATAACTATGATTATATTTTTATGAACTTTTTCGATTATTACTAATATACTTTAACTATATGAGAAATTTAGAAAGGCACATGCCCCCTGTCGCCATGGGGAGGGTGGAGGTGGAGGAATGTGGTTGTTTGCTGTTTGGTGGGTTGGGAATTTGTATTTTAAAACAAAACTAATAATGAAAATTGCAAAAGAAAGAGTCCATATATATATATTAGTAGACTCCAAGTCCATGGTATAAAACTATAGAACACACACATATATTACGTAACAACACATAACACAGTACACCAATAAAAGCCAGATACATATTATTACCTCAGGGCCTATTTTTATTTATATATTATGAATAAGCCGAGAGAGGTAATAACTACTGAATATATTAAGACAAGACAGATGACACAAATGTATCCAAACATAGGGTGCGTGACTCACAACATACCATAAGATAAAAGCTCCACACACACACATCTGTGTGTGTTTTACTACCTCACGCACCTCATATATTACAGACGGGGGGCCCGGGGCATATGTCGACGTTGGCTTGGAGCGTATAGGGATCTTTGTCTAGACACAGCCACTGCTCCACGGTGAAGCCATGGGTGATAGGTTTAGTGCTGAGTCCAGTGATGGTGATTTCCACGTATTCCAAGTCCCAACATTTTTCTTTCCCTTTGCCGTCCGAGGTGACAGTGATTGCGCAAACATTTAGGCAAGATCCCAAGCCGCGGAAGAGGTCGAGGTTATTCCGCTGGAAGTACCTGTGACCAGGTGACATTATACCCCAATCTATCAGGTTGTCGATGGTAATGTTTTGGCCGGAAGGGTTGCTTAACTCGAGGCTGATGGTGGAGTCCGTTCCGGCGTCGGGGACATCTGCTGTCTTAACTCTCACAATGTACTGGCACTGTTGCTCAGCCAGCTCCTGCATGCATGCATGCATGGAAACACACACACACAAACAACTAAGCAGAAGGAATAATAAAAGCTTATTGAAACTAATAATGATGGATCAACACGAGAGCAATTACTTACGGAAGCCGTGAAGCTGAAGAGTAGTGAGAGTGGTAAAACAAGACAACACGATGCAAATCTGAGAGCCATTTCTTTAATTAGTTTGTGACGCTACTGATGAATGCTGAAACAACCTATATGAATGCCTTTATATAGGGCCACATACTTTAATAATCCAAAGGAATTGGGCCCTAGTAAAGTACACGCGTCTGGTAAATTAAAGCAAAAGAGTGATGAAGAAAACGTGGAACTTGCCACAGTATATATGAACAAGAGTGTTTTACATCCTACCGTAGACAGTGTGGACCAAGGGAGTTAAACACGACACTAGTTATTAATTATATCCAACCAAATATCACCTCAGGACGTGTCAGTCTTCATTCATAGAAGCCACATGCATGTTCTCATCAGTTGATGGAAATGGATCAATAATGGCTTCCTTGTTGACAGTAAAACCAGTGTTCATATTAGGGTTCCTCAGATATTTATAGTGTGAATGAGAGTTGGCAGTGTCATCTATATCGTAACAATTTCTGTTATTGAGTTATGATTCTGTTATGTATTGTTATATATTGCTAACCTTAGTTAGTCGCAGAGTTAAGTTGGATCTGATCTTATAAATAAACAAATTCACGAATAATACAATTTTCACTCTTTTCCAAAATTATTCTGGTCACAGGCAGGTTTGCTTAACTTTATGTATCTTTGAAAAAATTGAATAATAAGGTCCCAAAACAATTCACGAGGCTTCTTTATTCTCCACATTGTTGGGGTTGAGATCGGGAAGAATTAGATGAACAGTCTATAGATTTATTAGTTGGTTTGGATTAGTTATCTTAGAAAACATCTCTTTAACTTTCCAATTTTCACGTTGGTTATGCGTGAAAAAAACTCAGAAATGTTGTTAAGGATGATAATTTTTATAAACAAAATAGATTGAAAAAAGTTTTTTACGCTGATTTTTAAGAAACTATATACTTAAATTTTGGGAAAACGACATCAAGGTCCCAATACAAAAAATATCAGAAAAGTCTCATAACTTGTCAACGACATGCAAAATAGCAGCCATTGACAAGTGAAGGAGGTATCCTTGATAAGTTATGTGACTTTTCTAACACTATTTTCTTTAATTGGGAACTTGTTGTAATTTTCCCAAAACTTAAAAATATAGTTTCTCAGAAACCAGCATAAAAAACTTATTTCATTCTATTTTATTTATAAAAATTATCATCCTTAACAATATTTCTGAGTTTCTTTCAAGCATTTTGTTTTTGCTTTTTATTTGAGAAACTATATATTTAAATTTTGGGAAAATGACATTAAGGTCCCAATAAAAAAATATCAGAAAATTCCAATAACTTGTCAATGACAAGCAAAAAAGCAGTTGTTGTGCTTTTATTCGATATGATTTTTTTCTTAAAATTTTCAAACTCATCTTCTATGTTATTGTGATATAGATTTTATTACGAGATATCATAAAATCATACCTTCTCTTATGTGATTTTATCATATCTTATCTAGATATTGTAACCCCCTGCCATAATTATATCCGAAATACGCAATTAAAGTGAAATAGAGACCAATAATAAACAAATAACAAATTGCAAACCCATCTACCAGACGGGGTTTTCATAAATGCCTTTCAAAATCATTGATAACTTGGTCTCACAGTCATATTCCGAATACAATTACTACGCGGAATATCACATTCATGGGAAATCAGAGTACACAATATAATCCCGGCAATCCCGGGTTCCATACATTAACTCAAAGCCTTATAGGGCATATTCGCCCCTACAAGCCCTCATATGGGGATTACACAAATTCTCATATCAAATACATACTCGAATATACATTCCAACCTACACAATTATATATCCAAATATACTTAATCCCAATCATGCATTGATAACCACCTATCACAAGATTACAACCCGAATGAGTCCTGTCGCCTTTGATTGATTACTCCATCCTCGATCCACCTACCCTGTCTAAATTGTTGGTAGGGGAGGGTGAGATTCGAGAGAATCTCAGTAGGATAACAATATCAAAATGCATGTATGATAGATGTTTAATGCATGACATGCTTGCATCACACAACTCATGATAACACAATGACAATTTGCAAGCTCAATGCTTCGAACAATATACCTATGGCCATAGCATAAATTGAAACATAGCTTCAAATTACACATAATTATGCAAAGCTAAGACATGCACCAACACACTAACACATATCTCAAATACAAGCAGAAGAGATATGTTCCCTACCTTAACCTTTTTCCGCCTCGAAACGCGTGCCTCGATCTACGTGCAAACAGCTCGGGGCTCCATATTCGATCCTACAATGTCAAATGTACTATTTAGACACTTCCATAGTGTTTCTAGGGGTTATATGATTCTATCTTGAAAATTTACCAAAATGCCCCCGGGACCCCGGCCCGGCCCCGCCGTACCCGGTCCGGTTGTACTTTTCCCGAAATTTTGACATGGGCTATTCTGACATATTTTCGCCCAAGGAATCCATTTCCGGACTCGGAATTATCAAATTCAATGTCATATTACGAAATTGCCCTTGGCAGCCCTACTTTTAGGGTTTTAGGGGCGTTTCCGTAATTATGCTTTTTCGGCCTTTTCCGAAAAAGTGCCCAACTGTAACCCCACCTAATTTTCGCTCCTGAACTCAATGGAACCATCAAATCATTGAAAATCCAACTCTAAGACCCATTTATAGTGCTGGCCGAAATATATGGGTTTTCAGGAGAAAATTGGGGTTTTTCGGTTTCGGCTCCGTAAACGCGTTCCTTTCTACTCCTAACCACTTTATTGACTATCCCATTAGGTTAAAACTACCATTTAGTATCAATTTGGGCAGCATAACAGCCCCACACACCCATTTTCCATTTTGAAACCAATGACAATCCGGCGAAATTTCACCGATTAAATTGTCCACAGCAGCCAGAATAGTCAATACACAAGAGTTTGGAAGTTACCTCAAGCTCCCACTAGCTTTTCCTTGTCTTGGCTGAAAACCCTAACTTCAAAACACCAAAAGAGGAGCTTCCAAACCTTAAAGAACATAAAGGAGTAGCTTAGGATCGGAGTTATACGCGTTAGGAGCGAAATCGTCGGAGAAATCGGCTTACCTTGTGATTTTTCTTCTCTCTCTCTCTAAACTCTCTCAACTTTCTCACACTATGTTCAGGTGCTCTGCGTGAATGAGCAGCTGAAGAGGATGAGAAGATGTTTTAATTCCATGCTTATGTCATCTTGCCTTTTGATGATGTCATAATTCCCAAAATTGGCATTTTCGGATTTTCTGGCAGATTTTCTGCCCAAACTTTGAAAAATCATAACTAATTCTAGAGAAATCGAAATGAGGTGATCCCAAAGCCAAATGAAAGGTATTTAAGTCCTCTTCATTGGAAAAATATGATCCATTACTAGAAATCACCACACAATTCCAGAATTATACAAATTTCATCACTGCCCCAAAACAGAGTCCATTTTCGACCTCAAACTTTGGACAGTCATATCTCCTAGTTCCCAACATGAAATGGCATAAATTATATGTCCATTTTGAAGCTTTGGATGTGAACTTTAAGAATGGAAAGTTTCATAATTTTATAACATCATTTGCCTATGAAAAACGTCCACACGAGAAGACTGCTCAGACAGAATTCACACTGGACAACATTTCTAGTTTTGCAACCAATGTGTCCAATCCAATTTAAATCAATTCCAATGATTAAATACCACAACATGACACCATTTCCATCACAATACCCCATTCAATTATTCCCTCTATTCTAAGTCAATTTGGATGTTAATCCACAATTGAACTCAAATATAGGGTTTTGGCGTTGCTCATAACACAAGCGACTACAATCCACTTTATATTCTCTAAAAAGGTTCATTAATCACTAACCACGTCCACTTTTGTAGTCATTAACTCCTAATCACAATTTGCGATCTTGCTAAACCGGGGCTTAGCAATCCACTAATCTTAGGCTTATTCTCTAGCCTCGAGTCTCAAAATTCGGGGTATTACAGATATCAAATTCTAGCTCAATCGTAGCTTTGTGGTTTTACAGTATGGATTTTTCTGATTTTATTATAAGAGACTTTTTTTTTTTCGCTCGTAATGTTCTGTCTACCCAAAGCATATTCCATTGGTCGCAAAAGGATCCACCTAATTAGTTCCTTTCATCGGCGAAAGCGAGCATCTTTTTGTTCGCTTTTAGAGAACATATACGAGAAAAAAAAAAGGTAGTTGCATGAGGAACACGTGGTGGAGGACGACAAACGATGATTAATCTTTGTCGACTGTGATGACCCACAGGCTCCACTCTCATTCGTTCTGCAAATAAAATATTTGTCCCAACTTCATTTATGGTATTGTTTTTTTTTTTCACATTTAGTGTGTGAATGCCACAGTATATATGAGCAAGAGTGTTTTACATCCTACCGTAGACAGTGTGGACCAAGGGAGTTAAACACGACACTAGTTATTAATTATATCCAACCAAATATCACCTCAGGACGTGTCAGTCTTCATTCATAGAAGCCACATCCATTTTCTCATCAGTTGATGGAAATGGATCAATAATGGTTCCTTGTTGACAGTAAAACCAGTGTTCATATTAGGGTTCCTCAGATATTTATAGTGTGAATGAGAGTTGGCAGTGTCATCTATATCGTAACAATTTCTGTTATTGAGTTATGATTCTGTTATGTATTGTTATATATTGCTAACCTTAGTTAGTCGCAGAGTTAAGTTGGATCTGATCGTATAAATAAACAAATTAATGAATAATTGGCAAGTGAATGAGGTATCATTGACAAGTTATGAGACTCTTCTCATATTATTTTCTTTAATTGGGACCTTGGTGTCATTTTCCCTTAAGTTTTTTATTCCAGGAAGAGCCGTTGCACAAAGTAGAGATAATGTGATGAAGTTGAAAACAAGTGTAAGCATATAGTTCACAGACACAGTCCTCAGTGTCGTCACGGAAACTTGGAAGAAGCCAAATATATACGTTTATCATGGGGGCTATCCTGACGACAATGAAGTTTTGCTGCCCTGCTATATATGAAGAAGCCGAAGTTAGTGACTTGTATGAATTCCGTTATTCTTGGTAGAAAAATATAAAGAATGGCTTGTTCTAAGTCAACGTATTTATAAAATTTGGATAGCTTCGAATTAAAAGAGAAAGACAAAATCGATAATTAAAGAAGAAATTTAACAGTAAGCATTTAAAGAAGTTGAAAATAAGACAAGGAGTTGTCTATCTATGAAATTGAAGTTATAGTATTTAAGAGTAAGAATTTACAGACTTTTAAACCTGTTATGCATACAACTAGCCTAAAATATACTTTACAAACCGCGTGTTTGTATATCTGGTCTAAAAATATATAAAAATTTTCTTTAAAAAAATCTTCTTAAAAAACAACATTCACAATGCTTTTATATCTATTGGGTATTGTGAAGCCCGATCTATAAGGTGATCAAAAATTTAAAAATATTATATAGATTTCACTCAGTCTCCCTTCTAAACAAAATTTCACTATATTTGCATCTTCTTATCTTCGTTTGCCTGAAGCTCTCTCCTTCCTCGTCTCTCACATGCTTCAAGAGCAACAACTTCTCCATCTTTATTCGAGATTTCTCCTATGTGCTCGTCTCCTCCGTACGTGCTTGTTGGCCTATGCGTGCTCCTTAACTTCTAGATTTACGCTCATCACATCCAAATTGATTTTTCTCTTTGTTTTAACGTTATCTAATATATTATTGTTGCATGTGTAAATCATTATGAATCTGAGATCGTTTCTGGCAAAATTGAATAAAGTTTCTTTTGTTCTAATATTTTATATTCTTCTATTGTTTCTTATTGTTGGATTGTTTGTTGTGTTTTTATTAGATATGATTTTTTTCTTAAATTTTAAAGTTATCTTCTATATTATTGTGATATAGATTTTATTATGAGATCTCATAAAATCATAGCTTCTCTTATGCGATTTTATCATATCTTATCTAGATATCAAAATCTAGATCAATCGTAGCTTTGTGGTTTTGAGATACGGATTTTTCTGATTTTCATAATTTTTAATTTTAACTTTTAGACCGATTGTCTATGGAATCTACAAAGTAGTAAACTTTTTAAAATGTTTGATATAAGACCTAACCTAATACCGGTCTAAATGGCCATTTTTAACCAGTTTAAAAGACTTTTTTTTTTTTTTTGTAATTTTCTAGCTACCCAAAGCATATTCCATTTGTTACAAAAGGATCCACCTAATTAGTTCCTTTCATCGGCGAAAGCGAGAGGTTTTTTGTTCGCTTTTAGAGAACATAGACAAGGGGAAAAAAAAGGTAGTTCCATGCGGAACACGTGGTTGAGGACGACAAACGGTGATTAATATGTGTCGATTGTATGTGATTTACCCACAGGCTCTACTCTCATTTGTTATGCAAATAAAATATCTGTCCCAGCTTCACTTATTGTATTTTTTTTTTTCACATTTGGTGTGTGAATGTGTCCCTTGTGTGGTTAAAAAAAAATAATTTCTCGCATTTTGATTTTACATATATGAAAGGAAAAATGACACAAAAATACAATTTGAATTATAAAAACCCCAAAATGCCTACAAAATTAGAAAAAAGACAGATATTGAGATTTTCAAATTTGGGTGTTGACAACTTGAATATAGGAATTAGCTATTTGGGTATAATGATCGACAACTATAATCAATTAGCTTCTTTAATTAGCTTCCTTTTGGGGCATGAGCAAATATCGAATCCTATATTTTAAAGTTCATGAAGAGATAAGTCATTACTTATGCCAATTTTATCAACATAATTAAAATTATGTTATTCTTGACCTTCTTTTAAACCTTGTCCTTTATTTCAAATTAATTGTTGTCTTTAATAGTCTCTTGCGCTTATGTCTAGTGCGTATCTAATTTGGGACATCCTATATGTTTCTCACCTCTGTGATTTAGTTACTATACTTAGCTAAATTAGCCTCTCAATGTTGTCCCTAATCCTCAAATCATCCCCTACTTACATTTTTGTTAAAACTTGAAATTCCAGACTTAAACCTAAATATGCCTCAATTTCTAAGTAAATTCGTAAAATCATATCTTAGGCTAGACAATTCCAAATGAGGTGGTTCAAATTTCTATGTAAAGCTCTTGAAGTCCCCTCTATGAGAAAAATATTATCCAGTATCAATTTATGGTTCTAGGCTCTCAAATTCCATGACCAATCTGACTGCCCATAAAGATAATCAAAATTTCCCAGATTTTTTACCCAAACCTCAAAAATTCATTACTTATATTTTACACATCCAATTAATAAGTTATAATACTTGATTGAAAGATATAAATGTCTGCTTTAAGAGAAAAATGATCACAAAGCCAAATTACATAATTAACCTTATGAAATTTGTTCATTTTCCCACTGTCAGAATCCTGGAACCCAGAATGTTCCCTGTTTTATGACCAAATTTTCAAAAGTGATAACGCTTTCTCTTGATATCCAATTGACACATTCTAGAACTCATTTTAAAGCTTTGGATGCATATTATTTGCATGATAAGTTTTATAGACACTGGACATGTTTTGTCTAACCAAAACAGAACCCGAAACTGACTGACTCTCTGAAAACCACAGATTTAACAATTTGAATTAATCACCCAAGAACCCCATAATTTTCACTCCAAATTGAGCTCTCCTTAATTCTATTACCAACTACACATCCTAAACTCTCAAAACCTCAAAAGAAACTAAAGAAAATTCCACTTAAAACTCAGTTTATAACCTACGCAACTTTGACTCTATTTTATGGCGACTAGAACAAGGTAAAGAAATAACATGCAGCCATGGATTTTACTCTAAACCTCAAGGATTTTAACTCTATACACTCCTACTCTCTTGGTTTGAGTTCTGTGTTTTTGAAATAGAACCAAGAAACCCCCAAAAATTTTCCAAAAAGTGACATGCATGCACTATATTATATACTTTTCGGTGACAGCTAACTTTCTGGCCACTTCTATAAATTTCCAGCCACCAAAACCACCACCAACATCCTCAAAATTGGAAAAAAAAAACCTAAAAAGGAGTGTAGGAGACTCAACTACACAAGAATCCGGCCTTGCATGCGGAGTTTGACTCCTCCTTCTTTCCCTTCTCCGACAAAACTCTTGGCCTCACTCTATCACTCAACCATACTCTCTGCACTTCTATATTATGTCTCTCTCTCTCTCTAGCTTAATTAGCTTCGTAAAGCCTTCCAATAATTTTCTTAAAATTTCCGCACCAAATTATGATGAATAACTATTTTTCCTCGAATTTTTAGGAAAATAGGCCTTTGAATCCCAAAATTGATTTTATCATTATTTAAATTTTCTTTTTTGGGAAAATTTATTCCTTTTACTAATTTTAGGGATGTTACAATTCTCCCCCTCATAAAATAAATTTCGTCATCAAAGTTTGATGCATACCTTAAGATATAAATTCCGGATATTGCCTCTTCATGTCTTCTTCTACTTCCTAGGTTGCTTCCATAGGAGATAATCCCTTTCAAACCACTTTTACAAATGGTATACTTTTGTATCTGAGCCTTCTCTCCTGACGATTGATAATTCGTTCCGGCTTGACTTCATACATAAGATTATCTTGCACACCAATGTCTTCTTGTTCAATAAGATGTTCAAGGTTTGGTTGGTATTTCTTTAATTGCAAGACATGAAAGACATTATGTAATATGATCAGATTTGTGGGTAATGCTATCAGATATGCTACTGGTCCAATTCTCGATAATTTTTCAAAAGGGCCTAGATACCTAGGGCTTAGCTTCTTCATTTGTATTGTCCTACCAATACCTAGGACTGATCAAACCTTCAAAAATACGTGTTCACCAACCCCAAATTCCAGAGGTCTCCTCCTCTTGTAGGCATAACCTTTTTGTCTACTGTGCGCCACAACGAGCCTCCTTCTAATAATTTTCATCTATTTTGTGGTTTCATCAACCAAGCCTTCCCCATACAATCTCCTCTAAGTCAAATTAGTCCAGGAGAGCGGTGGCTAACACTTCCTTCCATATAAGATTAAGCTTGGAATCCTTGTGGATAGATTTGGATTAGTTAGAATTCAAGTTAGGGGGTATTTTTCCTTTTTTTTAGGATAGTTTCAGTTTGGTTTTCTTTCCTCTTTGTTTAATTTCATTGTTGTTGAGTATTGGTTGTGTATGTGTTTCAGTTTTTCTCTTTGCAGATCATGGCTCCCGAACAGAAGCAAAAGCCAAGAACCCATTCATATCCAAAATTTAAGCCTCGTCCTGCTTTCAATTATATCCATGTGCTATCCCATAAAAATTGTACCATAAGGCGGTAGATGAGGGCTATGAAAGTGAAACCTCCTTCCCTGACAATTCGGCAGCTAAAAGAGCTTCATAAGAAAGTCTATAGAGTGAATGGAAAGTTGAACAAGCTCTATGATCTTTTCATTCGGCTAGCTATCTTTCAATGTTGTCCTATGGATACTCCTGAATCATCATACACTAATATGGCTGAAGCTAATCTCCTTGAGAATGGGGAAGCTGGTAAAGATGGGGAAGAAAATAGTGATAATGATGAGACAGACTTCACTGATGCAGATAGCCAAAATTTAGAGGATGAAGAGAGCAACAGTGAAGATGAAGACGTGGGGGATGGAACGGGCAAAGCACCAATGGAAGTTGCATCAGGATTTGAGTATAACCCTGATGGTGATGATGAGTGAAGCTGTTGCTCCTGGGTGCTCTTCTGTTTTATTTTTCTGACTTGACTTTGTTTTCTAAATGTAGGATTTTCTTTGTTAGGACTAGAACTTTTGATGTGTTGTACTGTGCATGATGTGCTATATTTTGGGCCAGCTACTCATGGCTGGTTGTTAATTGATGACTAATTCTGTGTGGTGGTTACTGCTGGTCACTATGGCACCTTAGCATTTTTTGTGGCTTAACGATGGTTACCTTTTGAGCTTCCCTAGTTTGTGTTTAATGATTGAAATGATGAACATGTTCATATGTTTATGGACATCTTGTGCATAGCCCTTCTTTTCATTGCACTACTATGCTTTCAGGATACTTGAATTATTGTGCATATTTCCCAATTTTGATTGCTAATGTGTGAGCCAATGATGGCTCTTGCTATAAGCATATACGGGTTTTAATCAGGCTACCGAAAGCCTACTGTGAGTATGCTTGTGTATAGGTAATGACCCTCTTATTTTTCATCCTTTTAGTTGACAATAAGGACATAGTCAATTTCAAGTTTGGGGGTGAGAGTTCTTCAATTTTGAAATTGCTTGGAATTTCGATTGAAACTTTTTGAATGAAAGAAATTAAGCGCATAGAAAAATTTTGAATAGGTTTTTCAAGAGAATCCTTTGAATATTTGAAAATTTTCAAACTTAAATGTTTGTTTGGGAAAATAGTTGAATATGTGCTGAAATTTTGGGTTATTTGTCAAAGATGGTTTGGATGATCCAATGATATAAACTGCTACTCAATCTTTTATGTTGAATAGGAAATTTTAATTGATGTGCATTGATGAGTGTATTGTAGTGATAATTCATGTTATTCAGTTATTTTTAAGCAAATCAAGCACTATTGGTGTTGACTTTATTTTGGATGTTCTTGTTTAAGGGCTTTGCAGCAATTTAAGTTATATGCCTTTGTTTCAAACTTTTAATTTCAGAATACTCTTTGGAATTCTTTAAATCTTTTGATTTATTTCATGAGACTTAGAAAAATGACTAGGGCACTTCATAAAATGCGTTTGAGCCTTTCAAGCTTACGTAATTGATCTTATTCCCCTTTGAACTCTTATTTTCAGCCTAATTGAAAAACCAATTAAAGATTTGTTTTGGAAAACCTAACATCTACCTCCCTTAGCCAACGTAAAAACCATGATTCCCTTGCTTTGAGATAGATGATCATTGATTGGGTTGTGGAATATGGTAGTGTGTGAAGTTTGAAATGATTGGAAAAAGGAATGTGGGAAAAAAAGGGGTTTACAATGTACAGAATTCAAGCCAAAATATTAAAATAAAAATGTGCATATAGAAAAATGAAAAAAGAAGGAAAAAGAAAAAAAAAAAAAAGGCTTACAAGGAAGGCTTAATATGGAAAAAAACAAGAAGATCAATTTGGTTTAAGTTTGGGGAAGTATGTTTTATAAGAAAAGGAAGAAAACCTTTGAGTAGTTATCATCTATCTTGAGGTATCTGTTGATTATCCTTTACCTTTTCTTCTAAAAAAACTTTAACCCTTGGCCCCATTACAAGCTGAAAAGTCCCTTTGAATTTTAAGTCAAGAGAAGTGGATTAGAAGAATAGAGGAAGGAATTAGAGAATGATGGAATTGTTGTTTGAATATGGGTATAAGATTGAAGTGCTGCTTATAACTTTGACAAGTGCAAAGGAAACATATGTTAACTCCATTCACACACTTGTACTTAGGAATTCTTGAATGCATGTTTTAAATCTATGAAACATTCATTTGTGCATATTTTCTTAGTTTCTTGTTTGATATAACTCTTTGAGCAGTTGATGAGGACAAACTCATTCATACACAAATGATAAGTAATCCATTGTCCCAGTGGGTATGAAAGTGTTTGCTTGAGGACAAGCAAATGCTTAAGTTTAGGGGTGTGTTAACTCTCAGAAATTGATAATATTCCAGCATATTTTATTCTATTTTTAACTAATTTTTATATTCGAATTCAGAAAAGAAAGAGTTAATAAAAGAAAATATGCATATCAGAGTAATAAGCCAAAGTTGAAATAGAACAATATATTTGTCTGTTTTAGTTCAAAGGAAAAGTTAGAACTTATGCATCCTCTCTTTTGTAGGAGGACAGAGACAAGTTGGAAAGCTGTTAAAGAATTAAAGAACAAAGCTTGTAGCAGCAAAGATCAAAGAAAGCCCATGAGTCAGGAAGAAAGTTTTTGTGTTGATGGCTTCAGCTAATAACACATGTACTGAAGCAAACAAGACTTAAAGAACTGTGTCATATGCTTCGGCCAACATCACGTTAGCTGAAGCCAATGGATATCTGAACTCACTGTGTGATATGCTTCAGCCAATGACATGTGTGCCGAAGCAGACAAGATCTAAAGTTATTGTTTCATATGCTTCAGCACTCGACCCTTGGCTGAAGACAACAAGGATCTAAGCTTACTGTCTCATATGCTTCAACACATGATAGTATGCCAAAGCATACGGCAAGCAATAAAACCATCGTTTTACTTGCTGAAATGGATGTGGAGGGTTTTTAAGGAAATGTTAGACCAAAAATATGTCAATCTACAGTTTTCAAGTGTTCTTTGGAGCATTTGGTGCTAGGGTTTTGGCTTCTTGAAGAATATTGAGCTTGGCATTGAAAGCTAGAAGAGATCTGAGGCTCTAAGCCTTGGTTTTTCTCATTCTTCTTCCTTTTGTTTATTAGTTTCCTGAATGGCTGTAATTATTTTGAGTAGTTGTAACTATTTAATATTGGTAAAACAAAAGGTTGTAGCTATTTAATGATTATGTGTAGCTAGACTCTTCATTTTTAGGATCGTTTTGAACCCTGGTATGGGTTAAGTACTCATTTCCCGTTTATATTTGTGATTAATGATGAGATTATGCTAATTTGACTCTTTGCTTAATGTTTCTTATTGATTGGCCACTAAGGCTTGAGAGGCCCAGCCAGCATCATAGTAACATTCTAGTTGTAAATTCCCTTGTGAGCTAATGAATATCCCCTTTCTTGGAGTTCCTTTTAGATATCTGACAACTCCTATTGCCGCTGCTATGTGTGATTTAGTTGGATTCTGCATGAATTGGCTAAAATTCTGCACAGAAAATGAGATGTCAAGCCTGGTCATAGTTAAATAAATTAACTTACGAATCAATTTTCTGTATCTTCTGGATTCCACAGCAATTCTGTTTCTTTGTTCCTCTTGCTGTCAAATGGCAAAAGCTTCAAAGTTGAAGCCATAAGAACTGCACATGGCTTACATCCACTTAATCCTGTATCAGAAAGTAAATCTAAGGTATATTTTCTTTGAGATAATTTATTCCCTTTTCAGACTTAGCCTCTTCAATTCCCAGAAAATACTTCATTATTCCAAGGTCTTTTATTTTAAAGTTACTATGCAGAAACTGTTTAGCATGTTCAATTCCCTTTTCAGAACTTCCTGTCACTAGCAAATCATCTACATAAACTAATATCAATACCAAACCATCTTCATATTCTTTAGTAAACAGGGAATAGTCATTTAAACTTTGTCTAAAACATCCTCGGAGTAAGGCTGATGACAGTTTCTTGTTCTATTGCCTAAAGGCTTGTTTCAAGCCATATAGTGATTTCTTTAATTTGCACACTAAGTACTCCCCCTTTCTATCAAATCCCTGTGGGATTTTCATATAGACCTCTTCATGAAGATCTCCAAGCAGAAAGGCATTATGTACATCCATATGATATAAATTCCATTTATATAATGCAGCCAACTTTAATACAATTCGGATGGTGAGCATTTTAACAACCAGATAGAGTGTCATGGTAATCTATCCCTTCCCTTTGATTGTATCCTTTAGCTATTAACCTAGCTTTATATTTATTTATGCTACCATCAGAATTGTACTTAACTTTATAGACCCACTTGCATCCTATAGCTTTCTTTCCTTTAGGTAAAGAAACTAAATCCCATGTTTTATTGTTTTCAAGAGCTTGCATTTCTGCCCTCATTGCCTTAATACATTCATCATTTTTAATAGCCTCTTCATAATTATTGGGCTCAGTCATAGAATCAATAGCACAAAGAAAGCTTAAGTAATCTGATGAAACATCATCATCTGCAATATAATCTTGAATAGGATAGGCACATGTACCTTGCTATTTTTGGAGTGTTTCAGGGGATAAAAGAGAGCATACATAGTCATTGGACCAGATTGGAGGCCTCCTTTCCCTTGTTGGCCGTGGGTGAGTAGATGTTTGTGGATCATCTATACTTTCCTGCTCATGCTCCTCATATTCGGCAGGTGAATTGCTGCTATATAATCTTTGAGGAACAAAATCAGTATTATCATTTTCAGACATATGAAATAATCTATTATTTACCTGCATTTGTTTAGGTTCAAACCAGAACATTTCTTTTAAGTGTTGGTTCATACCCTGTTGACTATCATTCGGCATATCCATGAAAGGGAAATGATTTTCCACAAAGTTAACATGATGGCTAACAAATATTCTCTTACGGTGTAAATCAAGAAGCAAATAGCCTTTTGTATGATCAGGATATCCTAGAAATATGCATGGAATTGCTCTAGAATTAAGTTTATCAACAATTTTCAAATTTGTAGCATACACTAAGGAACCAAATATCTTAAGATGTGAGATATCAGCTTTGGTGCCATACACCCTTTCATAAGGAGTTTTAAAACCAAGGACTTTAGATGGAATTCTATTGACTAAATGAGCAGCCATATGCACACATTCCCCCCAATATATAATTGGAACCCTTGATTGTAATAGTAACCCTCTAGTAATATGCATAATGGTTCTATGTTTATTGCAGTGGGCATATTCTATGCTATTATCTATTTGTCCTCTGCCCTTGCCTTGGCCACAACCACGAGCTACCATTGCAATGCCTTTTATGGGATGGGCTCAGTCTTGGTCAATTATGGACTTTTGCATTTCATCTTGGATCAGCATACCATAGGCCTCATTAACAGCAGGTAAAGGGGTCATCATTAAAGTCTGACTTCTGGCTTGGTGATAGGATTCATGGAGTCCTATTAAAAACTATAATAGTTTTTGTTCTTGCATCATGTTAGTATAAGCCTTCGAAGTTGAGCATGTACAATCAGGAAGTGTGATTAAAGCTGACTCTCCTCCCATAGTTCCTTCAATTTGGAGAAATAAGTAGAGAAAGAAGCAGTCCCCTGCCTCAGAGAAGCAATCTCTCTCTATGTAAAGCAAAGATTCGGGCTATATTCTTCTTATCAAACCGTTCTTTTATATTAGTCCAGACCTTCTGTGCACTCTGAAAAAATACAACTCCAGCAGCCAATTCCTTGGAGACCGAATCACTAGCCATGAGAGGACCATAGCGTTACGCCTCTCCTACTGATCACATAATGCAGTATCCTTAGATTCTTTTGTGCAAGTCCCAGTCACCAATCCCAACTTTTTCTTTCCTAACAAATCAATTCGCATGGCACGACTCCAAACAGTGTAGTTTTCAGTGCCAATTAGAACGTGGTTGATGATGGAGGTGCCCTGAGTGTCTGATGTGTGAAGGTAAAGTGGGTGTGAAAAAGGTAGAGTCTCGACAGTAGGTTTCTCGGTGGCCATTAGAGCTTAGATGAGATCAGTTACCAAGAAGAGGAGAAGGATCAGGAGTACCAAAAACTTACAAGGTGTCTGGAAAAATATAGTCACCTTGTGTGTGCTGACTCCTAACGGTAGTGAGATACTCGCCAGAGTAAGCAAGAACGATGGTGCAAAATCGTCCGTATAGCCAAGAACAGAATTGTGAATTGTTCTTGCCGAAGCGTCATTGTAACAGATTCTTGCTGATTAGAACTATGATGTTTCAAAACAAAAAAGGCAAGATCCAATACTTTGACATGAAAGATTTGTAAAGAAGGCATATCGGTGGTGGGAAACAGACTGCAAAAATGACAAGATGGATAGTAAATCAGTTACCCTGCCACTGAGCAAGCCAGAGATATGTAAAATTGGTGAAACACGCCATGGAAGATGTAGATTGATCAGGGAATTAATACTTAATTAAACTATTTCTCACAACAAGCAGCAACTGACTGTTATAATAATACTGACTGTTATGGAAAAAAATTGGTTGGATGACGTTAATACGTTGTATAAGGCTACACATAGAGAAACAGACAATACTGTTTACTTTTTTCTTTTTTTTTGGGGTGACAATGTTGTTCAATTTTATTTTATCGTATCCCCATCATGCTTCCATATTTCAGGATCATATCTTCAATTAATTTTCTACTCCAAATTCTCAAAAAAATAATATTTTTTTACCTGAGCAAAATGGAAGTTGAAACAATATTTAGTTAAAATTCATAACCCCCCTACTAGCCCAGAGTTGGTCCAGCAGCGTAAAGTGTCATGCCCTTACCTTGTTTTAACTTTTTTTTAGAGTATTCATGGAAAACGATATGTGGTTCGATAGACAACACATGAATAACCTGAATATATTGATAATAAGTGCATGATTACATAAATTCCCCATAGGGGTTCGAACATGATCATTACCATCAATATAGCCACACAGGCCTACTTGGGTATCTAAACCTATCCCAGTGAAACAAAGACATCTTCTTATATTTATTCCACCACTGCAATCCCCTCATATGGTTCTCTGCATTGTTCTCAACATATCTTCTGTCTTCTCCTGTCTAAATTGTTGGTAGGGGAGGATGAGATTCGAGAGAATCTCACTAGGAAAACAATACCAATATGCATGTACGATAAATGTTTAATGCATGACATGCTTGCATCACATAACTCATGCTCACACAATGACAAATCTATAAGCTTAATGCTTCGAACTCTTTAGAAAGAATATTCAAAATCTTTCGTACTTGGGTGTGCTGATCATAGACTTTCCCAAGAGTTGCAAGTTGCTTAACAATGTGAGTATATCTAAGTTCGAATTCAGAAATCGACTCACCTGATTTCATTCGAAGTAGATCGAATTTGGTGACCAAAGTGTTGATTCGATTCTCCTTTATTCCCGAAGTTCCTTCATGAGCTATTTCTAGAGTTTCCCACATATGTTTTGCTATTGGAAGTGTGCAAATTCTGAAATATTCACTTTGACTCAAAGCACTTTGTAACATCAAAATTGCCTTGCTGTTGAGAGTGATAAGTTTCTTGTCATTCTCATCATATTCCGCTGGCGTCTTTGGAATTTTCTGAGAATCTACAATCTTTGTAGGTTGATAGTTTCCACTCTCAATTACATCCCATAGCCCATATTCAGTAGCCATCACGAACACTCTGAATTTAGCTTTCCAGAAAGAGAAGTGTTCTCCAATGAAACCAGGGGGTCTAGTGATGGATGCTCTATCGGGAAGAATTCCTTCACCCATGCTTGCCATTGGATCCTTCTTAGGCTGTTAAACCTTAACAAGAAGACCTACTCTCTGATACCAAATGTTAGAGCAAGTGTTTCACCCAAGAGGGGGGTGAATTGGGTGATACTAAAATTTCGTCGGAAATGTAAAACTTTAACAGTGAAATTAAAACAGTAAGGAATAAGAAGAAATATCACCGAAGTGTACACCGGGAGTTATACTGGCTCGGTCACAACCACTTTGACCTACGTCCAGTCCTCAGAGCTTCTCTGAGAGTTTCACTATAACTTCCAAGATTCAATGGGTTCTTGGCACCTCAGTACAAGCAAGTTCCTTCGACTGGACACTCGCTCCCCCTTACAAGTTGTAATCCAATCCCAACTCAAGGTTCCACAACCTTAAGTTATCTCAATAACAAATATTGAGTTTGAATGAAATATCTCTCTTACAGAGTGAATAAGAATCACTGAAGCATAGAAATATAATTACAACGTGAAAACAGAGCAATGAACTTGATGATACGTTTGTGTGTGTTCTTATTGTTCTTTCTCTATTTGGATGTTCTCATATATATAGATATGTTGGTGAAGACCGTTGGAACATTTTCCTTTCGTCCGTTGGAGAGTGCGCAGCCACTATTGACTTTTTAGTTTTTGAAAAATATCCGTTGGCGGTGGTTGGCATTTGAACGTTTCATTTGACTTCCATTACTTGATATGATTTCTTCATTGTTCATCTGTAAATAGACTAAGAATACTAATACAATGAAAGATTAATCATATAGGAAACAAATCAATGAACGTTTGAATGATTTCTAGATTTCTAGATTTTCTTACTCGAGTATCTACTCGAGTATTCCTTGAAGTTTACTCGAGTATCATCGGGAAAACTTTGATCAACTGCAAGTCAACAGACAAATATAAGATTACTCGGGTAGTGCATGGAATAACCAATTTTCAAACCTTTGGAAATGTATGTTTACTCGGGTACCTACACGAGTAATACACTCACAACTTTATGGGTTACTCGGGTACCAACTCGAGTAAACCTTCAAATAAACTTTTGGTTACTCGATGCTTTACTCCAGTAATGTTGACAGGATTTCAAAGCCGAGAGCACATCCAGTTAGATTACCTTGTTACTCGAGTACTTACTCGAGTAAACTTACTTTTTGGGCAGAATTTACTCGGGTAATGACATGAAGTTTTATTTCAAAATAACTCTGCATACTCGAGTACATACTCGAGTAATCCACTTAAAATAAAATGTTAAATACATTCATACTAAAGTAATAACTCGAGGACAATGAAATAAAATTATATCAAGTTATTCGGGTACCACCTTCAAGTTTTTCCTTACCATACTGAGTTACTCGAGTAGCTCCTCGAGTAACATTGGCAGTGGTACAAAATGCCTAGAGCACCACATTTTGTGAAACAGAGTAACTCGAGTACCTACTCGAGTAACATTGGCAGGCCGAGAGCAACTTGAAAATTTTCACATGGTTACTCGAGTACCTACTCGAGTAACGTTGGCAGGCCGAGAGCAACTTCAAGTTTTTACCTGGTTTCTCGAGTACTTACTCGAGTATCATTGGTAGGCCGAGAGCAACTTGAAAATACTTACACTATTACTCGAGTACTTACTCAAGTAACGTTGGCAGGTTACTGGAAGGTGCCTCTGGTTACTTCAAGTTTTGTCTCATTACTCGAGTATGTACTCGAGTAATGCCTTAGAGAAATTGCTCCTGCTTAAGTTTCTCAGCATTTTCTCTTGGTCTTTCCTTATTACTCCAATGCTTACTTCAAGTGATGCTTATCCCTGTTATTACTTTGTTCAAACTTACTTATTAATCAATTCTTTTTCATACCATACTTTTGTTATCATCAAAACATGAGATCTAACAAAATTATGCTAGACTTGAAGTTTAGAACTAAACAGATGGTTTGTTAGTAACATAGAGATATAGTTATTAATCTAGCATTATCAAATTAAGATTGGTTTGTAATGAATATCTTCTCTTACCTGTGGCAAGAGATTGTGCATGTTAATGGAAGATATAAAATTGGTTATGACTTGAGAGAGCTTAATCAAATGCTTGAGATTCTTAGACTGACATATATATACCCTATGGAAAGGATTCTTGGAGAGGAAAAGAAGTAAGTTTATGAAATACTAAGGGGATAGACAATCTTAGGCTTATTATACTTGATTGAAGTCACAAGAATCAGAGTTTTGTTCAGTAATTCTTAGTTTTACAAAAATATCTTTTGAACTTTCTTGTTCCACACACAACAACATGTTTTGGCTCAACTTAATTAAATTCACAAAACCTATTGCTGGACTAATTTGTTACTCAAATCCTTGAGGGAATGATCTTACTTATCACTTTATTACTTGGTGCGACCTGTGCACTTGTGGTGGCGAACAAGTTTTGGCGCCGTTGTCGGGGATCTGTATAACAAATCCTTTAGTTGACCTTAGGCTTGTGATAGTAGATTTCACTTGAGCTCTTAGTTAGGTTTAAAAGTTTTCTTTCTTTCTTTTCTTTGTTAAGTTTTTTTGTTTTAGTTTGATACTTGCTTGCTTGTGTCTCTTGTAGGTACCATCTCGGTATATGCAACACTTGCACTCAGACAATGAATTGAAGAATTGAAGAATAGTGGTAGTTGACAGATTACCCCGAATTGAAGAAGAAACTGAGCTCATTGAAGAAGAGACTGAGTCAGAGGAAACTGAATCTGAATCCGCAGCTGACACTGAATCTGAAATAATGGTGGATGAATATGATAAGGCTACCGTCAATGACTTCGCTAGCCGGAATATGCGGGGTACTCAATCTTGCATTCGGATGCCGGAGATGCAAGCCCACAACTTTGAGATCAAGCCGGTCATGATTACAATGCTTTAAATGCATGGGTCATACCATGGTCTCTACAATGAAGATACCAACAAACACTTGATGTACTTCTTGGAGGTGTGTGATTCCTTCAAGCAAAATGGAGTGCCCACAACTACAAAACATTGATTTTACGACCCTAAAGGACATCCCTTTTTAAAAAAAGGGACATAAAAAATAAAGGCGGTGGCATTTCTGTAATTCTGAGTGAGACTTGAGTAGTTTTAGACATCCCCAATTCAAATAGGGACATCTAAAGTTAATTTTTTTTTAATCAGGGATGCCTTTTGGTCACTTTAGACATCCCCAATTTAATTGGGGACATCTAAAGTTAAAATTTTTTTTAATCAGGGACGGCACTTTTGGTGTCCCTAATAATATTAGGGACGCTAAAAGTCACGTCCCTAATATTACATATATCAAGGATGCCTTTAGGCGTCCTTGATTATATAAAAAAAATTAACTTTCGACGTCCCCAATTAAATTGGGGACGTCTAAAGTGTGACTTTAGACATCCCTTTTTAAATTGGGGACATCTAAAGTAAAAAAAATTAACTAAACAACTTTAGGCGTCCCTAAATTTATTTAGGCATCCCTAAATTTAAAAAAAAACACTTTAGACGTTACCATTTTAAACTGGGGACATCTAAAGTGGGTTTAGAAGTCCCCAGTTTAAAATGGGGACGTCTAAAGTGCTACACTGACACTTTAGATGTCCCCATTTTAAAATGGGGACGTCTAAAGTGTCATGTAGCACTTTAGACGTCCCCATTTTAAACTGGGGACCTCTAAAGTCCAGACTTTAGACATCCTTTTATTTACGGACGTTATTGTCATTTTTTACTACGTCATTCACATAGGCACCCCCTTGTTTTCAGACGTTAAAAGGCCTAAATAAGGGACGTTGAAAATGTTTTTTACAGTAGTGGCCCTAGGATGTATTGAGGCTACGGTTATTTCCTCTCTCTCTATAAGGGAAACCTAGGGATTAGTTCAACAATCTCCAAGAAGGATCCATCACTTCCTGGGATGATCTTGAAGCGAAGTTTAGAGCTTGATTTTTCTCTAATAATAAATTAGTGGAAGTGAGGGATGAGTTTCTAAGCTTTAGACAACAGCCGGATGAGCATCTTTATGCCACTTGGGAGAGATACAAATGCTAATAAAGCAATGCCCTAATCATGGGGTGGATAAGTAGGTAGTAATCCAAATTTTCTATACTAGCCTTAATCCTCAATCTAAGGTGATGGTTGACTCTATAACCAATAGAGGCTACCAGAATGTTCCTATCAATGAGGTGTTTCGGCTTTTGGATCAACTATATGCAAACAACACTCAAGGCAATGATAGAAGGATTACCCCAGCCATGCCTATTGCAAAAGAAGATTCTTCATCACAAATTGCCACAATCATATCCGCTCTGCACAAGCATTTTGATGTGCTAGAATCTAAAATACACAAGGGTACTTCTCATAGTGTGTATTCTATTCATGCTACGCCCATTGTATGTGAGCAATGCAATGATGTCCACATGCCCGACCATTGCCCTCTCTATATGGGTATTGAATCTGTCAACTATATGGGCAAATTTCAACCTCTTTAAGGTAATCCGTATTCATAAACTTACATCTGTCTTGGATATCTCATCCTAACTTCTCTTGGAGTCAAGGTAACCCCTTGAATCCACCACATAAGTCTACTTTTGGCACTAAGCATGTTCCTCCACTGGGTTTTCAAACACAATCAAGGCAAGTGCATGTGAAAGAAGAGGAATCTAAGACGGATAATATGCTAGCTCAAATCTTTTCATAGGTAGAATCTTCAAGGGTTGAGAGTAAGGCTACCTTTTCTCTTCACGAAACTGTAATTAAGAACCTTGAAGTACAAGTAGGACAATTAGCAATACAAGTAAATGCTATGGCACGAAATGGTCTCCCAAGTGATACCATCCCTAACTCAAAGTGAGGTGGGAAAGAGGAATGCAATGTCATTAACTTGAGATGTGGTAAGGTGATGCTGGATGTGCCTAGCTCAAGCAAGACTAGCCCGAAGCAAGATGAGCAAGAGAATATTAAGATCGATGATGAAGAAGCCAGGACTCAAGAAAGTGTAATAGAAGAGGATGATAACCACCTCCACTGTCATACCCCACTACCCTTCCCTCAAAGATTCAAGAAGAAAGAGGAAGATGCATAATTTAAAAGGTTTATGAACATTCCGTTTGCTGAAGCTTTGGAGGGCATGCCTAAATATGTTAAGTTCCTCAAGGTTGTGTTGTCCAAGAAGCAGAGATTCATTGAGTTTGAAACCATGGCATTGATTAAAGAGTGTAGCACAGTTATTCAACTGAATATAGGGGTACTATGGGAATATCTATGTTGAATATGAAAATGTGAGCTTTTATGAGTTCTTTATGTTGATAGGATTACAATTCAGTCACCGTTGGAGCCAGAAAAGGCCAATTTAATGAAGAAAAGGTGGCATGAAGTGGAAGCACTCAATCATGCCATGGACATGTAAGAAGGGATGAGAACATGTAGAAAGAGAGGGAACTGAACTTCAAAAAGGTACTGGCCGCGGGCAACCACTCTATGGCCCGCAGCCAATTATCTCCAGAAAACACTCACAACTAGCTCCAGAGTCACTGGCCTCGGCACACCATCTCACTGGCCGTGGCCAATGACCTTACAGAAACTCTTTGGTTATGGCCAATAGATCTTCTAGCCACGGCCAACCCCCAAAACTGCTGTTGTATAACTAAAATCATTCTTCTGAGCTTAGGTATGACTGAAATCATGGAGAATCAAGGAGAGATTGAAGATTTGCAGAGAGTCCAGCTCAAATTATCTAGTTGTGTTGTATTCATTCCTTTTCTCCTCTGTAATTCTGATATGGCGGTAATGGATTAAACTTGATTCATTTCATCTCTAAGTATCTAATGGCATATATATATGTTAATTTTACCCTGTTTTTATTGTTGTTTGTGACTGGCCATCACTGTGGATGATGTGTTCAATTAAATTAAGCTTGAGAGAGTTAATTTAATTGTAAAACTTGAGTAAAATTATGCTAGACTTGAAGTTTAGAACTAAACAGATGGTTTGTTAGTAACATAGAGATATAGTTATTAACCTAGTATTGTCAAATTAAGATTGGTGTGTAATGAATATCTTCTCTTAACTGTGGCAAGAGATTGTGCATGTTAATGGAAGATATAAAATTAGTTATGACTTGAGAGAGCTTAACCAAATGCTTGAGATTCTTAGACTGACATATATATACCCCATGGAAATGATTCTTGGAGAGGAAAAGAAGTAAGTTTATGAATACTAAGGGGATGGACAATCCTATGCTTATTATGCTTGATTAAAGTCACAAGAATCAGAGTTTCGTTCAGTAATTCTCAGTTTTACAAAAATATCTTTAGAACTTTCTTGTTCCACACACAACAACATGTTTTGGCTCAACTTAATTGAATTCACCAAACCTATTTCTTGACTAATTTGTTACTGAAATCCTTGAGGGAATTATCTTACTTATCACTTTATTACCTGGAGCGACCCGTGCACTAGCGATGGCAAACATTAAATTTTATCATAACATGATTGTTGAAATAAATTTTTTTAAATATTTTAGGTGACTTTGGATATTGATAGTTATCAACCCAGCAGAGATCCTCTAATTAATGGTCTTCCACAAAATCTTTCTAATATGTTGCTATTGTTTAATAGGTAAGTGTGCATGCGTATGTGTAAATATTTGCATATATGATTGAATAACCAAGAGTAATTAGTTTCTATTTGTTTTGTTAGTGCATTTATTGTGTATTAGTGCTCTGCCTCCTTAAGCTATTCTAAAGCTGCTGACCCTCAACTTAGCTATCCTTGGAAGAAGATACGGGTACTGATATATGAATTTACTCAAACATTGTTAGTAAACACTTTTTATTAATAAATAGAGTTAAATATTTCATTATATTTTTAGAGTTCCCTTTCCAACCCAATGACAATGATTGTAGGTATTACATCATGAAATTTATGAAGGATTTAATTACGCATGATCAGCCATTTATTCCTCAAAAAGTAAGTCATTTATTTGCACTTCATATTGTGTTTTAATTAAATTTAATTAGTGCCTGATAATTAAGGTTTAATGATTTTAATTCATTTTAATTTGTGCCTAATTGTATATATGTGTAATATTATAAAGATCAACATTGTGGCACTTTGACTGAACTTCAACTTAATGAAGTGATTAATGAATGGTGTGAATATATGTTTAGGCAAATCTCTAGGTAACTATACTATTTAATTCACTAGCTGGTCTTTGTTATGTTGTTTCTTGCCAATTGTTGTGTCATGTGTTCAAGTTGAATTTGTTGTATTTCATTCACAATATATTGTATAACTATTTTTAGTACTACTTTAGTTAATTAATCATCTGTTTGCTGTACCATTTTAAAGTTATCTCTCATTGTTGTTGTTTGCTTTTCTTCATTTTGCTGTGGATATATATAGAAAATATTTAAACCATACAGTGAACTATTGCAATTATGGGAGATACGAACAAAAAATATGGCAAAAAAAGGTTCCTATGGCGCTTCCTTAAACAAGGGATACAAGAATAATGTAAAAAAAAGGCCACAGGAAGAATGTAAAAGAAAAAAAAAAGAGGACCTCTTGTGGCGCTTCCTTAAGGAAGGTCACAGAAGGGGTGGTTTCCTATGGCACTTGCTGACATAAGTGCCATATGAGGGTATTTTTAAAAAAAAATTAAAATGTGTCGCTTCCAAGCACCATAGCTTTTTTACTGGCATCCTGATATGTGGCACTCCTCTAGCGCCATAACTAATGCAATTATAAGCACCACAACTAATGCAATTATAAACGCCACAGCTTTGCTTTTTTGTAATAGTGAAGCTGGGATCAGGTATAATCAACACTGGTGCCGTAGTCAACCTCTCCTTCAGCTCAACAAAATTGTTTTCACAATGTTTATCCTACTTAAACGACTGATCCTTTTGCGTGAGCTTGGTCATCAGTAAGGTGATACGGGAGAAATTCTAAATGAATATCCGGTAGTAACCAGCAAGACCCAAAAAACTGCATATCTCAGTAACAGTTTTTGGCCTCTTCTAATTGAGTACTACTTCTATTTTACTGGGATCCACAAAGACCCCTTCTTGAGAGATAACATGGCCTAAGAATTTTACTTTTGAAAGCCAAAACTTGCATTTACTCAACTTGGCATAGAGCTGCTTTTCATGCAATATCCCCAGGACTATTCTCAAATGATGCTCATGCTCCTTCTTCCTCTTGGAGTATATCAAAATGTCATCGATAAACACCATTACAAATTGATCTAGGTATTTTCGAAAGACCCGATTCATGCAATCCATGAATACAGCAGGTGCATTAGTCAACCCGAAATGCATCATCAAAAACTCATACTGCCTATACCTTCTTCTGAAAGCAGTCTTTGGTATATCTTCTGCTTTCACATGCAGTTAATGATAACTTGACCTTAGATCGATCTTTGAGAATACACAAGAACCAGACAATTGATCTAGAAGGTCATTGATTCTCGGGAGAGGATATTTGTTCTTGACAGTAATCTTGTTCAGTTCTCTGTAATTCACACACAATTTCAGACTCTCGTCTTTCTTCTTAACAAATAATACTAGAGCTTCCCACAGCAAAACAATGGGTCAAATGAACCCTTTTCAAGAAATTCTTATCTATGCTTCTTTAGCTCCTCTATTTCATTTGGGGTCATTCTGTATGAGGCCTTTAATATAGAACCAACTCCAGGCACAATTTCAATCGAAAACTACACTTCTCTTTCCAAAGGCAATCTACTATGATCATCCGGAAACACCTCTGGGAACTCTCTTACCACAAGTATACTTTCCAGAGTTTCTTCTATCTCTCCCTATGCAGAAAATTAAGAATACCATATACCCTGGCATCCCTTCTCTAGATATTTCTTTGCTTTAGCCATTGAGAGGAAATTCAAATTAGCATTCACATCATCCTCCTTATATACAGTAGGATAAACTATTTTCTTATTTCCATAATCAAGCAGCACATTATTCATCGTCAACCAATCAAAACCCAATATGACTTCTAATTGGTAGAGCAGCAAGCAAATCAAATTAACAGTAGATTCATGCCCCTCAACGATTATCACACAATTTAAATAAGCCTCAGCTGTCCTAGCCTTGACACCTATTGGCATCAACACAAGCAAATCCAATAGGAGCTTATGAACTTGCAATCCCAGACACTTTACATAGTTATAAGCAATGAAGGAATGAATTGCACCCGAATTGAATAAAGCTTGCAGTAAACTACCATTGAGAAGGATTTTACTTTGAATCAGTTCGGGAGACTTCCATACTTCTTCATCCATCATTACAAACACCTTACCCTGATTTCTAGGCCTTGGCTTTGTTGATTGTCATCGGCATTCAGTAGCAATATGTCCCAGTTGTTTACAGTTATAATAAACTAATTGCCCCATACATGTTCTGACTGGATGTGCTCTTCCATAATGAGTGCATATCAATGCTATTGGGGGTTTCTGATTATTATGACCTTCAGATTGATAGGGCTTCTTACTACTACCCTTAGTTGAGAACCCCTATCCCTTCTGCTTCTCAAAAGTATTCCCCTTACTAGGTTCACTACGATTGCTACCACCCTTAGCTAGGTACACATCCCTTAAATTATTTTTGGCAATTTTGCACTCCTCCACCGCCTTGTTGAATCTAGTAAACTAATGGGTGACTAATCTCTTCCTCAGCTCACATCTTAACCCTCAAATCAGCATATCCGAACTCCATTCCTCATCATCTATACATCAAAGGTAGGAAGAGTATCGAGTTAGCCAGATGAAGTGAGAAAGGTAGTCATCGAATGTCTCTGCATCGTCCTACTTAATTAATAGGAATTCTGATTCTTTCTCGAGCCTCAATGGCACATTCTAGTTCCGCAATGTCAGGGAAATATTGTGCCACCACCGGTCGGCATTTCCTTCCAGCTTATACACAGCTAAGCATGCTTTCACCTAGGTTGGTCAATCTAACACTTAAAAGATTTTCTCTAACCCGTTCAACCAATCTTCAGTTGCTTGGGGTTCAAACCTCCCTCTGAACATTGGAGGTAGATGTTTACAAAAATTAGAGACCAAAATTGAAGATCTCTCTCATCTCGAGCCGGTACCCCCTGTGACTCCTGATTCTGTAAGTATGAGGTGGGGACTTCTGAGCTCGATTTGACCCCTCAGCTGTTTCCTCTTGATGTGTCTCCTGTTGGGTCTCTTTTTGGGTAGATTGGACCCTGTCTTTGTTACATTTTTCCCTTTCCTCCCTGAGCTCTTCCATTAGCTCATTGATTATACCATATTGCTCCCTTATCATATCCGTTATCACTTGCATGGGATCAGGTGGGTTGTCATGTATTTCTTCCACCTCTGGTTCTACTCATCTGACTTTCGGGTAAACCATTATGTCTTTTAACTCTACAAATGATTCACCACGTCAATATCACAGTAATGTATACATATATTCCTTAAAACTCATATATCAACAAACAGCATGAACGTTCATATGTATACAACAAGAAATCATGGGTCATCTCCTATCACTAAGCCAAAGAACTATGGCAACTATCCTAGTATATCCTACCCTTGTAGGAACTACAGCTTGATACCAAAAATGTAACCCCTACCTAAATAGCCAAAATTATAATTCAAAACTGTGTCATTATATTGAATTACAGACCAACGGATAATTTAAAACTTAATACAAAACCCATATTCAAGCCAGGATTTTCAAAAAAAATTTCAAAACCTATTCGATGCGGTCTCACATTCACATTTCGAATATATTTGGCCTATGCAATTTGGTTTCATTCATACCTATTAGAGCGTAACCAAAAATTCCCAACAATACTTGGGTTTCATTAACTACTTAGAGGGTTTACAGGGCATATTTTCCCATTTCCAGTTTCCTATATAGGGGATTACACAAAACTATCCATATTTATAATACTTACAACATATACAATAGTCTAAAATATGATAACCAACTACCCAAAACTAAAACTCCTAGCTAGGAACTCTAGCCGCCATTCATCACATACTTCTCCTTTGAACTACTTGCCCTGGTTATAGGTTAGTTAATGGAAAGAATGAGATTCAAAGAATCCCAGTAGTAACAATTCACTTATAACATTTACAACCACAAAGCATGTAAGCAAATCACACAGCAACAACACATCAATGGCATTTCTACAACAACTTTCGCTGTCTTCACAATGGCATGTGTCACAACAGCATATCTCACAATGGGATTCCTATTCATTACAATTCATTGATAAGACATGCATATAATGTATTATACACATTATAAGAAAAAAGGTCACTACCTTATTCATTCCGCTCATGCTCTAGCACCAGTCTATCACGTGTAGGGCAAATGTCAAATCCTATTAACCATAATTAAGGATGAAAAGTTACTCTCTATTCCAATACTTAACTCCACAACACTTAGGGTTGGTTATCATTTGAGACCTTTAGGTGGATACTAAAAGCCCAAACAAATTCCTAAAGGGTTGGAAAGAACTATACCAAAAATCACCTTTCAGACGTGCAAAATGCTAATTTTTGGGGGTTGACCGCAACCAAAATATTCTTTGGCTGCAGCCAAAAATAGGTCAGAAGTTTTTGGGCTGCAGCCAAAAGCAAGTCAAAAGCTTTTGGGTTGTGGCCAAGAAAAGTTCTGTTTCTTGGCTGAAATTCCAAAAATCGTAACTAAATATAGAAAAATCTAAATGGAGTGATCCAAGTCCTACATAAAGATTTTTAAGTCCTCTTTACAAGAAAAATATGAACCACTACCATCTACAACCACAAAAATACAGAATCTAACGAATTCCCATACTGTTCCAGAATTAATCCTAGTTTCAACCTCAAACTTTGGAAATTCATAACTCCCAACATACCCATCCAAATCATTGCCATAATGTATCAATTTAAAGCTTACAATGTTTAATACAAAACTAGAAAATTTCATAGCTTTTTGACATCATTTGCTATTTCAAAACACTATACAAAGTTGGTTCCCTGCACATAATTTTACACTTAAAATTTTTCTTGAATTTCCAATTTTTCAACCTAAGTGTACAATGGTTCCAAAATTCACAACCAAACCTATTCCCACACATTCTTTCACAAGGAATCCAATGGCAACATCAAAACACCCAAATTCACATCCCATCTACATGTTATGCTTTGGCCACAACATTTCAACACAACCCAATTTCATCAAATCTCAATTATAAGACTCCAAACCAATTTCATTGTCCAAATGACACAACAAAACACCATTTCTAACACAAAACACTATGCAATTCATTCAATCATATATCACACGAAAATGAGGGAAAATTCCAAAAACTAAAAGTCTCAACAATGGCCAAAACATATATATCAACAAGTAGCTATCACTCACCACTTTCACTTTCCCAAACTTGTTCTTTGATTCTTCAATCTCCAACTTTTCTTGAACTCACAAAACACCTCCTCTTGAAAATATAAAATCATAAAAATGAAGCTCTCATTAAGGTGGTCAAGATTAATGAAAAGGATTTAGGCATTTTCTACTGCCAATTCGATCATAAGACATACTTTATTATTTCCCAAAAGCATTCATCAAACATTTTTTACAATCTCATATGAGGTCATTAGCCCTTAACAGACTTTGGGCCATTACAAATTTTATCAACATAATTAAAATTATGTTATTCTTGACCCTCTCTTAAGCCTTGTCCTTTATTTCAAATTAATTGGTTATCTTTAATAGTCTCTTGTGCTTATGTCTAGTGCATATCTAATTAGGGACATCCTATATGTTTCTCACCTCTATGATTTAGTTACTATACTTAGCTAAATTAGCCTCTCAATCTTGTCCCTAATCCTCTAATCATCCCCTAATTACATTTTTCTTAAAGCTGGAAATTCCAAACTTAAACCTAAATCTGCCTCAATTTCTAAGTAAATTTGTAAAATCATATCTTACGCTAGACAATTCCAAATGAGATGGTTCAAGTTTCTATGTGAAGCTCTTGAAGTCCCTTGTATAAGAAAAGTATGATCCAGTATCAATTTATGGTTCTAGGCTCTCAAATTCCATGACCAATTTAACTGCCCATAAAGAGAATGAGAATTTTCCAGATTTTCTACCCAAACTTCAAAAATTCATTACTTATAATTTACACATCCAATTCCTAAGTTATAATACTTGATGGAAAGATATAAATGTCTACTTTAAGAGAAAAATAATCACATAGCCAAATTACCAAATTAACCTTATGAAATTTGTTCATTTTCCTACTGTCAGAATCCTGGAACCCAGAATGTTCCCTATTTTCTGATCAAATTTTGAAAAATCATAATGCTTTCTCTAGATATCCAATTATCACATTCTATAACTCTTTTTAAAGCTTAGGATGTGTACTATTTGCATGATAAGTTTTATAAACATTGGACATGTTTTGTCTGACCAAAACAAAGCCTGAAACTGACTGACCCTCTGAAAACCATAGATTTAACAATTTGACTTAATCACCCAACAACTCCATAATTTTCACTCCAAATTGAACTCTTCTGAATTCTATTACCTACTACACATCCTAAACTCTCAAAACCTCAAAAGAAACTGAAGAAAATTCCACTTAAAACTCAGTTTATAACCTCTACAACTTCAAGTATATTTTATGGCGACTAGAAAGAGGTGAAGAAATGACATGCAGCTGTCGATTTGTACTCTAAACCTCAAGGATTTTAACTTTATACACCCCTACTCTCTTGCTTTGAGTTCTGTATCTTTGAAACATAACCAAGAAACCCCCAAAAATCTTCCAAAAACTGACATGCATATACTATATTATACACTTCTCGGTGACAGCAAACTTTCTTGCCAGTTCTCTAAATTTCTAGCCACCAAAACCACCATGAAAATCCTCAAAATTGGAAAAAACCTAAAAAGGAGTTTAAGCGACTCACCGATACAAGAATCTGGCCTTGCATATGGAGTTTGACTCCTCCTTCTTTCTCTTCTCTAACAAAACTCTCGGCCTCACTCTATCACTCAAACACACTCTCTCCCCTTCTCTATTATGTCTTTCTTGTTCTCTCTAGCTTAAGTAGCTTCATAAAGCCTTCAAATAATTTTTCTAAAATGTTCATACCAAATTATGACCACTAACTATTTTTCCTCGAATTTTCAGGAAAATAGGCCTTTGAATCCCAAAATTGATTTTATCATTTTTTAAATTTTCTTTGTTGGGAAAATTTATTCCTTTTACTAATTTTAAGGATGTTACAATTCTCCCCCCATAAAATAAATTTCGTCATCAAAATTTGATAATACCTTAAGATATAAATTTCGGATATTGCCTCTTCATGTCTTGTTCTTCTTCCCAGGTTGCTTCCCTAGGAGGTAATCCCTTTCAGACCACTTTTACAAATGGTATGCTTTTGTGTCTGAGCCATCTCTTCTGACGATTGATAATTTGTTCCGGCTGGACTTCATACATAAGATTATCTTGCACACCAATGTCTTCTTGTTCAATAAGATGTTTAAGGTTTGGTTGGTATTTCTTTAATTGCAAGACATGAAAGACATTATGTCATGTGCTCAGATTTGGGGGTAATGCTATTCAATATGCTACTGGTCCAATTCTCGACAATTTTTCTAAAGGACCCAGATACCTAGGGCTTAGCTTCTTCGTTTGCATTGTCCTACCAATACCTATGACAGGTCAAACCTTCAAAATAAGTATTCACCAACCCCAAATTTGAGAGGTCTCCTCCTCTGGCAGGCATAGCTTTTTTGTCTACTCTGAGCCACAAGGAGCCTCCTTCTAATAATTTTTATCTGTTTCATGGTTTGATCAACCAAGTCTTGCCCATTCAATCTCCTCTCAGTCAATTTAGTCTAGCACAGCGGTGATTGATACTTCTTCCAAATAAGATTAAGCTTGGAACCCTTGTGGATAGTTTTGGATTAGTTAGAATTCCAAGTTTGGGGTTATTTTTCCTTTCTTTTAGGATAGTTTCAATTTGGTTTTCTTTTCTTTTTGTTTAATTTCATTGTTGTTGAGTGTTGCTTGTATATGTGTTTTGGTTTTCTCCTTACAGATCATGGCACCCAAATAGAAGTAAGAGCCAAGAACCTGTAATCCCCCAAAAGCAACTATCCAGGATGTGGAGAGAAAGATTAACTCAAGGAAATTCCTTTATGATGGGTAATTTGCCAAAACTCCTGCTTATAAGTTTTACAACTAAGTCAAGGCCAATGGGTTAAGCAAGTTGATTGGCGAACGGAAGCATGGAAATGTCCTATTTGTTCGCCAATACTACCTTCATGCTACCTATTACAATAAAAGTGTCAGGCTGAGAGATAAGCAGTTATTTATTGGCCCAGATGATATCCAAGAATACTATGATTTGCCGGTAGTTGCTGTTAAGAACTATATGTATGAAAAGCTAAAGGATGCCAAAGCTGACTTTCCCTACTAACAAATAGTTGCAGAGTTTGTTCTTGGTGGTGAGGACTCTTGGTTTGCTCTGAATAACAATGAGCGATATCTGGCTAGACTTGATTTGAATCCTGAGGCCAAATATTAGATGAACTTAGTTGCCAATCAACATTTCTCCCACTAGCCATACCACCAGACTCACCAGAAACCTATGGCTCCTTATATTTATCCTCAAAACCAATCAACCTATCAAACTAGAGGAAATCATGTACTAAGCTATCGATACTTGTAGTAGGAGTTACTCTCACAAGTTAATCTTTCCTCTCCTTATCTCAGACTTGTTTATTAAAGCCAAGGTGCCATAAATGGATTCATATCCAAAATTTAAGCCTCGTCATGCTTTCAATTATACCCATGTGCTATCCCACAAAAATCCTACTATAAGGCGGTAGGTGAAAGCTAGGAAAGTGAAACCTCCTACCCCGACAATTCGGCTGATAAAAGTGCTTCATAAGAAAGTCGACAGGGTGAATGGAAAGTTGAACAAGATATATGATCTTTCTATTCAACTAGCTGTCTTTTAAGGTTGTCCTATAGATACTCCTAAATCTTTACATACTAATATGACTAAAGCTGATCTCCTTAGGAATAGGGAAGCTGGTGAAGATGACAAAGAAAACAGTGATAATGATGAGATAGACTACACTGATGCAAATAGAGGGAATTTAGAGGATGAAAAGAGCAACAGTAAAGATGAAGATATGGGGGATGGAATGGGTTGAACACTAATGGAAGTTGCATCAGGATCTGAGTATAAACCTGATGGTGATGATGATTAAAGCTGTTGCTCCTAGGTGCTCTTCTATTTTATTTTTCTAACTTGACTTTGTTTTATAGATGTAGGATTTTCTTTGTTAAGACTAGAACTTTTGATGTGTTGTGTTGCACATGATGTGCTATATTTTAAGCCAGCTACTAATGGCCGGTTGTTAATTGATGATTGATTCTTTATGGTGGCTACTGCTGGTCATCACTATGGCACCATAGCATTTTTTGTGGCTTAACCACTGACGGTTACCTTTTGAGCTTTCCAAGTTTGTGTTTGATGATTGAAATGATTAACATGTTCATATATTTCTGGACATCTTGTGGATAACCCTGCTTTTCATTATACTACTATTCTTTCAGGATCACTACTATAAAAATAGAGATTAGTGGCGCACCTTTTGTGGCACTTCTTTAAAGAAGTGCCACAGCTTCTATCTAAATTTTTTAAATTTTTAAAGTGCCACAGCTTCTATCTAGATTTTTTAAATTTTTACTTTAAAAAAATACTTTAGGTGGCGCTTCCTCAAGGAAGGCCCACAGCTGCTTGGTGACATTAGGTGGCGCTTCCTTGAAGAAGCGCCACCTAAGGTGTTTTTTTAAAAAAAAAAGAAGTAGCAGTTGTGGCGCTTGCTTAAGGAAGTACCACAGCTGCTATGTATTTTGTGTGGCACTTGGCTTAGGAAGCGCCACACAAAGTGATTTTTTTAAATTTTTTTAAATTATTCTCTCTCCTGCAATTTGGTTCTATCATATTTATCCTCTTAATCTCCACTCCCCATCTAACACATGCCATCACTCTTTATCCTCCTAGTCCCCATATTTTCTCCTTCTCTTCTTTTTGTCATTCATCACCGTCTCTACTTCGATCGCTACTTCCTCCTTATTCCTTTGTCACTCATCACCTTTGTGAGGATTTTCTTTTGAAAAATTTGTTGTCTGCCAAATTTTCACATCTATAAATAATAGATCTTCAATTGCTTTCCCTTCCCTGAATCTTATGAAGATGGTGACACTTCCTTCCTTCACACAAGCACACTCTATCTCTTTTAACTTGTTTCTTCTTCCATTATTTTCATATTAAGCTTTGAATTTTAGATCTGTGTCGTCCAACTTAGCATTAGCCACAAAATAGTAAGTTTATTTGGTCTAATTGCTATTTTAGCTGCATTATATCACATATATAGCTTACCATTTTATTTTGAATAATAGTTTCTTACTATTATGTTGCATATGTTTCTACAGGAGAAGAAATCTTTGGTTTTTCATGACGGAGGGAATGGTGTTCGTATTGTTTTATCAATTGCTGCATTGGTAAAGAACATTCATATTTACTTTCAAGTTTCCTACTTTTAATTGTTTTAATTTTCCTTGATGAAGAATGATTCTAAAATTTCTTTTCTCATTTTATTCCTGAAAAAATTATTTTCATTTTTATATGCTAAAAAATAAATGAGATAAAATTAAGGGAGAATGACAAAAAAATACCACTTGAACTTCAAAAACCCCAATTAGTCTGTTAACAAAGATTTGCGTTGTCAATCCTATTACTATTCTTGTCAATCTCATTACCATTCTTGTCAGCAGGATTTTGAAGTTCAAATGGTATTTTTCTATCATTCTCCCTAAAATTAAATGTTATTATATATAAGTTGTATTTATTTAGTAGCTATAATTTTTATTTGTTGTTGTAATTATTAATATTGATGATTTTCATGAGTAAAATAATTATTTATTTTAACACTTATATTTTACTTAGTAGTGGTTTTGTTAATTATTTATTTGGTAATTTTTTTAATTTTGTTGTGGATATGAAAATGCATTTAAAGTGTGTTAGCAACTATAATTATGGGGTTCTTTTGATAAAAAAATAATTATAGGGTTCTAAAAGAAAAATACGAAAATAATTTTTTTAAAAAAAATACCTAGGGTGGCACTTGCTTGAACAAGTGCCACAAGAAGTCACACTACTACAAAAAGGTTGAAAGGTGGCGCACATATTGTGGCCCTTCCTTAATAAAGCGCCACAGCTGCTCATTTATTATTTTTGTTATATTTTTTGTTTTTTTTTACCAGCTGTGGCGCCTGAAAGGGTAGGCGCCACAGCTGGTATGGTTAAGTGTGGCGCCTGACCAGGCAGGCGCCACACTTAACTTGCTAGTACCAGCTGTGGCGCCTGACACGCCAGGCGCCACACTAGGTTCTGGGTCAGGGGTGGCGCCTGACCAGGCAGGCGCCACCCCTGACCCTTTTTTAAAAAAAAAAAAAATTGGTTAAGGGTGGTGCCTGCCTGGTCAGGCGCCACCCCTAACCCTTTTTAAAAAAAAATTTTTTTAGTCAGGGGTGGCGCCTGCGTGGTCAGGCGCCACCCCTGATCCTTTTTTTTTAAAAAAAAAAATTTTTTTACTCAGGGGTGGCGCCTGCCTGGTCAGGCGCCACCCCTGATCCTTTTTAAAAAAAAAAATTCTGATTTTCTATCCCTTCCCCACCAATCAGAACCCACCCCGCCCCACCCCCTTATCCTATATTGTTTCCCGCCTACCTCCCCCCAATCTCTTTCATTTCCCGCGTGCACTCCCCCCTTCTCTTTCTTTACCTTTTTCACTATCTTTAATCATTCCCTCTCTCATTTTCATCTCAGTATCTGTGCGTGCTCTCCCCCTCCTTCCATTTTCTTATCTTCACTTCTTAAAACGACACTCACACGAGCACACGTCTTTGTTTTATCCCAACTGCCAACCCCACTTCTGTCCCTATTATTCCCTTTACTTTGTATTGTCTACAAGTTTTTGGTCCCCACTCCATCTGGTAGCTCAAATTTCTTCCTTTCCTCACTGAAGATTGCGTCACCAACGGCTATTACGCGGTCCCCCACTCCACTGCATTGATCAACCTGTAAGTTAAAGTTGCGTTTTGTTTTTATTAATTTTTTTTTTCAAGTTGTTCTGCTGTTTTTGTTTTATGTCATGCTTGCTATGGTTTTTCTTCCCTGTTATGACACGCATGTTTGTATATTTATATATCATATATAGTCATCTTCTTCATGGATGGTGTTATTATACTAGTACATAAACCAATTTAGAAATAGACATGTACATATATAGTATGTAATTTCATCCGATCAACACAGGAAAAAAATATAGAATGTAACTAAAATTATTGATGAGAAGACAAAAAATCAAAAATGGCCATGCGCTCTCTCTCTCTCTGTCGGCAGATTTGTTTTGCTGTGGGACCATCTCTAGTTTTGTTTCTTTGCTCTTTACATGTACAACACCTATATATATGTATATATAATATACAAATGTGTTTGTTCATTTCGGCAGATTTGTTTGTAGGCGTGTTTGTAGAACGAAAAAAAAAAAAGAGATCTACTGTGGCGCCTGGCCGGCCAGGCGCCACAGGAGGTATAGGCCTCCTGTGGCGCCTGGCCGGCCAGGCGCCACAGAAGGCCCACCCATCAGCCAGGCGCCACAAGAAGTAAGCTTCCTGTGGCGCCTGGCAGGTCAGGCGCCACAGGAAGTTATTTTAAAAAAAAAAAATTAAAAATCTGTGGCGCTTCCAAGCGCCACAACTTTTTTTAGTAGCGTTAAGATAGGTGGCATTTCGCAAGCGCCACAGCTAATGCAATTATAAGCGCCACAGATTTGGTTTTTTGTAGTAGTGTCACTTCATGTGGCACTTGTTCAAGCAAGCGCCACCCTAGGTATTTTTTAAAAAAATAAAAAGGAAAATACCTAGTGTGGCGCTTGCTTGAACAAGTGCCACAGGAAGTGACTTCCTGTGGCACTTGTTCAAGCAAGCGCCACCCTAGGTATTTTTTTAAAAAATAATTATTGACTTCCTGTGGCACTTTTCTTGAGGAATAGTCACAGGAAGTGTTTTTTTTAAATATATATATATGTTGTGGCGCTTCCAAGTACCACAGCTTTTTTTTGTGACGTCTTAATATGTGGCACTTACTAAGCACCACAGCTAATTCAAATATAAATGCCACAGCTTTATTTTTTTATAGTAGTGGTTACTTGAATTATTATCCATATTTCTCAATTTTGATTGCTAATGTGTGAGCCATGATGGCTCTTGCTGTAAGCATGTACAGGTTTTAATCAAGATACCAAAAGCCTACTGTGAATATGCTTGTGTATAGGTAATGACCCTCTTATTTTTCATCCTTTTAGTTGACAATAAGGACATAGTCAATTTCAAGTTTGGGGGTGAGAGTTCTTCAATTTTGAAATTGCTTGGAATTTTGATTGAAACCTTTTAAATGAAAGAAATTGAGTGCATAGAAAATATTTTGAATAGTTTTTCAAGATAATTGTTCGAATATTTGTAAATTTTCAAACTTCAATGTTTGTTTGGGAAAATAGTTGAATATGTGCTGAAATTTTGGGTTATTTGTCAAAGATGGTTTGGATGATCCAATGATATAAACTGCTGCTCAATCTTTTATGTTGAATAGGAAATTTCATTAATGTGTATTGACGAGTGTATCGTAGTGATAATTCATGTTATTCAATTATTTTTAAGCAAATTAAGCACTATTGGAGTTGACTTTATTTTGGATGTTCTTGTTTAAGGCCTTTGTAGCAATTTTAGTTATATGCCTTTGTTTCAAACTTTTAATTTCAGAATACTCTTTGGAATTCTTCAAAGCTTTTGATTTATTTCATGAGACTTGGAAAAATGACTAGGGCACTTCATAAAATGCGTTTGAGCCTTTCAAGCTTACGTAATTGATCTTATTCCCTTTTGAACCTTTATTTTAAGCCCAATTGAGAAACCAATTAAAGATTTTTTTTGGAAAACATAATATCTACCTACTTTAGCCAATGTGAAAACTATGATTCCCTTGCTTTGAGATAGATGATAATCGATTGGGTTGTGAAATATGGTAGTGTGTGAAGTTTGAAATGATTGAAAAGGGAATGTAGAAAGAAAAAAAGGGGTTACAATGTACAAAAATCAAGCCAAAATATTAAAAGAAAAATGGGCATACAAAAAAATGAAAAAAAGAAGGAAAAAGAAAAAAAAAAGGCTTAAATTGTTCGCCTGCACAAGTGCATGGATCGTGTCAAGTAATAAAATGATAAGTAAGGTATTGTTCCTATGAGGATTTGTTTTAACAATTAAAATCGAACAATAAGCTTATTGCATTTAATTAAGTTGAGCCAAAACAATATTGTTGGTATGGAGAAAGAACTGTAAAATCTGTATTTAAAACAATGAAAATCTAAATGTGTAAAATCAATTCTAATATGGAAACTAGGATTATTTATCCCTTTTGTATTTCATAAAAGAGAGGAAGATCCAAGTATTAATCCATACAAAGGTTCAAAATAATCCCAGAATAAGAGTTTAGCTACTCATATCCAGAAAATGAATACAAAAATACAAAGCAACAACAGCCATGTCAGCAAAATAGAGAAGAAAGGGAAAGAAATCAGCAAAACCAAGGAAAATCAGCTTGAATCTCTTTAAAGCTTCAATCTTCACTTGATTTCCCTCAATTTTTGGCACACCCAAGCTCAAAGGAATGTCATAGCCGCCTCCCTAGGGTTTTTTGGATCTGCAAAATAGAGTTCTTAGCCCTGGATCCCGCATTTATAGGCAAAGAAAATTAAAATCCGTAACAGTTGTATCGCGCCTTGGCTGAGGCTAAAAAGTTTCTATCCATATATTTATCGCAGCCAGTGAAATGGCTTGGCCATGGTTAAGATTATTGGATTACCTTGGCTATGGCCCTTGGAATGGCTTGGCCACGGCCAAGCTTCTTGAACTTCCTTGGCAGTAGCCCAACTTCGTGGCCAAACTTCTTGAGTTGAGCTTTGCTTCTGCCAAGGTTTGTTTTCATCCTTTCCTTGCTTTCCATGGCATGGTTGATTATTTAAATTCCACTTCACCTTCTTTTCCTTTGATTGGCCTTTCTCTAGCTCCGATTGTTTGTGATTGAAATGTGGTCCTGTCAATACAAATAACTCCATAAAAGCCCACAATTGATAACCATAACAAATATTCATATAATATCACCACATTTATGCTCTTTTTAGGCCAAATATGCATCCCGCACATTTTTTTTTCATTTTTGCACTCCCAAATATTCATTCTTTCACCAAAATGAGTGAGAAACTAATGGAACTATGCAAGTTTGACAAGAATTTCATGAGGTTAATAACAAGAAAGGCTTAATATGGAAAAAAACAAGAAGATCAATTTGGTTTAAGTTTGGGGGAGTATGTTTCAGGAGAAAAGGAACAAAACCTTTGAACAGTTATCATCTATCTTGAGGTATTTGTTGATTATTCTTTACCTTTTCTTCTAAAAAAATTTTAACCCTTGGCCCCATTGCAAGCTCAAAAGTCCCTTTGATTTTTAAGTCAAGAGTAGTGGATTAGAAGAATAGAGGAAGGAATTAGAGAATGATGGAATTGATTGTTTGAATATGGCTACACAATTCAAGTGCTGCTTATAACTTTGACAAGTGCAAACAGAACATATGTTAACTCCATTTACACACTCATACTTAGGAATTCTTGAATGCATGTTTTAAATCTATGAAACATTCATTTTGTGCATATTTTCTTAGTTTCTGGTTTGATATAACTCTTTGAGAAGTTGATGAGGACAAACTCATTCATACACAAATGATAAGTAATTCATAGTCTCGGTGGGTATGAAAGTTTTTGCTTGAGGACAAGCAAATGTTTAAGTTTAGGGGTGTGTTAACTCTTAGAAATTGATAATATTGCAGCATATTTTTTTCTATTTTTAACTACTTTTTAGATTCAAATTGAGTATAGAAAGAGTTAATAGAAGAAAATGTGCATATCAGAGTAACAAGCCAAAGTTGGAGTAGAACAATATATTTGTCTGTTTCAATTCAAAGGAAAAGTTAGAACTTATGCATCCTCTCTTTTATAGGAGGATAGAGACAAGTTGGGAAGATGTTAAAGGATCAAAGAACAAAGCTTGTAGTAGCAAAGATCAAAGAATGCCTATAAGCCAGGAAGAAAGTTGGTGTGTTGATGGCTTTAGCCAACAACACATGTACTGAAGCAAATAAGACTTAATGAGGAAGAAGCTCACTGTGTCATATGCTTCGGCCAATATCACGTTAGCTGAAGCCAATGGTGATCTGAACTCAATGTGTGATATGCTTCAACCAATGGCATGTGTGCTGAAGCAAACAAGATCTAAACTTACTGTGTCATATGCTTCAGCACACGAACCTTGGTTGAAGACAACAACGAATTGAGCTTACTGTCTCATATGCTTCAACACATGAAAGTATGCCGAAGCATACAACAAGTCATAAAACCATGTCTTTTACTTGTTTAAACGCATGTGGAGGGTTTTTAAGGAAGTGTTAGACTGAAAATAGGTCAATCTATAGTTTTCAAGTGTTCTTTGGAGCCTTTGGTGCTAGGGTTTTAGCTTCTTGGAGAATATTGAGCTTGGCGTTGAAGACTAGAAGAGATTTGAAGCTCCAATCCTTGGTTTTTTTCATTCTTCTTCCTTTTCTTTATTAGAAATTTTTTAGGTTTGTACTTTATTTTTATGCTTTTAGTTTTTTCGCTTATAAATAATTATGTTTCTTTTCTGTATATTCTCATATATTTATAGTTGATTAGTAACTATAACATTTTATTTTTGAATTTTGAGTAAGAAAATAGAAAGCTTTCTTAAAAGGAAATTATTATAGGATGACCGACAATATTCATGAAAATCTTGAGTCAATTCTGCAACGATACCAAATTAAAATTAATTTAAATGATTTTCTCACCAATTCAAAAAAATTAAAGTTTTATCATATCATTGAGGGAACATATGAAGAACATATTTATAGGAAAAACACATCAACCTTCTCAATATAATGTTTACTAGATAAAATTACGCATAATTTTACTTATGTAATTATCCTTTAGGCATAATGTAATTATGTTTTTGAAATTATTATACTATTTTAATGAAGCATATCTCAGGAACCTATTTAAATTTCTAAGGTTAGAATTGAAAGGCATTATATAGCTGGCTCTCAAGCTGTACGTAATCACCAAATCCAAAATTATAAAATATTGAGAATAAATATTTTTTGGATTTTTCAAATAAGGAGGAATGGAAATGAGTTAAGAATGTAAATGATGAAGATATTCTTGGAAATGGTTTTCAATTGCTATCCTTGTTTAATTAACATATTTGGGGAGTTAATACACTAAACTTCTAATATTCCAAACCTTATTAACCAATGAGTCTAGTATCACAAGAGAGGAACCCCTACTCTTAAAATGTTATTAAGCTCTCTTAGTGTAATGAGTTTCTCTAAGTTTCCTAATATACCAAACCTTAATTACCATTGAGTCTAATGCTTAAACTTATGAACCCATTTATTTAAACATTATTAAAACCCCTTAGAGAGTAACTATGGAATAATTAATGCATTTAGGTTCAACTACAATTCCAATTCAATCAAACTATTCAACAATACGATATTAAATACATAGAAAATAATAAAATCATAGATAAACATATATATAACTATATATATTGATGAGTACAAATCCTCATTACAAATTCCAAATCACAATAACTCAATTTATATAATAAATCATAACTAAAATTATAGTCTCATTACATAAATGAATTCATAAACCTAAGCAATCACAAATATAATGAGCTATAAATAAAATAAACTTCCCTTTGAAGCACATGTGAGCTCAAGTCATCTCCAAAAGCACAAAATTACTTGGCTAATCATGAGAATAGCTTCAAGAAATACAATTACACACTAATTCAAACATCCGTGTATAAGATCACAAATTAAAATAATCAATTAGTATTAAACAATTAAATTCAGGGGCTGAATTTGAACCAAAAACACAAACAGAACAGAGGATAGGCACGGCTGAAATGAGTCCAGAACAGAGGATCCACGGCCTGAGACTGAACTTTGAAGCATACCGCCTGAAGTGATAGACAGTGAAGGAAGGACGATTGAAGGAATGGTGGTTCAGGCTTGGCTCATTCTGTTACTCCAACTCTAGCGACTCTGTTCACGGCGGTGAAGGACGGTGGTGGTTGTGAGCCGGATTGTGACGGAGTGATGGTGAGGACGGAGGATAGAGGAGGACCGGCGAGAAAGAAAGTGAAAGAGATGGTTTTGGTCCAGAGTGATCGCAGCAGCTCTCCTCTCTAGTCTCACAGCAGCTCTGCAACTCTCCAAAATGGATGGTGATGGCTGACGGTGGTGGCGCCTCCAGCTCCTCTCGTCCCCGACTCTCAGCTCCCCTCTCTCAGGTCCTCGCTCTCAGCTTCACCGCCATACTCCTAGATCGCGACTCCCAGCTTCACCGCCCTCCTCCTGGATCGCGACTCTCAGCTCTCGCCCCTTCTCTGCAATTCAATTCTGTTTTTCTTCCCTCACAGCCCTCGCTCCCAGCTTCCGTGTCTCCAATGAACCTTTGGTCAGAACGTGCGTTTTAACCAAGGGACTAAACTCAAATTTTAAAAACTCTTTTAGGAGTGACTGAATATAAAATTGAAAACGTTTGTGAGTCTATTTATAACTTTCAGAATATTTGGGCCCTTGTCTGTGAGTTCCTCTGCTATCTTCCTTCGTTTATCTTGTAATTTCCAGATATCTTGGGTTCTTTTCTGCAATTCTTCCCAAACTGATTTGCAATTAAAATGAACCCAAAATATAATACCTTATATTCCAAAAAAATTAATCAATTAAGTTAAAGCATAAAATATATGGCCCTTCTGCTCTTTTTCAACCTTAATTTTATTTAAACACATTTAATCACAATTAATTATAAAAGGGACATTTTAAGCTCAATTATTATAACAAAACCCCCAAATAAAATATGAAAATATATCATAAAATAGGGATTTGTCAATCGTTTCAAATCATTGTATATATTAAGTACTCATTTTCCCTTTATATTTGTGATTAATGATGAGATTATACTGATTCGACTATTTGCTTGATGCTTCTTATTGATTGGCCACTAATGAGATTGTTGGATTCGCTTGATTGATACTTGAGAGGTTTAGATTGAGTATAGAACTTGAGTTTAATTGTGTGAGAACGTGAAATTTGTAAATTGAATGGATAGTTTTGTTAATGAAGTAGAGATACACTCATTAACCTCACATAACTATATACTACCTCCGGTCCTAAATATAGGACAAAGTTTGTAGTGCAAATTGCACTACAAACTTTGTCCTATATTTAGGACCGGAGGGAGTAGGATTTACAATGAAAATTGGAGTTAATGTTTTAAAAGCCGGACCGGACGTTGAGCCGAAAAGATAGCGGGTAATGGTTTAACCGGTCGAATCGGTCAATCCGTTCAGTTGAGCCAGTGCATATTAATTAAATAAAAATATTAGTTACCTTATAAGAAACAAATATTATTAGATATATATATATATAAAGTTTATATTAATATTAATAGTTTTAAATAAAAAATAAGATAAACATATGACATGAATTTTAAATATAACATTTTATTTTATAATAATTTATTAGAGTTGTGCTCATTTTTACGAATATCAGAACAAATTTTTAAACAAAACAATATAATTCCACTAAACTATTTTTCATATTTTTTATAATGTAGAATAAAATTTCTCAGTTTTTTCACCTAAAATCTCTCTCCCAATTTCAAATCATGACCGGACATTTAGTATTTACTTAAATATACTAATTTGATTTTTTTGGGCCAAACATATAATAATTTGATTGGAACTTGAATTTCAAGTCAAAATATGTTGCATCAAGCCTTCTCCCCCATCACGTGTTCTCTAACAGATTTGACAACTTGTGCATTGTGCAGCATTAATTTTCTTCTCACCTCACACTCCTATTGCCCACCAACTCAGCTCCTTCGCTCTAAATTCTAAAAAGTGGAAACTCACCCCAAACTTTCTTTGCCATCAACCTCTTCCTCGTCTTCCATGGGAGCTATGTTTCAACTTGAACTTTCAGACAAAGAACCAAAGCAGTGATCAGACGACAAGGATTAGCAAAGGCAAGAGGAGTTGGGGCAAGATGCAGCTGCGACAAACCGCACGCACCAGACACAGCAAACTCACATTCATCTTTTTCTAATTTTGTATACCCCATGTCTCACCAACAAGTTTAGCTATTCGGTTGTCGCACAGCCGTTCCGGATCCGGGCTCAAGAGTGTTTTCCAACTGAAAAACGGCTCTTTTCCGGTAAAAAACGGCTCAAAGTCGAAAACGGCTCTACCTATAAAAACGAGCCATTGCCGTCTCCGGCCAACGGTCTGGCCAGCCGGACCATTCGGTCTGGTTCGATTTTCAAATCATTGATTGGAGTTTAATTAGTTAATTAAAAGACTAATAAATTCATTAAACTACACACCTATTTAAAGACTTGAGAGAGCGTCTATAGGAATTGATTTACCGCTTGTTGCTGTCCACAAGGTATTGCAATATTGCTATTATTGATTTATTTGGTTTCTTTGAATTTTTCAAAAGATCGACTGGCACTCATCTTGTCTTGTGTATGCTAATAGACTCTCTTATTCTTCTCAGGGCTGTTGCCAATCACAATCACTGGCTAGTTTTAATTGGCACCTGCATCTAAAAAGTCTTCCATATTTATTTTAGTAGAGAATAGTCACATTCATTATTAATTGTGATGAGAAAATGATTGACCTTTGCATATTTGATGGTGATAGGTAATGCACATCTATCCGGCAAAAAAAAAAAAAAGATAATACACATCTAATTGAAATTCTGAAAATTTTAATTTAAGCTTTTATAAATGATGACTGCGACCATTGTCTAATAATTAAAAAATCGTTCAAGAATTGTTAGGTAAATATCGAATTAAAACTAGTGATTATTTGAACTGGCAACTACCTATGAGAAGATAAGCATGCCCCGATGCTCCCTTAGCTTGGAGTGATGAGGAGTAATGATGAATGTCATCATTCTGTTCTGGAATAATTACGTACGCAAGGACCTTATAGATAAAAGTACCAATTAAAACTAGTGATTTGTTGACTATTCATAAAAAAATAAAACCATTGATTGTGATTGGCAACTGTCCACCAGGAGAAGGGAAACTTAAGGGAAACTTAAGTCTATTCACATAACTGAAAATATGTTGACACAGCTAAAATAGAATTATACTTGCACAGGGACCTAGATCCTGAGGTACTTTAAACAATAGGTTTTGTAATACATAATTGTTCAACAAATTTTCCTAATTTTTTCTTTACTAATTAGCCCCAAAAAAAAACGGCTGATGGAAAATGCAATCACATTTTATGCATGGTTAGGTCATTAAATGCGAATATCTCTCTCAACAAGAATTCAAATCTTAATTTGACATAATGTGAAGAAGTAATCCTTCCATTAAGTCCAACCTATTAGCTAGGTTGGTACTGAATTATTTTTAGATTTGTACTTTATTTTTATGCTTTTATAGTTTTTTCACTTATAAGTAATTATGTTTCTTCTCTGCATATTCTCAGATATTTATAGTTAATTAATAATCGTAACTTTTTTTTTTTTTGAATTTTGAGTAAGAAAATAGAAAGCTTTCTGAAAAGGAAATTATTATAGGATGATCGACTGACAACATTCATGAAAATCTTGAATCAATTCTGCAACGATACCAAATTAAAATTAATTTAAAATATTTTCTCGCAAATTCAAAAAAATTAAAATTTTATCATATCATTGAGGGAACATATGAAGAACATATTTATAGGAAAAACACATCAACCTTCTCAATATAATGCTTTCTAGATAGAATTACGCATAATTTTACTTATGTAATTATGTTTTTAGGCATAATGTAATTATGTTTTTGAAATTATTATATTATTTTAATGAAGCATATCTCAGGAACCTATTTAAATTTCTAAGGTTAGAAATGAATTGAAAGGCATTGTATAGCTAGCTCTCAAGCTGTACGTAATCACCAAATCCAAAATTATAAAATATTGAGAATAAATGTTATAATATTTGAGGTCTCCTCTACCTGAGTGCACAAGTGTGTTTTTTTCACTCTAATATTTCAGTCTTGCAAATCTGCTTCTTCGCCACCGGGCAATGAAACCGATCGTTTGTCATTAATCGAATTCAAGGAATCAGTCAATATCCAATGACCCATATCAGATTGTTAGGATAGGAAGTATTATACACGTGTCATCATCCTGTGATTAATTAAGTGTATCTTCCAGTATGTTCTACACAGCTGTATAGCACGTGTCTTGTTAGGCATTTAGTTTCTGTAACTAATTTGTGCAACTAGTGTAATGGTTCAATTATAAATACATTATCACTCACACTCAACAGTAGAGTTGTTGAGTCATTCTTTCACAAGTTTCACTTGGTATCACATGGCTTCTTCTTTTTTTTTTCTCAATGGATTCATCTCCGATCCTAAGCCATTTTTCCTCTTCTTCCATCTCTCTTTCCAAATGTCTTTCCCTTCCATCTCTTTCTTCCACTTCCGCTTCATCATCCACAACTTCTTCTTCGGTCAAACTCGATCGTAGTAACTATCTTTTTTGGAGTTCCATGGTGCTTTCTCTACTTCGAGGCCAACGTCTCGATGGATATGTTCTTGGAACCAGATTGTGTCCAAGCGCATTTCTCATTGGTGATGAAGTCAATCCACAGTATGAAGAGTGGATTGCTGCCGATCAAACTGTCTTTGGTTGGTTACTGTCTTGCATGACTCCGGAAATTGGTAGTCAGCTTGTCCGATGCAGCACCTCACACGAACTCTAGAAGGCTGCCAGAGATTTGATTGGTGCCGACACAAGATCAAGGATCTTAGTTAACAAATCAGAGCTACAAAGAATCTGAAAGAACTCAATGCGAATGTATGAGTATCTTGCTCGAGTGAAGTATTGGGCTGATCAATTAAGTCTCACCGGTTCTTCAGTTCCAGACGATGAACTTGTCACTATTACTCTGTCTGGTCTCGGTTTGGAATATAATTCTATTATGTGCTCATTAATGTCTCGCACTAACTTATCTTAGATTGGTTTACAATCTGAATTGCTTGCTTTTGAGTGTAGGCTTGAGCTTTATCATGGCATGAATAATCTTTCTCTAGCTAATCCTTTTGTAAATTTAGCTAAAGCAGACATGTCTGAGCAATCACGAGGTCATGGACATTCCAACACTCGTGGAGGTTGTAACACCAGAGGACGCGGTTTTGGAGGTCGAAATCATCCTGTGTGGCAAGTTTGTGGTAAAACTGGCCACATAGCGTCTGATTGCTATTCCAGGTTTAACAAGAATGTTCGCCTGCATACAAATAATTCAGTTACAAGGTCACAGCCTGCTTCTCAGCCAGTAGCGTATGTGGTATCGGCTGAAATAGTAGTTGATCCAACTTGGCTCATGGACAGTGGTGCTACTAATCATGTGGTCAATAATCCTCAACTTCTGCATGATTCCACTCATACTGGTGGTAAGACAAATCTGGTTGGATATGATGGCAATAAATTACCTATAATCAGCACTGGTTCTTCTTCCTTGCCATGTAATCAGTCCTCGAAATCACTAGTTCTGTCTAATGTTCTTTATGTTCCTAGTTCTAAACATAATCTACTTATTGTAGCTCAGCAAGCTTCTGACAACAATGTGACTGTCAAATTTGATCAAAATGGTTGTTATGTGAAGGATCAAGCTTCCAAGAAGATTTTGAGTCAGGGCAAGCTTAGGCATGGATCTTACAAAATGGTCCAACCTCTTGATGTCGTAGCATTAGCAGTTAAAGCTGTGGATAACAATCAAGTTCAGCTGTGGCATAGGCGACTAGGACATCCTTCTATTTCTGTTTTGAATAAAGTTCTCAATTCTTGTAATATCAAGAGTTCAAAGAGTTCACATGTTTTCTGTGATGCATGCCAATATGGCAAATCACATTGATTACCTTTCCAAAGATCTGCATCTCATGCTGAAAATGTATTAGACTTGATTCATACTGATATATGGGGCTCGACTCCCATTTTTAGTACCTCTGGCTTTCACTACTATATTCATTTTATAGATGATTGTAGTCGATTTACGTGGCTATATCCACTTAGAAAGAAGTCTGAAGCATTTCATGCTTTTATACAATTTAAAGCTCTCGTTGAAAATAAGTTTGATAGAAAAATCAAAACTGTCCAAAGTGATTGGGGTGGTGAATACCGTGCCTTCTCTGATTTTCTCTCTACTAATGGCATTGAATTTTGGCATCGTTTCCCACATACATCAAATCAGAATGGGTGTGTTGAACGTAAACATAGACACATTGTTGAGCTTGGTCTAAATCTATTAGCACAAGCTTCAATGCCTCTGTATTACTGGTATGAAGCTTTTCAATGTGCAATCTATCTTATAAATCGCCTTCCTTCAGAAGTATTAGCAGGTTCTTCTCCTTATACTGCTCTCTTTCATACTAATCCTGATATGCATTTTTTTTCAAGGTTTTTGGCAATATTGCTTCCCTTGTTTGCTCCCCTATAATGACCATAAGTTGCAGTTTTGCACTACGAAGTGTGTTTTTTTGGGTTATAGTTGTTTGCTCCCCTATAATGACCATAAGTTGCAGTTTTGCACTATGAAGTGTGTTTTTTTTGTTATAGTAGTGATCATAAAGGTTACAAATGTCTTAGTTCTACTGGTAGAATTTTTCTATCCAGACATGTGGTGTTTAATGAAGTTGAGTTTCCTTTTAACGAAGGTTTTCTTAATACAAAGCAGTCAGAGACTTCTCGTGAGGTTGATGCATCATTTTTTAATCTACCACCTATTGTTGCTCCTATTGTTGCTGCTCCTCCCACTTTTGTTTCCATGCCGGCTCTATTAGATATACACTTATCATTGTCTTCATTACCTCAAGCAGATCACACTACAACCACAGATTCAGTTTCTCAATGTCCTATCATTGAGTCTCACAATGATGTTGTTCCTGTTGTCAGGACTCCTACTTCAGCAAGTCCTCCTGAAGCACACACCTCTCCTTTCCCTAATGTTCATCCCATGGTCACAAGAAGTAAAGCAGGGATTGCTAAACCAAAGTATCCTTTTGTTGGCCTAGCTAAGCAAGTACTTGAAGCTGATCCTGAACCGACCTCCGCTGCAAATGCCTTACGAGATCCTCAATGGCATAATGCAATAAAGGCTGAATAGAAGCACTGTTGAGAAATAAAACCTGAACTCTAGTTCCACATACTGGAAAAGAAAGTATTGTTGGTTGTAAATGGGTATTCCGCAATAAATTTAACCCTGATGACAGATTGAAACAATGCAAAGCAAGGCTAGTGGCAAAAGGCTTTCAACAAAGCCCTGGGGTTGATTATCATGAAACGTTCAACCCTGTTATAAAAGCATCTACAATACGACTAGTTCTCTCTATTGCAGTAGCAAAAGGCTGGTGCATTAATTAGTTAGACATCAATAATGCCTTTCTCAATGGTACTCTTAATGATGTTGTTTATATGTAGCAGCCCGAAGGTTTTGTAGACAACACCAAGAAAAATTATATTTGTAGACTTGACAAGGCACTTTATGGTCTTCGAAAAGCACCTAGAGCATGGTTTGACAAACTCAAAAACACTCTACTGCATTGGGAATTCTAGAATGCTAAGAGTGATACCTCTTTGTTCTGGTTTAATAAGTCTAATTGCATCATCATGGTATTGGTGTATGTTGATGATATTATAGTGACAGGGAATGATCTCTCTAAGGTAAAGGCTTTCACTCAAGCACTTCACACTACTTTTGCTTTGAAGGATATGGGTTCATTACACTATTTTCTAGGTATTGAGGTAAAACGAAATGCGGAAGGTTTGCACCTCTCTCAGACCAAGTATATTACTGATCTACTCAAAAAATATGGGATGCTACATTGTGCTCCTTGTCCTACTCCTATGATCTCAGGAAAACCCTTATCAGCTTTTGAAGGTGAAAAGCTGAAAGATCCTTCAGCATACCGCAGTGCAGTGGGTACCTTACAATATGTAACCCAAACTCGGCCTGATATATCTTTTGCAGTCAATCAGTTAAGTCAGTTTCTTCATTGCCCAACTAACATACACTGGAAGGCAATAAAAAGACTTCTTCGTTATCTCAAAGGAACTGCTACATTTGGCTTACATATTAGACACAGCAGAGATCTAAACTTTGTTGGTTACACAGATGCTGATTAGGCTTGCTGCCCTGATGACAAACGTTCTATAGGTGGCTATTGTGTATTTTTTGGAAATACTTTAGTGTCATGGAACTCTCACAAGCAAAGAGTGGTGGCTCAGTCAAGCAATGAGTCTGAATACCGGGCTCTAACTGATTTGGCAGCTGAGTTAGCTTGGCTCACAACGTTGCTGCAAGAATTAAAATTTCCTTTGACAAGGGTTCCTCAAATTTGGTGTGATAACATAAGGGCACAGGCTTTGGCTAGTAACCCAGTATTTCATGCCCGCACTAAGCACATCGAGTTAGATGCTCATTTCATATGAGATCAAGTTCTAGCCAAGAAAGTAGTTGTCGGTTATGTGCCTTCAAATGATCAGTTAGCAGATTGTATAACCAAGTCTCTATCTCACACCAAGTTCTGGTTATTTCGAACCAAGCTTTGTATTGCTGATGCACCCTTCGCTTGAGGGGGGATGTTAGGATAGGAAGTATTATACACGTGTCATCATCCTGTGATTAATTAAGTGTATCTTCTAGTATGTTCTACACAGCTGTATAGCACGTGTCTTGTTAGGCATTTAGTTTCTGTAACTAATTTGTGCAACTTGTGTAATGGTTCAGTTATAAATAAATTATCACTCACACTCAACAGTAGAGTTGTTGAGTCATTCTTTCACAAGTTTCACTCAGATCATGGACTCTTGGAATTCATCCACACACTTCTGCAATTGGCCAGGAATCAATTGCCTTTACAAGCATCACAGGGTTACAGAATTGGCGTTAGACAGATATCAATTGTTTGCTACTATATCTCCTTTCATTGGCAATCTCTCCTTCTCGTTGTTCTTGACAACAATAATTTCCACGGAGAAATTCCACAAGAGTTGGGTCTTTTGTTCCAACTACAAGACCTTGGTATCTAAAATAATACAATGACTAGTTATGAAACTCTTCTAATATTATTTTCTTTAATTGGGATATTGGTGTCATTTTCCCTTAAGTTTTTTATTGCAGGAAGAGATGTTCGACAAAGTAGAGATAATGTGATGAAGTTGAAAACAAGTGTAAGCTTCACAAACACAGTCCTCAGTGTCGTCACGGAAACTTGGAAGAAGCCAAATATATACGTTTATCATGGGGGCTCTCCTGACGACAATGAAGTTTTGTTGCCCTGCTATATATGAAGAAGCCGAAGTTAGTGACTTGTATGAATTCAGTTATTCTAAGTAGAAAAATATTGCGAGTGGCTTGTTCTAAGTCAAAATATTTATAAAATTTGGATAGCTTCGAATTAAAAGAGAAAGCCTAAATCAATAATTAAAGAAGACGTTTAACAGTAAGTATTTAAAGAAGTTGAAAATGAGACAAGGAGTCGTCTCTCTATGAAATTCAAGTTATAGTATTTAACAGTAAGTATTTACAGACTTTTAAACTTGTTATGCATACAACTTGCCCAAAATATAATTTACAAACCGGGTGTTTGTACATCTAGTCAAAAAATATACAAACCAGAGTTGAGTAATCAGGAGTATTTGGAAATAGGAATATCCCCAGTGGAATGCAATGGGCTTTTTATGCTGGAATGTGGTGGTAGACTACAGGATCAACTTGTCATGCAGATTCCCTAGCACTTTTTTGTAACCTAGCTACAAACTTTGCGTGACTTTGTACTCAAAATATATATATATATATATATATATATATAATTTTTCTTTAAAAAATCTTCTTAAAAACAATATTCACAATGCTTTTATATCGGATGTTGTGAAATCCGATCTATAAGGTGATCTAAAATTTAAAAATATTATATAGATTTCACGCAGTCTCCCTTCTAAACCAAATTTCACAATATTTGCATCTTCTTATCTTCGTTTGCTAGAACCTCTCTCCTTCCTCATCTCTCATATACTTCAAGAGCAACAACTTCTCCATCTTTATTCGAGCTTTCTTCTATGTGCTCGTCTCCTCCGTATGTGCTTGTCTTTTCTTTGTGCTTGTTGGCCTATGCGTGCTCATTAACTTCTAGATCTACTCTCATCACATCCAAATCTATCCTCATCACGTTCAGATCTGTGCTCTTCCTATCTAGATCTTGCTATCTCAAGCTCTCATCGCGTCCTCACTCAGATCTATTCTCGTTTTTTGCCGCTGTCATATTTGTTCTACGATAATTCATCAAATTGATTTTTCTCTTTGTTTTAACGTTATCTAATATATTATTGTTGCATGTCTAAATCATTATGAATCTGCGATCGTTTCTGACAAAATTGAATATAGTCTCTTTTGATCTAATATTTTATATTCTTCGATTGTTTCTTATTGTTGGATTGTTTGTTGTGTTTTTATTAGATATGAACTTTTTCTTAAATTTTAAATTTATCTTCTATATTATTGTGATATAGATTTTATTATGATATCTCGTAAAATCATAGCTTCTCTTATGTGATTTTATCATATCTTATCTAGATCAATCAAAGCTTTGTGGTTTTGAGATACGGATTTTTCTGCTTTTCATAATTTTTAATTTTAATTTTTAGACCGATTGTCTATCGAGTCTACCAAGCAGTAAAATTTTTAAAATGTTTGATATAAGACCTAACCTAACACCGATCTAAATAGTCATTTTTAACTAGTCTAAAAGACTTTTTTTTTTCTTGTAATGTTTTGGCTACCCAAAGCATAATCCATTTGTTGCAAAAGGATCCACCTAATTACTTCCTTTCCGTTCATTGCCGATAAAAAAAAAATTAGTTCCTTTCATCGGCGAAAACGAGAGGTTTTTTGTTCGCTTTTAGAGAACATAGACAAGGGGAAAAAAAGGTAGCTCCATGTGGAACACCTGGTTGAGGACGACAAACGATGATTAAAACTAGGACCGGGCACTGAACTGGTCAAGACAGTGGATTGAGGGTCAGTGGGTCAGATCGGAATCAAATCGGGGAGGAATGAAAAATTAGAAAATAATTTTACACTAAATAATAAATATTGATCCTAACAAAATATTAATAGATATATGATAACTAAATATTTCCACTACATCTTACTAAAACAAAATCCCTAAAATCCTTTAATCACGACTGCCGAAGAGACATGATCCATGTCAAAAAAATTTGAGTCCATCAAGATCCTTTTACAGATAAGTAGTACACAATACAATCTCGGTTGGTGAGAGTTCTGAATGACTTTTGATTTTATTTTATTAAAATTTAATATGATGGGAAACTATTGGTATTATAGGCTAAACTCTTCACGTGACTGCTTCAGTGGGTTCTATTCTTTCTATGCAACATTCACCCTTCACCCTTCCTATCTTTTGAGTTCCTATCAGCCTTCCATGGTTTTTATACTTATTCCTCCTTTCCACTGCTCAGTCATCACTCTTTGCATCTTCCTAGTAGTCTCCCACCACTTTCTTCTATGAGTCTCCCTTTCTTCTTTAGCCTCCTCTGTCTCTTACCGCCTGTAGTTCTTGAAACCGTCCTCAATCACAGGTTTCCTCCTATTTTTACTCTTCCATTTCTCACAAGATTTGTTGCTTACACCTCACCTCTAGATTTTCTCTAAAAAATCAATTCGAGTCCATGATGATATATGTTGCTCTTTCCTTTCTACTTCAACCTCCATCACTTATTTGGATCATCTATGTTTTTTTTCGTTCATTTGAAGTCTGAACCATGTAACTGGGCAACCCAACGGGTTAGCCGAGTTACACCCAATTCCTACAGATTTAGACCAAGTCCCACCGAGTCAATCCCTCTTGAGTTCACCTATCAACCAGACCGGACAAGAGGCCAGGTTGCCGGTTACTGAGTCAACCTAGCCGGTCTAGTCCGGGCTGCAAATAAAATATCTGTCCCAACTTCATTGATTGTATTTTTTTTTTCACATTTAGCCTGTGAATGTGTCCCTTGTGTGGTTAAAAAAAAGAAGTTCTCGCATTTTGATTTTACATATATGATAGGAAACATGACACAAAAATACAATTTGAATTATAAAAACCTCAAAATGCCTACTAAATTAGCAGAAAGACAAACATTGAGATTTTCAAATTTTGGTGTTGACAACTTGAATATAGGAATTAGCCACTTTAGTAAAACGATCGACAACTATAATCAATTAGCTTCTTTAATTAGCTCCCTCTTAGGGCATGAGCAAATATCAAATCCTATAATTTAAAGTTCATGAAGAGATGAGTCATTACGTATGCCAGTTTTATCAACATAATTAAAATTATGTTATTCTTGACCTTCTTTTAAACCTTGTCCTTTATTTCAAATTAATTGTTATCTTTTATAGTCTCTTGCGCTTATGTCTAGTGCGTATCTAATTTGGGACATCCTAAATGTTTCTCACCTCTTTCATTTAGTTACTATACTTAGCTAAATTATCTCTCAATCTTGTTCCTAATCCTCAAATCATCCCCCAATTACATTTTTCTTAAAATTGGAAATTCCATACTTAAATCTAAATCTGCCTCAATTTCTAAGTAAATTCGTAAAATCATATCTTAGGCTAGACAATTCCTAAGTCTCTTGCGCTTATGTCTAGTGATTCTGCACTCCTCCACTGCTTTGTTGCATTCAGTAAACTGATGGGTGGCTAATCTCTTGCTCAACTCATGTCTTAACCCTCAAATCAGCATATCTGAACTCTATTCCTCATCATCCATACGTCGAAGGTAGGAAGAGTATCGAGCTAGCCGGATGAAGCAAGAAAGGTAGTCATCGAATGCCTCTGCATCCCCCTACTTAATCAATAAGAATTCTGACTCTTTCTCAAGCCTCACTGACTTGGGGAAATATTTATCATAGAATTTTTCTTAGAACAATTCTCAAGTCAGTGGTACATTCTGGTTCCGCAATGTCAGGGCAATATTGCGCCACCACCGATCAGCATCCCCTTTCAGGTTATACAAGGCTAAGTGCGCTTTCACCTCAGTTGGTTAGTCTAGCACTTCAAAGATTTTCTCTAACCGGTTCAATCAATCTTCAGGTGCTTGGGGTTCAAACCTCCCTTTGAACACTTAAGGTAGATGCTTGCAAAACTTAGAGACCCAGAATTGAAGATCTCTCTCATCTCAGGCCAGTACCCCCTGTAACTCCTGAGCTCGATTTGACCCCTCAGCTATTTCCTCCTGATATGTCTCCTCTTGGGTCTCTTCTTAGGTAGATTGGACCCTGTCTTCGTTACGTTTTGCCCTTTCCTCCCTTAGCTCATTGATCATATCTCGTTGCTCCCTTATCATACCCATCATCACTTATATGGGATCAGGTGGATTGTCATGTGTCTCTTCCACCTCTAGTTCTACTCATCTGACTTTCGAGTGAACCATTGCGACTTTTAACTCTACAAATGATTCACCACGTCAATATCACAGTAATGTATACACATATTCCTTAAAACTCATATATCAATAAATAGCAAGAACGTTCATGTGTATACAATAAGCAATCATGGGTTATCTCCTATCACTAAGCCAAAGAACTATAGCAACTATCCTAGTAAATCCTACTCTTACTAGGAACTACATCTCTGATACCAAAAATGTAACCCCTATCTTAATAACTAAAATTATAGTTCAAAAATGCGTCATTATATTGAATTAGAGACCAACAGATAATTTAAAACTTATTAAAAATCCCATCTTCAAGACAGGGTTTTCAAAAACTTTTCCAAAACATGTTCGATGCGATCTCACATTCACATTGTAAATATATTTGGCCTATGCAGTTTGGTTTCATTCATACATATCAGAGTGTAACCAAAAATTCCCGACAATAATCAAGTTTCTTTCACTACTTTGAGGGTTTACAGGGCATATTTGCCCGTTTCTAGTTTCCATATAGAGGATTACACAAAACTATCTATATTTACCACACTTACAACATATACAATAATCAAAAATATGATAACCAACTACCCAACTCTATCCTCCCTTCATTACATGCTTCTCCTTTGAACCACTTGCTCTGCATGTAGGTTAGTTAATGGAAAGAATGAGATTCAAAAGAATCCCAATAGTAACAATTCACTTATAACATGTACAACCTCAAAGCATATAAGCAAATAACACAGTAACAACACATCAATGGCATTTCTACAATAGCTTTCGCTATCTTCACAATAGCATGTTTCACAACAACAAGTTTCACAATGGCATATCTCACAACTGCATTTCCCTTCATCACAATTCAATGATAAGACATGAATACAATGTATTATACACATTATAAGAGAAAGGGCCACTACCTTGTTCTTTCCGCTTGTACTCTAGCACCGGTCTATCGCGTGCAGGGCAAATGTCAAATCCTATTAACTATAATTAAAGATGAAAAGTTATTTTCTATTCCAATACTTTACTCCACAACACTTAGGGTTGGTTAACATTTGAGACCTTTAGGAAGCTACTAGAAGCCCAAATGCCTAAAGAGTTGGAAAGAACTAACCAAAAACCACCTTTCGAAAGTGCAAAATGCTAATTTTTGGGGGTTGGAGTAGCTAAGAAATTCTCTGGCTGCAGCAAAAAATAGGTAAGAAGTTTTTGGGCTGCAATCCATAATCCTCTGGTTGTAGCCAAAAGCAAGTCAAAAGCTTTTGGGCTGTGGCCAAGAAAATTTTTGTTTCTTAGCTGAACTTCCAAAAATCATAACTAAATATAGAAATAATCTAAATGGAGTGATCCTAAGTCCTACATAAAGCTTTTTAAGTCCTCTTTATAGGAAAAATATGAACCACTACTATCTACAACTACAAAAATACAAAATCCAACGAATTCTCATACTGTTCCAGAATTGATCATAGTTTCAACCTCAAATTTTGGAAATTCATAACTCCTAACATACCTATCCAAATGATTGTCATTATGTATCAATTTAAAGATTACAATGTCTACTACAAAACTAGAAGTTTTAATAGCTTTTTGACATTATTTTCTATTTCAAAACACTATGCAAAGTTGGTCCCCTACAAAGAATTTTACACTTAACAAGTTTTCCAGAATTTCCAATTTTTCAACCTAAGTGTCCAATGGTTCCAAAATTCACAACCAAACCTATTCCCATATAGTTTTTCACAACAAATCCAATGGCAACATCAAAACACCCAAATTAACATCCCATATACATCTTCTGTTTTGGCCACAACATTTTAGCACAACCCAGTTTCATCAAATCTCACTTCCAAGACTCCAAACCAATTTCATTGTCTAAATGACACAACAAAAAACCATTTCCAACACAAAACACCATGCAATTCATTCAATCCTGTATCACACAAAAATCAGGGCAAAATTCCAAAAACTCAAAGTCTCAACAATGGCCACAACATATATAACAACAAGTAACTATCACTCACCACTTTCACTTTCCCAAACTTGTTCTTTGATTCTTCAATCTTCAACTTTTCTTGAACTCACAAAAAACCTCCTCTTGAAAATATAAAACAATAGAGATGAAGCTCTCATCAAGGTGGTCAAGATTAATGAAGAGGATTTTAGCATTTGAGCTCAACTACAATGTCAAAATCTCACCTTAAGCTTGAATTTCTTCTTCCTCTTTACTTTTTCACATAGATGAAAATGGCTGCTGGAGAGGGAGAAAATGAGATGATGAAATGATCAATCTTCATCTTTCCCATGCCTTAATAACTAAACAAGATAAGAGAGAGGGAGAGAAATGAATTAAAAAATTGTATTGGATTTTCTGACTCCACCAACTTGTGCCAAGTGTCAATTTTCTATAGTTCCTCATAAAGCATGTAACCATATGGTTACACTAACTAATTCCATTAGCCATTTAGTCACACCACTCATTTCTCTAGCTATTAGTCAATTTCTTCTTTAGTTGCTGACAAATTGGCTGGTAAATTTTATTCTTCTTGTTTTGCCCCTGACTATGGCAATTTCACTTGATTGCCACTTGACATATGATTTAACTTCTTTTCCCTTCTCCAAGTGCCATTCCCCTTCTATTTTAGTCCAATAATAAATTTTCCATAAAATTAAACTAAAATACAAGGTTTGGGCATTTTCTACTTCCAATTCAATCATAACACATACTTTATTTCCCAAAAGCATTCATCAAACATTCTTTACAATCTTATACAAGGTCATTAGCCCTTAACAGACTTTGGGGCATTAAAATTTTATCAACATAATTAAAATTATGTTATTCTTGACCCTTTCTTAACCCATGTCCTTCATTTCAAATTATTTGGTTATCTTTAATAGTCTCTTGAGCTTATGTCTAGTGCATATCTAATTAGGGACATCCTATATGTTTCTTACCTATATGATTTAGTTACTATACTTAGCTAAATTAGCCTCTCAATCTTGTCCCTAATCGTCAAATCATCCCCTAATTACATTTTTCTTAAAACAAGAAATTCCAGACTTAAACCAAAATCTGCCCAATTTCTAAGTAAATTTGTAAAATCATATCTTAGGCTAGACAATTCTAAATGAGATGGTTTAAGTTTCTATGTGAAGCTCTTGAAGTCCCCTATATAAGAAAAATATTATCGAGTATCAATTTATGGTTCTAGGCTCTCAAATTCCATGATCAATATGACTGCCCATAAAGAGAATCAGAATTTTCCAGATTTTCTACCCAAACTTCAAAAATTCATTACTTATAATTTACACATCCAATTCCTAAGTTATAATACTTGATTGAAAGATATAAATGTCTACTTTAAGAGAAAAATAATCACACAGCCAAATTACCAAATTCACCTTATAAAATTTGTTCATTTTCTCACTATCAGAATCCTGGAACCCAGAATGTTCCCTATTTTCTGATCAAATTTTCAAAAATCATAACGTTTGTTCTAGATATCCAATGTCACGTTCTAGAACTCATTTTAAAGCTTTGGATGCATACTATTTGCATGATAAGTTTTACAAACATCGGACATGTTTTATCTAACCAAAACAGAGCCTGAAACTGATAACCCTCTGAAAATGACAGATTTAACAATTTGACTTAATCTCCCAAGAACTCCATAATTTTCACCCTAAATTGAGCTCTCCCTATTTTTGTTACCATCCCAAATTGAGCTCTCACTAGACATCCTAAACTCTCAAAACTTGAAAAGAAACTGAAGAAAATTCTACTTAAAACTCAGTTTATAACCTCTGTAACTTCGACTCTATTTTATGGCGACTAGAAAGAGGTAAAGAAATGACATATAGCCATGGATTTGTACTCTAAACCTCAAGGATTTTAACTCTATACACTCCTACTCTCTTGCTCTAAGTTCTATATCTTTGAAACAGAACCAAGAAACCCCTAAAAATCTCCCAAAAATTGACATGCATACAATATATTATACACTTCTCAATGACAACAAACTTTTTGGCCATTTCTCTACATTTCCAACCACCAAAACCACCATGAACATCCTTAAAATTGGAAAAAACCTAAAAAGGAATGTAGGAGACTCACCGACAAAAGAATTCGGTCTTGCATACGGAGTTTGACTCCTCCTTCTTTCTCTTCTCTGACAAAACTCTCGGCCTCACTCTATCGCTCAACCACACTCTCTCCCCTTCTCTATTATGTCTCTGTCACTCTCTCTTTCTCTAGCTTAATTAGCTTCATAAAGCCTTCAAATAATTTTCCTAAAATTTTATACCAAATTATGACGACTAACTATTTTTCTTAAAATTTTCAGGAAAATAGGCCTTTGAATCCCAAAATTGATTTTATCATTATTTAAATTTACTTTTTTGGGAAAATTTATTCCTTTTACTAATTTCAAGGATGTTACAATTCTCCCCCATAAAATAAATTTTGTCATCAAAATTTGATACATCCCTTAATATATAAATTCCGGATATTGCCTCTTCATGTCTTCTTCTACTTCCCAGGTTACTTCCCTATGAGATAATCCCTTTTAGACTACTTTTACAAATGGTATGCTTTTGTGTCTGAGCCATGTCTCCTGACGATTGATAATTCATTCTGGCTCGACTTCATATATAAGATTATCTTGCACACCAATATCTTCTTGTTCAATAAGATGTTCAAGGTTTGGTTGGTACTTTAATTGCAAAACATGAAAGATATTATGTAATGTGCTTAGATTTGGAGGTAATGCTATCCGATATGCTACTAGTCCAATTCTTGACAATTTTTCAAAAGAGCCCAGATACCTAGGGCTTAGATTCTTCGTTTGCATTGTCCTACCAATACCTATAACTGGTCAAACCTTCAAAATACGTGTTCACCAACCCCAAATTCCAGAGGTCTCCTCCTCTTGTAGGCATAGCTTTTTTGTCTACTCTGCGGCACACGGAGCCTCCATCTAATAATTAGTTGGGGAAGGGGTCCTTTTTTTTTTGAAAAAAATTAGTTGAGAATGGCAAGGGGTGGGATCGAACCCATCCCACCCCTTTAGCAAAGGAGCATGGTGGCCATTGGGCCACCAAAGCTCCTTTAATATATATATATATATATATATATATATATATATATATGTATTATTAAATATGTATAATTTAAATAAAGGCGTAGTAGCTTTGACAAAGTCAGTAATGGCTTTGACAAATTCAGTAATGGAAATAACAAAATTCGTAATGGTATTAACTAAACCGTTTGCTGATGAACCTTGACTTGCATGTTTTCACTAGCATTTTTGCACAAAACACTTTTGTCAAAACCATTACAATTCTTGTCAAAATCATACTAAACTTGTCAATCTCATTACTGAATTTGTTAAACACCTTTTATTTATATTATGAATTTTTTCATAATGGGATTGTCAAAACCATTACAATTCTTGTCAGTTATAGGATTGACAAGTTTAGTAATGATTTTGACAAGAATTGAAGCTATAATAGCTTTAACAAAATCAATAATGGAAATGACAAAATGCGTAATAGTTTTAACAAAACGAGTAATGGGATTGAATAAACAAGCAATATATATATATATATATAAATTAATATATATATATATATATATATATATATATGTATAATATAAAAAATGGAATGCTGGCTTTAACAAAATCGGTAATGGAAATGACAAGTTTAGTAATGATTTTGACAATAATTATAATGGTTTTGACAATCCCATTATGAAAACATTCAAAATATAAATAAAAGAATTTTAACAAATTCAGTCATGAGATTGACAAGTTTAGTAATGGTTTTGACAAAAGCGTTTTGTGCAAAAATGCTTGTGAAAACATGCAAGTCAAGATTCATCAACAAACGTTTAGTTAATACCATTACGAATTTTGTTATTTCCATTACTGAATTTGTTAAAGCAATTACTGACTTTATCAAAGCTACTACATCTTTATTTATATTATACATATTTAATAATACATACATATATATATATATATATATATATATATCAAAGGAGCTTTGATGGCCCAATAGCCACCATGCTCCTTTGCTAAAGTGGTGGGGTGGGTTCGATCCCACCCCTTACCATTCTCAACTAACTTTTTTCAAAAGAAAAGGACCCATTCCCCATTAAAAAAGCTCTCACCGGCGGCCGGCTTGCCACCAAATCGTCGACGGGCGGCCGGTGGTAGTGCTCCAGCAAGGGCACCACTCTTATTTTAAAAAAAAAAATTTTTGAGGCGTAAAATGGTAAAAGTGTCAAAACTTGAAAAACCCAATTCGGTACTTGGTACCTTTATGTCTTTTTAAAGTGTTAATAGACTTTTTAGGGTTTTGCAATTTCAAATGGTATTTAATTGGCATTTTCCCATATTTTTATGCTTTTAGTGTTTTCACTTATAAGTAATTATGTTTCTTTTCTCTATATTCTCATATATTTATAGTTAATTAGTAACTGTAACATTTTTTGTGAATTTTGAGTAAGAAAATAGAAAGCTTTCTGGAAAGGAATTTATTATAGGATGACCGACAATATTCATCGAAATCTTGAGTCAATTCTACAACGATACCAAATTAAAATTAATTTAAAAGATTTTCTCACCAATTCAAAAAAATTAAAATTTTATCATATCATTGAGGGAACATATGAAGAACATATTTATAGGAACAACACATCAACCTTCTCAATATAATGTTTACTAGATAAAATTACGCATAATTTTACTTATGTAATTATCCTTTTAGACATAATGTAATTATGTTTTTGAAATTATTGTACTATTTTACTGAAGCATATCTCAGGAACCTATTTAAATTTCTAAGGTTAAAATTGAAAGGCATTACATATCTGGCTCTCAAGCTGTACGTAATCACCAAATCCAAAATTATAAAATATTGAGAATAAATATTTTTGGAATTTTTCAAACAAGGAGGAATGGAAATGAGTTAAGAAAGAAAATGATGAAAATACTCTTGGAAATGGTTTTCAATGGCTATCCTTGCTCAATTAAGTTATTTGGGGAGTTAATACACTAAGCTTTGAATATTCCAAACCTCATTAACCAATGAATCTAATATTACAAAAGAGGAACCCCTTCTCTTGAAATGTTATTAAGCTCTCTTAGTGTAATGAGTTTTTCTAAGTTTCCTAATAAACCAAACCTCAATTACCATTAAATCTAATGCTTAAACTCATAAACTCATTTATTTAAACATTATTAAAATCCTTTAGAGAGTGACTATGGAATAAGTAATACATTTAGGTTCAACTACAATTTCAATTCAATCAAATTATTCAACGATACCATATCAAATAGATAGAAAGCAATATAATCATAGATAAACATATATATAACCATATATATTTATGAGTATAAATCCTCATTACAAATTCTAAATCACAAGAACTCAATCCATATAATAAATCATAACTAAAATTATAGTCTCATTACATAAATGAATTCATAAACCTAAGAAATCACAAATATAATGAGCTATGGATAAAATAAACTTTTCTTTGAAGCACATGTGAGCTTAAGTCATCTCCAAATCATCTCCAAAAGCACAAAATTACCTAGCCATTCATGAGAATAGCTTCAAGAAATATAATCACACACTGATTCATCCGACCATAAAATCACGGATTAAATGATCAATTAGTATTAAACAATTAAATTCAGGGGCTGGATTTGAACCAAAAACACAAACAGAACAGAGGATAGGCACGGCAGAAATGAGTCCAGAACAGAGGATCCTCGGCCTGAGACTGAACTTTGAAGCACACCGCCGGAAGTGATAGACAGTGAAGGAAGGAGGAGTGAAGGAATGGTGGTTCAGGCTTGGCTCATTCTGTTATTCCAACTCTCACGACTCTGTTCACGGCGGTGAATGACGGTGGTGGTTGTGAGCCGGATTGTGACGGAGTGATGGTGACTTGGTGAGGACGGAGGATAAAGGAGGACCGGCGAGAAAGAAAGTGAAAGAGATGGTTTTGGTCCAGAGTGATCGCAGCAGCTCTCCTCTCTAGTCTCATAGAAGCTCTGCAGCTCTCCAAAATGGGTGGTGAAGGCTGACGGTGGTGACGCCTCTAGCTCCTCTCGTCCCCGACTCTCAGCTCCCCTCTCTCAGGTCCTCGCTCTCAGCTCCACCGCCCTACTCCTAGATCGCGACTCTCAGCTTCACCGCCCTCCTCCTGGATCGCGACTCTCAGCTCTCGCCCCTTCTCTGCAATTCAATTCTGTTTTTCTTCCCCCACAGCCCTCGCTCTCAGCTTCCATGTCTCCAATGAACCCTTGGTCAAGGGACTAAACTGATATTTTGAAACTCTTTTAGGAGGTACTGAATGTAAGATTGAAAACGTTTGTGAGTCTATTTATAACTTTCAGAATATTTGGGCCGTTGTCTGTGATTTCCTCTGCTTTCCTCCCTTCATTAGCTTGTGATTTCTAGAAATCTTGGGTTCTTTTTTGCAATTCTTCCCAAACTGATATGCAATTAAAATAAACCCAGAATATAATACCTTATATTCCAAAAAGTAATCAATTAAGTTAAAACATAAAATATATGACTTTTTTTCCCTTTTTCAACCTTAATTTTATTTAAACACATTTAATCACGATTAATTACAAAAGAGACATTTTAAGCTTAATTATTATGACAAAACCCCCAAATAAAATATGAAAATATATAATAAAATAGGGATTTTTCAATCGTTTTAAACCCTTGTATGGATTAAGTACTCATTTCCCCCTTTATATTTGTGATTAATGATGAGATTATGCTGACTTGACTCTTTGCTTAATGCTTCTTATTGATTGGCCACTAATGAGATTGTTGGGTTCATTTGATTGATGCCTGAGAGGTCTAGATTGAGTATAGAACTTGAGTTTAATCGTGTGAGAACTTGAAATTTACAAATAGAATGGATAGTTTTGTTAATGAGTTAAAGATGCACTCATTAACCTCACAATAGACATATAGGATTTGTAATGAAAATTGAGGTTTAATTAGTTAATTAAGAGATTAATGAATAATGAATTGATTGAACTATACACCTATTTAAAGACTTGAGAGAGCGTTTATAGGAGTTGATTGACCACTCGCTTGCTGTATTTATTTGGTTTCTTTGAATTTTTCAAAAGATCAACTGGCACTCATCTTGTCTTGTGTATGCTAACAGACTCTCTTATTCTTCTCATGGGCATGGGCAGTTGCCAATCACAATCACTGGCTAGTTTTAATTGGTACTTGCATCTAAAACGTCTTCCATATTTATTTTGGTTGAGAATAGTCACATTCATTATTAATTGTGATGAGAAAATGATTGACTTTTGCATATTTGATGGTGATAGGTAATGCACATCTATCCGGAAAAAGAAAAAGATAATACACATCTAATTGAAATTCTGAAAATTTTAATTTAAGCTTTTATAAATGATGACTGCCACCATTGTCTAATAATTAAAAAAATCGTTCAAGAACTGTTAGGTAAATATCGAATTAAAACTAGTGATTATTTGAACTGGCAACTATCTATGAGAAGATAAGCATGCAACGATGCTCCCTTAGCTTGGAGTGATGAGGAGTAATGATGAATGTCATCGTTCTGTTCTGGAATAATTACGTACGCAAGGAGTTTATAGATGAAAGTACCAATTAAAACTAGCGATCTGTTGACTATTCATAAAAAATTTAAAACTAGTGATTGTGATTGGCAACTGTCCACCAGGGGAAGGGAAACTTAACAAGAGAGTCTATTCCCATAACTGAAAATATGTTGACACAGCTAAAATAGAATTATACTTGCAATACATAATTTTTCAGCAAATTTTTCTAATTTTTTCCTTACTAATTAGCCAAAAAAATAAACGGCTGATGGAAAATGCAATTACATTTTATGAATGGTTGGTCATTAAATGCGAATATCTCTCTCACCAGAAATTTAAATCTTAATTTGACATATTGTGAAGAAGTAATCCTTCCACTAAGTCCAACCTATTAGCTTGGTAGGTACTGAAATTTTTTTATATTTTTATTTTATTTTTATGCTTTTAGTTTTTTCACTTATAAGCAATTGTGTTTCTTTTCTGTATATTCTCAGATATTTATAGTTAATTAGTAATTGTAACTTTTTTTTTTTTTTTTTTGAATTTTGAGTAAGAAAATAGAAAGCTTTCTGAAAAGGAAATTATTATAGTATGATCGACTGACAATATTCATGAAAATCTTGAGTCAATTCTTCAACGATACCAAATTAAAATTAATTTAAAATATTTTCTCACAAATTCAAAAAAATTAAAATTTTATCATACCATTGAGGGAACATATGAAGAACATATTTATAGGAAAAACACATTAACCTTCTCAATATAATGTTTACTAGATAAAAATACGCATAATTTTACTTATGTAATTATCTTTTCAGGCATAATGAAATTATGTTTTTGAAATTAGTATTTTAATGAAGCATATATCAGGAACCGATTTAAATTTCTAAGGTTAGAATTGAAAGGCATTATATAGCTGGCTCTCAAGCTGCACGTAATCACCAAATCCAAAATTATAAAATATTGAGAATAAATTAATGTTATAATTTGAGGCCTCCTCTACTTGAGTCCAACTAGTAGCACAAGTGTGCTTTTTCAACCATGTCCCTTCACTTGCTTGTTTTTTTCACTCTAATATTTCAGTCTTGCAAATCTGCTTCTTCGCCACTGGGCGATGAAACCGATCGCTTGTCATTAATCGAATTCAAGGAATCAGTCAATATCCAGTGACCCATATCTGATCATGGACTCTTGGAATTCATCCACACACTTCTGCAATAGGCCAGGAATCAATTGCGGTTACAAGCATCACAGGGTTACAGAATTGGTGTTAGACGGATATCAATTGTTTGGTACTATATCTCCTTTCATTGGCAATCTCTCCTTCCTAAGACTTAATGTTTTTGACAACAATAATTTTCACAGAGAAATTCCATAAGATTTGGGTCTTTTGTTCCAACTACAGGACCTTGGTATCCAAAATAATACTACCTCCGGTCCTAAATATAGGACAAAGTTTGTAGTGCAAATTGCACTACAAACTTTGTCCTATATTTAGGATCAGAGAGAGTACCATGACGGGAGAATTTCCTATCAACGTCACAAGATTTTCTAATCTCAGGTACTTAGTTTTTGGAGGGAATCATCTCATTGGCATAATACCAATGGAGATTGGCTATCAGGTTTGTATCTACCTGTAAACAATTTCAATGGAGAAATCCCAACTTCCTTGTGGAATCTTACATAGGATTCTTTCTTTGGATTTTAATAACTTGGAAGGGACTTACATTAAATCAATTCAATGGCTCTCTCCCTGCCAACATGTTCTCCAACTTCCCTAGTCTCCATTACTTGGCACTTGGTGGAAATGAATTCTCAGGTCGCATCCCAATTTCCATTGTAAATGCGTCTATGCTCTCAGAAATTTAAATTTCAGAAAATTATTTCACTAGACCAATACCAAATCTTGAAAAGTTGCATAAACTTTCAGATCTGAGCTTGTCTTTTAATGATCTGGGAAGGAAACTAAAGATTGGGAGTTCATAAAATCTTTGATGGATTGTAGTGAATTGAATTCACTAGATTTGGTTTCCAATGATTTTGGAGGTCATTTACCAAACAAGATGGGTAATTTGTCCACCCAACTCACATCACTCTATCTTGAAAATAACCAAGTGTAAGGCCAATTCCTGGAGCATTGGGAAATCTCATTAGCCTGAGGGTATTGAGTATGGACAATAATCATTTAGTTGAGATCATCCCAACTACTCTTGGAAAGTTTCAAAACATTTAGATATTCCAAATGAGTAATTAATATTTCGTGGGCCTATTGGAATTAATATTAAATCTCAGTCGTTAAATTCTTAATCCAAAAATAAAGATAGAATGAGGGAAAAAGGAAGGGAATATTGAAATTTCCCTTTTACGTCAATTGTCGACACTTGCTGCTCTAGCTCCCAAGTTCAATTTCTGCTATATGATTTTTATGGTTTCGTTGCTTTGGGAGTTTACCTTCAAAAATTTCAAGATTCAGAACACAATCATGATACATGCTTCAACCTTACGCGTATGAAAGTTAATTAGTAAAGTGAAGAAAGACACAGAGTTAAATAATTAATTGTTTTCTAGTACTTTAAAATAATTTTGATTATATTTTTACAAACTTTTTCGATTATTACTAACATACTTCGACTATATCAGAAATTTCGAAAGGCACATGCCCCTTGTCGCGCCGTGGGAAGGGTGAAGGTGGAGGAATGTGGTTGTTTGGTGTTTGGCGGGTTGGGAATTTGTATTTTATACAAAACTAATAATGAAAATTGCAAAAGAAAGAGTCCATATATATATTAGTAGACTCCAAGTCCATGGTATAAAACTATAGAACACACATATATTACGTAACAACACATAACACAGTACACCAATAAAAGCCAGATACATATTATTACCTCAGGGCCTATTTTTATTTAAATATTATTATTAAGCCGAGAGAGGTAATAACTACTGAATATATTAAGACGAGACAGATGACAAACATGTATCCAAACATAGGGTGTGACACACAAAATAACATAAGATAAAAGCCCCACACACACATCTGTGTGTGTTTTACTACCTCACGCACCTCACATATTATAGATGGTAATGTCTTGCCGGAAGGGTTGCTTAACTTGGGGCTGATGGTGGAGTCCGTTCCGGCGTCGGGGACATCTCCTGTCTTAACTCTCACAATGTATTGGCACTGTTGCTCATCCAGCTCCTGCATGCATGCATGCATCGAAACGCGCGCACACAAACAACTAAGCAGAAGGAATAATAAAAGCTTATTTAAACTAGTAATGGATCAACACGAGAGCAGAAGAGTGATGAAGAAAACGTGGAACATGCCACAGTATATATGAATGAACAAGAATGTTTTACATCCTACCGTAGACAGTGTGGACCAAGAGATGACACAAGTTATTATTTATATCCAACCAAATATCACCTCAGGACGTGTCAGTCTTCATTCATAGAAGCCAAATGCAGGTTCTCATCATGCATGTGATGAAGTTGAAAACAAGTGTAAGCATATAGTTCACAGACAGAGTCCTCAGTGTCGTGGCGGAAACTTGGAAGAAGCCAAATATATACGTTTATAATGGGGGCTCTCCTGACGACAATTAAGTTTTGTTGCCCTGCTATATATGAAGAAGCCGAAGTTAGTGACTTGTATGAATTCAGTTATTCTAAGCAGAAAAATATAAAGAGTGGCTTGTTCTAAGTCAAAATATTTATAAAATTTGGATAGCTTCGAATTAAAAGAGAAAGACTAAATCAATAATTAAAGAAGACGTTTAACATAAGTATTTAAAGAAGTTGAAAATAAGACAAGGAGTTGTCTCTCTATGAAATTCAAGTTATAGTATTTAACAGTAAGTATTTACAGACTTTTAAACCTGTTATGCATACAACTTGCCCAAAATATACAACTTGTACAACTCGTCTAAAAATTTATAAAATTTTTCTTTAAAAAAAATCTTCTAAAAATTCACAGTGCTTTTATATTGGATGTTATGAAATCCGATCTATAAGGTGATCTAAAATTTAAAAATATTATATATATTTCACTCATTCTCCCTTCTAAACCAAATTTCACGATATTTGCATCTTCTTATCTTCGTTTGCCTGAAGCTCACTCCTCGTCTCTCACATGCTTCAAGAGCAACAACTTCTCCATCTTTATTCGAGCTTTCTTCTTTGTGCTCGTCTCCTCCGTACGTGCTTGTCTTTTCTTTGTGCTTGTTTGCCTGTGCGTGCTCGTTAACTTCTAGATCTACAATCATCACATCCAAATCTATCCTCATCACGTTCGGATCTGTGCTCTTCCTATCTAGATCTTGCTATCTCAAGCTCTCATCGCGTCCTCGCTCAGATCTATTCTCGTTTTTGCCGCTGTCATATTTTTTTTTTTTTGAGATACAAAGGCAAGCAAAGCTTGAAGGAGTTACAAAGTCAAGGGGCTAGACCCCAAAGATTGATCATGTGGCTGCAAACCACGTTCTAACACAAAAAGACGGACACATTCCGCCGGTGGTGACCCTAATTCGGCATAAATCTGAGGGTTATAGTGAGCCGATCGTGCAAGATAGTCCGCACAGCGAGTATTCTCCCTATGTGTATGGGAAATCTTCAAGTCCCAATCTACATAGATAAGGGAATTGGTATCAAAGATGACGTCGTGCAAAGGGTGATCAATCTTACATTGAGTTGACAGTAAGTGGACGACCTGAAGAGAGTCAGTGAACAGTTTGATTTTCTTGAAACCCAACTGCTTACAAAGCTGGAGACCTCGATGGATTGCGTAGATTTCCGCAGCAGTTGGGAAAGAGAGTCCTAACTTTTGTTGAAATCCACGTATCCAGTTGTCTTGGTGATCGCAGATGACTCCTCCACAGGTTGATTGACCATCACTAGCAGTCGAACCATCAACGTCGATTCTAATAAAGCCCTCCTCCGGGGGAAGCCAGTTGAGAAGACCTCTCTCCGGAGCTTGAAAAATCGGGTGATGAAAGCGTCCCCTCTCCACACTTTCCGAAAGTTGAAAGATGCATTTATAAACCAGCTCCTTTGGTTTAGCAGCTTTACCTTCAAATGCCTGACAACACCGGTTCTTCCAGAGGAGCCAGCATGTGGTACTGAATACTTGTTGCCATGACCATCTAGCCATTCTTTTGTTTCCGGGGGAATGCTGTGAATTCCATTTAAGCCAATCCTGCAAATTACCAGAAGCAAACATAGTAGAGTATAAATGATTAGTTAAAAAAATCCACACTCTCTGGGCTTGCTCACAGTCTCTCAGAATATGAAGGATGGATTCTTCACTCTCATACTGAAAGGGGCAAGTGTTTAAAGCACTCAGATTAAATCTCGCTCTAATCTCATTAGTCGGGAGCTTCTCATGGAAAACTTGCCACATGAAGTGTTTGACTCTTTCAGGAACACCCCAGTGCCAAAGATGCCGCCAGGGAGGATGGTGAGTGAGGGATTGCTGGTGGTAGATAACATCGTAGGCAGATTTCAAGCTGAAGTTACCATCAGGAGCATTGCGCCAACAAACAATGTCATCAACAGTGCCCATAGGAGGGGGGAGCATCATGATTTTATCAACCACCCAATTAGGAAGGAAAGCCTCCCATTGCGCCCTGTCCTAATGACCAGAGGGGGAAGTGAAAGAGCAAACGGAAGCTTCCATATCTACAAGGTGCAAATTCCTATCCACAAAAAATTTTAGAGGCTTGTCCAGTGGGGCCCAGCAATCCTGCCAAGCATACGTGTTTCTACCACTTCTGAGCTTCTTGCCAAGACCCCTTTGGAAATCCTCCCAAACCGCTACAATTCCACTCCACGCGGCCAATTGGCTACGCCACTTTTGCACATGAGGAACCGAGGATAAGCCACAAGAGTATTTGGCACGAAGGCATTTGACCCACAGAGCTTTCAGTTTTGTGACACGATTCCAACACAATTTCATGAGTAAAGCTTTGTTTTGGCAGCGAAGGTCCTTAATCCCTAATCCTCCTTCATGCTTCCTCCTTTTGAGAATGTCCCAAGCTATTAGATGCATTTTCCTGGACTCCTCATGTTGATTCCAAAAAAAATCCCTGCTTAATTTCTCAATTGCATAAAGGACTCCTTTCGGAACCAAGGTTGATTGCATCTGATACTGAGGAATGGCAGAAAGAACTGACTTGATGAGCACCATCCGTCCTGCCATGCTCAAATATTTGCCCTTCCAGCTGGACAACTTAGATCTCACCTTTTGAAGAAGCGAGGCAAAGGTCATCTTGACCATGCGTTTATGAAGAAGGGGAACACCCAAATATTTCCTAAGGTTAGCAATGAGCCCAACCCCCACAATCTGGCTCATCTCAAGAGCTCTATTAAAGTGGACATTCTTAGACACAAATATTTTAGACTTACTCAGGTTGATCCTGTGTCCGCAAACCCTGCAAAACAATTCCATAACGTTTCTAATCTCCTCCATCTGGTCGTTTGAGGCTTCACCAAAAAGAAGAAGGTCGTCGGCGAAGAAAAGATGAGAAATACGGGGCCTAGAGGTGCTCATTTGAAGGAGTCTCCAGTTCCCCAAATCAACCTCGTGGTGTATAAGCTGGCCAAGAAGCTCCATACATAGGACAAAAAGATAAGGACTCAGGGAATTACCCTGCCTCACACCTCTTGAAGGGATGAAGGGGTCCAACGGAATCCCATTCCAGTTAATGCACATGGAGGCAGAGGAAACACAGCTCATAATCAACTTAACGAAGCCTACATGCAAACCAAGGCTATGAAGGGTGAATTCTAAGAAATGTCAATCCAGCCTGTCGAAAGCCTTTTCCATGTCAACTTTCACAGCTATAAAGCCTTTTTTCCCTCTCTTATTCCTCATGGTATGAATAGCCTCTTGAGCAATGATGATATTGTCCACGCCTTGTCTCCCGGTGATAAAGCTGCATTGGTTTTCAGCAACAAGGTAGTCCATGACACCTTTGAAACGATTGGCAATAACCTTGCTGACAATTTTATAGCTCACGTTGCACAAAGAGATGGGTCTAAAATCTTTAAAGGAGATCGGATGATCAACCTTGGGGATAAGAACAATGTTAGTATGGTTTATTGCTTTCACCTCATCCGGGAATTCGAAAATCCTGATAACCAGATCACAAATCTTCTGCCCAATCGAATCCCACTGAGTTTGGAAGAAGTGGGGGTTCAAACCATTAGGACCCAGAGCTTTGAAGGCTCCCATCTCAAAAGCCATATTCTTGATCTCAACCGGGGAGACCTGCCTGTGGAGAAGGTCAAGCTGATAAGCGTCCAGAGATGGGAAACGAGCCATCCAAGGGGAGAAGGAAGAGGAGACATTCTCGGCCGAATAAAGCTTTTGGAAATGCTCAAGAGCCATGTCTCTTAAACGATTCCACTCGGAGACCCAATTACCATCATCATCTTGAAGAGCCCCAATATTGCCCCGTTTCCTCCTTGACACCACATTGGCATGGAAATATTTCATATTTCTAAAACCTCCACTGAGCCACTTACATCTAGATTTCTGGAACCAAATCAGCTCTTCTTGCAGAGCAATTTTTTGGTACAAGTCCCAAAGCTTCTTTTCAATCCTGTGGAGACCATTCTGGGAACCCTCACTGATCTTGGCACGGTTAATACCTTCCAATCTACAGAGGATTTCTCTCTTCTTTTTTGCAACGTTGCCCATCACTTTATCGTTCCAAATCAAAGCATCTTTAGCAAATTGGGATTTGCCATGAAGCCAATCCTTCCCCTGCCAGGCAGCTTTAACCACATCACTGAACCCATCCTCAATGCACCATGCTGCTTGATAAAGGAATTTCCTCGTCCTGTTACTACAAGAACTATATTGATGGTCTATAACAACAACAACCCAATGATCAGACTTAAACCTAAGGCGGTAGAAAGATTTTGAGTGGGGGTTGTGGATTTCCCAGTCAAAATTACAAAAAACCCAATCGAGTCTCTCCTCAATCCCAGATTTCTCCCAAGTGAATATGTCACCCTCAAAAGGCACCTCAATGAGGTTGCAGTGATTAATGTAGGATTGAAAATCCATCACAGAGCTATGATTAGGACTAGCCCCGCCCTCCTTATCACCAGAGGAAAGGAAGGCATTGAAGTCACCTAAGACCTGCCAGGGGATAGACACCGATTGATAAATGGCATGCAAAGACAACCACAGATCCCTCCTCTTTAAAACACTGGTATCCCCATAGACAAAAGTCACAAACATATGACTCATATTGCTTTTGTCACAAATTTTGCAGTGAATCAATTGGGTACTAGAAGCAATATATTCAAGATGGACCTCCCAGTTATTCCAAAGCACCCAAATACCCCCAGCGTAGCCAGTAGCTTCGATACGCAACCAGTCATTAAACCCCAACCTTCTCACAACCTTGTCTACTCTATTACCACTAACTCTGGGCTCCACAAGACACATAATATTGATGCCATATTTAATAACCACATCTTTCAACATTCTAGGAAAAGAACTACCACCCGCCCCATGACAATTCCAAGACGAGATAATCATAAATACTAATAGGGATAGGGGAAAGGCACAAGTACTTACTTGTCAGGAGGTTTGTCTTCCATGAGAACAACAACTTTGAGTTGGGATACAGTACGCAGATCAGACCCATGCTCAAGCAAGTCCTGATTTGGATTGGGATGGTTTAGGGGAACCAATGCCAAGCTCATGTTCTCCAAAGAAATATTATCCTCATGCTTCTCGGCCTCAATAGAAATCTCCTCATGCTTCTCGGCCTCAATAGAAATCTCCTCGTGCTTCTCGGCCTCACAAGAAAGCACCACCAAGTTTGGAAAGTGAACTTCATGGTGCTCATTTGTATCTGGCGTAGAGACTTGGGTTGACGTATTAAAGGCACCATTAGGATCAGTTAGGCCCACCTTTCCACCAGTGTGCATGGGTTGAGGTATAAGGGTAGGGGCGTGAAGCTTGGGCCCAGAACTTTGTAAACTTCCTTTAACCAAATGATGGATTCTTTGCTTTGCTCCCTTCTTGGGTTTAGGAAGGGGCGGATCAATTGGGCTCACCATTGAACCCACTTCCTTCTCCTTAACACCAACTGAGATGCTGGAAGAGCCTATCTCAAAATTCTTTCTTTCGGTCCATTTTCCACTCCCCACATAGACCCCCCTTTTTTAGGACGTTGACCAAAGTTGGCCCTATTTCCCCGTCCTAGCATCTCTTCAACCACAGAAGACGCAAGGGCTCCTTGCTCTGATATAACAAGGTCCATTGTTGAGTTTGAATTTGGATGGGAAATCGCGTCAGCAACAAGGTCTGAACCCGATAGGTCGGCGAACCTGAACTGAGGCACACTGCAGACAACCTTACCCTGAGCAGAGCCGGAATGGATCTGCCCACCCACTCTGCTTATTCTGCTCCTACTCTCTGTGTTTCTTGGAGGTCACGCTCTGGCAGGTCTACGTACGAGCATCCATAGGCCGAACTGCTGGTCCTTAGCTGGAGGGGGATTTTCCGGTGGCACCTTCAGAGGAAAGGAAGAAATCTGGGTTGAGTTAGGATTCATCACTGAAGCCAGATCATTCTCGGGTGATGGATTCCTCGCTGGATCCACTCCTTCAGGATTAACAGAAAACTTGCAGAGTTCCTTACGGTGGCCATATCTACCACAGGCAAAGCAAACAAGTCCTAAACCCTCATATTCTATGTTAAAAAGAGTAGATGCCAAGATGATTCTAGGAACAAGTTTTTTCTGCAAATCTACTTCAACACAGAGTCTCGCATATCATCCCCTGTGGATGGTAGCATCAATATACTCAGGATTAGCAATAGTATTCATATCTACCTTGATAGTTTTGCCAATCATGTCTCCTAGTCTCCAAAGACATTCCTTGTTATAGCAGAGGAGTGGGACATTGAGAATGCGGACCCAAGTAGCAACTCGACCAAGAGGATTTTTGAATAGGTCAAAGAAAGGGGACCATCTCTGCACTGGTATAGAGTGCTGGGCAACCGTCCAAGGACCACCAAATAGGATTTTCTTATAGAGTTGTTCCCAATTTTTATGATCTTTAAATTTAACAACGAAGTAATTGTTTGGGAGATCAACTAAATCAAAACCATTGGACTACCATATTTTATACAAATGTTCTTTTAGCCTAAAGAAACTGACTTTAGCACCAAGGATAGTGATGACGAGGGAGGCATTCCAAGGTCTTGCCCAACGATTGAATTCCTCTTGTGAGATTTGCATAGTTGGGTAAATATCCATGAGTAGCTTCAGATCATCAGAAGGTTCAGGCAATTCCCAGGATTGGTTCAGGAGATCGGGAAGCAGAGCATTTGCCTCTGAACAAGAATTCTCATGGGAAACACCATTGAATTCGGTTCCTTGAAACCCAATGAGTGAGTCCTTGTATGAGGAGACATATCTTGTTTTGGGTGAATGAGGAAACCTGATGCTCTCTGAATATACAGTTTTTTTCCAAAAGAATCAGCCCCTTCGACGGACACTGAGAGACCATTTTTGGAAAACACACTCCTAGCCACAGCAACAGGATACTTAGCACATAGTACTTCCTCCGGTGACTTGTCCCGGATGCCGGGGCATCCATGAAGAAGAAAGCACTTACTCGGCACGAGTTCCAGAAGAAAGCTCACTAGTTCAAAGAAAAAAATAGAGACTCCTTTTCAATCACCTCCTCTGTTTGTGATTATTAACTAGCTAACATAGCCCGGCTACTACTGCTTGCCACTGTCATATTTGTTCTACGATAATGCGTCAAATTGATTTTTCTCTTTGTTTTAACGTTATCTAATATACTATTGTTGCATGTCTAAATCATTATGAATCTGCAATCATTTTCTGACAAAATTGAATATAGTCTCTTTTGATCTAATATTTTATATTCTTTTATTGTTTCTTATTGTTGGATTGTTTGTTGTGTTTTTATTAGATATGAACTTTTTCTTAAATTTTAAATTTATCTTCTATATTATTGTGATATAGATTTTATTATGATATCTCATAAAATCATAGCTTCTCTTATGCAATTTCATCATATCTTATCTAGATCAATCATAGCTTTGTGATTTTGAGATATGTATTTTTCTGATTTTCATAATTTTTAATTTTAATTTTTAGACCGATTGTCTATCGAGTCTACAAAATAGTAAATTTTTTAAAATGTTTGATATAAGACCTAACCTAACACCGATCTAAATAGTTATTTTTAACTCGTCTAAAAGACTTTCTTTTTCTTGTAATGTTCTGGCTACCCAAAGCATATTCCATTTGTTGCAAAAGGAACCACCTAATTAGTTCCTTTCCTTTCATTGCCGATCAAAAAAACAAGATTAGTTCCTTTCATCGGCGAAAGCGAGAGGTTTTTTGTTCGCTTTTAGAGAACATAGACAAGGAAAAAAAAAGTAGCCCCATGCGGAACACGTGGTTGAGGACAACAAACGGTGATTAATCTGGGTCGACTGTATGTGATGACCTATGTGATGACCCACAGGCTCTACTCTCGTTCCTTGTGCAAATAAAATGTCTATCCCAACTTCATTTATTGTATCTTTTTTTCACGTTTAGTGTGTGAATGTGTCCCTTGTGTGGTTAAAAAAAACAATTTCTCGCATTTTGATTTTATATATATGATAGGAAAAATGACAAAAAAAATACAATTTGAATTATAAAAAACCCAAAATGCCTACTAATTTAGCAAAAAGACAAATATTGAGATTTTCAAATTTGGGTGTTGACAACTTGAATATAGGAATTGGCAACTTGGGTATAGTGATTGACAACTATAATCAATTAGCTTCTTTAATTAGTTTCCTCTTGGGGTTTGAGCAAATATCGAATTCTATAATTTCAAGTTCATGACGAGATGGGTCATTACATATTCCAATTTTATCAACATAATTAAAATTATCTTGTTCTTAACCCTCTCTTAACCCTTGTCCTTTATTTCAAATTAATTAGTTATCTTTAATAGTCTCTTGCGCTTATGTCTAGTGCGCATCTAATTTGGGACATCCTACATGTTTCTCACCTCTGTGATTTAGTTACTATACTTAGCTAAATTAGCCTCTCAATCTTGTCCCTAATCGTCAAATCATCCCCTAATTACATCTTTCTTAAAACTGGAAATTCCAGACTTAAACCTAAATCAGCCTCAATTTCTAAGTAAATTCATAAAATCATATCTTAGGCTAGACAATTCCAAATGAGGTGGTTCAAGTTTCTATGTGAAGCTCTTGAAGTCTCTTGTATAAGAAAAATATTATCCAGTATCAATTTATGGTTCTAGGCTCTCAAATGCCATGACCAATCTGACTACGCATAAAGAGAATGAGAATTTTCCAGATTTTCTACCTAAACTTCAAAAATTATTACTTAGAATTTACACATCCAATTCCTAAATTATAATACTTGATTGAAAGATATAAATGTCTACTTTAAGAGAAAAATAATCACACAGCCAAATTATCAAATTAACCTTATGAAATTTATCCATTTTTCCACCGCCAGAATCCTAGAACCCAGAATGTTCCCTGTTTTCTTATCAAATTTTAAAAAATCATAACATTTTCTCTAGATATCCAATTGACATGTTCTAGAACTTATTTTAAAGCTTTGGATGCATACTATTTGCATGATAAGTTTTATAAACATTGGACATGTTTTGTCTAACAAAAAAAGAGCCCGAAATTGACTGACTCTCTGAAAATCACAAATTTAACTGTTTGACTTAATCACCCAAGAACTCCACAATTTTTCACTCCAAATTTAGCTCTCCTTAATTCTGTTACCTACCACATATCCTAAACTCTCAAAACCTCAAAAGAAAATGAAGAAAATTCCACTTACAACTCAGTTTATAACCTCTACAACTTCGACTCTATTTTATGGTGACTATAACAAGGTGGAGAAATGACATGCAACCATGGATTTGTACTCTAAACCTGAAGTATTTTAACTCTATACACTCCTACTCTCTTGCTTTGAGTTTGGTGTCTTTGAAATAGAACCAAGAAACCCCCAAAAATTCCCCAAAAACCAACATGTGTTATGAAATCAAGAAAATATAAGAGATTGAGATGAAGAGATGAAGAAAGACAAGAGAGAAATGTAGAGATGAAGGGTGAAAAAGAACTCTCATTCATATAGCATTTTCATGTGTCTAACAATACTTTGTGTTAAACCTCTATATATAGGCCTACAATTCTCCAAAGAGTTACAATATCATAAATATAAAAATTAACCCACATTATGTTGGAGTTACAATGTCATAAACATAGGAATTAATTTACAACATAAAACTACATAAAACCATGGGAGGTTATAGGTGTTATGGAATCCTAAGAGACTATGAACATCCACTATCACAATATTCATAACACTCCCCCTTGGATGTTCATAAACAAATATTGTACCTCGTTAAAACCCTACTAGAAAAAACCCAATGGGATAAAAACCTAATGAAGGGAAAAGAGTACATAGTATATATTGAAGTTACCTCGTTAAAAACCTTACCAAAAAAACCTAGTGGGACAAAATCTTGGTTAAGGAAAAGAGTACAGCATGTTCTCTACTTCCTTTGATGATAGTATCATATTTACAGCCGCATGGTCTTTGCTCCCCCTGATGATAATATCATGTTTACTCCCCCTAATGACAACCTCACTTCCAATGTATTTTTGAACATATCTTTCTTTTAGACGCCAAACTATGAATAATGTATTGTCACCAAAAGTTCTGCTGAAATGTAGTCCTCTAACACATCTTCTGGATATGTTAAAATATCAATATATTATGCCTTTATCTTATTCGCTGTGGAAACAATAAAGGAAAATTATTCTGAAAATTCACCAAAATATATCTTTCATCCACATATTCAATTTGTTTTGAACAAAATAATATTATATAATATGTTTATAGGACTATCACACCAAATCTTATTTTTGTTATCTATTGTGCACCTGCAAGAACTAATTTTTATCAATAAAATTATAATAAATACAATATTATTATGATACAAAAATATTCTTATAACATATAAAGTACTTCTGAACCATTAAATGCTAAGTATCTTTAAAAGAAAATTCATCATGGAAAAAATATGTGATTTTGAAATCATTGATACATTCGATAACTCGATCTACAAGTCAAATAAAATGTAAAAGTACTCATTTTTCAATATATTTTTCAATCAGTTATATATGCTTCAATTATTTTCAAACTCGCACAACATTTTATATATAGAATAATTTTCTTGTATATGTTTCTGGCATTTCAGATCCTTCAAAGATTCTTATGTAATATTCATTATTCATATGCATATACTATATGTAATGATATCTAATAGATGCATTATTTCGTTTGCATATACTGCCAGACTAATAATATATGCAACAATTATTGTATCCACCACCAAATGTTGTACCTCATCATAATCATCATTAAACATTGTGAAAATCTTTATTTTCACATGAATATTCATATATAACAAATAACTTTATATTTCAAATGTTTTGGAATGCAGGTCCATAAATTTCACATATTAAAAGAACATTTTTTTATCGCGTCTTATCCTCTCTTTCAGTTGGCCAATCACTTTTTTTTTTCTACCGACATATTTATGTATAAGATCCTCATTTGATCACGTGATATTATTACTAAAACTATTGTCGACAACTTTATCTTTTCAGTTCCATTTTTCTTGTTGTGACATAATTCATTGAGATATCTTTATTACTTTCAGGTACCTAAGCCTCTTTTGAGAGTTTTGCAAGTAGTTATATATTGACCTCTTCTGGAGTGTATGCCTCCTTAATATGATCATCTTGATTATTTTCTTCTTTCTCTTGTCTTTTGGAACTGATTATTCTCTCATATTTCGAGCTTGTCTCACTTTCATTTATGCTGATTAGAGCATTTATAGCTGGAATATGAGATTTAGTAATTCCCATTTAGGTCAATAATTGCAGCTGGCAAATTTTATGCAATATTTCATGAATGCAAAACCAAATGAACTTCTGGTTCAAATTGTTATATTCGAGGATCGATACTTGATAATAATAATGCATTTCTTTTGTTTTCCTTTCCAGCTATTTAATTTCTCCCCTTCATATTAGGAAAACTTTGTCAAATGACAATCGACTAATCATGTGGTATAAGTCTCCTAAATCCATTTGTTTCCATTAGAAACATCCTTTTGTTTCATTTAGAGACAAACAAGAAGAAGGAGGTTCTTACCCAACATTTATCTCAATTTCCTTTAAATATCCATCTATGTGCATTGTGGTGAATCAATAGGAATGCACATTCAAACTTTTTAAGATGGAATATACTTGGCTCCTGACCAAAAGCCAATTATATCGGGAGAATTTGGTTGGATAATATAAGTGTTGCAGCAATATGTAAGATCAAATCTGCCAACACTAAAATATAAATTTTGTTCTCATAAGTATTAATCTAGCTATTTATGGAGGCTTCACTAAATGAATCGTATAATCTAGAATTGCTCTTAACATAACAATTTATTCAAAGATTTTTGCAAACTTTAGGTTGCAAACTAATAGTAATATCACATATAACCAACTTATAGATGCATCTATCAAAATTATTAAACATTTATATGGTTTACATGTTATTTGAATGAACCCATATATGAGTTTGATATTTTTCAAAAATATAGAGATCCATTCCAAATCATAACTTGTGATACTCACAATCAAATTTCTTTGAGAACAAGCAGCATATGATAATTCTTGAATTATATAATATGTTGGCTATCCATGAAGAATCTTCTAGTTCTTTAATGGATGTCACACGTAATCTTTTATATATGACTCGGATGAATCAAACAAGTCATGCCAAAAATAAATTTGTTTGGATTAGTAAACTGCTGGTTTACTGTAACATGTTACTTAACCAACAACAAACTTTTCAATTTCCATAAGTGTTGATATAAAATGTCAATATGATATCCATTTTTCGGAGATCAATAGGTTTTGTGAGGAAGTATATGAGTAGAACTTTTCAATATTAATTCACACTTATATTCTAACAATCTGCCCCTCAAATGTAAGTCATATAAATACACGTTCTTTATTTCTATATTTCAAAGACAAACCAATATATAGTAAGCTAATAATATATCTTTCACTTGAAAACTCAAGTACTTCATAACTCACAAGTAAACATGGATTTCAGTCCATTGGGCTATCAAGTAGACCCTTTAATAGAGTAAAACTCTGATGTAAATATATGGGTCATAACATTCATGATCATATCTTCATCCACCCATAGAATTAAGAAAATCTATATTAGTTCTCTAGAAACTATATCGACTTTGTTATGAACTAACATATATTATCGCATTAATAATAATATGCTTCAATTTACCTCTTTTGATGAATATTCAAAATATGAAATGTTTGGAACTTTTCACCATAAAAATATGAAAAGATCTATGATCAAAATACATAAAGATCACATTGTAATGATTTATGATGTTTGGGGGCTAAGATTAATTTGAGAGAAATGTAATCACAAGTGCATTATAATACAAAATCATGAATAATTATAATATCTATAGTCTTCTTTCATAATTAATGTAATCATAAATTTGACTTGCAATATATATTAGTTCACACACATAAGAAAATGATTTTTCCAATAAATCAAAATCAACTATTCATAATTACCTTTCTTACTCAATTCAAATATATGACTTTCTTCCCACAAATGTCACATAAAATTAATCTAATTCCAAGATATATATAGGCCTGACCAATAATTCATAATCTTGAAAAATAAAATAAGAGACATTATTAAGAAAATAGAAAGAAAAACTCACCAATGTTATCTAATGGCCAGATTTTGTTAGTTAAACAAGCTAATTTCATAGTTAGTTAAACAAGCTAATTTCATAGTTAAACTAAAAACAACTCCAAATACTTGTAATAAAATTTATCATCAATAAATCTCAATAAAATCACACTAAAATTTAATAAAATAATAAGATATGAATGAAAATATGAATGATATCATCCCTTTTAATTTACGCACAAAACAGCACAATAAAATGCCTCAATATAATATGACCATGTTTTAGGCTCTTTTATATTATAATCTGTCTTGGCATTTTCTTGTAGTCATTTATGGCTTCATAAATATTTGTTTATTTGTTTTACTTTCAAACAAATTTATGGTCATTTGTCTATATGACTTTGAGCCATATCATCACAACCTTTACTTATAATTGTATTTCAATGACCATGGCAATATGTGTAATTCAACATAGCAAGACGTTATGTTCTTCAAAAGCCATGAATTTGCTTAGTCCTTCAATGGCATGAGTTTCATAACATATATAGTCTTCTGGACTAGAAAAAAATCTTGAGTTATTGGGCTTCAAGGCATGATAAAAATCTCATTCATAACCATCAAATTGTCAAAAGTTCTTTTGCAAGTAAATGCCATTTCTTAAGATTACTAAGTGATCTTTTATAAAGTAACCAAAATTAAAAGAAATATGGTTCCTTGTCACTTGAATCATTAGCCTTAAAGGTTTGATATTTTTAACAATTAGATCATCAAATTGTCACACCCCCCCCTTTTTGTTTACATTGTCATTTGTTAAAACCATAAGATGGTCTTTAACCCAAGATTTATTGTCAAAATTGATGAGACTTCCGATCATCTAATCAAAAATTTGAGAATATTATGGCTACTGGCCATTTAATAATATTATAATATCAATAGATATCATCAATTAATTATCAATAAGAACAAAACTTGAACTTTTAAATGATAAACTTAGAAATATAAACATAAGAAAAAGTAAGAACAACAGATACACCTTAAAACTTAATATGATGAATAACAGATACACCTTAAAACTCAATATGAATATTAATCACATAACCCAATAGGTAGAAAAAAAGAATATTTAACAAGAATAATTGCAAGATGAAATATAATAAGATATATCTCAAGAGATTAATTACCCTAGCTAGCATCCATGATTATATTGGAGCAGCTGACATGATGATATTGAGGAGTAAAGAATTTGATGCAACATGGAAATTGATCACATATAATGCTCCCTAGAAATATTATAAATGAATTGAAAATCTGGAAAAATCTTACCATCTTATTTGAATTGAATTATTTTCAAGCCATGAACAAAAATCCACTAGCATCAACAAGATGTCATGAGGATTTTGTACAAAGATGTCATAAAGTAAAGAGAACGATAAATTTAATATGATGAATATGAATCTCAAATCACCAATGGATAGAATAGACACTCCTTCTCT